>JANAVB010021600.1:21757887-21830387 GCA_029216955.1 Iris pallida
ATTGAGCAAGTGGATGGTGACAAACCCCAGCCGGCACGTAGACACTCTTCCTTTAAGCTAAAGGACTTCTTGGATGTGAAACCTTCAAAATTTGAGGGCAGGACATCACCATATAAGGTGGTGACTGGATCGATAAAATGGAGAGTCTGTTCGTGTTCGTAGGAGTTTCGAGTAGCAAGAAGGTATTGTGTGCCTCTTTGCTACTACGGCTGCGGGCAAAAGACTGGTGGAAAGCAAAAAAGCCGACACTGCTCACAACGGTTAGGGATGAAAAGATTTCATGGCCTCGTTCAAGAAGGCATTTCTTGATCAATATCTGTCGCCATCCATGAGTAAGAAGATGGAGAATGACTTCATATCCCTGACACAAGGAAACATATCCGTAGAGGACTATGAATCTGAATTTGCCAAGCTGGCAAATTTTGTTGTTGTTATGTTACCAACGGAGCAGGCTCGCATAGATCGGTTCGTTGAAGGTCTGAATGACGACATTCAGTTGAGCATGCTGAACCTACATTCAGTTGAGCGTGCCTTCCCCCCGCCGATCCGCCCCTGCTGAAAAGAGAATTCCATGTGAGGTCTGAACCAATCTCAATTATCTACACATCATGGTCTCACCTCCTACCCAATGTGGTACTAAACTACAACTCCATTGTCACCCTCCTTTGAGGGCTCAACCGGAAGCGTGATACAATCCAACAACAAAGCCATTAACTTGCAACCTCTTGTTGCACTGCTCACTACATTTGAATTGCTACTAGAAGTAAAAAAGATGTCATCTATGGAGTAGTTTACACAAATACATATTAAATGGATCCTGAACTTGGTAACTTTGTAGACAACTTGGTAAATTATTTGCAAGGAGACGGAATTCCATTGAAGTTCAATATGTACTTGTCTACATTACATAAGTGAAAACTTTATAGAAACAGTGAGCCAAGTTTTTTTTTTCTTTCTGTCCTTTTTTAGAAGACTTCTCATAAATAAGAAAGGAAAAATTTAATAACCTCTTCTCAAAGAAAGATGCAAACAATAGATGACCTCCTTCAGATCAGAGGAACACAAGTAGCACAAGTTTTCTTAAGTTTAACATGCCGAAATCAAGAATTAAGAAAGCATGTTCAGATAAGTTTTCTAAAATTTGGTTCTGAAAATAATTTTAAAAATAAATTATATAACTATTTTTAGTCCTACAAATTCTGACTTTGTGTTTGGTTACTTGCATCCGAAAAATAGTTTTAAGAAACAAAAGTTTAATGATTTAGTTGGGTAAAACTTTTTGAAAACAAGTTTTGAAATAAAATTTTGTAAAATGTGTTTGAAAAACATCTAATAAAAAAATAACTTAATATAATAATAGAATGCATATCGAGAGATAATTGGAAATAGTTTGCAGAATAATAATTCGAATTACCAAAATTGGAACTATAAGCCAATCAAGAAGCTTGAAATTTAACATAAATATATTTAGTACACCATACATACTTTCTTCTCGAATTAAACTACTAACTAATTAAAATCAAACACCACAACACCAAAAGTTTTACTTCACGACACTATCCAAATTCTGCATTCGACACGTACTTACCACATAACCTCTCTCCTTCTAGCCATCCTCGCAAGGTTTTGTTGAGAGAAGTCAACGCTGATATATTATGTTTATGTGGTTGATCACTAAAAGGAGCTACAAAATCTTTATCTTCAAATGATGCCCAAAAAAAACTCAAATCCTCTGAATATTTACTAATGAAATTATACAATCTGTGACATGCATTTACCATTAAAACTTATCTAGTTGGCTAAACAAAGCTTTTGGCAAGACCTCAAACAAAGTACTAGTATAGCAGAGGAACTTGTCTAGTTGGCTAAACTTGTTACTAGTAAACAGCGTGGTTGGCTAAATTTGCCTAGTTGGCTAAACTTGTCTAGTTCATCCCCAACAAAGTACAAAGTACTAGGCCGAAGACCTTAAACTCGCCATCCAAACGTGCCTAAAATCCTCATCCATAGTGGGGAACGCCTCACGATAAACAGCGTTGTTGGCAAGCACGTCTAATGCCTTGAGACGTTGATTGGACAGAATGTCTTGCATTTTACGGAACACATCCATACATTTTGAAATTCTAAATTGCTCAAGCACAGAAGACCTTGAACTCGCCATCCAAGTGCCTAAAATCCTCATCCATAGCGAGGAATGCCTTACGATAAGCAGCGTTGTTGGCAAGCACGTCTAATGCCTTGAGACGTTGATTGGACGGAACGTCTTGCATTTTAAGAAACACATCCATACATTTTGATATGCTAAATTTCTCAAGCGCAGCTTAGGCTTTAGCAAACTTCTCTGTTTTGGCATGCTACGAGGCTAAAATAATTACTGACTGACTTTACTGCGATTCTAGAAATATCCACTCCACGAACTTTGAGAGGGAGAGATCCATGAAGGATTCAAGAAAGGGATTTCAAGTGTCGTACCTGAGAAATCAAGAAGGGAGAGAGGGAAGGAGAATTGAAGACCAGTCCAGTCTGCCTACTTGAGAGAAAAGGAGAGAGGGAGAGGAGTAACGAGGGGGTAGCTCTTTTTCTTGTCAGCAATAAAGTAAGGAGAGGGAGACAAGACACCAACGCTCGATATCCAAGGTGTGGAATGGCCAGGGGTGGGTCCGTAATGACCGGATTTGATCGATTTAGGACCGGACCGGACTTAGATCGGAAAGAAAACGGGCCGGATAGGTTGAGGATTGAAGTTATACCTGTTAGCTTTGTTCCAATTCTTTACCACTGGGATTGGTTGAAATACATATATTTCTGTGACGCCTAAAATATGTGTACGATCCAAACTAAGTTGTATGCTGAATTCAAATTGAACTGCAGGAAAAGACTATCATATGTTAATGAAAGCTTACACGAATGTTTGAAACGAAAAAACGATAGTTGAACGAGATCGTTAAACAATCTAGAGAAACACTTGGTTTGAGTGTTGGTTTTGGTTCGAGGATGAACTTTGTTTTGAGTGGTATATTATTTAATATCCCGTACCGCACAGTGCATTACGGTGAGTCATTGACTCGAAGAGTTACGTTGACGACCCGAGAAATGCATCGAGTCGATCGATGCAAGTGTTAAGTTGGCCCGAAAGAAAGCATTGAGTCGATTCGAAGATCTATTAAATTAAATCGATGCAAAGCATAAGTCCTTTTGAACAAGTATTGATTTTAGTTTGTTTCGTGTGCAGGCTAAGCTTTTACCTGAATTATAAGAGGTCAATCGTGTGCCTTATTTGTAACGGTGTCCACAAAAACCAAAGTATCGCCTTGCAATGGAATGGGGGATTGGCATGATAGGCCGAATCAGTCGGGTAGTTCAATGGAGCACGAAGTGCTCGAATGGTTAAGTCAGAAGAGTTGTCGTGCAATAAAGTCATGAAATCGAGCCGCATTGACTCAGCAAAACGACATGCGTATCGACTAAGGTGGAAGGACTTTGACCCTTGTTTTCTACTCTGTCATGCCTAATTAAAATGTACCTCGGTATGCTAAGTAAAATGATCGAGTCCACGGACATAGCTCGAATGAGAGAATTTATAGTGCGTGTCGAACACGAGAACATTGAGGCAAAATGTGCATCAAGTGCATGATTGGAATAGAACATGAGATAACTGTATCAAAAAGTGCATCAAATGTACGAGTCACGGGGCATTGAACAATTGAATTGAAACATGTCTCAAGGCATGAGTCGTTGTACATCAATCAAATACGTGCCTCCATGCACGAGTTAGTATGCTAGAACATGGAAAGATTTATCGACGCGAGTGCCTCAGTGCAAGCTTTAGAACATTGAATGCTCTATCGAGAAGTGCCTCAAGTGCATAAGTCGGAGGGAAAGAATATAAGTCTAGCACATTAAAAGATCGTGTCGAGGTGTGTATCAAATGCACGAATCACATATCATTGAATATTAAGTCATAGAATATCGAAAGATATACGTCATGTGTAAAATAAGCAGTTGTGGCACAAATGCTACGGAACTGTCAAATATATAGTATGTTGTCTTGAAAATGTTTGGGACCTTCGGGTCGTTCGTTGAACATTGAATCGAGAAACGAAACATTGAAAGAAAGAGTAAGAACATTGAAATAAAGAATATAAATGCAAGATGATGTGAGAAATGCAAGATGATGTGAAGGCTGAGTTTCAGACTCAGGCTATGTTTAGTTATATGATATAGACGCATATTGCTTGGACTTTGATATAGCCCATGCACGGGTATGTTTTCTCGAATAAGATCACCGGGGTGTCGGGAATGTTCGACCTAGAAGGAATGATTATCGTGCCAAGGGAGCGCGAGGCAATGCGGGACCTTCAGAGAGGATTGCAACCTATGGCTAAATGGGTGGCATTGCAGTGCCATTGAGAAAGATAGTCCATTCGGCATGCTGAATGCCAGTGACCTTCATATAGATAGGGGATGGTAGGCTGAATAGTGCAGGCACACAGAGATCATGCACAAAGATCACTTATAATATGACAGGGAAAGATGATAAGCGTATTCATCTTGCGTCGGTGCAAGGGTGAGTGCGTCGATGTTGATAAAAAGTCATCACGAAACAATACGAGATGAATATATTTTGCATGCTAGCTTATGCAAATCAAGATAACATGTTTGCCATGAAATACATGCTTTACTGTTTTCGAATATGCAATGAAACCGATCTTAAGGCAAAGATAGAAATATCAATAAATTAAGCAGCATGATTCAATGTATTACTAATGTCGGTTTAGACGATTGGGTCTCATCAGTACGTGAGAGGATTAGTACTGATTCCCCACTAAATTGCTTGCAGGATGCATGTAATAGTTTGCTCGCGGCGGAGTTTCTCTTGGACACGCTGAGGCAGATTGTCATAGCGTTTTGAGGCGTACGACTACATTGACACTCGGACTTGTAACAGGATGATGCGGTCGAGATATAGAAGATATGATGTATGGAATGAGAAAATCCTTTGTGGGCAAGAGAGATTAAGTGTTGTAAGCCAATCTGACAGATTCATTTGGGCTATTGAAAGCCTTTGTAATTTTGCTGCTTATTGAATAAAAAGAATTGTTTCGTATACTCTGTATAACTCTAATGTGATTATTTCTTTTGCTGCTATATATATTGAATTGGGATAAGCATTTTAAAGATTTTTAATCATCTAGTCTTGTACGAGTGTAAATCAGACTCGTACGACAGCACGACCCAGCAAGGACGATCGATTTGACTGAATCGACGTGAGGACGAATGATTTACCAGGTCGGAGCGTGATAATTATCCCCACCCTCTATTTTTTTTAAAAATTAATACTACCACCAATCCTTCACAAATCATTATTTATAGTTGTTCTCAACCAAAAAAGACTACATTTTAAGAATAACTCAAAGAATTAATACTGTCAATCTCAGTCTCCAAATAAAAGACAAACGGGAAAGACATTGTCCCAAAAGACATTGTCCCAAAAGTATTTTGCATATGCATTTGGTAGTGCCAGTTTTCAACTGGAGGCATTTAGAAACTACGACAGAAGGTCTACCACGGGTACTGTGTCTTTGTAGGAGGAAACCTGGTCTCAGGGAGAAGAAAGAAACAGTCAGTGGTAGCATGGTCGTCAGCTGAAGCAGAATACAGAGTAATAGCTCTGGAGTGTCAGAGTTACTGTGGGTGAAAGTACTACTGACAAAGTTGAAGCTGGATAAGGGAGCACCGTTACATCTTTTGAGCAATAGTCAAGCTGCAATAAGTATAGCCAACAATCCAGTTCAGTACGACAGAACGAAGCACATCGAGATCGATCGATTCTTCATAAAGGAGAAGCTAGAACAAGGGATACTGAAGATTGACCATGTTCGCTCAGAAGAACAAGTTGCAGACTGTCTGACTAAAGGTCTTAGTTTATTGAGTTTGTCAAAGCTATGTAACAAGGGGGATGATTAATATCTATCGTCCATCTTGAGGGGGAGTGTTGAGAACCAATAAGGGACTTTAGTCCCACATTGGAATATGTAGTATGAAGAGGAGTTGGAACCTCTATAAGTAGCAAGTAGTATCCCATCAATAAAATCATCCCACTATTCATTTCTACAGATGATATACGGGCTTCTTCTGATTCCAAACTAATATCTAGAGCAAAGATTGCTGACATCAACCTGATTCTTCACTTAAGCCATTAATGTCGTCAATGGAATTGAATTGAATAAACAAGATTTGAGAATGATCGTACCAGGAGAAGATTATATTACTTATCTGAGAAGGGTAATACCGTACTAAGAGCATTTCTTCATAAGGAAAAATATGTCTTCTAGAAGTATGTATTGTAAGGCAACAAATCAGTCTAGGATTCTGTATGTTTCTACAAGAAGCAAACTGGGAATGTCTGGGCTCTGGATGAAGGATGTGCTACTGTTTTTTGTACCAATTTTGCATATTTTCTTTTTAGAATACATAAAGTCAGACAATAGATCCTGTTGGAAAGAAGGATATCTTAAGCAAGTTTCTGCCAAGGTTGTGAAAAAGCGCCAAGCGCTAGTCGGGCAGGCGCCTTCCACCTAGCGCCTAGCCCGCCTAGGCGGCCGCCTAAATCTAGGCGGTTCAAAAAAAAAGAATCCAAAAAAATCTAATAAAATTGCATGAAAAATCCATAAAACCCCAAAACATGCATAGTCGGACGTCTGGGGTATTAGGCGGGCATCGGGCAGGCACCCGGTGCCTAGCGCCTAGGCGGCCGCCTTTTAGAACAAAGGTTTCTGCTGAAAGAAGATATTCTTCTTTAAGATATCCTTAAATGTGTTGCCTTTCCCTTTAGAATACAAAAAATCAGACATTAGTTCCAGTTGGAAAGAAGGATATCTCAAGGGTTAATTGCATTAACTACCCCTATGTTTTACACTAATTACACGGGCCATTCCTGCTTTAAAACTAATTATACGGACCTCCCCTATAGTTTCTATTTTATATAGAAACTAATAACACTGACCACCCCTATGGTTACTAAAATTTATAAAGGAGGGGTGGTTAGTGTAATTATTTTCGGAATAGGGTAGTCCCTATAATACTCATGAAACATGGGTTTGGGGTTGGGGGGGGGGGGGGGGCGGGCAGTAAGATTCTACTGAAAGAAGATCTGGATGAAGGAATGCCTGGTGCACGTAGACTGTACAGTCGACAAATATGTCCACCAAAACCTGCAGAATTTTTGGTTTTGGGGTTCTGCTTCTTAAATATGTTTTTGCCTGTTTTTCCTAGTTCAGCTTGTATTGAGAAACATATACAAGGGGCATTATATCGCATGAGAAATTGATGAGAAGAAATATCGTAGTTCTTTTGCCTCCAACCTTCCGTCTCAACTTCTCTGTATTTGTCTTTCTAGTTTTATGTTCTCGACAAACAACATGGTAGTTCCATAACCATTGAAATAAAAATATAAGTGATATTAAAAGATGGTGGCAGAAAAGGATGCTTCTTAATACATCAAGACCTAATACCAGCAATTGTGATCAGTGATAAGCATATCATATAACAATAACTATAACATTTAGATCTACATTAGTCTCAAAAAATAGAAAAAGTAGATCTATCCACTAGGAAAAGGATACATACTTTCCAGTTCAGTAGTATCCTGCAAAGCATAAGCTATCCAAAGTCTAAACTTATCATTGATATAACATGTTTCCAACAATGCTGCTATCCAAAGTCCTAACTTATCATTGATATAACATGTTTCCAGAAATGCTGCTAATTTCTTTTATTTCTTCTCCTAAAAGTTGAAAGAGCACCCATCACTCCTCTTCATCTTCAAGCTAACACAGCCTTTTCTAGCTTACTATGACAAGTCTTTTCTTGTTTCTTGTTTATACTTCATGTTTGGTTATTTTATGTTGCTATCTCAAATCCTTAGTATCTAATAGCACGAGGAATAGAGGAATTGTATATTCACAGAGATGCATATTTGTTACTGATGGGAATGTAATAACCATACTTATTGGAGATAGATATTGCTATCTATCGATCATAGTGCAATCTGTGGTATTTATCTTACTTTCGTTATTTGAACTTGATATAGAATTGCTAGGATATGGAAATGTCAAGAATGATCTTTTATATTTATGCTTACCTATGGGAAGTTACCATGTTAGCTTACTTGATATATGGATTGTCCTTGTAACAAAAACCTTACTTTCCTTATTGAAACTTCGCATAAGGGCTTCGTTGTTGTATTGTTTTACGTTTTATTCTATACTTTAGGAGGAAAAATGTAAGTTAGTGATTTTAATGCTATGGAAATTAACATCTTAGTCACTATGTATGAGTTAGTCCCTAGAGAGAGATCCTTTGTGAATGATGTAGTGTTTCTATTTGATAAGAACACGAGTTCCGTTGTTGCTACCCTTGATGCCATTGCCAGATTTGTAGGGATCTTAAGAGTGGCCATTTCCCTCGGTCGAAATCCCATAACATCTTAGTGCAAGTAGTTTCGTTCAGCAGTTTCAAACTCTTCACTTCCTGCTTGCTGGAATCATGAGACCAGGGCCGTTTCTGAGCATGTGCAAGTTATGCGATCGCACAGGGCTCTAAAAATTGGAAGGCTCCAAAAATTTTAACTCATATATATTACTAATGTGAAATCTCTATTTTTAGATTTAGGCCTCCCAATTTTTTATAATTACCTTAACATGGTCCTTAGAATTCAGAAAATGCCTTTTTTTAGACTGGTTAAAAAATAATATTTTTTTAGTATTTGTACATGGACTTTAGAGTGTTAGAAACGGTCCTACATGAGATTAAGTCATCCATTGTCACTAAGAGACCCGATACCGATTTTCCTTTAGTTTACATCCGTGTGAATGATACATACGGACAACATACCATTAAGGATTATGGAATATGGACCTCGTTAACTTCTCTAGAACTTATGTTTTGGGCTAATGAAGACGTTAATGAGACAATCAAAGGAACAAGAAGAGAGAGAAAATTACAGAAAGAAGAATAGGTTAAGCACCAGTCTATGTTAAAATTGACTCATCCATTCTAACTACAAACATGGGAGCCCCCCACGACCTCGATTGGATCAAGATTTTGATACAAATCCTGAACTAGAGAAGAATTTCTTAGCATGTACTAAAAAAGGGGATAGAAAGGAAAGTGAACGAGAGAGCACTAAAGAAGAAGAATTAAGGCTTAGAGGGATGGAAAGAGGAAAAAGACTTATCAAAGAATTAGGGAGACTGAAAGGGAGATAATGAATTAAGGATCAGAATCTCCTCACAAGATACATCTGAGATACAACATTATGAATCCTCACTGGTACACGTTATGTTCCTTGGATACAAATACGACATGACATGATATGGACATTGCACCATTTGGCGTATTTATGTTGATATATGTGTTAAGTGTTATTGGGCTTTAGTCCTACATTGCCTAGAATGATAGGAGAGGTGGCTAGCCTCTCCTATATATGTAGTCTCTATTCCAATAATAAAATCCCTAAAAATCTCTACATGGTATCAGAGCCTAAACTTGCTTAGAATACCGTCAGAGCCATATTTTCTACACAAACCCTACCCCTAACCTCGCCCTCCCTTCCCCCCTCCTCCCACGCCGCCGCTGTCGATGCAGCTACTGCACCGCTGCACCCGCTGCCGCTGCGGCTGTGTCGCTGCCACTGCTGCACTGCTCCCGCTGTCGCTGCAGCTGTCGTGAGCCGCTGCCGCTGCAGCTGTGCCGCTGTTGCGACTGCTACTGCCGTGGGTGCCTCCATGCACACCACTTTTAGGGTTCCTACTGTGTAGGTAAGCCTAAACTTAAAATTTATCTCATCTGTGGCACCTACGGTATAGGTAAGCCTAAACTTGAGGTTTATTTCATCTGTGGCACCTACAGTGTAGGGAAGCCTAAAATCATTCTTAAAGATTTATCTCATATGAGATTCTCAAGGAGATGCCGATAATGCCAAGATCCGATGAAACCAGACATATTCGGATTTAGGAGAGGACGACGAGGACAAGCGTGAGTCTGAAGAAAGTGTGACATGATCGAGAAGAAGCATCGATGGAGACGATCCTCAAGAAGCTGGATGCTGATGATGTGGCAACGTTAATGAAGTTGATAAAGGTGTCGGCTGGTGATAGCATGACACGAGCGCCGCCAAAGTTGGAACTACCCTCCATCGATCTGAAGTTGGATGGACCAGCCATCTATCTGAGTTGGTCACGGCGGGTGAGAAGAACCCTTGCAGGAAAAGAACCTGGAGGGATTCTTGACGGGCGAGAAGACAGAGCCGGAAGAGGGCTCGACAGGACACGACGAGTGGAAATCCACTCATATGGTGATTTACATCTAGCTTCTCAATTCTTTAGTCCAGTCTATTACTTCCACAGTAGATGGCATTGAGATGATGAAAGACGTATGAGAGAAGTTAAGGAGAACCTATGATGGCGTGGAAATAACCTACAGATCTTACAGATAAAAGGGGAGATCAATGATACCGTACAAGGGGAGAAGACGGTGCATGAGTACGCTACAGAGTTAGAGCGTCTGTGGATGGATTATGATCACTCCTCGAAACGGGTAAGCTGCGGGGACCCGAAGTACAAGGAGAGACATGTGTGTCTGCAGGAGAGGACGATGAAATTTCTTAAAGGGCTTACTTCTCAATTCCTTACTCCTCGCACAACCAGAGATCCCTAGTCTCGAGGAGGCTATCTCAGTCATAATCCAGGAGGAGACGCAGATCAGACTACAGACAGGGACAGGTGGTCCCCCCGAACTAAAGTCAGCACTAGCAGCTGCTAGCTCGGGCGATACAAGATCTATGAGAGAGCTCTGGCAACACAATCGGCAGTGCTACAACTGCGGGGAGATGGCCATCATCGATATGCTTGTACCAAACCACCTAAGGAGGAAGACTCAGGTGGTGGACGAGGACGAGGATATATTGGACATGGACGTGGTCGAGGAGGCTGAGGAGGCGGCCGAGGTTATCAGACGAACTTGCTAGTAGCAGAAGAGAATGGAGGAGCTGGTGGCACCTTTACTGAGGAGGATCAGGCACTGCTGGACCTGCTGGAGAGAAAGCAGAGAGCGTCGACCGAAGGAGACATGAGGAGCGGAGCAGAGGAGACATCCACCCCATTTTTCAGAGGCAACGCCGCTATGTATGCTCACCCATCAGAATGTACTGACGAGTCACTCGCTCAGGCATCTATGTCTTCCCTTAAAACGTTAGACTGGATTATCGACTCAGGAGCATCTCGACATGTGACCGGAACGCTAGTGAGTTTTCTTCATACACTCACCTAGCACCAGCAGACACCATACAGACTGCAGATGGCATTTTCCAACCAGTGGTCGGTAAGGGTACTGTTAATTGTACAGGTTCAGTAAGATTATCCAATGTGTTACATGCTCCATCCTTTCCAGTCAGTCTCTTGTCTATTAGTTCTATAATTCTCCAACTAAAATGAACTGTTTTTTATATTCCTAAGGTGATCTTACAGAAGAAAGGGACGGGACGAAGACTTGGGACTGGCACCTGGCATGAGTGACTGTGGTACCTAGATCGGGAAGGACTGGACTCAGCATTGATATCTATGGCAGAGAAGGCTGGAATGGAAGAGCTGTAGCAGAGGACTGAAGATACTTTGATACTTTATCATAGGAGAATGGGACATTCTTCTTTTGATACTCTAAGTAAGTTGTATCCAGAGTTGTATACAAAATCAAATAAACAGAAATTAGTATGTGATGCATGCGAGTTAGGAAAGCTTACTAGAAGCTCATATGTTGGTACTGGCCATAAGAGTTCTCTTATTTTTGAGGTAGTACATTCTGATGTTTGGGGTCCATGTGCTACTAACACTATGAATGGATATAGTACTTTTTCTCCTTTATAATTGTGTATCTCGTGTCTCCTAGCTATATTTAATGAAAAATAAGAGTGAATTATTTGCTTGCTTTCGGGACTTCCATAAACATGTCCAGACTCAGTATAATATAGTAGTGAAGGTACTGAGGTCTGACAATGGAACGGAGTATACCAACAAGACACTTGCAGAGTACCTGTCAGCATATGGAATACAACACTAGACCAGCTGTGCATACACACCAGCACAAAATGGAGTAGCAGAAAAGAAGAACCGACACCTTCTAGAGACCACAAGAAGTATGATGATCGACATGAATGTCCCACAAAATCTATGGGGACATGCAGTATTGACAGCAGCTCAACTTATCAACAGGATGCCTTCAAAAGTCCTGGGATAGAAGTCCCCATGCGAAGTATTACAAGGCAATAATAGTGGGATACTCCCACTAAAGGTGTTTGGGTGTGTGTGCTTTGTGAAAGACAACAGACCATCAGTTGGAAAACTTGACCCCAGAGCAGTCAAGTGCATCTTTGTGGGCTACTCAGCGACTTAGAAGGGATATGTGTGCTGGAGTCCAATAGAGAAAAAAAGTTCGTTAGTATGGATGTCCACTTTCGAGAGCATGAGCCATATTACCGCCAGGAGGGAACTTCGCAACACGCCTAACACTACCAGTATAAGGCGAGAGGGGAAGATGGAGAACTTGGTGGTAACCGATCTAGAATTATGGCATAGAGGAGGCAGAGGAGAAACATGAAGGTGAAGCAGAACAGGGGGAGGAGATAAGAAGTATCAGGCTACGGCTCAGGGGGAGTACTTACCTACAGCAGGAGAGAAAGCAAACTGCAGGACAGTACCTACAGTGCCAGTGCCAGTGCTATGTCCCTTGCATGCGTCTGTCCCAACTCCTGAGACACCACCATCCTCCTCTGTCCCAACTCCTTGAGACACCACCATCCTCTTCATCTACACCACCACCCTCCTCAGTGATATCATTCCTCCTACTTCTCCCATACCACTACCTACACGAAGGACTACTCGTAGTAATGCAGGAAAATCCTCCGGACAGATATGTTGGGACCTTGCTAAGTTTGTTTCTTGTGATCATATCTCTTTTCCATGGAGTATTTATAGCATCTTTGGATAGTATTATACCTAACAATTGGCAGGTTGCCAAGAACGATCCAAAGTGGAAAGCGGCAATGCATGAGGAGTTGGAAGCTCTTGAGAAGAACCACACTTGGGAGCTGGTGAGACTGCCAGGGAAAAGAGCAGTCGGATGCAAATAGTTTTTACTGTGAAGCAGAACCCAGATGGACAGGTTGAGCGCTAAAGCTCGACTGGTGGCAAAGGATACAGTCAGACGTACGACATCGACTATGACGAGACCTTTGCACCAGTGGCAAAGATGAGCACTGTCAGGACCTTGATCTTCCTGGCAGCCAATAGAGGGTGGAAGCTACACCAACAGGATATGGAAATGCATTTCTTTATGGGGATCTAGTGGAGGAGGTGTACATGGAGATACCACCAGGATTCGGCACCAAACGGACAGAAGGTAAGGTCTGCAGACTGAAGAAGTCCCTCTATGGACTGAAGCAGTCTCCTCGAACATGGTTTGACAGGTTCAGGAGGCAAGCAATGATAGGGATAGGATATCAGTAGATCAATGCTGATCAAACTTTCTTCTTCAAAACGAAGTGGAGGCCACATCACCATGCTTGTGGTATATGTAGATGATATGATTATCACAGGCGATGATGAGCAGAAGATCGCCCAACTCAAAGAAAAGCTTGGTAAGGAGTTCGAGGTGAAGGATCTTGGCCCTCTTTGATACTTCCTTGGGATTGAGATTGCTCGAGATAATGAGGGAATCGTTCTTTCTCAAAGGAAGTACGCACTGGACCTGCTTACGGAAATGGGAATGATGGGATGCAAACCAGCTACGACACCGATAGACCAGAAGTTCAAAATGGATGCTGAAGCTGGAGAACCAGTTGACCGGGATAGATATCAGAGATTGGTGGAAAAGTTGATCTACTTGAGCCACACTCGACCTGATATCAGCTTTGCGGTCAGTGTAGTGAGCCGTTACATGCATAACCCCCGGAAGGGTCATATGGATGCAGTATACCAGATTCTGAGGTACTTGAAGGGAGCCCCCAGGAAGGGACTGATCTTCAGAAGAAATAATCATGTAAGCATCGAGGGCTATTGTGATTCTGACTGGGCTAGCTGTGCTGACGACAGAAGATCCACATCGGGCTACTGCATATTTGTAGGAGGCAACTTGGTCTCTTGGAGGAGTAAGAAACAGTCAGTGGTGGCCAGATCAACAGCTGAAGCAGAGTATAGAGTTATGGCCTTAGGAGTCACAGAACTATTGTGGTTGAAGAATATGCTGACGGAGCTAAAGCTGGACCATGGAGCCAAGATGAAGCTATGGTGTGACAACCAGTCAGCTATTAGTATTACCAACAATCCAGTACAGCATGACAGGACCAAGCATATCGAGATTGAAGATTCTTCATCAAAGAAAGCTGGAGAAAGGAGTACTAGAGCTGGGCTACGTTCCAACCAAAGATCAGGTAGCAGACGGACTGACAAAGGGGCTTAGTTCTATCAGCATGATGAGAGGATGTGACAAGATGGGTTTAGTGAATATCTTTCGCCCATCTTGAGGGGAGTGTTGATATGTATTAAGTGTTATTGGGCTTTAGTCCCACATTGCCTAGAATGATAGGAGAGGAGGCTAGCCTCTCTTATATATATGTAGTCTCTATTCCAATAATAAAATCAATAAAAATCTCTACAATTGCATTTTAGTATAACAAAGACAACATCACTGATTTTTAGGATACATGCTTCTTAGATTGTAGTTGTTTATATATGTTTTTTTTCTACGGAGGATTTTCTAGATTCCTGGAAATTTTGATGGTAAGAAAACAATTAACATTTGTTTCTGTCATTACACTTTTGATTGGACATTTTAAATTCCCGAAACTACTACATTTTTTCCACAAACTTTGGAAAACATAATCCCACCTAAACGTGGGTGTTTCATTCCCATAAGAATGGAATTCTTGGTGAGGTTGAGAACTGAATAATTTTGGTTAGAAATGGAATTATTAAGTAATATTTAAATAAAACTGATACTATTTAATCAGGTAGTATGACACATCAGTACTCATTAACTGTTTAATTGGTTAATTAGTTATTAAAATGATTAACAATTATTATTTATAATATATAATATTAGCTAGCTAAGTAATTAATATTAATTCTTCATTAACATCTATTATATTAACTTTAACTATTTAAATAATTAATATGATAATGATTTATTTATCAATATTATAAAACTTACTTATTTACTAAATTATCTCTAATAATTAACTAACTAATATGAACATTACTATTAATAGAAGAATAAATTGCGGGAGATAATTAAAATAATAACAATATCTAATACATGACATTTCATTGCTCCAAGTTGAACCAGGTCTCCCTGGCAAAATCCTAGAATACTAATTGAGTGAACTAGAATATATTTTAGATATACTGGCAGGCATAGCAACTAAATTTATCATATTATGTTCAAGAATGTTATACTCCTAGGAATTTACTTGTGTTACCAAACACAATTAAGAAATTTCCTTAAATTTGGTGCACATGAATGCAATTTCTAGCTAAGCTGCACGAATACTCCTACGGAGGCCTCTATCATATCTATACCTGTGTCTGACACTTATGAGAAACTATACTTCCTCGACAGTTGTGAAACCCCAAATCTGTTTTTATTTTTAAATTATTGGATTTCGCTACTAGCATAGCCTTAGATTTTATTAGTTATTATTATTATTATTAGTATTATTACTATTATCATTATTATAGTCGGATCGAAAAACATTATTTTAAAAATAAATGTATTTCGATCTTGATTACGTCGTCCCGATCCCGTGCCAGGGATCCGACGACCCGAACCCCGACCCCGACCTCGAACCCATCCCAAACCCATTCTAAAAAATAAATAAAACTACTTTTTCCCATGTTCTTTCACTCTCCCTAGAATACTCTTCCCCAAATTTTCTCTACCACTCACTGACCATTTCTCTCATTGCTCCCAACGTTCCCATCTCTCCATCATTTCTTCCCTGATTTAGCTTCTCCCCTCTCTCTCCGAATAACTCTCTAAATCAAAGAAGAACACAACACTCATCTATTCCTATTCCTTCCCTCTCCAAACACTCACAACTCTCCTCCCTCTACTTCTTTTCATCTCTCTTTCTCCCTCAAATTCCTCTTCTTCTCTCCCCCTTCTCAACCCTAACCTAACTCTCCAGAACCTAATCCCCTCTCCTCACCTTTCCAGAACCTCCCTCACCCTTTCCTCCCAAAAATCCAATCGGCACGCCCGCCTCCGTGCGTCACGACGGCCCGCGAGCCTCCGGCCGGCCGTCCCACTCGCGGCTAACCCGGCCGACCGCCCCGTCCGGCCGCCTCTCGGCCTCCACCCGTGCGTTTCATGGCTGCTGCTCGCCTCCAGCGTGTGCCTGCCCCCGTGCGGCCCGACCCTCCGTGCTCCGTGCCGCCTGCCGGCCTCAGTGCCCATCGACGCAGACCGCCCGCCGCGCGTTTCCCCTGTCCGCGAGTCCGAGCCTCGTGCGCCGTCTCCCGCGCGATCAGATCCGTGTCGGCCGACCCTCGCAGTGCCCGGCCGCGAGCCGACCGCCCTGGTCCTGTTCTGCGGCGCGACGCTTCTCCGGCGACCCCGCGAGTCCGTAGACCCGCCTCCGGCATGCTCTCCGACTTTCGCAGTCGCGGTCATCCCCTGTTCCGCGGCCCATACCACTGTCCGCTCCCCTCGGCCCGCTGTTTCCGTGTATCGCGCTATCCCCAACGCTGTTTCCATATGCCGCGCCGCTATCCCGAGTCGATCCCTGTCCGTACTTTCCGCGGCCTCGTCGATCTCCTGACCCGTGGCCCGCCGTTGTTTCGGCTTTCCTGTGCCGCTGTCCGCGCTCACGTGCGCTGCCGAGGAATTCTTTAATACATCTGAGAGCTCTAGCCGAGCACCCGAGGTATAACTCCGTGTCCCTGTGTCCCTCCCGTAGTTAGTCGGTGATTACGCGGTCCCGACCCCGACGCGGGGATCGGTTTTACTAGTTGCGCTAGGGGATACAAGTTTCCCGAGTTCGGCTCGGATTAGTTCTGGGATTGTGTTCCTAGTTGGTATGCTTGGCTAATATTTTCCTTTAGGTTAGTAATTATTATTGGTTTCGGACTTTCCGAACTCCATTCGAAATGGTTCTGTGGCTTAGCTATTTCTAGCTTGGGTCTTTTGTGGATATTTGCTTAATTCTATGGTTTTTCTCTTTAGCTTTGGCTATTTTGAATGGTTCTGTGGCTATACTTTCTTTAGCTATTTTTGATGTGGTTCGTGGCTTAGTTGGATTTTGGAAGCTGGGAAAGTAATTGTAAATACGTTCTGGAAATTTGTCATACCGCCAAAGTGGCTAGGTTGTCCTAGTTACAGAGGAGATGCTGTCCAAATTTTCGAAAAAGTTTTAAAATAAAAGTATTTAATTAAGTCGAGTAAATCGGTAAATTGAAATCTATTTTCATACCCGGGTCTTTGCAAATGATTTCCAAAATTGGTTTTGTTGGTTTGGTTTTGTGGATTTATGAGTTTTGTATCCCCTGTTTGGCGACGACCGTATCGGTCGGATGAGCCTCGACGAAACGCAAACGCTACAAGATTTCCTGTACGTTGAGGCGTAAGCCAGCAACGTGAGATTGCATGACCAAGTCTGAGACGCCCGTTTTCTATAAATTATATTTAATTATATTTTATTTTAGAACTGGTTATTGGCCTTTAGTATTTGGGTGCAGGGCCTTGGCCTTCTGTTTGGACCGCTTCACGGCACTCAGAGCTTAAATTAATTAATTTGTTGTAAGGGCATAAGCCCAGTTTTTTCTTTGTTTTTCTGTGGCCCTGTATTTGTGTAGTTTAGGATTTTCTGTTCTTTTTGGTTGCTGCTTTGCGTAATTAGACGCGTACTTAAAATGGGTATTATTTTTATATAAAAAATTATAAGAGTTTTCTCACTTCTAAGTAAAAAGGATAAAATTCAAGTTTGTATTATTTAAACAAATTCACATTTTTCTCATTAAAAGAAAAACCTAATTTTATGTATATAATATTAAAGTACAAAGTTTGTTAAATGAATTAAAAATACGATCTTTACCCAATAAATCAATAAATCGGTTCCTTTTTCGTTAATTAATTATTGTATCCTGCGACGGTAGAGTAGGTTGATAGCTTAATTAAATAACTTAAAACTGGACTAGGACCTGCTTCTAGAAATTGCAACTAGCACACCTAGACTTGGCTCATCTATGTTTCTAAGTCAGGGTTCTCAACTGTAGGGTTTCGATGACGTATTTGACTTCATCCCCGGTACCGACATCATATTCCAGTCATTAAACAAAGGCAAGTTACGGTTATGTTTTCGCATTTTAATTAGTAATTGTCATGTTGCATGCTTAAACCACATTGCTACACGGAACCCTCTCCTAGGGTTCAAATATTGATTGATATTGATTGTAGGGATATTGGGGGAGTAGTGTAGCGTCTATGACCAATACCCCTCATATTGCATATTGTTATTGTGCGAGCTTACCCCTCTTACACACAGGGATAAGCCGTATCGCGTCGCTAGGATGCTATTGTACAACCCAAGCCGATCATAGACGTTACCTATTCAAATCACATTATTTCAAATACTGAATTGCTGAAAATTGCTGGAAAATATGGTTTAAAGTATTTCAACTGTTTAAAATTGCATCTTTCCATTATTATTTAGAATGTCGGATATGTACTCGTACTTGCTCCTTTCCTGACTGGATCCCTCCAATAGGTGGTATTGATGATGCTGAGCTATTGTTCAATAGCTACTATGACCCGGTATTATATCCTGTGGTGTTGCCAGAGTCCCCCTTGGAGGACGCGGATCCTGAGGCCGAAGAGCCGGCCGTTTAGCTAATTGCTATTTCCTTTTTTTTTAGTTTCATTATGTTGGAGATTGTAGACTTTTGGTTTCAGTGTTTATTTCAGTATTTTCCTTTCTAGTTGTATTTCTCTCTGTTGAATAAAAGTTTTAAATATTCGTAAATTCATGTTGTGACAAATGTATAGATGTTGTTGAGATTACCAGCAAATAGAAACAGCTTACTATCGCCGTCTCACAACGGTGCAGGCTGGGCATGATCCGATTCGACCTAACAATTTAGGATCGGATCGTGACATGTTTTTAGTGGTGGCCCATGCAGGTCCGATCAACAACTTAAGTGAACATACCTAGAAACAACTAGAACACTAGAATATTGATTTGTCACAACATAGGACCGAATTATCTATATATAAATAACTTTTTGCTTGCTTATAGAACGGTAGGTTACCTTGTTTACGCTTGCCCCTAAACTTGCCAGACTATGAAGACAACCTAACCTATGCCTATCAGTCGGTACTAGCAAGATCTTATTTTCTATGCATGACGCAAGAAAATTTGACAAGAGAATCGTAGTAGTAGATTGAGCAGCGGGAGGCTGCTCGAACCAAACCAGGACCAGAAGAGCTAATAATACCTAGAATTATTGATTAGCACTAGAAGATACCCTACCGAAGCATAACATATTACCCTTGATTATACTTTTTTTCTGGCCAATATCTTTCCCAAAGTCATGTCTCCCCTAGGATACAATTTCTGAAAATTGTAATCTTAATGAGAATGTATGTAAGGCGGTATTTATCAAGGATATATTGGTGATTAAGAATTGGAGGAATAGAATTTTGGAATACCTAAATATTATATATATATATATATATATATATATATATATATATATATATATATATATACATGGTGAATAGAGAGTCTACTATATTCACCATGTTACAATATAGGGCCGAAATTATTTATTTTAAAATATTTATTTTGGCTTGCTTATAGTTTTATAGGTTACCTTGCTTACGTTTGTACTAAACCTTATCTAGATTAGGCTGATTGTATGATGGTATGTTTTACTGCCTATTTTATTTTTTAGATTTTTGGTATATTTTAGTGTCCCATGGCTTTTGGGATTATTTTCTTCCATATCTTTATCAAATTCTAGCATACTTTAGGATCCATACTCTTTCGCCGTTTTTGGATTAAGATTAGATTTTTTTTCAATCTCCTTCTTTAGCAAACCTATTTCCAACTTCTCCATTTGTTGATCAAATCTTACTCCTCTATCTCTATTTGGAATCTAGATCCATTCGCTATTTAGAGTTTCAAATTCTTCTATAGCAAACCTAATAAACTCTTATCTACCCAAAGTATTTCTACGACTAGTGTATCCAACCATTTTTTTTGACCTTATTTCCAATTGACTTTTTCAGAACCAATTTTGAACCAAATTCTTTTGGAACCATAAAGTCCAAGGTTAATTGTTACCAAAGAATTGGTTCAACTTAGCTGGTTCACATATCTCCCAAGGGAACTATTTTCCGAAAAGTAATTCCAATATGGATTGATATTTCCTAAGTTATTTCAAGTACCGAAAATATTTTTATTTGTTGATTTTCTCCACTTAACTCGAAACCTTACTCTCCCTAGGCAACTTCTTGATCAATTCAAGGCCTAGAAAGCTTTTAAACTCAATGCTTGAGTATCATGAAGCACGAACGGTCAGAGAATTGATTCTATCCTAATATTGAATTTCCTTTAGTCATTGAAAAACTTTTTGAATTGTTGAATTATCCCTTTGAAATTTCCATGGACAAAGTTAAGAAAATATTCAGTGACCTAATATGGCTTTGCACATATGCGTCGCAACCATCTATTGGAATTATAGAAACTGCGAGTATACTGCAGCCAGTTACGTACTGGCGGGGCATAGACTCTAAGTTGAAGTGATTCAGGTGTTAATAGGTTTTTGGATATTATTGAGACTACGTCCTAAATGCATCAAATTTGTCTCATATGTTGTTCAGCCAGAAAATGGATAAAGTTGATAGACTACTCAAAAACCTATTACTATTCAAGTTATGGAACCAAAATTTCACTGCAGTCAGGTGCACTCTGGCGAGGCATAAATTTGAGGCAAAGTGACTTCAGATATATTTGGGTTTTCGAATATTATTAAGACTATATCTATAATATGCTTGTCTTTTCTGCACCATCAAATTATTCTGACTGTGGTCCGAATTAGAGGATTTGTATTTCTAGCGGCTTTCCATTTTTAGAAATCTCTTATCACAGCCAGAAAGGATAGATTTTCTATAAAATTGTACTTGATTTTTCCTACAACTTATTAGGACCATATCAATCTCTATTGGCTAAATCTCTTTCCTGTTTCAACCTTAGTACGTTGTATATATATGTAAAACCCCTAAATTTCTACTAATTTTTTATTTAATTTGTTACTGATTTAAAATTTTGTATTGTACGTCGCATAGTCGGATTGTACGTCGCGTACAAAATTTTATTTTTCGTAGTTGCTCGACGAGTGCGAATATATGCGAGCGTACATATTTTAGAAAAACATTTTGTTCTATTTTTTTATAGTTTCAAATAATAGATATAATAATTAGTTTTGCTATCATTTCTAAGTTTGTTATTTTTACTTCATTTCTAAAAGTTATTAATAATAAATAATATTTTTGTAGACGAGAAAGGCATAATTATGTAAAAGAATAATTGTGCATATTTCGTAATTATTTAATAGTTATTTATAAATAAATAATGTATTTTTGAAATTATTATTATTAGTATTTTTGGAAAATATAATTTTGAAATTATTGTGACAATTTAAATTTTGATTTGATTTTAGGGATTGATTTAAATAGTTTAATTAACTTATATATTTGAAATTTGATATATCTTATTTGATTTTAAACTAAAGGATGGAATTTAATTAGATTTAAATTGGATTTGGATTTGAATTTGATTGGTTTTAAATTTATTGAATTAGTAGCAATTATCTATTAGGGATTTAAATCTTTTCCTAATCCTATCCAAATGGAAATTTCCACATCCTATAAATAGGCAGGTACTCCTCCATAAATTCCTCACAACCACCAAATTCCCATCCACAACCATTGGTGCGTGCACCGTGTCTGTGCCCATTCTTTTCCTCATATTATTTTGTTACATTTACATCTCTCCTTTTTTCGTGTCCTACGCATCGGATACGATTACAACCAACGAAAACCTGTATCTGTTACTGTGTCGGACACACATGACACAGGACACCAAATTTTGACGACAAATTCGCCGGAGCCCTCACAAACCACTCTGTCCAGACAAACACCAGTCCCGTCACCTCCCTTACTCAACCGCCTCGACCGCCAGACCCCTGTCCACCGAGCTGTTGCCACAACTCCAGCCAAACTACCTCCGTCAACTACCATCTCCTCTCTAACAACCACCTCGGCCAAACACACCCCATCGCCACCAGCACCTGACCCCCTTGTTGTCTCCTTCTTCACCACACCACTGTCACCGCCGGACCCCGGCACCAGACCGCCGTGGCACACCCGCACCCATGCCACCGCCACCAAAGCAACAACACCACCACCGAAATTTGGCCACACCGCCGCCACCATCCCAAAGGAAGAGACAGGGAAAATAACAAACCCATACCTGGCCCCTACCGCGAAGTCCGGCCGCCTTCTTGTGTCGCGACCACCGCCGATGACCGCCGCCTCCACCGCCTTAGCAGCCTCCAACCGCATCCTCGCGAGCCGCCCCTAGTCGTGCCTCCGCCCTGCTTCCCTCTCCTCCGCGCTTGCTGCGACCAACCGCATCTCGACCTCGACGCGGCGAGCACCCACTACAAGAAAAATGATCATTTATGGCGCACAATTTACGGCACGCATTGCCTGTGCGCCGTAAATGACACTCTTTTACAGCATGCAATTCTGCGTGCCATAAAAGAGTAATTTTTTGTGTTTTTTACGGCGTGTTTTACCCGCACGCCGTAATTGCAAACGCATTTACGGTACGTATTTTTCTGCGCCGTTAATGGTAACTTAATTACGGCATTCGTTTTGGCATTAATGGTAACTTAATTACGGCATTCGTTTTGGCATGCCTTAAATGTTAAGTTATTTACGGCATGCGTTCTTGTGCGCCGTGAATGAGATCTCAATTACGGCGTTCCTTAGCACGCCGTGAATGTTGTTTTATTTACGGCATGCGTTGTACGCGCCGTAATTGACAGCTTTTTTACCCAGCACGATGTTAAGATTAAAATTAAGATCAAAACTTATTTTGGCACGATGTTAAGATTAACGATAACTTATTTACGACATCTTTTTTTTTCCATTTTGCCATGATGTTAATATTAAGAATAACTTATTTAATCTATATATTTATGTTAATTTTTAATATTAATGTTAAGATTATAATTAAAATTAAAACTAAATTAAAATTTATCAATCCATATTTTAAAAATAAAAAAATGATTAGATATGTATTATTTTTAATATAGCGATAAGTTTATTTTTCTAAAATTAATGTGAGATTTAAATTTTGAAACAAAAATAAAATGGTAATTAAGCGAAACAAAAAATAGAATTGTCCATATAACTACTTTAATTTAAATTTAATTTCAAATATAAATTTTAATAATAATATTAATGTTGACCAGACCCAAATGAAACCTGAATGTTTTCAATAGGGATAAAGGGCAACCAAAATTCGCTCCGGCTAAGGCAGCACAAGATCCTGGATCGGTCTTGGGTAGGATCAGAAGAAATGGTAAATACTGGATCCATTACACTACACCAAAATGATAAATTAGAAACATTAGCTATTTTTCAATCTGGAACACTTACTTTTCGTGCCTAGGATTTGGAACAGAAAAAAATATTTCGAATAAAAAAAATGTTCTTAACATATTTTATTTCAAATTTTTTTAAAATTATTTATTTAGTTACATTTCTATAGTGTTCCAAGTACATTCCAAATTCAGCATTCACACATATATGGTTCTCCTTCTTTCGAAAAGCCCAATAACCCCACTCCGTCTAGTTTCAGAGAAAACAATACCTCCTTCTCTCAAAAAATACCTCCTTCTTCTCAACAAAACCCTAACCCTAATTTATAATCTCCTTAACATCCCGACCCCTCGTACTCTCTCAAGGCCCCGACTCTACTCTCCTTCCACCATGTTAGCTAGTTCTCATGCAGCGTGTGTGTAGAGACCTTTCCAGAAGCTCACGAGTTTCCCTCACCATTTCCTCTCTCTTTATTACCTCTCTCTGTTCTGGCTAGGCTCGGCCAGCACGTGGATGACCGATCGGAGTCCCACACAATCGATCCCCCTCAACAATCCAACTCCTCCGCCACCGTCGTCCAAATCCTCATCGCCAATCACCCTGTCTCGCCATGGTATCTGGTGACCCCCGCTCGACTGGCTCGGGCTTCGATTCCAGCAACCGTTTCCATTCATAGGTACTTACACGTTTGTGTTGTGCACAATAGAACCAGATTTGTTTATGCTAGTCAAATAGTTTACCATGCTATAATGCATTCACCTATCATATGTAGATTAGCATTTTATCGAGCAGTCATCAAGGACATGGCTGGTTGAGGCCTGGTTTTGGGGTGGTTGAGATTTCGCAATGCATCATCCAGATATTTATTTGGTAATTTAGTGCTTTCTCTAATATATATTCAAAAGAATCATGATGCAGATTTTAAATTTAATACGCAGATATTTATTTGGTAATTTAGTGCTTTCTCTAATCGTGTTGTAATTGAAAGCTCATTTACAGCACAAAATTTTGTGCGTTGTAATTGAAGACTCATTTACAACATATTTTATGTTTATTTGTTAAAGTAACTTTTCATTATATTTTTTTTTCCTTCTCAAAATTCTCTCTCTAAACCCCCCCTACGTTTTCATTTCCCACCTAATAGAAAAGTTTTCTACAGGTTCCCCCGCTAATTTTTATTTCCAATATACTTTCCCTCCTAGCTAGGTTTTTATTTCCCCCTAATTTTTAACCCCCCTCCCTTTAGGTTTTCATCTCCCTTTTAGGTTTTCATCTCCCACAATTATCTGATTGGGGATCTGATCGATCAAAGGCTTTTGGAGAGAAGAGTAGAAGAGGGAAGAAGGATCTCTACAAGTTCGTTTTTCTCCAGGGAGGGTATCTCCAGGTTCGTTGTTTCCAGAGAACCCCCCCATTCATCCAACTGTAAGAAAACAAATCCAAATTTCTTTACCAATATAAACATGGATGCACCAAAATTGGTGTTGTATGTATCTATCTCGACATCATAATATGCTCGGATCCTTCATTATGTCGGGATTCTCTTAAGTTTTTGCAATATAGACTACACAGATCCTTCATTATGCCCGGCACGGATCCTTCACTATGCTACACGGATCTTTCATTTTTCGCTGGTTCATTATGATGTCGAGATATGATACATGGATCATTCATTATGCCCGACACATTTACATTTGGAAATATTGTTAGCGATACTGTGCTGGTTCTTCATTATAAAAATGCATGATAATCATATTCTCTATTATGCGCTGGTTCTCTATTTTTGTGTTGTGCTAGATTTTTCCCTGCCATAACATATCTTGTGGCTTTGTAAGTCTGTAACTGGAAAAAAAAACACTAATATAGAGAAGCATAGGATTTAGAGATGTATATTCGACAACTGTTAAATGAAAATGTATGCAATTTCATCAAGAGTATTAGTACATCCAGCTGTAATGGTTACTCAGTTTGCATTCTGGCTTGATGAGGAAAGATGATATCATATATTGCATTCTGGTTTATTCAACAATTCAGACTCCCATGATCTCTAAACTAATAAGGAGTGACATAAAAGGGAGTAATTGCAGACGAGAATAAAATAACATTGGTGCAGCATATATAAGATCACATTGACATTAAAGCCAATATAACTATAATTCATTAGTTTTTATCCTACACTGCAAATTGAGCTTAGCTATTGAATCTAGAAAGCATGATGCAAGTCTACCCAACTATAGTCAACAAAAGGAAAGGAAGCTCAGCAGTTTCTATAATAGGCTCTCCATACCTCCTCTGAAATTTCTTCAATTTCATGCCCAAGTTTGTGAATCTGCATTCAAAGTTTTGAATTAGTTTGGTGCTTGAAACTAAAAGAAAGAAATTGTATATAAATGTATGTGTATTCATATACCTGGGTGAAGGACTTTAATGTCGTGGTGAAGGACTTTAAGCTGTAATTGAATCTTGCCCAACTACACTGCAATTTCATTAGTTTTTTTTTCCTTTTTTTGTTAGGTGAAGGACTTTAATGTCGTGGTGATCGCATCGGTCGTCTACATCGACAGTGGTTTTAACCTTGATAAGCTCTGGAGGTGAATCTTTTTTCTACTTTAGATTGATTACTGACATAATAATTTAGGAGTTACAAAGTAGTTTATATGTTTTGTTACACTAAATACATTGTATTATTATTATTATTGTTATCATTTTTCATTTTCTTGAAAAATATATTTGTAGAATTTCTATATTAAAGTTAAGGAGGATCACCGAAAAATTTAATTTCTGCACTTCTCACTCACAGTGATGCTTGTTACACATGCTCTAAGACATATGATACTGCAAATACCCACGTTTCTTAAAAAAATTGTTATAGAAAGGGTCTCAAATTTATGATATAAAAAATTGTAGAAGTTGCAAAAAGTAGGAATTACCAGGTGTAATGTGTATGTGGTACATGATACTACATTCGTGCATATGTAGCTGTTGAATATAGGTGTCATAAAGACTAACAATATTGTATATCAGTATTGGTACAGTCCTGTTATCCATATCGCTAAATATCAATTGACATAATTATGCCAGATATTTGCACTTGGATATCCATAAGTTATTATGGTTAGCAGATACCAAGCAAATACAAGTCATAATAGGAAAATACAAGTCATATGTAGGAAAATACAAGTCATATGTAAAAGACATGTTCATCTTTGAGGCAATGAGGGATATCCATATCGCGATTCTGAGGAACTATATTATGTTGAAAGTCATATGTAAATGACAGATAAAAATAGGAAAACAACCACAAATAGGGGCAAATACAAGTCATAATATAATGGATATCATCTTCTGCTTCGTTATAGTAAGAAACAATTATAAAATCTGTTCAGGCTGCCATTTCCAAGAATTTGGATAGATGTGCCGCTTTTTGCACATGTTTATCTTTGAGGCGATGAGGGTAACTTACAAATTTTCAGCAACTTTGATCAACAAATAAGCCAATTAGCAAGCGATATCTAACAACTACCATGTTATGCTTGGATAGATATGAGTTCATATTTAGTTTGTAAACAAAGCCTTTTGCAATTTTAGATATGACTTTATGAGTGATACTAAGCCTTTCCAGTTTTTGAATTGACATGGATGTCTTTACAATTTGTTACAGGTTTCACAATCATTTACAATTTCAATAGTTGTTTGGAAAGCAGATGTCAGGCATCACCACTTTAGTTATGTTTTATAGTTAAACAAATGCAATTATAGTTAAAGGGATAGTTTATCCCAGTACAACGACATGCCAGCACTAACATAAGAGGCTGTAATTTGTTAAATCAGCAGCAGGTCAAATCTTAGTGTATACATTGTGCTAACATATCCGCTCAGTATTGTATATCAGTATAGGTGTCATAAAGACTCAAACCTATACATTGTGCAAACATATCCTCTCATACATTTCCTACAGGAACCTATGCCTGTGTATACATTGTGCTAACATATCCTCTCATAAATCTTTCCTTCCAGAGCTCTTCTCTTGGTAACACATGAACCAAATTCCACGAGTAGCTTCCCAGGTTCACTTATTAGAGGAAGCACAATGAGAGCATCTGTAGCTTCCCAGGTTCAATTTCATTGCCATTAGATCATTCTTACTTGGCTCTTCTATTGCATCTAATCTTCAAGACCTCCCATTAACATGCAAGCTTTATATTCTTGGCACTTGTGACTATTGGTCCCTTCCTTTTCTCATATGCAGCCAAAGCTATGTTCTGTCCTCGTCAACTCACTGGATGAATTGAAGATTGTTGTCCAACTAGTTTATTATCTGAATTTTCTTTACACTGCACAATGAGGAATTGATTTGTCATTACTGGATTATGAGGATTCAAACAATTCTTGTGGTCGAGTCCTTTAACTTTGCCTCTTGGGGCCTTGCAAGTTAGCAATTATTAGAGCAATTGATAAGTCAAGGAATACATTAATCTTCCTTCCAGTTAAAAGAACTCGAAGATCTAAGGGCTGATATGCCCATACACGTGACTCAGCTTGAACCTCTGATGTTTTATTTTGGATGTTAAGCTAGGTTTGCTATACTTAAACCTTCATAAAGTTCATTGTTGCTTTTTCTTAGCAGGAGTAAGTTGGAATTTTCTGTTCTGTTGGAGAATTTAAATGAGCTCCTATACCTGAATGCAAAAGTTTCAATATGGACAGGTGAGACTCATCTTGAATTTATTTATTAAATCCTTGACAGAAAAGTTATCCATCAACAGCTGATTTTTATTTATTTATGCGCATATTACCAATTTCAATATGGACAGAATGGGACGATTGACTGAGCAATGGTTGTGTTTATGCATACATTAATTTCTGCCCATAATACTCATTTATTTATGTATATTTTTTCATTGTTGTGTTTATATATACATCAAATTGGATATAATGAACTAAAACACATTTTATGTTTGTGCAGGTTATCAATCAATGAAAATATTTGGGTTTTGTGTTTGAAGCTTCACCTCTGCAACCATTTGAGCCGAAATTTGTCATAGAAGACAATTTACATTTTTTCCCCCAAAGTAGGACAAATTATGAAACAAGCTCAATTTGTATTGAAATATTGTATTGTTCTTATAATTCAGTACTAAAATACTTTTGTAGTTCATGAAACAATATGGCATGATACTTTGGCATGGCCTTTTGTTTGCTATTAATGTATTTTGGCTATTGAATCCGATTATTTTTATGATATCATGTGTCTGGGTTCTTTTGAATTACGTTTCACTTTTGTAGTTTGATTGGGATTATATGCCAGTGATCAACTATTTCTTTAACTTATGTTTGTTATGTTATATACTTTGTTTACCATTGATATCCTTGCTTAAATAAATAGGCCGGATTGGTATAAAAATAATAATAATAATAATAATAATAATAATAATAATAATAATAATAATAATAAATTATTATTATTATTATTATTATTATTATTATTATTAGATAAAAATAATTCATAAAATATTATTTATAGCACGCTACATATGTCATAAATGGCAAATATCAAAAATATCTTTTACGGCATCAAAATGTATGCTATATTTGATTGCGCCGTCCCGATCCCGTGCCAGGGATCTTTGATTGTGCCGTCCCGATCCCGTGCCAGGGATCCGACCCCGAGCCCGAACCCGATCTCGAATCCCGTCCCAAACCCATTTCTAATGAATAAAATAAAACTACTTTTTCCCCATGTTCTTTCACTCTCCCTAAAATACTCTCCCCCAAATTTTCTCTACCACTCACTGACCATTTCTCTCATTGCTCCCCACGTTCCCATCTCTCCATCATTTCTTCCCTGATTATAGCTTCTCCCCTCTCTCTCCTAATAACCCTCTAAATCAAAGAAACACAACACTCATCTATTCCTATTCCTTCCCTCTCCAAACACTCACAACACTCCTCCCTCTACTTCTTCTTTTCATCTCCTCTTTCTTCCTCAAATTCCTCTTCTTCTCTCCCCCTTCTCAACCCTAACCTAACTCTCCAGAACCTAATCCCCTCTCCTCACCTTTCCAGAACCTCCCTCACACTTTCCTTCCCCAAAAATCCAATCGGCGCACCCGCCCCCGTGCGTCACGACGGCCCCGCGAGCCTCCGGCCGGCCGCCCCACTAGCGACTGACCCGACCGGCCGCCCCACTCGCGACTAACCCGGCCGGCCGCCCCGTCCGGCCGCCTCTCGGCCTCCGCCCGCGCTGTTTCCTGGCCGCTGCTCGCCTTTAGCGTGCGCCTGCCCCCGTGCGGCCCGACCCTCCGTGCTCCGTACCGCCTGCCGGCCTCAGTGCCCGTCGACGCAAACCGCCCACCGCGCTTTCCCCCTGTCTCGCGAGTTCGAGCCTCGCGTACCGTCTCCCGCGCGATCGGATCCGTGTCGGCCGACCCTCGCAGTGCCTGGCCGCGAGCCGACCGCCCCGGCCTTGTTCTGCGACACGGCGCTTCTCCGACGACCCCGCGAGTCCGCCGATCCGCCTCCCCGGCATGCAACCCGACTTCCGCAGTCGCGGTCAGCCCCTGTTCCGCGGCCCAAACCGCTGTCCGCTCCCCTCGGCCCGCTGTTTCCGTGGCTCGCGCTATCCCCGACGCTGTTTCCATGTGCCGCGCCGCTGTCCCGAGTCGATCCCTGTCCGTGCTTTCCGCGGCCTCGTCGATCTCCTGACCCGTGGCCCGCCGTTGTTTCGGCTTTCCTGTGCCGCTGTCCGTGCTCCCGTGCGCTGCCGAGGAGTTCTTTTATACATCTAAGAGATCTAGTCGAGCACTCGAGGTATAACTCCGTGTCCCTGTGTCCCTCACGTAGTTAGTCGGTGATGACGCGGTCCCGATCCCGACGCGGGGATCGGTTTTACTAGTTGCGCTAGGGGATACAAGTTTCCCGAGTTCGGCTCGGATTAGTTCTGTGGGATTGTGTTCCTAGTTGGTATGCTTGGCTAATATTTTCCTTTGGGTTAGTAATTATTATTTTGTTTCGGACTTTTCGAACTCCATTCGAAATGGTTCTGTGGCTTAGCTATTTCTAGCTTGGGTCTTTTGTGGATATTTGCTTAATTCTGTGGTTTTTCTCTTTAGCTTTGGCTATTTTGAATGGTTCTGTGGCTATACTTTTCTTTAGCTATTTTTGATGTGGTTCGTAGCTTAGTTGGATTTTGGAAGCTGGGAGAATAATTGTAATTACATTCTGAAAATTTGTCATACCGCCAAAGTGGCTAGGTTGTCCTAGTTACAGAGGAGGTGCTGCCCAAATTTTCGAAAAAGTTTTCAAAATAGAAGTATTTAATTAAGTCGAGTAAATTGGTAAATTGAAATCTATTTTCATACCCGGTCTTTGCAAATGATTTCCAAAATTGGTTTTGTTGGTTTGGTTTTGTGGATTTTGTGAGTTTTGTATCCCCTGTTAGGCGACGACCGTATCGGTCGGATGAGCCTCGACGAAACGCAAATGTTACTGGATTTCCTGTACGTTGAGGCGTAAGCCAGCAACGTGAGATTGTATGACCAAGTCTGAGACGCCCATTTTCTATAAATTATATTTAATTATATTTTATTTTAGAACTGGTTACTGGCCTTTAGTATTTTGGGTGCAGGGTCTCGGCCTTCTGTTTGGACCGCTTCACGGCACTCAGAGCTCGCCTCAGCATTTAAATTAAATTAATTAATTTGTTGTAAGGGCATAAGTCCAGTTTTTCCTTTGTTTTTCTGTGGCCCTGTATTTGTGCAGTTTAGGATTTTCTGTTCTTTTTGGTTGCTGTTTTGCGTAATTAGACGCATACTTAAAATGGGTATTATTTTTATATAAAAAATTATAAGTGTTTTCTCACTTCTAAGTAAAAAGGATAAAATTCAAGTTTGTATTATTTAAACAAATTCACATTTTTCTCATTAAAAGAAAAACCTAATTTTATGTATATAATATTAAAGTGTAAAATTTTGTTAAATGAATTGAAAAATACGATCTTTACCCAATAAATCAATAAATCGGTTCCTTTTTCGTTAATTGATTATTGTATCCTGCGACGGTAGAGTAGGTTGATAGCTTAATTAAATAACTTAAAACTGGATTAGGACCTGCTTCTAGAAATTGCAACTAGCACACCTAGATTTGGCTCATCTATGTTTCTAAGTCAGGGTTCTCAACTGTAGGATTTTGAGGACATATTTGACTTCATCTCCGGTACTAACATCATATTCCAGTCATTAAACAAAGGCAAGTTACGGTTATGTTTTCGCATTTTAATTAGTAATTGTCATGTTGCATGCTTAAACTACATTGCTACACGGAACCCTCTCATAGGGTTCAAATATTGATTGATATTGATTGTGGGGATATTGGGGGAGTAGTGTAGCGTCTATGACCAATACCCCTCATATTGCATATTGTTATTGTGCGAGCTTATCCCTCTTACACACGGGGATAAGCCGTATCGCGTCGCTAGGATGCTGTTGTACAACCCAAGCCGGTCATAGACGTTACCTATTCAAATCACATTGTTTCAAATACTGAATTGCTGAAAATTGCTGAAAACTATGGTTTAAAGTATTTCAACTGTTTAAAATTGCATCTTTCCATTATTATTTAGAATGTCGGATATGTACTCGTACTTGCTCCTTTCCTGACTGAATCCCCCCAATAGGTGGTGTTGATGATGATGAGCTATTGTTCAATAGCTACTATGAACCGGTATTATATCCTGTGGTGTTGCCAGAGTCCCCCTTGGAGGACGCAGATCCTGAGGCCGAAGAGCCGGCCGTTTAGCTAGTTGCTATTTCCTTTTTTTTAGTTTCATTATGTTGGATATTGTAGACTTTTGGTTTCAGTGTTTATTTCAGTATTTTCCTTTTCAGTTGTATTTCTCTTTGTTGAATAAAAGTTTTAAATATTCGTAAATTCGTGTTGTGACAAATGTATAGACGTTGTTGAGATTACCTGCAAATAGAAATAGCTTACCGCCGCCGTCTCACAATGGTGCAGGCTGGGCATGATCCGATTCGACCCAATAATTTGGGATCGGGTCGTGACAACAGTCTTGTTGAATATACTCCTCACTAGACAAAACCTAATTGCAATATTAGAAATTTATAGAACTTCTTGGAACCTAGTTACTATCAAACATGCATAAATATAGACAATTATATCAAGATCTGATATACATAATGTGTATATAGATATGTATTCATTTGTATGTATTACAATATCCATGCTATGCCCGCATCCTACATACTTTAATCTGTTTTTTGAATCCTGTCACATCTATATCCGAACCCGTAGTTATGTCTATCCCGTAGTTATGTCTATGCAACTTAGATTTCTAGGAAAATGAATTTTTAGCAGTATTGCAATTCCTGTACCAAAAACACGACCTTATAGCAAATTAGTAATTCACACGTAAATTATTGTTGGAGAATCCCTTGAATCTCTCTCCTCTTATTATTAGTTATTATTAGAGAAGATTTTGTTATTATTAGAGAGATGTTTTTATCTTTATTTAGTTTTCTTTCCATTAAGTTCTCCTTTATTCAAGGATGAATATTGATTGTAATAAAGTTATCCTTGATTCAAGGATGGACATTAATTGTATTTCTTCTATTTAAACCAGCCTTACGGCTGAAGAATAAACAATGAAGCATTCACTACTTGTCTTCTAATATGGTATCAGAGCCATGTTCCCTAAGCTAGGGTTTGTAAAGTTTTTTTAAACCCGTTTCTCCAACCCAATTAGGCTCTCAATGGCCGATTCCAATAGATGGCGGCAAGCCCTCTCCGGCTCAACAAACAACGACAAATCCTCTACGACAGAAGGCGGAGCAGGCCGCGGGAACGGCGCAACAGGCCATGGCGATGGTGGTGATGCTGGTCGCGGCACTAGCAACGACGGAGGTGCTGGTCGCGGCAACGGTGGAGGCGTTGGTCGCGGTGCTAGCGGCGGTACTGGACATGGCGATGACGGCGATAATGGAGACGAAAGTCCTTTTGGAGACGGCAACTTCAACGAAAGTAAGAAGTCAGACAAACCATGGTGTGATCACTGCAAATGTGCATGGCATACGCATGAAACATGTTGGAAGCTCCATGGCAAGCCTCCGAACTGGAAAAAGAAAGGTGGTAATGAGGGTCGTGCATTCTAGGCTAGTAATTCAGATCAAGGGCAGCAATCTTCTTCAACTCAGCTTTCACTCACGACGGAACAACTAGACAAACTGTTCAAACTTCTCGAATCTCAAACTCCTTCTTGCTCTATAGCACAAAAAGGTAATTCTGCTCTTCTTAGTGTCAGTCCCAACCATACTTGGATAGTAGATTCAGGTGCAACCGATCACATGACAAGTGAATCTACTCTGTTTTCTTCATATAGTCCCTCTGCAGGGAATCAAAAAATAAAAGTCGCAGATGGCTCCTTTTCAGCCATTGTAGGTAAAGGTTCAGTTGTGTTGTCCCCGATGTTGACTCTTAAAGATGTTCTTCATGTTCCAAACCTATCTGTAGCCTAATGTCTGTCAGTAAATTAGCCCAAGAAAAAAACTGTCAAACTAAGTTTTTCGGTATTGGATCTAAATCACAACTACCTTCCAAACCAATAAGTTCCTGCTTTGAGTCTTTTCGTATTTCAAATAATGATGACAACATTATATTATGGCATTTACAATTAGGCCATCCTAATTTTCGCTATTTAAAACACTTGTTTCCTAATTTATTTCGTAATAAAGATTTGTCTTTGTTTAAATGTGAGGCATGTGAATTTGCAAAACATTATCGTTACCATTTTCCAATACAGCCTTATAAACCATCAAAACCTTTTTTTTGTTATTCACAGTGATGTTTGGGGCCCTAATCGTACAAGTACACTTTCTAACAAAAAATGGTTTATCACATTTATAGATGACCATTCAAGAGTACGTTGGGTGTACTTGTTAAAGGAGAAATCCGATGTTTGTCAGGCTGTAAAGAATTTTTTTAAAATGGTGCAAACTAAATTTCAGACCACTATTCAAGTCTTTAGAAGTGACAATGGCAGGGAATACCTTAACACAATTTTGGGTGATTTTTTTCTTCAAAATGGAATTGTGCATCAAAGTTCATGTCCTAATACTCCTCAACAAAATAGAGTTGCAGAAAGAAAAAATAGACACTTATTGGAGGTGTCTAGAGCTTTACTCTTCTCAAATAAAGTACCAAATTATTTGTGGGGTGAAACAATTTTAACTGCTGCATATTTAATTAACAGAATGTCCTCTAAAGTTCTCAATTTTCAAACTCCAATTCATGTTTTCAAAGAATGTTTTCCTTTTACTCGTGTTTCAACTGATTTGACATTAAAAAAATTTGGTTGCACAGCATTTGTTCATGAACATAAGAATATTAGCAAACTCGAACCACGTGCTATAAAATATGTTTTTGTAGGGTACTCTCCAACCCAGACGGGATATAAATGCTTTGATCCAAAAAAACAAGAAAATGTTTGTCACTATGGATGTCACATTCTTTAAAAACAAACCTTTTTTTGATGATACTTATCTTCAGGGGGAAACTTAAAGGAAGACTCATTTGAAACTGAGAATATAAGTTTTTTAAATAACTTGTCATTTCCCATATCACAAAATTATAAGACTTGTAATTTTGCACCAACAGAAAATAGTCATGATTCATTATCTGAACCTACTCCTACTATGAGTAAGGAACTCGATGAATCCGAGCCTACACTTTCTCTTGAAAAAAACAATGAGAATTTTGAAGATGATAATAATGATGAACTAATTGAAATGCCACAAAATGAATTGTCATCTAAAGAGGACATGTTCGAAGTAGGAAACAAGACTTGGAAAGGAAAGGTGTTTGTGAGAAAGAACCATAAAGAAGAGGATGTGTCCACATCTCAACACTGCCATGAATCTGAACCGGAGAATAATCAACCTCCTCAGAAGAAAAAAAAAGTCTATCTCTGTTTCTGAGAGTCGTATCATGTATCCTGATATAGATGATCCCATAACAGTTAGAAAGCCTGTTAGGTCTTGCCCTAAATATCCTATGTCCGATTTTATATCATATTCAAACTTGTCTCCATCTTTTTCTGCCTTCACCTCCCAATTGTCTAGTGTAGAGATTCCAAAGAATGTACAGGATGTCCTAGAAGTTCCAAAGTGGAGGGAAGCTGTATTTGAGGAGATGAAAGCTCTTGAAAAGAACAAAACTTGGAGCTTCATGACACTACTAGTTGGTAAGAAGACCGTGGAATGTAAGTGGGTGTTTACTGTGAAGTACAATTCAGATGGGTCAGTTGAAAGGTATAAGGCTCGCTTGGTGGCTAAGGGTTTCACTCAAACTTATGGCATAGATTACTCAGAGACATTTGCTCATGTTACAAAATTGAACACTATCAGAAAACTTTTATCTCTTGCGGCTAACCTAGATTGGCCTCTACATCAGTTGGATGTTAAAAATGCCTTCCTCAATGGTGATCTAGAAGAAGAAGTATACATGGATAGTCTTCCTGGTTTTGAAGAAAAATTCGGATCAAAGGTATGCAAGTTGAAGAAGTCTCTTTATGGCTTGAAGCAATCTCCTGGAGCCTGGTTTGAAAGGTTTACTCAGTCTATGAAGAACCAAGGGTACACTCAAGGACAAGCTGATCACACTTTATTCACCAAATTCTCCTCTGGCAGAAAATTTGCTGCATTGATTTTTTATGTAGATGATATTGTCCTCACTGGGGATGATACCGTTGAAATGAGAAGAGAAAAAGATAGACTTGCTACAGACTTTGAAATCAAGGACTTAGGATCCTTGAAATACTTTCTTGGTATGGAGGTTGCTCGATCAAAGAAAGGAATTGTGGTTTCACAACAGAAATACATTCTCGATCTATTGCGAGAAACAGGAATGAGTAGTTGTCGACCAGCCGACACCTCCATGGATTCTAATGTAAAATTTTAGGAGAAGTAAATGTTCCTGTTGACACCGGAAGATACCAGAGGTTGGTGGGTAAGCTAATTTACTTGTCCTACACTAGACCTGACATTGCCTTCTCAGTCAGTGTAGTGAGTCAGTTTATGCATTTTCCTTATGAGGAACATCTTGAGGCAGTTTATAGAATACTGAGAGACTTGAAGGCTAATCCTGGAAAGGGTTTATTTTTTAAGAAGACTAGTGAAAGAAATATGTCTATCTTCACTGATGCAGATTGGGCAGGTTCAGTCACAGACAAAAGATCAACCTCTGGATATTGTACCTATGTATGGGGTAATCTTGTGACATGGAGAAGCAAAAAACAAGGAGTTGTAGCAAGAAGCAGTGCAGAAGCCGAGTTTAGAGCTATGGCTCAGGGTATTTGTGAAGGACTATGGATTCAAAGAGTCATGGAGGAACTTAAGATGAAAATTGAGCTTCCATTGAAGTTATATTCTGACAGTAAAGTTGCCATAAGCATAGCCCACAACCCGGTTCAGCATGATAGAACCAAACATATTGAGATTGACCGTCACTTCATAAAAGAGAAATTAGAAGCTGAAATCATATGTCTACCATTTGTGACCTCTAGTCAGCAAACTGCGGACATCTTAACCACAAGCTTGGCAAGACCCGTCTTTGAGCATTTGATAAGCAAGTTGGACATGATAGATATCTATGCACCAACTTGGGGGGGGGGGGGGGGGGGGGGGTTGGAGAATCCCTTGAATCTCTCTCCTCTTATTATTAGTTATTATTAGAGAAGATTTTGTTATTATTAGAGAGTTGTTTCTATCTTCATTTAATTTTCTTTTCATAAAATTCTCCTTTATTCAAGGATGAATATTGATTGTAATAAAGTTCGCCTTGATTCAAGGATGGACATTAATTGTATTTCTTCTATTTAAACCAGCCTTGGGGCTTAAGAATAAACAATGAAGCATTCACCACTTGTCTTCTAATAATTATAGAGTCGTGTCATACTATAGCGTATTTCTTTGTTGTTGGCCTGGAAATCCTGCACTTTGTTTCCACGTTACCCTAATTCAGGCCATCACTTAAATTGGGTCAAGTTCTTACTCAAGATAGTGATGTCTCATCTTTAACTTAATATAGCATTTGACTTTCCCTCTGGTATACTTAGCTATCCACATATCAAAGGTGGATATAAATGTTTAGAAGAATTTTTTTGCAAGAAATTGTTTATACAAGGTTTAGTATCCAGGTATCCTTATTTCTGGAAATCTTTATACAAGGTTTAGTATCCAGGTATCCTTATTTCTAAAAATCTAGGCATTTATATCAGATTCTAATATACGATATTAATCCTTGAAATAGTTATCCCTAGCAAGATACTTCATTGTGAGTGTTGGAGGGTGTCTCTCTGATAACAATTAAGTTTTCTCTTATGGTTCTCCAATATAAGTTGGTAGGGACTAGGGAAGGGGAGCCTTGCTGAGATCTAACAAATATCTTGTACCAAGATGTTTTATACAATGAGATCCCACAAACATATAACCTTACGAAGTTCTGAATAAATTCCTTAAGAAGTTTTTTTGTAGCGTTTGGACTCTTTTCTTTCTCCATTTATTGATAAAGAGGAAAGTGGTCTATCCTTTCATGACTATTCGGCCATATTTCACCAATAAGCCAGTTACCTATTATGACATTTTCCTATTAATGGTGAAACACCTAAACAGACAAGTTCACTCATAAGATTAGGGAATTATTTGGTTACTTATTTATTAGATTTTGTTTTCTTGAGATAAAGGTTACGTTGACCATAATTACTAGGTTTCCTCTACTCCCAAGAACTGCGTTCGAGATGTGTACCCCCCCAACCCCTCCAAAATAAAAAAAAACACGTGGGGTCTGATTCAGATAACCAAAAGTATTGACTCAAGTAGTCCAAATTTTACAAATGAAGTTCAACAGATATCATTCAAATGGCAATAAAACTGACAACAAAATATTAAGTTAATCAATTGCAATAATGAAGCATACATGAACATGAGCATGCAGTTGTAGGAGTTAGTATGAAATATACCTAGCAGATGCAAATATATGGGTACATACAGAAAGTATCGGCTCTTAACAGCAAATAATTTATCAGTTAGGCCTACCCTCTCATTCCATGTTTCAGAGCAAGTAGTGTACCTCACTCCCGTATGTCTATTGAAGCAAACTGCTATTTTGTGTAATATTTATGTTGACTACCGAGTTAGATTTATATGATAGCCATTCAACAAAAATAAACATGAATAGGAATTGAGGAACGGGAAAAGAGGAGAAAAGGAAACCATGTGAAAGCACTAGGCACTAGCCTAGCATACAACTCTCATGTACACTCTGGTGCAAGGCCGTTTCTGACATTCTAAAGGCCTTGTACAAATACTAACAAAAGGTTTAACCCACTCTAAAAAAGGACATTGTTTATGACATTCTAAGGATCATGTTACTAAAATTTCTAAAAAATTGGGTGGCCTAAATCTAAAAATGGAGATTTCACATTAGTAATATATACAAAGGTTAAATTTTGGGGGGCCTTTCGATTTTTGGGATCTTGATCGCACAGCTTACACGTGCTCTGAAATGGCCATGCTACTAACAAGACGGGGCACCCCAAAACAACCCATGATGAAACCAAAATTCTTCTACAAGTTGACTGTATATCTTGTCACGTCCCGATCCCGTATGACCAAAAATCGTTACTGAATGTGATACCGTACAGGCCTAAATTGGACTTGTACAAGGCAATAACCAGACATGGTTAACAAAATGGTCTCAGAAACAAAGTCATTGTAGCAAAATAAACAAAAAAGTTGATAGACACAAGATATATGAAAAACGAATCTCTATAATAATAAATTGCAACAGAATTACAATGGATCTCTAAGTACACCCTCATTGATTGGGTTATGTTAACATGTATCTTAAGGACACATGTTAACACATTAATAAATGTGCATTTTACACGGGTACGTCACCAGCACATTCATCAATGCACCTTTTACTTGAAATGTGTATTGATAAATGTAAAATGTGTATTGATAAATGTGTTGGTGAGAGTACTCATGTAAAATGTGCATTTATCAATGTGTTAACATGTGCCCTTAGGATACATGTTAACAAAATCATTTACTTACTAAGAAGGTTTGAGAGGCAAAAACCATGATCAAGATTGTTGGGTTGTATCTTGTTTCCGGTTGAGCGCTCAAATGGGGTGTGACAATGGAGTTTGTAATTTAGTCCTACATCGGTTAGGAGGTGGGATCGAGATGACAATATATTGGATCTCCTGGGTGCTCGTCTGGCAGGAACAAATAAAAATGTAGCAAAGAGTGCTAAGGTTGTTCGGCTGGCGGAAACGAATAAAAGTAGCAGGGGTGCTAAGGTTGTTCGGCTAGCGGGAACAGACAAATGTAGCAAGGTTCTAAGGTTATTCGGCTAGCGAAAACGAGCTAAAGTGGAAATTGTTGGGTTGTATCTCGTTTCCGGTTGAGTGCTCAAATGGGGTGTGACAATGGAGTTGGTAATTTAGTCTTATATCAATTAGGAGGTGGGATCATGTGATGTAGATAATTGGGATTAGTTCAAGCCTTACATGAGAATTCTCTTTTAAAACATATGTGCCTAATTCAATATCGCACCTCATGGGCCAACTCCGGTTCGGGTCACACTGCGTTCCCAACAAAAATTACTTGAGTGGATCTTCTCAACATCATATATCACAAAAGTAATATAACGAAACAAGTACTATTTATATATACTCGTTTAATCCTTAAGATATGCTCGTGTAATCTTGTATTATATATAGTAACGATGTAGTTATAGTACTTTTCTAATACTATTAATATAAACTCGTTAAATCCTTGAGATATGATCGTTTAATCTTGTACTTATATATAGTATTGTGTAGTTATGTTACTTTTCTAACCTATAATGTGAAGATCACTCTAGCAATCTTGACCAGAGTATATAAAATACCATGGTTTTTGCCTCTCGAACCTTCCTAGTAGTAAATCAATGGTCTTTGCCTCTCGAACCTTCCTAGTCAGTAAATCAATGGGGGCATATCTAGTATCTACAACTACATACGGAGATTTTTTTGCCTATAAATAAGGGACATGTGATTGAACTCTATACATTAAACTTTGATCATCCTTCTTACCTTAGCCTAATTTCATCTTGTTGCCTAAAATAATGTGGTTTTTGCCCTTCTTGTATTCACGAAGTGTCCTATACCATCCATGCCTAAAGTCTTGCACCAAAGGCGACATGAGTTTCCAGATACTCATGACCACTTCCATGGAGCATCCACAGTTCTACCGGAGGTAGCTTCAGCCCATCACAAATAATATTTGATACTATAAAACTCTTGGCATTTATAACCAAGCTACTTTTGTTTTCTTGGTTCCTTAACAATATTTTTTGCTGAATTCGTTTGTTGTGGATGATTAAAGAATATCCTAATACAAAATCCACAGAATTTTTTCTTGCCATATATTGCGAGTCTGAATACTCGCAAGTGAATTTGAGGGAATCTTTTTTGCTTTGCATAGACAAAGGAAATAATTTAAAGTATAGGATATATATAGCTCAAGAATTTAAAGCATGATCATGTTGATGACATCTTATATGACATAAAGTGAAAGAATTATATATGTGGCAACGGAAAGAAATTTTGGGTAAATACTAACCTATACCTTCTTTAGGTATGTTAGCAAGACCAAGTATTTATGACCCAATGTGTAACATAGTTGGAATATATGCATGCTTGCACTTGGGTTAATTAGTTTTTTGCACTTGCATTAGGATTTAATTGTTGCCTCCAGTAATTCTGATTCTTTATCTTAAACATGCAAGCTCATATATGAAGAAGCTCTATGCGAAACTCTGCAAAGATTCAACAATCTGAAGTCCTGGGCAACAAAATCATGTCCAGTATCAACTAAGGTGCATACCGAAGCACTAATTTCCTTGTTACACTAGTTGCATGTTCTGGCAACTCTTGTGATTGATGATTCGGTAAGTTTTCATATATACTCTTTTGTTTCTTAATTTAGCTGGGGAGCCAGGCTAGTTTGAATATACTACTCTGCTTTTCCTTCTTCATTATAAATTGTGATCCTCTGGGTTAAATGGCTTTTTTTTTCACATTAAAAGATTATGGGTAGTGAAATGTGCAAATGGTAAATAAGCTAGATGAGAGCAACATCGATCGGGTCAGTTCACTATCACTGACCATAATACACAATACTCGATACTATGTCCATGGCGAACTTGATATTACTTCACTGACCACTGCCACAATGGAGCACTCAGATTACAGTTATCAATCAAACTTGTAAACTTCAACCTTCTAGTGATTCTGATATGAAAACTGAACCTTCTTTTGTACTCATCGAACCGTTGGCTAAATATCTGCAACTTCTTTCTTCAGCAGATATTAGTGAAGTAATCACCCCCTCACTATTGTTTTTACTTCAATAGTAAATTTCCTTCAATTGTTACTTGATATTCATAAACTTACAAGTTTTGTGCCTCCATTATCTTTCTTCGTCCAGTCACTGTTGGTCTATCCAAGTGATTCTTACCAAAAGGAGTTATATTTCCTATGCATCATCTGTTTCTGGTGCATTGATTTCAATTCCATAACATCTTTGAAGATCGCTTCTATCACAATCAAATGTCTTTCTATGATATGATCTAAGAAAACTAATCTTCACTACAATAAAGTAGTGCTCCCTGATCCCTCCCTTGTGTATGTACAGTTATGCTCAACAATAAAGTAAAAAACTACAGAAAATTACCTCCACGGTAATAAAGATTGACGAAACTAGGAGAGGGGTAACAAGTTTTGTAAATTTGTGGATGGAGATACATATTGCCATAGCTCATGGCGACATGTGTGTTTTGCACACACATTGCCATCGGCTATGGCGAGATTTGTGATTTACACAAAGAGAATATTAAACACACAATTCGCCATAGCCTATGACGAGTTGTGTGAATATTATTATTTTTCGATTAACCAAAAGTCAAAAAAAATTAAAATAATACATAAGTCGCCATAGCCAATGGCGAGTTGGGTGCTCATAGCCTATGACGAGTTATGTGTTTAAGATTCTCCGGCGAGAACACACATATCTCGCCATAGGCTATGACAATGTATGTGCAAAACACATAAATCGCCACATGCTATGGCGATGTATGTGCAAAAAATATAGATTGTCATAGGCTATGGCGATATGTATTTGTATATGAAAATTTGACAAACTTGTTACATCCTTTAACTTGTTAAAACTTTAGTATTGTGTAGGTAATTTTCTGTAAAAAATTGTGCTTCCAAATTGGGAACTGATCACCACCTGCCTACGAGCTCTACACTCCAAATTTTGTCACATGGTTCCCAATTGGCCATTTGATTCTTACTCATGGATTTCCTTAACTTCATTAAGTCAAATACAAAGAATAAAGGATTCTCCAACTGCCACATTATATAACTGAAGATGATATCTTGTTCAATCTTCCTCGAGATGCCTTGGAAAAGTGGTTTTGATCTCTTCCGTAGGAAATATCTTTATTCTAGATGCATGTTGAATAACTCATCCTGGTACTACTACTTGACCCTTCAATTGTTGTCTTCGCCTTATTGTGCTTCTTTACCTTGTAAAACACCCTACTCTCGATTCCAAAGTTACCTACTGGTTATCTTCGTAACTATACAAAAGTCGTTGTACAACAAAATGTTGTTCGCATATCGTGGAGACAGATGGTAGGAGTTCCTATCCAAGCAAAGAAGCTGTGTTACATGAATATGGATACAGATAAGGACATGAAACAGATACGAGATACAAACATTTTCTGATAGATAAGAGTAAGTAGTCACCTGTTTATGCATGATACGGATACGGATAGGCACACCATTTTCCTGTGTTCGTGCCCCATAGCAAAGAAGTATGCTACTTTTATTCGAATCATGGAGTCGAATTAGGAAATCCGTAGCGCACCCCCATTTTAGGAACTGGATTACCCATCCTTCAGTTAGTGCTTGAACTTTATAGAAACGAGAAGAAAAAATACAAGATTATTCATTGTATACTGTTATTTATTTGAGTTGCTGATTCAATGATTGTCGTATGGCATTGCAGGCATACTACATGAATGAATGCCAAGGCTGTGCTGCTGAAAGGAGAGGGTTAATAAACATAACTAAATGCTATAAAGTGTTCCATTGAACAGTCTTGTCTTCCAACAAGGCGTCTGGTCCGGACAGGTTCAACAGCAAGTTCTTTAAAGTTCACTGGGAGTCCATTAAACATCATGTCCTGGAGGCGGTACAGGAGTTTTTCACAAGTGGCAAGTTGTTGAAGGAGCTCAATCACACCTTCCTCACATTGGTGCCTAAGAAAGAAGGGGCATCCTCCTTGGCGGACTTCAGGCCCATTGCTTGTTGTAATTATTTGTATAAAATAATTACACATCTTATGTGTCGGAGGATGGAGGAGATCATGCAGGGGTTGGTGTCAGCAAATCAGTCGGCATTCATCAAGGGTAGATCGATTGCGGAGTATATTCTTCTCGCCCATGATATGTTGCAAGAGTTTAATAAGACGGGAGGCATGAAGGTTTTGGGTTGACATGGTCCGCGAGTGCATTACTACTCCTTCATTTTCGGTTCTTATACGGGGTCACCCGCATGGCTACATCAGAAGCAATCAGAGACCCCGTCAGGGTGACCCGCTCTCCCCATACCTATTTACATTGGTGATGGAGTTCTTGCAGGATGGATCTGGCGGTTCACCAGGGGCAAATCATTCCCCTATACAAGATGGTCTCCCCGCATGTTTCACATCTCATATATGCGGATGACCTATTGGTTTTCATGCGTCCTATTATAAAGGGACTTACTACTATCTCGGAGATCATGGACGAGTTTAGTAGGGTGTCTGGCCTCCAGATGAACAAAGACAAGAGTAGAGTGTACTTTAGCTCTACATGCTCTCGTAAGAAGGAACGGACGGCGGTGTTGGGGATTGAAAAAGGAGAGCTTCTTGTAAAATATTTGGGAGTTCCTCTGTCTGTCAACTATGCGAGGGATATTTATTGCCATAGCTTGGTGGAGTTCACTCAACGGCGGGTAGGGGCTGGCAGTCCCAGAGTCTCTCATTTGGAGGTCAGATTGAGCTGGTTCGGTCAGTCATATCAGCGTTAGCCCTGTTCTGGCTTCAGTCCATTATCCTTCCTACTACCACTATCCGAACAATTAAGCGCACATGTGCCAATTTTATCTGACGAGGTGAGATATATGACATTGCCTGGGATCAGTTGTGTCTCCCTTGGAAGGAGGGGAGAGTTGGATTGAGACCTCTACAGATGTTACGAGAGGTTGCAAGGATGAAATTGGCATGAAAGTTTGTACAAGGTAGATCCTTATTGGCGGAGTGGATGAGTAGTAGGTATTTGAAAGGAGGTAACTTTTGGGCCTGCAGATACAATAACAATGCCGCAGTTACTTTCAAGTGCCTATTGATTCAGCATGCTTCTATGAAGAATGTCATGTACTGGGTCATTCGAGACGGGCATAGTACGGACCTGTGGCTTGGTCCATGGATCAACTACAGAAGCTCATTGGAGAAAGTTGGGGATCAAATGCTTCGAGAGGCGGACAGGAGATTACGAGTTCAGCACATCCTACAGCAGGAGGAGTGACAGCCTGAAAGTTACACATACACGCCCAGGTTCGTTGATATTATTCGGGCAGTCCCCGTAGACTCCGATGCACATGACGATATATAGGTTTGGCAGCCGCCTATAGTTGGAAATGGGACTGGAGAGTTCGAATTTAAATCATGCTATGATTTTCTTCGAACGTCTCATGCTAGACTGGAGGATTTTGATTTCATATGAGTCAGCGGATTGGCATGAAAAATACAACTATGCATATATAGGGTATTGATGGGACGACTTCTGATCATGGATAGACTCACTCAATTTGGAGTTGAGGATAGACTCGCTCGATTTGGAGTTCACCTCAATTCCCACAGATGTGTCTTATGCAATCAACAGGTTGAATCGATATGACATCTATTCTTCGAATACGTGGCGTCCTGGTCCTATAGCAGGCACAGAGTAGTAGAGGTTTGGGTGGATGTACTGATTCGAGGAGTGTTGGTGACATTATTGTTTGGATTAGAGCAAGAAGAAACCGATGTGGGATGTGGTATATGAAAGCACGGATCAGACTTGCTGCGTCGGTTTGACATGTGTGGAAAGAACGAAACATGCGGATATTTGATGGACTTACTACCTTTCCCATAGGAATACTGCATAATATAGATTTTGATGTATCAGCTATGAGAAAGCCGTCTGGGGGTGGGGCTTAAAATTGTGAGACTTGTACTAGAATCATTGATTATATAAAATTTACATTTTTTAATATATATATATATATATTTTTTAATATATATATATATATATATATATATATATATATATAAAATATAAAATTTACATTTTTTAATATATATATATATATATATATATATATATATATATATATATATATATATATATATATATATAAAATATATATATATATATATATATATATATAGAGAGAGAGAGAGAGAGGAGAGAGAGAGAGAGAGAGAGAGAGAGAGAGAGAAATATATATATATATATATATATATATATATATATATAGAGAGAGAGAGAGAGAGAGAGAGAGAGAGAGGTGTTTCGTATGGTTGCTGCGAAGAGTCTATTTTTCACATGAGTTGTTCGAAGTACATTTTTAATCTCTTGGGAGTTAAAATCCATGTCCAATTTCATTTTGAATTTTGGAGTAATATGATAGATGTTTCTCAATTCTCATTCATCTTATAATAAACTACTCTCTGATTGTGCATCCATGACTTTGATTTGGAGTGTTTGGGAAGAAAGACCCGAAGAATCTTCAAAAAAAAAAATGTTTCGACTGGCTGTTCCGTAAAAGTTTCCTTTTTCTGCAGAATTGTGTTTAAGCTGTTAGTTCCACTTTATCCATATAACCTTCTGCAGGGACGGAACTAAAGCATGATATATGAATATATAAAAATCTACCAGCTGCCTTCTGAGTTTCTATCCATAACGTGCTGGAATTGCTTTTGATCCGCAGAGCTATCTGCATTTTTTTAGTATTATTAAGGCACAATGTTCATCTTCTTCGGACTTGATCTAAGACTTCAGTAACATGTTGATCGGATACTATATAAAAGAGAATAACCATCTATAGAGCTCCCTGACCCATAATTAGGGCGGGCCCAGGAAGTTGGGTTGTCCTATCCGGAGTTAAGTTTTGGTTATCATGATCCTTATTGTAGGCAAAACCTAGAGGGTCATCCGCGACCCCGACCTCTATTGGGATCACGCTAAGTCTAGGGGTTGCCTTAAGCAAAGGAGGGTTGTCCAAATACGAAGTCTTATCTGGCTTACCCCTGGGCCAGCCCTACCCATAATCCAGTAAAGATCCAACATAGACGGGGTGGGGTGACCAATGGGGGTGCAACCGTGCAAGGGGTTAGGAGTCATCTACGATTTGCTTCATTTGGCAAGAGTTATAGATGGATCTTTCTCCACTGATTGAGCTGCTACAACATGAATTCGTTGCGAGGAGGATTTGATGTCCACACACTTCGGAAGTCGTCTAATTGCGCAGTCTCGGCGAGATGTTTTTTAATGATTTGAACACTAGGAGTTTCTGAAGGAAGTCTGGATATTCGTGTTGTGCACCTTCGGTTAGGTGAACAACGGTTCGGTTCAAATCGAACCGAATATATAAAAAATAAAATAACCCTAAACCGTATTTCTCAAAACCGAAAACCGAACTGTTTTCATAAAAACCGAAGAAAACCGAACCGAAGTAATTCGGTTCGGTTTTCGGTCGGTTCAGGTTTGATCGGCCAATGGGTCGGTCCTTCACATTTGAGCAAATGAGAGCCAATTTAAATAATAAATCTAAAATAAAAAAAACTGACATCCTTGCATTTATGAATTATTACAATTACATAAATAAAATTGAAACCTAAGTAGATAGGAGAAAATCCCACAGAACAGTATCAAAACAGAGCATGTATATTATGCATACTATATTATACTGTAATACTAATTGGGGGAAAGAGCTATGCTAAGTAACATATAACTGAAATCAAGAATATTAGAAAGCCTTAACATGCCTGTCACTGTAGTCATCTCCAGAAATAAATTCCAAGCAAAAATAAATTCCATGCACATACATATTCAGTAACTCCATTAAAACAAAAGTGCAATTATATACATACCAAACCAAAGTGCTTTTATATATACAGGCTAATTTCTAGCCTGTGACACAATTCACAGTTACATATGATATGAGACAAATCCTATTTTTGATGCTGGAATATGTACTAACACACATAATTAGCTGAAAGGTACCATGGCATTAGAATTCGTAGCACGCAAAAAGTCAGAAACCTCCCACCAACATGTTTAAAATCCATTTCCTCATCAGTAAGAACATTAGTTCAACTACTCTCGATCAATATACACTAAAACCCAGATTGCACCATGAGAATTAAAAACAGGCAAACGTTCTTGTTATCTTTTGCAGTTGGCTTTGAAAAAGTTTTGGAGCACAAAAAATAAACGAGGAAATAAACACAGAGTCCTCGGTAACGATACAAATGTTGGAATGCGGTGTGATCCAAACCGGAGTTGACTGATGAGGTGTGATATCGGACTGAGTCCATATGCCTGAAAAGGAAATTCCATGTAAGGTCTGAACCAATCTCAATTATTTACACATCATGATCTCTTCTCACCTCCTGTCCAATGTGGTACTAAACTACCAACTCCATTGTCACCCTCCTTTGAGGGCTCAACCGGAAGCGAGATACAATCCAACAACAAAGCCATTAACTTGCAACCTCTTGTTGCACTGCTCTGTACATTTGAATTGTTACTAGAAGTCAAAAAGATGTCATCTATGGAGTAGTTTACATAGAGTCCAAATACATATCAGATGGATCCTGAACTTGGTAACTTTGTAGACAACTTGGTATTATTATTTGCAAGGAGGAGGAATTCCATTGAAGTTCAATACTTGTCTACATTACATAACTGAAATCTTTACAGAATCAGTGAGCCAAGGTTTTTTTTTTTTTTTTTTTCTGTCCTTTCTTAACGGGAAGACTTTTCATAAATAAGAAAGGAAAATAATAATAATAATAATAACCACTCCTCAAAGAAGATTGAAACAATTGATGACCTCCTTCAGATCAGAAACACAAGTAGCACGAGTTTTTCTTAAGTTGATCATGCAGGACTCAAGAATTAAGAATTAAGAAAGCGTGTTTGGATAAGTTTTCTGAAATTTGATTCTGAAAAAAATTATATAATTATTTTTAGTTCTACAAATTCCGACTTTGTGTTTGGTTACTTGCATCCGAAAAATAGCTTTAAGAAACAAAAGTTTAACGATTTAGTTTGGTAAAATACTTTTAGAAAACAAGTTTTGAAATAAAATTTTGTAAAATGTGTTTGGAAAACATCTAATAAAAAAAAATTTAATATAATACTAGAATGCATATCGAGAGATAATTGGAAATAGTTTGCAAAATAATAATTTGAATTACCAAAATTGGAACTATAAACCAATCAAGAAGCTTGAAATTTAACATAAATATAATATTTAGTACACCATACATACTTTCTTCTTGAATTAAACTATACATAACTAATTAAAATCAAACAACACAACACCAAAAGTTTTACTCCACGACACTATCCAAATTTTGCATTCGACACGTACTTACCACATAACATATCTCCTTCTAGCCATCCTCGGAAGGTTTTGCTGAGAGAAGTTAACGCTGATATATTATGTTTATGTGGTTGATCACCAAAAGGAGCTACAAAATCTTTATCTTCAAATAATGCAAAAAAAAAAAAAAAAAAACACTCTCATCCTCTGAATATTTACTAATGAAATTATGCAATCTGTGACATGCATTTACCATTAAAACTTATCTAGTTGGCTAAACAGAGCTTTTGACAAGACCTCAAACAAAGTACTACTATCGCAGAGGAACTTGTCTAGTTGGCTAAACTTGTTACTAGTAAACAGCATGGTTGGCTAAACTTGTCTAGTTCATCCCCAACAAAGTACAAAGTACGTACTACTAGTCCGAAGACCTTAAACTCGCCATCCAAACGTGCCTAAAATCCTCATCCATAGTGAGGAACGCCTCACGATAAACAGCGCTGTTGGCAAGCACGTCTAATGCCTTGAGACGTTGATTGGACGGAACGTCTTGCATTTTACGGAACACATCCATACATTTTGAAATGCTAAATTGCTCAGGCACAGAAGACCTCAAACTCGCCATCCAAGCATGCCTAAAGTCCTCATCCATAGCGAGGAACGCCTCACGATAAGCAGCGCTGTTGGCAAGCACGTCTAATGCCTTGAGACGTTGACTGGACGAAACGTCTTGCATTTTACGAAACACATCCATACATTTTGAAATGCTAAATTGCTCAAGGGCAGCTTGGGCTTTAGCAAATTTCTCTGTTTTGGCATGCTGTGAGGCTGAAATAATTGCATACATCAAAGAAACAAATGCATCTTCATCTGGTGAACTCCATGTACCAATGTCCTCGTCCTGGATTCTTTTCTTTCCATTATACATCTACAAGATGCACAATACATAAAAAAAAAATTATCTTGTTAAAATAATAATCGGATAAAAATTAGAGGAAAACGCACACCTCTGACCGACGACGAGAGAAGTTGTCTCCGACTGATTCGTTGGAATGAGCTGACGACAATGAGATCGGGTTTCACAAACCATGCGGGGATCAAGTCCTGGAGAAGAGAGAGATTTATAAGCAACATTTTCAACATGACATTTGTAAAAATAAACGATTCTAATCAAAGCACCAGTATTTTCGAACCCGCGTCACAGTGAACGATTCTAAATATATAACTTACAAAGCACAAACCATTCGAAAAATTCTCATGAAACCACAGTATTACTCATAAAATTTTCGAAAATTACTCATAAAACCACAGCATTGCATATATATATATATATATATATATATATATATATATATATAACTTCAAATCCCCTGTTACTGACTTTACTGCGATTCTAGAAATATCCACTCCACAAACTTTGAGAGGGAGAGAGCCATGAAGGAGTCAAGAAAGGGATTTGAAGTGCCGTACCTGAGAAATCAAGAAGGGAGAGAGAGGGAAGGGAGAATTGAAGACCAGTCCAGTCTGCTGCCTGCCTGCTTGAGAGGAGAGGAAAGGAGAGGGAGAGGAGTAATGAGGGAGACAAGACACCAACGCTCTTTTTCTTCTCAGCAATAAGGGACTGTTTGGACAGATGTAACTCTTTGAAAGTATGAAAGTGGTACTTACGTCATGATGAGTTGCAGTTGAAAGTGTGAAAGTGGCACTTTCCAAAATGTGTTTGGATGTAAAACTTTTTGTCTCTTGCAAGTGGAAAAAAAATGGGTTTGGTGTTTGGATGGTTGTTGAAAGTGGAGAAAAAACGAGTTCGGTTGTTTGGATAGTTGTTGAAAGTGGATATTGAATTGTAGATATGATAACCCATAATTAAATTAATTATGAAATATTTTCAAAATAAAAATTATCAAATAACTATTGATTATTTTAATTGATATTTTAAATTTTGTAAAATAAAAGAAAATCTCATAATAACAAAAAAATAAAATAAAAATAAATTAAATAAATTATCATAATTAAATGGACAAAAAATATTTCTGGAGAGTTTATATTTTATATTTTCAATTTTAAATTATCATAACTAAATTACTAACCCATAATTAAACGAAAAAAGTGGATGTTGGAGTTGGAGATATAGTAACCCATAGTTAAATTAATTACCATAATTACCATAATTTATTATTATTAATTTAACCACAATATAAATTAATTATCATTATTAAATAGATTCTCTTTTTCACATTCCCATTATTATCATAATTAAAAAAATTAAATTAGTTACCATTATTTTCTAATTATCATAATTAAATTATTACCATAATTAATTTCCATACTAAAACCATCTCTCTCATGTCATAATTATTGGCACCGGAGGTTAAGATTATTATTATTACTATTAAACTTTGTAATTACTACTTAAGTCTAAAGTATCCTCTCTCTCTCTCTCTCTCTCTCACGTTCCAGATCTGAAAATTTCCTCATCTCCTCTCATTCCTCTCCTCTCATTCTTTTCATTCCTCTTCTTCAGCGGACCTTCTCCTCCAAACTGCCACTGGAGGCCCCTCCCAACCATGGGCCTCCGGCGGACGTCCGCTGGGCGCTTCCTCCCTCCCTGCCACACAGGTCTCCGGCGAAGGACGCCCGCTGGAAGCGGCGCTTCCTCCCTCCTGCCATTTTTTTTTGTTTAGAATTTTTTAGAGGCGTGGATTGAACCTTTACACCAGCTCCAAGCAGTTCCATTCCGGCTAAAAATTTGTAACTCAGTCCTCCCTCTCTTTCCTCCTCCAGAGTTCCTCATTTTTTTCTCGGATGTCAAAGTGAGAAAAAATATGGGAGACAAGAACTGAGAACGGTCGCATCAAGGAGTTCAACCTCACTTTCAAGGTTCCTACCAAACACTTGAACTCGCGTGAGTTCCAGTGAGTTTCAATATTTGTTCACAGTTCAGCCCCACTTACCAGGAACCAAACAGCCCCTAAAGGAGAGGGAGACAAGACACCAACGCTCGATATCAAGGTGTGGAATGGGCAGTGGGTCGGTTCATGCTGACCGGATTTGGTCAGTTTTGGACCAGACCGGACTTAGTTCGGAAGAGAAAGCGGGCCGGATAGGTCGAGGATTGAAGTTATACCTGTTAGCTTTGTTCCAATTCTTTACCACTGGGATTGGTTGAAATACATATATTTCTGTGATGCCTAAGATATGTGTACGATCCAAACCAAGTTGTATGTTGAATTCAAATTGAACTGCAGGAAAAGACTATCATATGTTAATGAAAGCCTACACGAATGTTTGAAACGGAACAATGATAGTTGAACGAGATCGTTAAACAATCTAGTGAAACACTTGGTTTGAGTGTTGGTTTTGGTTCGAGGATGAACTTTGTTTTGAGTGGTATATTACGTAATGTCCCGTACCGCACAGTGCATTACGATGAGTCATTGACTCGAAGAGTTACGTTGACGACCCGAGAAATGCATCGAGTCGGATCGATGCAAGTGTTAAGTTGGCCCGAAAGAAAGCATTGAGTCGATTCGAAGATCTATTAAATCGAATCGATGCAAAGCATAAGTCCATTTTGAACAAGTATTGATTTTAGTTGGTTTCGTGTGCAGGCTAAGCTTTTACCTGAATTATAAGAGGTCAATCGTGTGCCTTCTTTGTAACGGTGTCCGCAGAAACCAAAGTATCGCCTCGCAATGCAATGAGGGATTGGCATGATAGGCCGAATCAGTCGGGTAGTTCAACGGAGCACGAAGTGCTCGAATGGTTAAGTCAGAAGAGTTGGTCGTGCAACAAAGTCATGAAATCGAGCATGGTTAAGTCAGAAGAGTTGGTCGTGCAACAAAGTCATGAAATCGAGCCGCATTGACTCAGCGAAACGACAGGCGTATCGACTAAGGTGGGAGGACTTTGACCCTTGTTTTCTACTCCGTCATGCCTAATTAAAATGTACCTCGGTATGCTAAGTAAAATGATCGAGTCCACGAACATAGCTCGAATGAGAGAATTTATAGTGCGTGTCGAACACGAGAACATTGAGGCAAAACGTGCATCAAGTGCATGAATTGGAATAGAACATGAGATAACTGTATCAACAAGTGCATCAAATGCACGAATCACAAGGCATCGAACAATTGAATTGAAACGTGTCTCAAGGCATGAGTCGTTGTACATCAATCAAATGCGTGCCTCCATGCACGAGTTAGTATGCTAGAACATGAAAAGATTTATCGATGCGAGTGCCTCGGTGCACGAGCTTTAGAACATTGAATGCTCTATCGAGAAGTGCCTCAAGTGCACAAGTCGGAGGGAAAGAATATAGGTCTAGCACATTGAAAGATCGTGTCGAGGTGTGTATCAAATGCACGAATCATATATCATTGAACGTTAAGTAATAAAATATCGAAAGATATACTTTATGTGCATGTGAAATAAGCAGTTGTGGCACAAATGCCACGGAACTGTCAAATGTATATATGACATGGAAAGATGATAGGCGTATTCATTGTCACTACCACTTTTCTAGCTTGAGGGTATTTTAGTCATTTTTAAAATTTTAGAATTATTTGGAATTATTAGTATTAATTATATTTATTAGAATTTTTAAGTGATTTTTAGTATATTGATTTGGTGCTAGTTTTAGACTTTGACTAGTTTTGACTTTGGAGACTGTCCTAGAGGCTAACCTAGGTCATGAGTATTTGGTTAGGTTAGGAAACCCTAGCTTGACCTAAGTTAGTGAAATCAAACCCATTAAAATTAATTTAGGGAAATTAGGATTTGATTTGAATAAGGAAATGGCTTGTGGTTTCACAAGCCTTGAAGGCCCAACCCAACACTAGTGCAACCTAACCCTAGCCCATTCCAGCCCATGGCCGGCCACACTTAGGTCATTCCCTCTATTTAATCCCTCCTAGAAATTAGGGCTAGCCTCCATTAGAAATATTGCAAGTTTGGAAAGAGGTGAGTCTCCATCTTCTTTAATTCATAGAAATTCTTATTTAATTCATTTTTCCCCAAACCAATTGCATTAGGTTCTAATTTTTCTATTCTTGCTGTTTATGTAAGAATATTTCAGAGTTTGGACAATTGGGAGAAGTTTGGCTATCAAGAGGAACACCCCTCTTTGGAGTTTTATTGAGGATTTGACACCTATAGGTAACTCCTTCAAAACCTATTGTAATTGCTGTTATTATTGCATTCTAACCTAGATCTAGGTGTCCCCTAGCTAACCCTAGATTTCTGTAGGATTTTGTGTCCGATTCGTGTCTCATTTGGACACGTATCAGTCCATGTGTTTAAGTGTTTGATGAAATGCCCCAAAGGGCATTTCGATTTATTTTTAGGAAACTATTTGAATAGAAATTTAGGTTTTGTGTTTGCTTATGGGTTTTCAATGGTCTGAGCATGTTTTGGTCTCGTGTTGTGTCGCCACGGACACGGGAACACGCTGTTGTAGTCGCGCACGCGGGCAGTATTGATTCCCCTGCTACTCGGGGCCTTTTGTGCGCTGGACACGACACTTCGACACGTGAGATTTGACATACACTACGAGGCACTGATTGACACCATGTGTGTCAAGTCCTAGGGCCTCTTGTGTCGTGTCGGACACGCACGAAGCCGTGCATTGAGTTTACACTGTATCGACTACAGCCGATTTCCAGCACTGATACGCGTGCCGTGACGCGCACACGCGTGTCGTGGACACGAATCAGGGTGTCCCTGACCTAGCCCTAGTCCCCCTCGACACTGGGACATGATCACGAGATCTGTGTCATGTCGTGTCGTGTGCACGAGCACTGGAAACACGTGCACGAGGATTGTTCAGTTTTGCACTGTTTCATGTTTTAAATTGTTTGGACATGTTTGTGTCCACTTGGGTGGACACAAACGCATTGCTAGACACGTATACTATTAGTGTTTTCATTACCAACCATTAGATTTGCATTTTAGCTTGGTTTCGATCTCATTTTCTCATTTACCCAATTTTCCTGATACTTTAATGACAGTCTCCTATTTCTGAGATTTCTAGATTTTCAAATATGAGATTTGACATCATATTAACCTATTTTATACTGTTAATTGTATGGTTTTAAACCCTAATGTGGTACACCTACATGTTCACCAATTGTGTGTCGAATTTGGGATGATTTGGTAATGTCTAGAGCTCAAATCTGGGAGTTTGGTAATAGACTGAAAAACTGAGTTTTGTGTTCCTTAATGAACTGAATTAAATGATTCTTCAATGTAAAAATCTGAGTATTGATGTGGACTGGACTGAACCTGTGAACTGATTTCTTTCTTTTTTTCTTTCCTTCTTCAAAACCTGAGATTACTACATGGGTTCCTAAGCCACTGTTTACCATTTCCTAATTGCTCACTGTTTTACTGATTTCAGAATTTCACACTCTTGTATTTCACTCCCTCTTACCACATATACCATACTGTTTTCAGATGCCATAGTTCACACACACATTCATGTGACACTCACACACTCACACACATCCTCACATGGCACCCACTCTCATGTCTCACTAACACACACACAACTCTCTTGACACCTCACTTCACTCATGACACACACACACACATTAGCATATATATGTGGCACTCTGTGCACACACACATGTTGGCTTTTCCAAATGAATATATATAGGTAGCCTATATGTTAGGTATAATTCTATATTAGATTGTATAATATATTAATGTGTGTATTATATTTAGGCTTATAGATTGACATGTGATATATGATTATAGGTTGGTTTTAGGCATGATATTGCCTAATAGCCTATGGCCTAGTCTCTTAGCCTATGGGTGTGTCTGTGTGTCAGTTTAGAGTCTGGATTGGACTTGTGTAGCCTTGTTAGACCGAGAATAGACTTGCTAGACTAATGTGGACTTGTTGACTTAGGGTTGACTTAGGTTGACCTAGTTTGACTTTTAGGGTTGACCAGAGTTGACCAAGAGTTGACTTTGGCCTAGATTGACCTAGATTCATGTAGAATGCATTAACTTGCACCTTATTATCATTTTAGACTCATAGTAACTTGTACTGTTCTATAGGAGACAGACACCACTCTTCGGACAGTATATATATCCTCCAGATTCTCAGGATACAGGCGAGTACATTCTCTGATCATTTCATATCCTGCATTAGGAGTATATTTTCTGCTTTAGATTACTTTATATGATGCTGACACATTGGAAACACGGATTAGTACTATATGGATCTTGCTGTGCGATGTTATCCCCTTAGCGGATACATCGAATATTCGTGTTCGTGTACTTTATCGTGAACATCGTGTACTCCTTGTATTTGTGACATTCGTGTACGAAACGTATGAAATCGTGTATAATCATGTATTCACATGACCTTCGTGTACAATAACATAACTTAGCTAGAACCTTGTGTATTGATTGGGGCGGGGGAGTAGAAGTGGTTATGTAATCAATCCAGTAGATTACTCATGTACAAACCTCTGTAGATTACTCGTGTACAACATTGTGCCGTTTACATAACCATCTTGTGCTCTGAATCACTAGCACTGTTAGTTCTCTATATACTGTAGCTATTTATTTACAGTCTCTCTCTTTTTATCATGTTATTCTTTCAGTATCTTGTATCTTACTCTCTAGTATGATTATATATCCTGACCTGTTATGATTTGTTGAGATGTACTGTGCTCGTTCCTGTCCTTACTGGACCTGTTGAAAATTTTACAGAGGACGAGGCTGAGGCATTCTGCCCTACCTACTACGGTGCTACATTAGATGAGTGCCTGGACTTGGACCAGCAGCAGGATCCACTAGCAGTAGATGACACTCCCTTAGATTAGGATGTCTTTACTTTTCTGGATCACTGTATATAGAATCTGAGATACTTTGGGATATGTACTTATTTAGACACTTAGAATTCTGGATGTATCTCTGTGGTTTATTTTGTTCTGGATATTATCTATCATTTTATCTATCTATCTTCATCATGTTCTACCATAGTTGTGATTGAGATATATTCTGTTATGTCACCTCCATTTGGGGAGTATAACTGTTTATTACCTTTAACTGTTAGATGTTGTGACCTAGGACAGCGTTCTACCGCCGACACTGCGACGTAGGCTGGACGTACCCACGTCTCGTACCCTTACTCTAGGGTGCGGGTCGTGACACGTTTTTAGTGGTGGCCCATGCAGGTCTAGGTTGGAAATGTAGTGGTATTCGAACTAGAATATCACTGCAGCCTGTAGTAGAAATTAGTATATTTTTGAAGGTACTCAATCACACTAGGAAAACTCCTTATCAGATTTCGTATATCTATTTTGCTGCTTATTGTCTTCCTTAGAAATTTAAACTGTCCTCCTTTGATATTTTGACTCATTCTCAGTAATTGTTTCTTGTTTGATCTGTCTCTCCAGGATGGTTGAGACGAGATCGCATCGCCCTGGATTGGGAGACGCTGGAGAGGGGTCTTGCACCTCTCGACCTCAGCAGCAGCCAGCTCCCGGTGCCACAGGGCCAGTGTAGCCCTCAGGAGTCGGTGTCTCTGCAGCTTTTGGAGGAGCACCTCCACCAGTCAGGAGGCCGAGTGTTGTGATTCCTGAGATCCTTCCACCGCAGCAGCCTCTACCTGCTGGGATGGTAGATGCTGCACATCTCTTCTCCTTCGTGGAGAGGATTCTGGAGTCGCACCAGCAGCAGCAGACGAGGCAGACTGCAGATTTCCGTCAGGGGATCGAAGAGGCACACCAGCTGGTTCGCACTACAGTCGAGATACAGCTTAGGGGACCCAGCAGCAGCCCCGTCGGAGGGAGAAGGATATACAGGACTTCCAGAAGATGCACCCTCGGGAGTTCTTCGGCACAGAGGGCATCCACTATGCAGACGACTGGATAGAGCATATCGAGGAGATCTTCCGACTGGCGGAGATACCAGATCGACTCCAGATCGAGGCGGCGGGCAGTCAGATGCAGGACTTAGCCCACGCGTGGTATCAGACAGATCCCAGGGTGGGAGTTGAGGGCCAGACTTGGGCCCAATTCAAGGAGCTGTTTAAGGAGCAGTTCTTTCCTGTTGTGGCCTTGGGAGGTATCGAGGCATAGTTCGAGGGTCTGGTTCAGGGGAACCAGACGGTAGCTGAGTATGCTGCGGAGTTTTGTAGACTGGCCCATTTCATAGATGACTTAACCGAGAAGACGAAGGCGAGGAAGTTTTGCCGGGGCATGATTAGAGAGGTTCGGTCGCTGACTAAGAGCGACCGAAACGCTACATTTGCTGAGATATTTTCTGGGGCTATGGCGGCGGAAGACGACCTAGGGCTGAAGCAGAAGAGGGGTCACGACTTCCAGGGTGGCAGCAGCAGTCAGGGGCAGGCCAAGAGGCCTCACTTCCAGCATCAGCAGCCACAGAGGCCAGTTCAGCAGTATCAGCATCAGGGCCGTGCACCTTTTCAGCAGGTGCAGCATCAGCAACAAAGAGGGCAGCAGGCACCCAAGCAGCAGGCTATTAGTTGTACTTTCTGTAAGAAGCCTGGGCACAAGTGGAAGGAGTGCAGGAAGAGACTTGGCAGATGCTTGATGTGTGGATCAGCGGACCACCAGATGCGAGAGTGTCCAGTTGCGTCTATGCATCCGATACCAGAGGAGCTGGGGCAGCCAAGGCTCCAGCAGGTTAGCCGAGGGGACCAGCCCTGCAGACCCAGCAGCAGAGGTTCCAGCAGCACCAGCAGCAGGCACGAGGTGGACAGCAGGAGCGAGCTTTCGCCATGGCAGCTGAAGATGCCGAGGCCATCGGAGAGCTGATAGCAGGTTCGGTTCTCCTCGACTCCCTTCCAGCATTTGCACTCTTTGATTCCAGGGCTTCCCACAGCTTTGTGTCAGTATCGTATGCTATTAGATAGTCTGGTTTCTGAACCATTGCCTAGGACCTGCAAGATCACGACCGGGGGTGGGGTCATCCTCGTGAGTGATGTTTGCAGAGGGTGGAGCGTCATATTGGGAGGCCGAGAGTTGGGAGTGAGTTTACTCGTCATGCCATTACCGAACTACGACATTGTATTAGGTATGGACTGGCTGAGTAGACACCACGCCCGCATTGATTGCCGAGGGGGTAGAGTTTTGTTTGGGGTGCCAGGAGAGCCAGAGTTTGAGTACACCCGGCGGCAGGCAGAGCAGGATAGTGGCGTCTTCTATGGAGCTTCAGTTGAGGAGCAGGTGGCTCCGTATCCCTTGATCGCAGAGTTTATGGACATATTTTTAGAGGAGTTGCCGAGGCTTCCACCGGACAGGGATGTAGAGTTCTCGATAGACTTGGTTCCCGGCGCGGAACCGATTGCTCAGCATGTCTATCGAGTGAACAACAGTGAATTGGTGGAGCTGAAGAAGCAGGTGGATGAGCTGTAGGACAAGGGCTTCAACCGATCGAGTTCTTCACCTTGGGGTACACCGGTACTTTTCGTACCCAAGAAGGATGGGTCGATACGGATGTGTATCGACTACAGGGCACTTAACAACCTGACGATCAAGAACAGATACCCACTGCCGCGGATCGATGATCTCTTTGATCAGTTGAGCGGAGCTCGAGTGTTCTCCAAGATTGATTTGAGGTCAGGTTATCACCAGGTGAAGGTGAAGAGGGAGGATATTCCTAAGACCACTTTCAGGACGCGGTACGGGCAGTTTGAGTTTTTGGTTATGCCGTTTGGGCTGACCAATGCACCAGCAGTGTTTATGAACCTTATGAACAAGGTGTTCCACCAGTACTTGGACAAGTTCGTAGTGGTATTTATTGATGATATCCTGGTGTATTCCAAGACAGAGGAGGAGCACGAGGAGCACTTGAGAGTAGTTCTGGAGACACTCAGGAGGGAGAGATTGTACGACAAGCTTTCGATGTGCGAGTTCTTCCTAGACAGAGTTGACTTCTTGGGTCATGTGGTGACTGGAGATGGTATCTTAGTAGACCCGAAGAAGATCACAGCAGTTGAGGCTTGGGCAGCACCGACTTCAGTGGCAGAGATTAGGAGTTTCCTGGGGCTGGCAGAATATTATAGGAGATTTGTGCAGGATTTCTCCCGGGTTGCAGAGCCGTTGACTCGGTTGACCCGGAAGGATACTGAGTTTGTTTGGTCAGAGGAGTGTCAGGCAGCTTTTGATGAGTTGAAGAAGCGGCTTACGACAGCTCCGATTCTGACATTACCTTCAAGATCGGGTGGATTCACTATTTATGGTGATGCTTCAGGGAAGGGGCTGGGTTGTGTCTTGCAGCAGCATGGGAAGGTGATTGCCTACGCTTTCAGGCAATTACGTCCCCATAAGAAGAACTACCCTACCCATGACCTGGAGCTGGCAGCGGTGATTTTTGTTTTGAAGTTGTGGAAGCACTATCTGTATGGCGAGAGGGTGGAGATTTTCACAGATCACAAGAGCTTGAAGTATGTGTTTACACAGAAAGAGCTTAACATGAGGCAGCGCAGATGGCTATAGTTTATGAAGGACTTTGACATCTCACTTCAGTATCACCCAAGGAAGGCCAACGTGGTTGCCGATGCCTTGAGTAGGTATCCGACAACCATGTGTTTGACTATGGATCAACACTTGTTTGCAGACTTTGAGAGCCTTGGAATTGAGGTGATTGTGTCCGGAGTGCAGATACAGTTATGGGGCCTTCAGATACAGTCAGACTTGATGGAGAGGATCAAGGCGACGCAGTTTGAGGATGTGGCTCTGCGGTATATCCGAGAGCAGGTTCGTGCAGGGTTGGTGGATGGCGAGTTTTTACTTGCAGAGGATGGTGCCTTGAGGCACGGTTCCAGGTTATGTGTGCCTAGCGGGGAGCTCAGAGAGAAGATCATGCAGGAGGCTCACAGATTGCAGTACTCTATATATCATGGTGCCAACAAGATGTACAGGGATCTGCGAGAGCATGTCTGGTGGTACAGGATGAAGCGGGAGGTGGCCCACTTCGTAGCTAGATGCTTGGTCTGTCAGCAGGTCAAGGCAGAGAGGCAGAGGCCCGGAGGATTATTGCAGCCGTTGTCCATTCTGGAGGATTTCGTATCTGGGTTGCCGCGTACACCAGGAGGGAAAGACGTGATTTGGGTCATCGTTGACAGGTTGACGAAATCGGCCTACTTCTTGCCCTTCAAGGTGGGTACGTCTACAGAGAGGCTTGCGGAGTTGTACATGAGGCAGATAGTCAGGATTCATGGAGTTTCCGTCAGCATTGTCTCAGATCGGGATAGTCGCTTTACTTCCCATTTCTGGAGGAGTCTGCAGACTAGTTTGGGCACTCAGCTCAAGTTTAGTACTGCATACCACTCCCAGACGGACGGACAGCCAGAGAGGACTATTCAGACACTTGAGGATATGCTGCGAACGTGTGTCCTGGATTTTGGAGGTTCCTGGTAGGATCATCTACATTTGGTGGAGTTTGCTTACAACAACAGTTATCAGGCCAGCATTGAGATGTCACCGTTTGAGGCTCTGTACGGGCGTAGGTGTCGTACACCCTTATCTTGGGATGATGTTAGAGAGCGAGCTTTACTGGGACCAGAGATGGTTGTTGACGCAGCCGAGAAGATGAAGCTCATCAGGGATAGACTTCGCGTGGCACAGGACAGACATCGGCACTGGGCCGATAGCCACCGGAGGCCGTTAGAGTTTGAGGTACAGATTTAGAGATAGGATTAGAAGTAGATTGTATTTTGTTTTGTTTGATTGATCGTGTTTGATTTTTAGTAACTTGAGACCTTGCTTGTGATTAGGTTGGAGACATGGTTTTCTGCGGATATCTCCGACTCGTGGTACGATACGTTTTGGTGGAGGTGGAAAGCTTAGCCCGCGCTTCATCGGCCCTTTCGTTATCAGCGGGAGAGTCGGTGACGTGGTATACAGGCTAGACTTGCCACCTGCACTAGTGGGAGTTCATAACGTATTCCACATATCACAGCTGAGACGGTATGTGGCTGACCCTAGCCATGTGCTCGATCATTCGGAGATTGAGGTTGGACCTACTCCCAGTTATCCAGAGCAGCCTATGGAGATTCTGGATCGCCGAGAGAAGGTGCTGAGGAACCAGGTGATACCCTGGGTACGCGTCGCATGGAGGCATCATTCTCCAGAAGAGTCGACCTGGGAGCGGGAGGATGAGATGCGCGAGCGGTACCCCTATCTTTTTGGACCTTGAGGTATACTTTTCTATCCTTCTCAGCAGTTAGTTTTGCCTTTAATTTCGAGGACGAAATTATTTTAAGGGGGGTAGATTTGTCACTACCACTTTTCTAGCTTAAGGGTATTTTGGTCATTTTTGGAATTTTAGAATTATTTGGAATTATTAGTATTAATTATATTTATTAGAATTTTAAAGTGATTTTTAGTATATTGATTTGGTGCTAGTTTTAGACTTTGACTAGTGTTGACTTTGGAGACTGTCCTAGAGGCTAACCTAGGTCATGACTATTTGGTTAGGTTAGGAAACCCTAGCTTGACCTAAGTTAGTGAAATCAAACCCATTAGAGTTAATTTGGGGAAATTAAGATTTGATTTGAATAAGGAAATGGCTTGTGGTTTCACAAGTCATGACTTGTGATTTAGCCTTGAAGGCCCAACCCAACACTAGTGCAACCTAACCCTAGCCCATTCCAGCCCATGGCCGGCCACACTTAGGTCATTCCCTCTATTTAATCCCTCCTAGAAATTAGGGCTAGCCTCCATTAGGAATATTGCAAGTTTGGAAAGAGGTGAGTCTCCATCTTCTTTAATTCATAGAAATTCCTATTTAATTCATTTTTCCTCCAAACCAATTGCATTAGGTTCTAATTTTTCTGTTCTTGCTGTTTATGTAAGAATATTTCAGAGTTTAGACAATTGGGAGAAGTTTGGCTATCAAGAGGAACACCCCTCTTTGGAGTTTTATTGAGGATTTGACACCTATAGGTAACTCCTTCAAAACCTATTGTAATTGCTGTTATTATTGTATTCTAACCTAGACCTAGGTGTCCCCTAGCTAACCCTAGATTTCTGCAGGATTTGGTGTCCGATTCGTGTCTCATTTGGACACGTATCAGTCCATGTGTTTAAGTGTTTGATGAAATGCCCCAAAGGGCATTTTGATTTATTTTTAGGAAACTATTTGAATAGAAATTTAGGTTTTGTGTTTGCTTATGGGTTTTCAATGGTCTGAGCATGTTTTGGTCTTGTGTCGTGTCGCCACGGACACGGGAACACGCTGTTGCACTCGCGCGCGGGCAGTATTGATTTCCCTGCTACTCGGGGCCTTTTGCGCGCTGGACACGACACTTCGACACGTGAGATTTGACATACACTACAGGACACTGACTGACACCACGTGTGTCAAGTCCTAGGGCCTCTCGTGTCGTGTCGGACACGCACGAAGCCGTGGATTGAGTTTACATTGTATCGGCTACAGCCGATTTCCAGCACTGATATGCGTGTCGTGACGCACACACGCGTGTCGTAGACACGAATCAGGGTGTCCCTGACCTAGCCCTAGTCCCCCTCGACACTGGGACACGATCACGAGATCTGTGTCATGTCGTGTGCACGAGCACTGGAAACACGTGCACGAGGATTGTTCAGTTTTGCACTGTTTCATGTTTTAAATTGTTTGGACACGTTTGTGTCCACTTGGGTGGACACAAACACATTGCTAGACACGTATACTATTAGTGTTTTTATTACCAACCATTAGATTTGCATTTTAGCTTGGTTTCGATCTTATTTTCTCATTTACCCAATTTTTTTGATACTTTAATAACAGTCTCCTATTTCTGTGATTTCCAGATTTTCAAATATGAGATTTGACATCATATTAACCTATTTTATACTGTTAATTGTATGGTTTTAAACCCTAATGTGGTACACCTACATGTTCACCAATTGTTTGTCGAATTTGGGATGATTTGGTAATGTCTAGAGCTCAAATCTGGGAGTTTGGTAATAGACTGAAAAACTGAGTTTTGTGTTCCTTAATGAACTGAATTAAATGATTCTTCAATGTAAAAATCTGAGTATTGATATGGACTGCACTGAACCTGTGAACTGATTTCTTTCTTTTTCCTTTCCTTCTTCAAAACCTGAGATTACTACATGGGTTCCTAAGCCACTGTTTACCATTTCCTAATTGCTCACTGTTTTACTGATTTCAGAATTTCACACTCTTGTATTTCACTCCCTCTTACCACATATACTACACTGTTTTCAGATGCCATAGTTCACACACACATTCATGTGACACTCACACACTCACACACATCCTCACATGGCACCCACTCTCATGTCTCACTAACACACACACAACTCTCTTGACACCTCACTTCACTCATGACACATACACACATTAGCATATATATGTGGCACTCTGTGCACACACACATGTTGGCTTTTCCAAATGAATATATATAGGTAGCCTATATGTTAGGTATAATTCTATATTAGATTGTATAATATATTAATGTGTGTATTATATTTAGGCTTATAGATTGACATGTGATATGTGATTATAGGTTGGTTTTAGGCATGATATTGCCTAATAGCCTATGGCCTAGTCTCTTAGCCTATGGGTGTGTCTGTGTGTCAGTTTAGAGTCTGGATTGGACTTGTGTAGCCTTGTTAGACCGAGAATAGACTTGCTAGACTAGTGTGGACTTGTTGACTTAGGGTTGACTTAGGTTGACCTAGTTTGACTTTTAGGGTTGACCAGAGTTGACCAAGAGTTGACTTTGGCCTAGATTGACCTAGATTCATGTAGAATGCATTAACTTGCACCTTATTATCATTTTAGACTCATAGTGACTTGTACTGTTCTATAGGAGACAGACACCACTCCTCGGACAGTATATATATCCTCCAGATTCTCAGGATACAGGCGAGTACATTCTCTAATCATTTCATATCCTACATTAGGAGTATATTTCCTGCTTTAGATTACTTTACATGATGCTGACACGTTGAAAACACGGATTATTATTATATGGATCTTGTTGTGCGATGTTATCCCCTTAGCGGATAGATCGGGTATTCATGTTCGTGTACTTTATCGTAAACATCGTGTACTCCTTGTATTTGTGACATTCGTGTACGAAACGTGTGAAATCGTGTATAATCATGTATTCACATGATCTTCGTGTACAATAACATAACTTAGCTAGATCCTTGTGTATTGATTGGGACGGGGGAGTAGAAGTGGTTGTGTGATCAATCTAGTAGATTACTCGTGTACAAACCTCTGTAGATTACTCGTGTACAACATCGTGCCGTTTACATAACCATTTTGTGCTCTGAATCACTAGCATTGTTAGTTCTCTATATAGTGTTGCTATTTATTTATAGTCTCTTTCTTTTTATCATGTTTTTCTTTCAGTATCTTGTATCTTACTCTCTAGCATGATTATATATCCTGACCTGCTATAATTTGTTGAGATGTACTATGCTCGCTTCTGTCCTGACTGGACCTGTTGAAAATTTTTACAGAGGACGAGGCTGAGGCGTTCTGCCCTACCTACTACGGTGCTACATTAGATGAGTGCTTGGACTTGGACCAGCAGCAGGATCCACTAGCAGTAGATGACACTCCCTTAGATTAGGATGTATTTAATTTTCTGGATCACTGTATATAGATTCTGAGATACTTTAGGATATGTACTTATTTAGACACTTAGAATTCTGGATGTATCTCTATGGTTTATTCGGTTCTGGATATTATCTATCATTTTATCTAGCTATCTTCATCCTGTTCTACCTTAGTTGTGATTGAGATATATTCTGTTATATCACCCCCATTCGGGGAGTATAACTTTTTATTACCTTTAACTGTTAGATGTTGTGACCTAGGACAGCGTTCTACCGCCGACACTGCAGCGTAGGCTGGACGTACCCACGTCTCGTGCCCTTACTCTAGGGTGCGGGTCGTGACATTCATCTTGCGTCGGTGCAAGGATGAGTGCGTCGATGTTGATAAGTAGTCGTCACGAAACAACATGAGATGAATATATTTTGCCTTCTTGCTTATGCGAATCAAGATAACATGTTTGCCATGAAATACATGCTTTACTATTTTAGAATATGCTATGAAACCGATCTTAAGGCAAAGATAGAAATATCACTAAATTAAGCTGCATGATTCAATCTATTACTAATGTCAGTTTAGACGATTGGGTTTCATCAGTACGCGAGAGGATTATTATTGATCCTCCACTAAATTGCTTGCAGGATGCATGTAATGGTTTGCTCGCGGCGGAGTTTCGCTTGGACACGCTGAGGCATGGATTGTCATAGCATTTTGAGGCGTGCGACTACATTGACAATCGGACTTGCAACAGGATGACGCGGTCGAGATATAGAAGACATGATGTATGGAACGAGAAAATCCTTTGTGGGCAAGAGAGATTGAGTGTTGTAAGCTAATCTGACAGATTCATTTGGGCTATTGAAAGCCTTTGTAATTCCGCTGTTTATTGAATAAAAAGAACTGTTTCGTATACTTTGTGTAACTCCAATGTGACTGTTTCTTCCGCTGCTAATATTGAATCGGGGTAAGCATAAATATTTTTAATCATCTAGTCTTGTACGAGTGCAAATCCAGACTCGTACGACATCACGACCCAACAAGGACGATCGATTTGACTAAATCAACGTGAGGACGAATGATTTACCGGGTCGGAGCGTGATAATTACCCCCATCCTTCTCATTTTTTTAAAATTACTACTACCACCAATCCTTCACAAATTATTATTTATAGTTGTTCTCAACAAAAAAAGCCTACGTTTTAAGAATAACTCAAAGAATTAATACTGTCAATCCTCCTCTTTTTCCTTAACATCCTTGAACATGCACTAAAATAAGATTATGATGCTACAGTGAACACCGGGGACATTAGAAGATCACGTACTAAATAAGAAAGTATATGATGCATTTTTTTGTGTCTTTTTTACCATTCTAAAATTGAAAAATATAATTCATAATCATGTTCATCTTCTTCATAAGAATTTAAATACAATAACATTTCTTGAGTTGGTAGGAAAAATTATTTTTGTTTCTTTCTTTACAGTATACTTTTAGCATGGGATATATTAGACATTAAACCGAAACTACTACTACCTTGAACGGTTGTACCGGATCAGCTCGATACAACTTTTTATTCATATAAAATAATTAAAGTATCTAAAATATCTCTACTTTCTACTTTTAACTACCAACCTCAACATTTATATTATCATTAAAACCGTCTAATAATATAAATACACCATCTAATTTAATTTTAGGATCAAAACCGAAGCAGAAACAACATAGAAGAGATATATCACGATACACAACTCCAATTAATTGAAGCCTCTTCTCAAATCCTTTTTAGATTCCAACCACCATGTTATCAGTAAGGGTTCTGCATCCATAGATAAATTACTTCAGTAGAACAAATGTGGTTCTTGATTCACAGAAAGAGATGAAATATGTAGAAAGCTTAAGTATACTATTTTATCCACCATGAAGGCATGAACGCGTATTAGACAAAAATCTTAAAATTTATGAATTCTCTTTAAAAAGTAGTATATTTCAATTCAGCCAACAGCAAAATGAAACAATTATGCTCTTTTCGTCAGCGACATGGTTGAGCTTGATATGGGCAACGGTTTTGGGAGTGTTAAAACAAGGAGAGATGATATACGGGCTTCTTCTGATCCCAAACTAATATCTGAGCAAAGATTGCTTGCTGACATCAACCTGATTCTTCACTTAAGCCATTAATGTCGTCAATGAAATTGAACTGAATAAAAAAGATTTGAGAATGATCGTACCAGGAGAAGATTCTATTACTTATCTGAGAAGGGTAATACCATAAATAGAGCATTTCTTCATAAGGGAATATCTGGGCTTCTGAATTTTGTATGTTTCTACAAGAAGCAAACTGGGAATATCTGGGCTCTGGATGAAGGGATGTGCTATTATTTATTGTACCAATTTTGTATATATTTCTTTTTAGAATACATAAAATCAGACAATAGATCTTGTTGGAAAGAAGGATATCTTAAGGAAGATTCTGCTGATAGAAGATATCCTTCTTTAAGATATCCTTAAATGTGTTTCCTTTCTTTTTAGAATACATAAAATCAGACAATAGTTCCAGTTGGAAAGAAGTATATCTTAAGGGTCAATTGCATTAACTAACCCTATGTTTTACACTTATTACACGGACCACCCCTACTTAGAAACTAATTACACAGACATCCCTATAGTTTCTATTTTCTATAGAAACTAATAACACTGACCACCCCTATGGTTACTAAAATTAATCAAGGAGAGGGGTGGTCAGTGTAATTATTTTCGAAATAGGGGTAGTCCCTGTAATACTCATGAAACATTAGGGGTGTTGGAGTGGGTGGGGTTCCCAACCTATGTGGAGAAGACCTCGGAGTGCGACGAGCGCCGTCTGTGTGTCAGAGAAGCTCGGGGAGGTGACGAGGCCAGTCGGAGATGACGGAGACACTCGGGAGCTGCCAGAGGAGCTGCTGGAAGGAGGGGGGCAGAGTTCGGGCCGAACTCTGCCCCAGGAGAGAGTTCTGGCCGAACTCTGTGTTCTGGTTCCAGAACCTTGCTAGTTGCCAGACACAGAGTTCTGGCCGAACTCTGCCCCAGGACAAAGTTCTGGCCAAACTCTGTGTCGTCGGGGCTGAAGCATTTTTCAGGATGATTTATCACCATTGGATCGTATCCTACGGTCCAGGTTTTGCTGCGAATTAGGAGGTTTATACATGGTTATTCCTAACCCTAATCACAACAACACAACATTGAAGAACAAGAGAGAGAAAAGAGACAAGAATGCCATTACAACTTTGGAAGAGAAGAAGGAGGATTGAAGGCCATTTTCGAAGGAGGATCGTGTTTGGGTAATATCTACTCGTCGTCTTTGTTCTTCGTAGCCTTGTAATCATTATTCTTGCTTCTAAGTGTTGTGGGGATCCGATTTGGATCGTGAGAAGTTTGTAGAGGGTATACTCCTTTATTTCATTAGTGAAGGCTTCTCAGGGTTGGACTCCGATCGTCACGTGGTTTTTTCTGCAAGGGTTTTTTACGTCAAAAATTCTCTGTGTCTGCGTGGTTTGTTTTGGTGTTTTGGTTCGTGCGTTGTATTGCTCGATTCTCTCGCAGGTACTCTCTAGTTTGGGAAAAGGTTTTCGCGTTTCTTTCCCAACAAAGTGGTATCAGAGCCAGGTTCTGGAATTCAGAAGGGTGTCAGGAGTTGACAGGAAAACTAGAGAGGAGAGATGGACGCGAAGCTGGTGCGCATGATGAACCTGAACGGCACCAATTATCACTATTGGCGGAGCAAGATGAAAGATTTCCTGTTTGTCAAGAAGCTGTATCTGCCCATATTTGTATCCGAGAAGCCCAGTGATAAATTCGAGGAGGACTAAAAATTCGAGCATATACAGGTGTGCGGATATATCAGGCAGTTCATTGACGAGAACGTGTACAACCACGTTGCCAATATTGAGCACGCAAAGATGTTATGGGATAAGCTGGAATCTTTGTACGCGAAGAAGACCGGGGTAAACAAGTTGTTCCTGATCCGGACGATGATGGGTCTGCGGTACAAAGATGGGGCGTCTATTATGGATCACTTGAGTGATTTCCAGGGCGTGGTTGACCAGCTATCTTCAATGGGAGTCAGTTCGACGACGAGGTTCAGGGACTATGGCTGCTGTGTATGTTGCCAGACTCGTGGGAGACCGTACGAGTATCTATGATCGCTTCTGCTCTAGAGGGCATGGTCAGTCTGGAGTTTGCCAAGGGCGGGGTGCTGAATGAAGAGATGCGAAGACGTTCTCAGGGCACTTCATCCATATTCCACTACACAGAGGAATTGGTTTCAGAGAGCCGCGGAAGGGACAAAAGTAGGGGTCCAGGTGGTGGCAGAGACAAGAGCAGAGAGAAGTCCAATGGTCGGTACGAGGACTCAGAGTGTTACCACTGTGGCAAGAAGGGCCACATCAAGCGAAACTGTTTCGCTTGAAAGAGAGATAAGAAGGACGACAAGGGAAAGCAAGATGAGAACACTATAGCGGTGGCCTCGATACATGGAGGCGATGTGATCGTCGTAGGTGATGAGGTTATCACAAACCTCGCCTACGATGACAATTCTTGGCTGGTGGACTCAGGGGCTTCATGTATGTCACAACAGGGTACTAATTGCCACTTATACGACAAACGACTGTGGAGTGTTGAAAATAGGTAATGGAGATGTATCGAAGGCGGTTGCTGTTGGAGATGTGCATTTGAGAACGAAGACGGGTGCGGTTCTTGTTCTCAAAGATGTTCGTCATGTCCCTGATATCCGTTTCAACCTGGTGTCGGTTGGAAGGTTGGATGACGAGGAATTCTTCAGTCTCTTCGGAAATAGTCAATAGAAGCTTTCCAGAGGTTCGACGGTGATTGCCAGAGGAAGCAAGAAGTCCGATCTCTACTATATGGAGGGGAGCGCACAGGGGGCACAGGAGGTGAACGCAGTCAGTGATGCGTCTACCGAGTTATGGCACAGGCGACTCGGCCATATCAGCGAGAAGGGGATGAGCTACTTGGTGAACATGAAGGTGATTCCAGGGCTCAAGTCTACAAAGTTGGAGAAGTGCACGCACTGTTTAGCTGGAAAGAAAAATAGGGTATCTTTCCAAAGTCACCCAACTTCAAGGAAGCCGGCGTTGCTTGAGTTGATTCACTCGGATGTCTGCGGTCCTATGAAGGTAAAATCTATTGGTGGTGCTTCTTACTTTGTAACTTTTATTGATGACTGTTCCAGAAAGGTTTGGGTACATGCCTTAAAGACCAAGGATCAGGTGCTGCCTACTTTAAAAGAGTTTCAGGCCTCTGTTGAAAGAGAGACGGGCAAGAAGTTATTGTGTGTTCGGTCCGACAACGGCGGCGAATACATCGGTCCCTTTGATGCTTATTACAGAAAGCAAGGGATACGACACCAGAAGATTCTGCCCAAGACACCTCAGCTCAATGGTGTAGCGGAGCGCATGAACATGACACTGATGGAGAGGGTGCAGTGTTTGCTGTCAGAATCAAACTTGCCGAGCAGTTATTGGGGTGAGGCTCTTCTCACAGCTGCTTATGTTATTAATTTATCTCCTAGTGCTCCTTTGCAGGGTGATGTGCCTGACAAAGTATGGTACGGCAAAGATCCGTCATACAATCACCTGCGAGTATTTGGCTGTAAGGCCTTCGTGCATGTACCGAAGGACGAGAGGTCCAAACTTGAGCCGAAGACGAGGCGATGCATCTTTGTCGGCTACGGTCGGGATGAGTTTGGCTATAGACTCTGCGATCCGGTGGGAAGAAAGCTCTACAGAAGCAGGGACGTGATATTCGTTGAGGATCAGACCATGACCAACACTCAGGATTCCGAGACGCCTTCTGAGGCTGAGGAATTGCCTGAGTTAGAGTTATTTCGCTTCGAGCAGTTTCTAGAGGATATCGCAGAGGATCCAATTATGGGGGAGCCAGTACATGGAGTTGCTCCCAACTTTGATCATCAGCCTGCTGATGGTGGTCAGGGTGTCCCTCAGGAGGTTGAGCATGCCGGGGAGGCAGTTCCTGAAGAGGAGGAGGCTATTGGTATACAGCCAGCGCCAGTGGCTTCACTGAGAAGGAGCGACAGAGAGCGTCGACCATCTACGAGATACTCACCGGATGAGTATGTGCTATTGACTGACGGGAGAGAGCTCGAAAGTTTTGCAGAGGCTATGGAAGACGAACACAGGCAGGAGTAGATGGAGGTTATGCAGGAGGAGATGAGTTTCTTACACGCCAATTTCACTTATGAGCTGGTGCGGTTGCCAAAGGGTAAAAAGGCTTTGAAGAATCGATGGGTGTTTAGAGTAAAGCAGACGGATGATGCTACTCGCCCTCGATACAAAGCGAGGCTGGTAGTTAAAGGCTACGGTCAGCGGAAAGGCATAGATTATGATGAGATCTTTTCGCCTGTTGTCAAGCATTCGTT
>JANAVB010021600.1:21835387-21856876 GCA_029216955.1 Iris pallida
TATTCGACCTATTGTGGGGTCGAGTTAGATGGAGTAGTCCAGAACCGTGGCCTGATAGTAGAGCCACTAGACTTTGCACACCCAGAGTAGTGTAGCTTAGTTAGGTTTGCCTGGACTGCGATCCAGCTAGTACTTTCAGACTGTAGTATTCTATATTATATTTTGTGACCCTGTGATGTTGTGTATATCTCTGGGCTTGTGTTGGATCTTGAACTTATTTTCTATTTTCATCTATCATATTTCCTTTTCGTGCTATCTACCTTAGTTTTATATTGTGATTGAGACTGTATTTGCTATGTCACCTCCATTCGGAGTGTATATACTATACTGTTTAGTCGTAGTATTTACAGACGTTATATACATCATTCTACCGTCGATTCTGCGGCGTAGGCTGGACGTACCCACGTGCTCGTGCCCCTGATAAGGGTACGGGTCGTGACACGTTTTTGTGGTGGCTCATACAGGTCTATGTCGCAATTAGTACGATCTCGTAATGGTGCTCGACTTAGAGTACTAATTACGAGCCTGCAATTAGGACGTAGGATCTAGGATATGATAGGAGTTACTCAATCACATTTTAGGAAATTTCTGATCATTTGATTACCATGACAACTCTTTTGCATTGAATTTAATTGTCCTTCTTTGATATTCCCTATCATGTGCCATATTGATTCCTTGTTTCAATCTATCCTCAGGATGACGATTACTCGCTCTCAGGCAGCAGGATCTAGTGCTGTTCCGGAGAGACCCGATCCGGTAGGATCTCCACCTCCGGCTGCGGGAGCTACAGTTGAGGGAGTTGCCACCTCAGTTCCTGCCCTTCAGGCGGGAGTAGCAGCGACGGTTCCAGGAGGTCTTCCACCTCCAGTAGCGGGACCGTCCATAGTTATTCCTGAGACTCTTCTACCGCCGCCTCCGCTACCGACTGATGCACAGCAGATGATGGCCCTTCTACAGCAGATATTGCAGACCCATAGGGCCCAGGCAGAGGCGTAGCAGCAGCAGGCTGACGCATCCCACCGCCAGACATAGGTGTTACGGCAGAGCATAGAAAACTCCCACCAGCTGGCGATGGCAGCAGTAGAGAGGGTTGTACCGGGTACAGTTCAGGGTGCCCCAGTTCAGCAGCAGGGTCATGGGAGGCCTGGTACATGCCTAGATTTTAGGAAGATGAACCCGAGAGAATTCAAGGGTACCGAGGGAATCCTGTATGCGGATGACTGGTTGGAGGATGTCCAGCGGAGCCTGAAGTTAGCAGAGGTCCCGAAAGGGCTTTGGGTGACGTCTGCGACGAGTCAGTTTTTCGATATCGCCTTGACCTGGTTTCGCACGGATCCTCATGCGTCGGTGAGGGGTTTAACATGGGAGAACTTCAAGCGGCTCTTTAAGGAGAAGTTCTACCCCGATGTGGCTCTGACAGCTTTGGAGGGACAGTTCGTCGGATTGGTGCAGGAGAACTCGTCGGTGGATGAGTATGCAGCGGAGTTCTTCCGTCTGAGTAGGTTTGCACCAGATCTGATCCAGAATGAGGGGTATAAGGCCCGCAAGTTTCGGAGGGGTCTTATTCATGCGGTTCATACTCGTACTTCCGGACGACGCGATGTGACCTTCGAGCAGATACTGATGGAGGCGCAGATAGCAGAGGAGGACTTCGACCTCAAGCCGAATAGGGGCAGCAATGTTCTTGGAGCGAGCTCTAGTGCGGGGCCGGCGAAGTGCCCTCAGTTCCAGCAGAGGCAGTTTCAACAGCAGCCTCAGTTACAGATTCAGCAGGCACCAGTGCGTGCCTAGCAGCACCAGAGACCGGACCAGAGGCAGGCTACTTAGTGTACTTTCTGCGAGAAGCCGAGGTACACTCGAGAGGCCTGTAGGAAGAGGTTGGACGTCTGTCTATACTATGGGCGTCCAACCACCAGCTGAAGGATTGCCATCTTCGTGGAGTCCGAGGAGGTCAGGACAGAGTGTAGCAGGCTAGAGGACTAGTAGTTCAGCAGAGAGGTCCTCCACTTCAGACCCAGCAGTAGCGCTTTGTACAGCACCAGAGGGGAGCACCTATGGGCAGAGTGTTCGCCTTGACAGCAGAGGAGGAGGCAGAGCCAGTGGGTGATGTTGTGGCAGGTCACGTTCTCCTTGATTCTTTCCCTGTTTTTACCTTGTTTGATTCCGGTGTCACTCATAGTTTTGTGTCTGTTTCCTTTGCTCTGAGACACAACATTTTTGCTGAGTATATGGGTAGGACTTGCAAGATATTGACCGGGGAGGCATCATCCTGGTTAATAATATCTGCAAGGGACGGAGAGTTACTTTAGGAGGCCGAGATTTGAGCACGTGCTTGCTCGTAATACCCCTTCCGAGGTACGACGTGGTACTCAGAATGGATTGGTTGAGCATGCACCATGCTAGTATAGACTGTAGAGGAGGTAGGGTTCTGTTTAGGCCGTCAGGAGAGCCAGAGATTGTGTTTGCCAGGGGGAGCAGCTGAGCCGGGAGATGGGTTCTGTGGAGCTTTGCTGGTGGGACAGGCATTGCCGCATCCATTAATAGCTGATTTCATGGATATTTTTTCCCGAGGAGTTGCCTGGGATGCCGCCAGATAGAGACGTTGAGTTCTCTATAGACTTAGTGCCGGGTACTGAGCCTATTTTACAGTACGTCTATAGGGTCAACAACAGTGAGTTGGCAGAGCTGAAGAAGCAAGTCGACGAGCTACAGGACAAGGGATTCATCAGATCTAGTTCATCACCTTGGAGAGTTCCAGTTCTGTTTGTACCGAAGAAGGATGGTACGATACGCATGTGTATCGATTACAGGGCGTTCAACAACCTCACTATCAAGAACAAGTACCCGTTGCCGAGGATTGACGACTTGTTCGATCAGTTGAGCGGCACGAAGGTGTTTTCGAAGATAGACCTGAGGTCCGGTTATCATCAGTTGAAGGTAAAGCGGGAAGACGTTCCGAAGACGGCTTTTCGGACTCGGTACAGCCAGTACGAGTTCACTGTCATGCCATTTGGGTTGACCAACGTCCCAGCAGTGTTCATGAACTTGATGAACAAGGTATTCCATCAGTACCTTAACAAGTTCATGGTGGTCTTCATAGATGACATCTTGGTCTACTTGAAGACGCCGGCGGAGCATTAGGAGCATCTGAGGATTGTGCTCGAGACTCTGAGAAAGGAGCAGTTGTATGGAAAGCTTTCGAAGTGCGAGTTCTTCCTGGACTAGGTCGAGTTCTTGGGTCATGTTGTAACCGAGCACGGGATCTCAGTGGACCAGAAGAAGATTGCAGCGGTAGAGTCTTAGTCTACACCCAGTTCAGTTGCCGAGATTCGGAGCTTTCTGGGTTTTGCTGGCTACTATCGAAAGTTCGTCCAGGACTTCTCGCGGATTGCGGAGCCGATGACTAGACTCACCAGGAAGGACGTAGAGTTCGTTTGGACTGAGGAGTGTCAGGCCGCCTTCGATGAACTGAAGAAGAGGTTGACATCAGCTCCGATCTTGATATTACCGTCTGGGATCGGTGGTTTCTCGATCTACAGCGACGCTTCTGGCATGGGTTTGGGTTGTGTTCTTCAGCAGCACGGAAAGGTGATTGCCTATGCATCTAGGCAATTACGTCCTCATGAGAAGAACTACCCGACTCACGATCTGGAGTTGGCCGCTGTTATCTTTTCCTTGAAGTTGTAGAAATACTACTTGTATGGAGAGCGGGTTGAGATCTTTACTGATCACAAGAGCTTGAAGTACGTGTTCACTCAGAAGGAGCTGAATATGTGACAGAGACGTTGGCTCGAGCTGATGAAGGATTTCGATATCGCCATGCAGTACCATCCAGGAAAGGCCAACGTAGTTACAGATGCCTTGAGCAGGTATCCAGTAGCTATGTATCTGACGACAGATCGTCATCTTTTGGTTGACCTGGACAGTTTGGGAATCGAGGTGATTATTTCGGGCATGGAGGTGCAGATATGGGGTTTACAGATTCAGTCTGAGTTGATGGACAGAGTCAGATCAGCACAGTATGATGATGTTGTCCTGAGGAGCATCAGGGAGCAGGTGCGGCCAGGGTTGCTCGACGATTTCTCTATTGCCGAAGATGGGTCGCTGCGGTACGGTGCTAGACTGTGCATTTCGAGTGGAGAGCTTCGGGAGGAGGTTCTTCAGGAAGCACATCGCTCTCAGTACTCTATGCATCCTGGGGCCAACAAGATGTACAGAGATCTGATGGAGCACGTTTGGTGGTACGGCATGAAGCGCGAGGTAGCTCAGTTTGTATCTCGCTTGTTGGTATGTCAGCAGGTGAAGGCCGAGAGACAGAGGCCTAGTGGATTGCTACAGCCACTACCCATTCCTGAGTGGAAGTGGGAGCACATCACCATGGACTTTGTGTCCGGAATTCCACGATCTCCTGGAGGAAAAGACGCGATTTGGGTCATAGTTGATACATTGACCAAATCGGCCTACTTCTTGCCTTTCAAGATGGGGTTGTCTACGGAGAGGCTGGCAGAGCTTTATGTTCGTCAGATTGTGAGGTTGCACGGAGTTTCGGTGAGCATAGTCTCAGACCGGGATAGCCGTTTCACTTCCCACTTCTGGAGGAGTTTGCAGACTAGCTTGGGCACCTCGCTCAAGTTTAGTACCGCTTATCACCCCCAGACAGACGGGCAGTCAGAGAGGACTATCCAGACTTTGGAGGATATGCTTCGCACGTGTGTGCTTGATCTCGGGGGTTCTTGGGAGGACCATCTTCACCTGGTAGAGTTTGCTTACAATAACAGCTATCAGACCAGTATAGATATATCGCCATTCGAGGCTCTATACGGACGGAGATACCGTACTCCCTTGTCATGGGACGATGTCGGCGAGAGAGTGCTACTTGGACCGGAGATGGTAGTGGATGCAGCAGAGAATGTCAGGTTGATTAGAGACAGACTTCGGGTGGCTCAGGATAGGCAGCGGCATTAGGCCGATAGCCACCGGAGACCATTAGAGTTCGAGGTTAGTTTCAGTTCCTGTTTGTGATGCTTGTGATTTTGTTTGTCCTGTGTGCTGAGTTTGTTTTATGTCTAGGCTGGTGCTTTGGTGTTCCTGAAGATTTCTCCGACACGGGGCACGATTCGCTTTGGCGGAGGCGGGAAGCTTAGTCCGCGCTACATCGGACCTTTCACTATCCTTAAGAGGGTCGGTGCAGTGGCTTATCGACTAGACTTGCCATCTACGCTAGAGAGGGTACACAACGTATTCCATGTGTCGCAGCTGAGGCGGTACGTGGCAGACCCCAGCCATATATTGGACCATTCAGCGATCGAGGTGGGGCCTACTCTTCACTATCCAGAGCAGCCAGTGGAGATTCTGGATCGTAGGGAGAAGGTGCTCCGGAACCAGGTTATACCCTTGGTTCGTGTTGCATGGAGGCATCATTCTCCAGGTGAGTCTACCTGGAAGAGAGAGGACGACATGCGGGAGCGTTTTCCTTATCTCTTCGAGCCCCTGAGGTATAATTTTTATGTTTCTGCATGTGATTTCGGTGTTTGCTTGTTTTAATTTTGAGGACAATTTTTTTTAAGGTGGATAGATTTGTCACCCCCAGTTTTCATGAACAGGGATATTTTGATCATTTTCCACTTTAGAATTATTTTGGAATTATTTATTTATTTATGATATTATTTTGGGGTTATTTGAGCCGGGTTCGAATTTCAACTCAATCCGACTTGTATCGGGAACCCGGGGTAGCTTTGACTCTAGTAGGACCTACTCATTAGTTAGGCATGGCCCACATGACATTATTTTTAGTTAGTGGGTTAGACTAATTATTCATGGATAGGGTTGGTTTGATTAGAAACTTAAAACATGACTAATTTAGCCTCAACCTAAAACCCTTTTCCTAATATTAATTAATAAGACAAGTGGGGGCTTTTTAGTCATTAGCAATAGGGGACACCTATGCCTACCATGGCCGGCCATAGCTAGAGGGATAGGGATGGGTTCATTTGATATTATCCACTCCATTTTCTCTCTCTTGTTCTTCCCCAAAAATTAGAGAGAAGCCTCCATTCATTCCACCATCAAATCAATCCATTCATCTATCAATCCCTTTCTTTTCTTCTCTATTTTCATCAAGAGGAGGAGCTAGCTAGATTTGGGGAGCTTCGGAACTCGTTCATGTCCATTTGGAGGTCTCTACGTGTCGGTGTCGTATCGGGAGGAGTTTCCTTAGATTCGATCTATCGGGAGGTATAATCTCTTCTCTATTTCATTCCTACATGCATATAGGATTATTTTGAACCCATAGGAATGACCCACATGGTTGTATCTCCATTTGTGTCCATTTTGTGTCTATTTGGAGACTTGTAGGTGTGTCCTTGTTGTGCTTTGTGTCCTTGTGGGAAACCCCCAATTTTGGACACACTTGTATTTTGATATGTTGTGGAAATGATTTATTTGTGATTTTAATCTCAGATTTTAGATTTGTTAGGATGTGTTCTTCATGGTATCTTATTGTATCATAATCTATATATATGTATATATCATTAGTTATATATATATATATATATATATATATATATATATATATATATATATATATATATATATATATATATATATATATATATATATTTTTTTTTTTTTTTATATTTATATATTTTATTTTTTTATATTTATATATATATATATATATATATATATATATATATATATATATATATATATATATATATATATATATGTGTGTGTGTGTGTGTGTGTGTGTGTGTGTGTGTGTGTGTGTGTCTCTAATATATAAATATTGTGTCTATGTATATGTATTGTGTCTTGTAGGTATTTATTTGTGTGTGGGGATATCGAGAGTGAGAATGGGATTAGAGAGTAGAGAAATATATATATATATATATATATATATATATATATATGTGTGTGTGTGTGTGTGTGTGTGTGTGTGTGTGTGTGTCTAATATATAAATATTGTGTCTATGTATATGTATTGTGTCTTGTAGGTATTTATTTATGTGTGGGGATATCGAGAGTGAGAATGGGATTAGAGAGTAGAGAGAGTGAGAGATTAGAGATATAGAGAATGGGATGAGAGAGTAGAGAGTGAAGGATGGGATGGGGAGACTGCTGCATACAGCAGCAGTATAGGCAGTATCAGTCCCCATATGGGATTGATTTCGAGCTTGGCAGTAGCAGCATATGCTGCTGATTTCGAGTAGCAGTAGGAGCAGTAGCAGTCCCCACAGGGGACTGCTTAGTATTCAGTAGCAGTAGCAGTAAAAACTGCTACTTTGTGGCAGTGTTTAAGGGGGGGATCAGCCCCATTGTAGCCCCAATTAGCCCAATGTTGACCCCCTATGTGTGAGCCAAAATGTTGACCACCTATGTGAGCGTATATGTGAGCCCTATGTGAGCCTATATGTGAGCCTATGTGCGAGCCTAAGTGTGACACTATGTGAGCCTATATTGTGAGTGAGTGAGTGAGTATTATGTGTGTGAGTGAGTCGTGATTTGAGATAGGTTAGCGCAGTGGTAGTATCCTAATGGGTTCAAAGTTAGGGAGTGATAATTAGACTTGGTATTAGAATACCAAGTTGGAGATAGAGGATGGAAGTGGGTTTTGTGGAATGGTATCCTAAGATACTATAGAGTATCTTATGATACTTAAGGTATGTTGAGATAACAAACATGTATCATAAGATGGATTAGATGAGGTAGGTACTAGGATTTTATGGTTGGTAATGGTTAGGTAGGTTAGTGTCTAGCTATCCTAGGAAGCCTAGGTTACTATTCCAAGGTTAGAGTGGTTTACCTTGGTATGTGCAAGGTATTGGTATTTACCTTGTGAAGGGTAAATGTAGGTAATGGGGTATAGTTAAGGTATTGAGTTTGACTTCTAAGAAGGGCTTAGAAGTAGGTTGTCTAGGTAGGTAATGATTAGATGAGGGTAGTTTAGGCTAGTCTTGACCCCCGTTGACCAAGAGTTGACTTTTTGACCGAAAGTCAACTTTAAGTCAACGCTTAACCTAGAATTGACCGAAACCAAACCAGAGTTGACCAGTTGACTGAAAGTCAATAGTTGGTCAACATTAGCCTAGTTAGACCTAGGGTTGACCAGTTGACCAAAAGTCAACCTTTGACCCCGTTTGACCTAGTTTAACTTGGATTGACTTCCAGTGATCTAGTATGACCTAGTATGACCCACTATGACCCAGTTTGACCTAGTTTGACTTACACTTGCATATCATGACTTAAATTAGTTTCCCTTTCATTATAAAATCCTGTTTGACTTATAGTATCTCATCTTTAGGTCTGTGATTACTCTGAGCGTCTGTTCACCTTATCAGCTCAGGACCACAGGCGAGTACATTCACTGATAGTTTTTATTGTCTTGATATCTGCTATATCCGATTCAGTTGTAGTGTCTTACTCGATTTCTAGTCATGATAGTTCACAGACTAGTATATGTTGGATCATGACATGAGATGTTGTTCCTAGATTTTCTTGGTATATTGGTACATTCCTGTCTTGTTTCCTGTACTTGTATAGACACCGATTTCTAAGGAGACTTGCTACCCTCTTATGGAATCCCGTGTCATGACGTGTCATGTCCAGATCCATTATACTATTCGGAGATGGGGAAATTATTAGGGGCTATGTGATCAAAGCCTCCTGTCACTATATTCTTGCGCCACTCTCCCTCACGTAGGGTGTAGCAAGATCCCTCCGTGTACTTGTTATCCAGGTTGGCCGGCATGACCATTTCTAGAGATTTTCTTGTGATTGTCGGGCCAAGTGGATAACATGTCCTGTAACTTATCCAAAGCCGATCACATAACGCTCTAATAATTCAAGGCACATTTTATATTTATTTTATCTTATCTTATATCCTGCTCAGTTCTACATTCAGTACTTTTCTCACCATGCTATGATATTCATTTACTCACATGTTCTACATGCCTTTATGCTGTACCTTGATTGGAGACTAAGTTCTGCTCGGGAGAAGGGTTACAACTCCGGTCCTTGTTTGGTTTAAGGGTTGTAACTCAGCTTCCGAATGGTTCCCAAGTCATCATATATCTTTGTCTTATATTTCATTATACTGTCTCTTATAGAATTTGTCAATTCATATGGAACTGCTGTTAGTATTTGTACTTGCTCATTTTTCTGACAGGATACCGTTGATATATTACAGATGATTCTGAGGCAGACTGCCCGACCAATTATGGGGTCGAGTTAGATGGAGTAGTCCAGGACGTGGCCTGATAGTAGAGCCACTAGACTTTGCACACCCAAAGTAGTGTAGCTTAGTTAGGTTTGCCTGGACTGCGATCCAGCTAGTACTTTCAGACTGTAGTATTCTATATTATATTTTGTGATCCTGTGATGTTGTGTATATCTCTGGGCTTGTGTTGGATCTTGAACTTATTTTCTATTTTCATCTATCATATTTCTTTTCCGTGCTATCTACCTTAGTTTTATATTGTGATTAAGACTGTATTTGCTATGTCACCTCCATTCGGAGTGTATATACTGTACAGGTACCTTTATACTGTTTAGTCGTAGTATTTACAGACGTTATATACAGCGTTCTACCGTCGATTCTGCGACGTAGGCTGGACGTACCCACGTGCTCGTGCCCCTGATAAGGGTGCGGGTCATGACAATGGTGACGAGCCGAAGCTGGTTGGGTATACCGACGCTGATATGGCTGGAGATGTAGACACGAGACGATCGACTTCGGGCTATGTGATGATGTTTTCCGGAGGAGCGGTATCGTGGCAGTCGCGATTGTAAAAATGTGTTGCCTTGTCGACGACGGAGGCGGAATACATTGCGGCGACAGAGGCTTGCAAGGAGCTGCTGTGGATGAAGAAGCTGTTGCAGGAAATGGGGCTGAAGCAAGAGCAGTATACTTTGCTTTGCGACAGTCAGAGTGCTATTCACCTTGTGAAGAACCAGACATTTTATAGTCGGTCCAAGCACATCGAGACTCGGTATCATTGGATACGGGATGTGGTTGAGAAGGAGGACGCGATACTTGAGAAGGTTCATACTGATGACAATGGAGCGGACATGCTCACGAAGTTTCTGCCGAGGGAAAAGTTTGAGTACTGCAGGCAGATCATCGGGATGACGACCTCCTCCACCTAGTTGTGAAGGGAAAGATTTGTTGGAGTGGGTGGGGTTCCCAACCTATGTGGAGAAGGCCCCGGAGTGTGACGAGCGCTGTCTGCGTGTCAGAGAAGCTCCGGGAGGCCAGTCGGAGATGACGGAGACACTCGGGAGCTGCCAGAGGAGCTGCTGGAAGGGGGGCAGAGTTCGGGCCGAACTCTGCCCTAGGAGAGAGTTCTGGACGAACTCTGTGTTCTGGTTCCAGAACCTTGCTGGTTGCCAGACACAGAGTTCTAGCCGAACTCCGCCCCAGGACAGAGTTCTGGCCGAACTCTGTGTCGTCGGAGCTGAAGCGTTTTTCAGGGTGATTTATCACCATTGGATCGTATCCTACGGTCCAGGTTTTGCTGCGGAATAGGGGGTTTATACATGGTTATTCCTAACCATAATCACAACAACACAACATTGAAGAACAAGAGAGAAAAAAGAGGCAAGAGTGCCATTGCAACTTTGGGAGAGAAGAAGGAGGATTGAAGGCCATTTTCGAAGGAGGATCGTGTTCAGGTGATATCTACTCGTCGTCTTTGTTCTTCGTAACCTTATAATCATTATTCTTGCTTCTAAGTATTGTGGGGATCCGATTTGGATCGGGAGAAGTTTGTAGAGGGTGTACTCTTTTATTTCATTAGTGAATGCTTCTCAGGGTTGGACTCTGATCGTCCCGTGATTTTTTCCGCAAGGGTTTTCCACGTCAAAAATTCTCTGTGTCTGCGTGGTTTGTTTTGGTGTTTTGGTTCGTGCGTTGTATTGCTCGGTTCTCTCGCAGGTACTCTCTAGTTTGGGAAAAGGTTTCCGCGTTTCTTTCCCAACAAGGGAAATGGGGGGCGGTGTCAGTGTAATTAACCCATATCTTGAAGAAGATTTTGCTTAAAGAAGATCTGGATGAAGTAATGCCTGTTGCGTGTAGACTGTACAGTCGACAAATGTGTCCACCAAAACCTGCAGAATATCTGGTTTTGGGGTTCTGCTTCTTAAATGTGTTTTTGCCTGTTTTTCCTAGTTCAGTTTGTATTGAGAAACATATACAAGGGGCATTATATCGTATGTGAAATTGATGAGAAGAAATCGCAGTTCTTTTGCCTCCAGCCTTCCCGCCTCAACTAAGTATTTGTCTCGCTAGTTTTATGTTCTTGACAAACAACATGGTAGTTCCATTGATATATAAAAGAATGGTGGCAGAAAAGGATGCTTCTTAATACATCAAGACCTAATACCAGTGGTTCTTGCAGCAATTGTGATCAGTGATCAGCATATCATATAACAATAACTATAACATTTAGATCTACATTAGTCTCAAAAAATAGAAAAAGTAGATCTATCCACTAGGAAAAGGATACATACTTTCAAGGGAAGTTTAGTAGTTTTGAGAACTTCAAAGTCAAAGGCAGCAATAGAGCAAACTCTGGCAGTGAATGAGAGGATAATATGAGCTGGTTTCCAGGTTCAGTAGTATCCTGCAAAGCATAAGCTATCCAAAGTCCAAACATATCATTGATATAACATGTTTCCAGAAATGCTGCTAATTTCTTTTATTTCTTCTCCTAAAAGTTGAAAGAGCACCCATCACTCCCCTTCATCTTCAGGCTATAACACAGCCTTTTCTAGCTTACTATGACAAGTCTTTTCTTGCTTCTTGTTTATACTTCATGTTTGTTTATTTTATGTTGCCATCTCAAATCCTTAGTATCTAATAGCACAAGGAAGAGGAATTGTATATTCACAGAGATGCATATTGTTACTGATGGGAATTTAATAACCATAATTATTGGAGATAGATATTGCTATCTATCGATCATAGTGCAATCGGCGGTATTTATCTTACTTTCGTTGTTTGAACTTGATATAGAATTGCTAGGATATGGAAATGTCAAGAATGATCTTTTATATTTATGCTTACCTATGGGAAGTTACCATGTTAGCTTACTTGATATATGGATTGTCCTTGTAACAAAAACCTTACTTTCCTTATTGAAACTTCGGATAAGGGCTTCGTTGTTGTATTGTTTTACATTTTATCCTATACTTTAGGAGGAAAAATATAAGTTGGTGATTTTAATTGTATGGAAATTAACATCTTAGTCACTATGTATGAGTTAGTCCCTAGAGAGAGATCCTTTGTGAATGATGTAGTGTTTCTATTTGATAAGAACACGAGTTCCGTTGTTGCTACCCTTGATGCCATTGCCAGATTTGTAGGGACCTTAAGAGTGGCCATTTCCCTCGGTCGAAATCCCGCAACATCTAGCGCAAGTAGTTTCGTTCAGCAGTTTCAAACTCTTCACTTCCTCCGCTAAACTCTTCACTTCCTCCGCTTGCTGGAATCATGAGACCAGGGCCGTTTCTGAGCATGTGCAAGTTATGCGATCGCACAGGGCCCTAAAAACCAGAAGGCTCCAAAATTTTAACTCATATATATTACTAATGTGAAATCTCTATTTTTAGATTTAGGCCTCCCAATTTTTTATAATTACCTTAACATGGTCCTTAGAATGTAAGAAAATGTCTTTTTTTTAGAGTGGTTAAAAATGTGTTTTTTTAGTATTTGTACATGGACTTTAGAGTGTCAGAAACAGTCCTACATGAGATTAAGTCAGCCATTGTCACCAAGAGACCCGATACCGGTTTTCCTTTAGTTTCACATCTGTGTGAATGATACATACGGACAACATACCATTAAGGATTATGGAATATGGAACTCGTTAACTTCTCTAGAACTTATGTTTTGGGCTAATGAAGACGTTAATGAGACAATCAAGGGAACAAGAAGAGAGAGAAAAAAATGCAGAAAGAAGAATAGGTTAAGCACCAGTCTATGTCAAAATTGACTCATCCATTCTAACCACAAACATGGGAGCCCCCACGACCTCGATTGGATCAAGATTTTGATACAAATCCTGAACTAGAGAAGAATTTCTTAGCATGTACTAAAAAATGGGATAGAAAGGAAAGTGAACTAGAGAGCACTAAAGAAGAAGAATTAAGGGTTAGAGGGATGGAAAGAGGAAAAAGACTTATCCAAGAATTAGGGAGACTGAAAGGGAGATAATGAATTAAAGATCAGAATCTCCTCACCAGATACATCTGAGATACAACATTATGAATCCTCACTGGTACACGTTATGTTCCTTGGATACAAATACGACATGACATGATATGGACATTGCACCAATTTGGCGTATTTATTGCATTTTTAGTATAACAAAGACACACCACTGATTTTGTAGGGTACATGCTTCTTAGATTGTAGTTGTTTATATATGTTTTGTTTTCTACGGAGGATTTTCTAGATTCCTGGAAATTTTGATGGTAAGAAAACAATTAACATGTTTGTTTCTGTCATTACAACTTTTGATTGGACATTTTAAATTCTCGGAACTGCTACATTTTTTCCACAAACTTTGGAAAACATACTCCCACCTAAACGTGGGTGTTTCATTCCCATAAGAATGGAATTCTTGGTGAGGTTGAGAACTGAATAATTTTGGTTAGAAATGGAATTATTTAGGTAATTATTTAAATAAAACTAATACTATTTAATTAGGTAATATGACACGTCAGTACTCATTAACTGTTTAATTGGTTAATTAGTTATTAAAATGAATTAACAATTATTATTTATATATATAATATTAGCTAGCTAAGTAATATAATATTAATTCTTCATTAACATCTATTATTATTAACTTTAACTATTTAAATAATTAATATGATAATGATTTATTTATCAATATTATAATACTTACTTATTTACTAATATTATCTCTTAATAATTAACTAACTAATATGAACATACTATTAATTATTAAGAATAATAATTGCGGATGATAATTAAAATAATAACAATATCTAATACATGACATTTCATTGCTCCGAGTTGAACCAGGTCTCCTTGGTAAAATCCTAGAATACTAATTGAGTGAACTAGAATATATTTTAGATATACTGGCAGGCATAGCAAATAAATTTATCATATTATGTTCAAGAATGTTATACTCCTAGGAATTTACTTGTGTTACCAAACACAATTAAGAAATTTCCTTAAATTTGCTGCACATGAATACAATTTCTAGCTAAGTTGGACGAATACTCCTACGGACTCCTGTATCATATCTATATCCGTGTCTGACACTTATGAGAAACTATATTTCCTCGACAGTCATGTTGAATATACTCCTCACTAGACAAAACATAATTGCAATATTAGAAATTTCTAGAACTACTTGGAACCTAGTTACTATCAAACATGCATAAATATAGACAATTATATCAAGATCTAATATACATAATGTGTATATAGATATGTATTCATTTGTATGTATTACAATATCCATGCTATGTCCGCATCCTACATACTTTAATCTGTTTTCTGAATCCTATCACATCTATATCCGAACCCGTAGTTATGTCTATGCAACTTAGATTTCTAGGAAAATGAATTTTTAGCAGTATTGCAATTCCTGAACCAAAAACACGACCTTATAGCAAATTAGTAATTCACACGTAAATTATAGAGTCGTGTCATATTATAGCGTATTTCTTTGTTGTTGGCCTGGAAATCCTGCACTTCGTTTCCACGTTACCCTAAGTCAGGCCATCACTTAAAATTGGGTCAAGTTCTTACTCAAGATAGTGATGTCTCATCTTCAACTTAATATAGCATTTGTCAGTGGCGCGGTGGCGCACCGGTAAGACCGCTCGCACTCGGGGGTGAGGACGTGGGTTCGAACCCCCACTCCCACGGGGGCGGCTGGGTGGCGTTGTCCACGGCCTCCGGACCAAGGCTGGCTGGATGGCGTTTTCCACGGGCCTTGGTTTAAAAAAAAAAAAAAAACCTTAATATAGCATTTGACTTTCCGTCTGGTATACTTAGCTATCAAAGGTGGATATAAATGTTTAGAAGAATTTTTTTGCAAGATATTGTTTATACAAGGTTTAGTATCCAGGCATCCTTATTTCTGGAAATCTTTATACAAGGTTTAGTATCGAGGTATCCTTATTTCTGAAAATCTAGGCATTTATATCAGATTCTAATATACGATATTAATCCTTGAACTAGTTATGTTATCCTAGCAAGATACTTCATTGTGACTGTTGGAGGGTGTCTCTCTGATAACAATTAAGTTTTCTCTTATGGTTCTCCAATATAAGTTAGTAGGGACTAGGGAAAGGGAGCCTTGCTGAGATCTAGCAAATATCTTATACCAAGATGTTTTATACAATGAGATCCCACAAACATATAGCCTTACGAAGTTCTGAATAAATTCCTTAAGAAGTTTTTTTGTAGCGTTTGGACTCTTTTCTTTCTCCATTTATTGATAAAGAGGAAAGTGGTCTATCCTTTCATGACTATTCAGCCATATTTCACCAAGAAGCCAGTTACCTATTATGATATTTTCCTATTAATGGTGAAACACCTAAACAGACAAGTTGACTCATAAGATTAGGGAATTATTTGGTTATTTATTTATTAGATTTTGTTTTCTTGAGATAAAGGTTATGTTGACCATAATTACTAGGTTTCCTCTACTCCCAAGAACTGCGTTCGAGATGTGTACCCTCCTCCCCCCCCCCCCCCCCCCCCACCCCCTCCAAAATAAAAAAAACACGTGGGGTCTGATTCAGATAACCAAAAGTATCGACTCAAGTAGTCCAAATTTTACAAATGAAGTTCAACAGATATCAATCAAATGGCAATAAAACTGACAACAAAATATTAAGTTAATCAATTGCAATAATGAAGCATACATGAACTTGAGCATGCAGTTGTAGGAGTCAGTATGAAATATACCTAGCAGATGCAAATATATGGGTACATACAGAAAGTATCGGCTCTTAAGAGCAAATAATTTATCAGTTAGGCCTACCCTCTCATTCCATGTTTCAGAGCAAGTAGTGTACCTCACTCCCGTATGCCTATTGAAGCAAACTGCTATTTTGTGTAATATTTATGTTGACTACCGAGTTAGATTTATATGATAGCCATTCAACAAAAAATAAACATGAATAGGAATTGAGGAACGGGAAAAGAGGAGAAAACGAAACCATGTGAAAGCACTAGGCACTAGCCTAGCATACAACTCTCGTGTACGCTCTGGTGCAGGGCCGTTTCTGACATTCTAAGGGCCTTGTAAAAATACTAACAAAAGGTTTAACCCACTCTAATAAAAGGACATTGTTTATGACATTCTAAGGATCATGTTACTAAAATTTCTAAAAAATTGGGTGGCCTAAATCTAAAAATGGAGATTTCACATTAGTAATATATACAAAGGTTAAATTTTGGGGGGCCTTTCGATTTTTGGGATCTTGATCGCACAGCTTACACGTGCTTTGAAATGGTCATGCTACTAACAAGACGGGGCACCCCAAAACAACCCATGATGAAACCAAAATTCTTCCACAAGTTGACTGTATATCTTGTCACGTCCCGATGACCGAAAATCGTCACTGAATGTGATACCGTACAAGTCTAAATTGCACTTGTACAAGGCAATAACCAGACATGGTTAATAAAATGGTCTCAGAAACAAAGTCATTGTAGCAAAATAAACAAAAAAGTTGATAGACACAAGATATATGAAAAACGAATCTCTATAATAATAAATTACAACGGATCTCTAAGTATACCCTCATTGATTGGGTTATGTTAACATGTATCCTAAGGACACATGTTACCACATTAATAAATGTGCATTTTACATGGGTACACCCACCAGCACATTCATCAATGCACCTTTTACTTGAAATGTGTATTGATAAATATAAAATGTATATTGATAAATGTGTTGGTGAGAGTACTCATGTAAAATATGCATTTATCAATGTGTTAACATGTGCCCTTAGGATATATGTTAACAAAATTATTTACTTACTAAGAAGGTTTGAGAGGCAAAATCCATGATCAAGATTGTTGGGTTATATCTTGTTTCCCGTTGAACGCTCAAATGGGGTGTGACAATGGAGTTTGTAATTTAGTCCCACATCGGTTAGGAGGTGGGATCATGTGGTGTAGATAATTGGAATTGGTTCAAGCCTTACATGAGAATTCTTTTTTAAGGCATATGGGTCCAATTCAATATCGCACCTCATGGGCCAACTCCGGTTCGGGTCACACCCCGTTCCCAACAAGTGGTATCAAAGCCCATGGTTACGGGGCTAATTTGGGCAGCTCTAATTGGTTCGAGACAGATGGTGCTGAACGTTCATGTGTATAATCGGATTATACAGGCTCTTCTCAAGGTGGAGTAGGAGCATCAACTACATGAATTGGCTTCAAAGGTGGGTTTGACGAACCAAAGGTGGAGCAAGACGTGGTGGTTGGCACACAATGGTGGTATGGATGAACGTGTCGGTTTGGTTCTGTGGTCGAATGGATCGATATGACAATATGTTGGATCTCCTGGGTGCTCGTCTGGCGGGAACAAATAAAAATGTAGCAAGGAGAGCTAAGGTTGTTCGGCTGGCGGAAACGAATTGTCACCCCCAGTTTTCATGAACAGGGGTATTTTGGTAATTTTCCACTTTAAAAATTATTTTGAAATTATTTATTTATTTATTGTATTATTTTGGGGTTGTTTGTGTCGGGTTCGAATTTCAACTCTTTCCGACTTGTTTCGACTTGTTTCGGGGACCCGGGGTAGTATTGACCTTAGCGGGCCCACACACTAGTTAGCCATGGCCCACATGTTAGATATTTTAGTTAGTGACTAGACTAAATTATTTTGGTTAGTATTGATTGAGATTAGTGATTTTGGATTGACTAAACTACCCCCGACTTAACCCCTTACCATTGTTTAGCAAATGACTAGCGAGGGGCCTTTTTTACTTTTGCCCAACAGGACAAAACAGCCCTCTTGTGGCCGGCCACCAAGTGGATAGGACCCCCATCATTTCAATCATTATCCACTCTTCCACTCTCTCTCTTGTTCTTCCCCAAATTGATTTGAGAGCTAACCCTAATCAAATCATCCCAAATCTTCCCATTTCTTCACCAAACCTTCATCCTTCCTTCTCCATTCTATCCAAGAAAGGGGCTCCTCAAGTTTGAGAGGATTCGGAGCTTGTTCGTGTCCGTTTGGGATTCTTACGTGTCGGTGGCATTTCGGGATCGAATCGAATCACCGGGAGGTATAAATTCTTTTCCTCTCTCATTTATCTCATGCATTAGATTCATTTTGACATATAGGAATGACCCCCTTGGTTTGGTGCCCATTGGTGTCCATTTCGTGTCCATTTGGACATTTGTAGAGGTGTCCTAGGAGTAGGATCGTGTCCTAATGGAGAAAACCCTCCTTGGACACTTATAAAATCTTTTGTGTATTGTTTTATTATTGTTCTAATTTGTATTCCAAATTTTTACATGTGTTAGGAATGATTTCTCTTAATGTATCTTATTCCTATAATGGGAGAATTTATGGAATGCCCAAAAACTAAAAAAGTTTTATGTAAACCCACCGCTAAAAAAACTTTCATCGCGTGCCCAGAATTAGAGAAACTTATCCAAAGCGGGTTCCAAATGACCCTTTTGCCCTTCCTTTTAATTTATTGAAACACCCACGAAACTGCTCTTAAAAAAATGTTTCGATACTTCATTTTCTTCCATACGCTGCTCACTTTCGAATCTAGGTTTTCTCCTCAAAAATCTTCAAAAACTCGTCGAAAAATTTCGGAAAGACCGAGACAAACGGCAAAAGTGCTAAAACGGAAGTCCAAACATCATTTTTTTACGATTCTAAAATTTCGGAAGGCCGTCTAACGGAGAAAACGGTTACTTTCAGTCTCCTCGACGATACGCTCATTTTGCGACAAACGGGACCTCGTTTCGACCTCCCAGTCAAAAGTTATGGCCCTCCAAAGTTTCAGCTAACCATAAAATGCATGAGAATGGCCATTCTCCGTGTTAGAACACAAAAAATGTTAATTTCGCATGAAGGTGGTCATTCTCCGTGTTAGTAACACGGAGAATGGCATTCTCCGTCTTAATTTACACGGAGAATGACCATTCTCCGTGTTAGTAACACGGAGAATGACATTCTCCGTCTTAATTTACACGGAGAATATGGTCATTCTCCGTGCTAAATTACACGGAGAATGACCATTCTCCGTCATAATTTAGACGGAGAATGGCCATTCTCCGTCTTAATTTATACGGAGAATGCCATTCTCCGTGTAATTTAGCACGGAGAATGCCATTCTCCGTGTAATTTAGCACGGAGAATGGTCAAGAATGACCATTCTCCGTGTTAGAAACACGGAGAATGGCATTCTCCGTGTTAAATAAAACGGAGAATGACATTCTCCGTGTTAAATAAAACGGAGAATGACCATTCTCCGTATAATTTAGCACGGAGAATGGTCATTCCAGTGTTAAAACGCAGGAGAATGGACATTCTCCGTCATTTTTTACAACGGAGAATGGTCATTCTCCGTCTTTTTCGACACGGAGAATGGTCATTCTCCGTGATATTAACACGGAGAATGACCAATCTCGTGTTAACATGGAGGAGAATGGTCATTCTCCGTATTAAAAAAGACGGAGAATGACCATTCTCCGTGTTAAAACCAAGGAGAATAGCTATTCTCCGTACTAAAATGACGGAGAATGGCCATTCTCCGTCACTTTACCACGGAGAATGGCATTCTCCGTGTTAAAACCCATAGAAAATTGTCATTCTCCGTGGTTTTTAACACGGAGAATGCCATTCTCCGTGGTTTTTAAAACGGAGAATAGTCATTCTCCGTCATTTTAGCACGGAGAATGGTCATTCTCTGTGGTTTTAACACGGAGAATATTTTTTTTTAGAAAATTTTTGTCAGAAATAAAGAGTTTCGTTCTTCTTTCGAAGCGATAATAATCCTTATGGAAAAGAAGAAGAAAGATCTTCTCTCCACAATTGACCTAATCGTCGGAAAACTTCAAATGTCTCCACGATAAAGATGATGATGATGGTGATGATGATGACGAGCGATGATCTGAGTTCGACTGAAGAAAAGCACACCGAACTACGAACGATCTCTGCTGAAGATGAGAGCAATTGAATTCAGATTTTCCGTGAAGAAGAAGAAGACGAAAATCGCAATCCAGATCTGAGTTTTTTGAATTCAAATACATAGATGACCAATTCGCGCGGAGGGGTAGTTTCGGTATTATAAAAATAGCACTTTCCAGCGGGTGGCATCTAAAAGGGAATCTTGGAATATTTAACGTGAAAATACTTAATTCTGGGTATTTCATAAAACTCATCCAGCGGGTGGGCATTTCATAAAAGCCCACCCCGAAATTGGGTTTCTCAGCAATTTCCAGATCTATATATATATATATATTTTTTTATATATATATGGTTATATATATATATATATATATATATCATTATATATATATATATATATATATATATATATATATATATATGTATATATATTGTGGATTATATTTGTAGATATATTTGTGATGGGGTGATGTTGTTTGTGTTTGGGAAGGGGACTACACAGGGTCGGCCAAGGAGGAATGGCATGGGTTTGTGTGTGTGGTAGTTGGTGTAGTGAGGGTGTTTGATGATATGTTGAGAGGGAATGTGAAGAGTGGTTAGTGAAGGAAATTGTGATAGAGTGTGAGGGTTAGAGAGGAGATGTGGTGAGTGATTAGAGAGTGAATAAGAAGGGGGAAGAAACCAATTCTTGGCTGTCCTTTGGACTCCAGTTGAGTCCCTTTTTTCCCATTATTTCAGTTCTTACTTGGACAGTCCCAATGGCCACAAACCAGTCCAGAAAAGAGACCCTATGGCTGTCCCTATATAGCTCTAGTACCTGTCCAAAAAACCCATGTTATTGCTGTCCAAAAACAGCATATAAAACCTTCATTTCAGTCCCTTGAATACCCATGTACCTGCCATGTTTCAAGCCTTAGGTGGCTGCCCTTAGAGCCATATGGCTGTCCCATTTTCTGGAAACAGTCCACCTATTGGACTGCCTAGGACAGCTCCCCACAGTCCAGATTTCTCCCCCATGGCTGTCATTGAACCCTCATTTCAGTCCAGAAAGAGCTACTTGGCAGTCCCCTTGGACTGCCCAGGCAGCCCAAATTCAGTCCAGTATGCCCACAAAACCCCCACCCTTGGCAGTCACTTAAACATCCATTGGACTGAAAACCAGTCCCCTTTGGCCACTAAATTCAGTCCATAAAACCCCAAACCAGTCCCTCATTCTGTCCTGTTTTAGCCCAAGTGGTTGACCTCACATTCCCTTCACATCAGCCCAGTTTTCCCCCTTGATTGCTGTCCATTATTGCCTATGTGTGTGTGAGGTTTTGTGAGATATTGGTGT
>JANAVB010021600.1:22065815-22163812 GCA_029216955.1 Iris pallida
CTACAGTGTCACCAGACGTGTCCACAGTGTCGAAACACTGTAACAGAGTGTCACAGGAGACAGTGCAGTGCACTGTCTCGTGCACGTGTGTCAAGCCACACAGGACACGACACACACATCCACAAGTGTCGTGCTCGTGTCCATAGATAGGGTAGGTCTAGGGCAGGTCTAAAGGTGCCTGAATCGAGTCTAAGTGTCCTCGTGTCCGCGTTTGGAACGCGTATCAGTGAACAGTTTCGTGCGTGCACAGTGTGTGCGTGATCCGTGCGAGATCGAGAACTCCCTCGATACTCGATCATATCTCGTGAAACTTTGTGGGTGGTATGTCAGTCATAGCCCCTAGGTCGTGACAAAATATGGTGGTGTCTCGTGTCGTGTCCAGTGAGAACTGGACACGAGGTAGCAGGACAGTGTGTGGGGGTATACACAGCGTGTTCGTGTCCAATTTGGACACGGACACGACACAGTCTCGTGCTCAGAAGGACACGAAATCAAAAGACATATAAAACAAGATTTCCATTCAAATACTTTTCAAAAATAGCAACTAAAATCCCTTTGTGACATTTCATCGAACACCTATATGCATACCATGACACGTGTCCGATACGGACACCAAACGGACACGAACTCCACCCAAATTTCGGGGACACCTAGGGGACTCCTAGATCTAGCCTATATGCAAAGAAAACTGAAGTTTGAATCAATTTAAGGGGTTTTACCTATGTGTGCAAAAAGCTTGGAAAAGCCTCAAATGGGGGATTCTTCCTCTTGGTGCCAAATGCTCCAAATTGTCCCAAAGCTGGGATTAAACTCAGAAATCAGAAAATAGGAGAGTGTTAGGTTCTAATGCAAGAAACTAGGATCAAAAAGGAATTAAAATGGATTTAGGGGATTTTTGCAAGAGAGACAATACCTTTCCTTCTCCAATGTTGAAATGAATGAAAGAAGGAGGCAAGCCCTAGAGAATAAGGTTTATATAGGGTGAGGATCCCTATGGCTGGTCATTTAGGGTTTGGTTAGGGTTAGGGCTTTAGTTATGGGCCATGGGCCAAGTCATGATCAAAATAATCATTTAGCCATAAGTCATTTCATGAAACTATGAACCATGACTTAAATCCACTAAACCAAGTCCCCTCATTCTAAATTTAGTTTCTAATGACTAAATATAGGTTAACCTAAGTTAGACTAGGGTCACCATGGCTAGGTTAGCTTCTAGGCTAGCTCACTAGGTCTCAAAGTCAAGTCAAACTAGAACTCACCAAATCAACAAATCACTAAATAATCAAATAAGTCAAATGACCAAAATACTCCTAGGCTAAAAATAACAATTAAATCATCCTAATGACGTGGTTAGGCTCTAGGTCATGCAGTCTCTCAGGTTTCACTAACAGCACATCAAAATCACAAGTCATGACTTAAACCAGTTTTAAATAGTTTAAAAATTTGAAAATCACCAAAAATCACCATGTGAATTAAATATCAATAATAATAATTATAATTACAAAATTTCAAAAATACCCTCATCTGGAAAACTGGGTGTTACAGTCGTCACAAATAAAAGGATAATTATTTTTATTAGTCCATATATCAAAAGTTAAATCAAATTTACTAACATGTACAATTTTTTTTCAAAGTTGCCTTTCTTTTGAAATATTTTGACAGCTTATGCTCTAGTAAAAGATCTAGAAACTTTACTACAACAATGATTAAGACAACTACTTGTATAATCATAATTTAGTTCACTCTTACCAAATGTAAAAGGTTGATCATCACAAATGATATTTTAGTCGGTTTTGTTACAAGCAGCAGAATAAATAAAGTTACCTATAGAAGATCTTTGAGCACCAATGCTTAGTTGTGTTTGTGTAGCATGTAATGTGTCATTACCATAACAATTTTCATAGTGTCTTTATAAAGTGCCCGTGCCATCATTTTTTCATTTATTTTTTTTCTGCATTTCTTGCATTGTGCACCGTAGATACTGATTTTTGTTCTTTTGGATCTAAAATCGGTGCGCCCTCATTATCGCTCAACATGTAATTTCCATAAAACTGATTTTTATTTTGTAGCATTAATGGCCATAATTCTAATTACTTCAATAGGGGACATTTGTATCGGTGGCACAAAATCAGAATCCGGAACATGATTATTATATATAAAAAGTATAATAAGTATAATTTTGTTCGGAAGCACCTTGATGAGGATGGTTACAACCAGTAGCATCCATATTTTTAAAAATAGATTTTAGGGAAAAAAAAAGAATCTAGAAGAACTTGTTTTCCAACAAAAAAAAGAGAGAAGAAAATTCACAAAAAAAGAGAGAGAAAGAAAACTATTTTTTAATATTAAAATTACTTGAAAAGTGAACTTGAAGCCTCCAAAATGTGAAGCCTCCAGAAAAATGCACTTTAAACACTAGAAAATTGTACTCCAGTATGCAGAAAATTGTAACTTCAAGCTCCAGAAACTTGTTACTTCAACCTTGAAAATTTTATTTACTTCTATATATTGTAAGAGAGAAGAAATTTGTTGTGGTTAATTTTGATAATTTATATAGGAATTTTTGGTTATAAAATTACCCATAATACTCCTGAAATATAGTTGTTATATGGATATTTTGGTCATTTTTAGCAAAATGATAAAAATAATCCTAAAACGAAGATAACCAACCACTAAAATGAGAGTATTTTGGTCAAAATATCCCCCAACAGATAAAATAAAATAAAATAATTTGGGTCAGACCAGGTCTGGACCGGGTCGGCCGAATTATTCGGACTAGATTGGTTTGGACCGGGGTTTGAACAGTGCCGGGCCAGACTGGGCTTTCGGCCTAAAAATTTGGACCCAGTCCGGACTCGTTATGGGTATGGGCAGAGCCGGACCAGTCCGTTGATCGGGTCCGGACCGACCTAGACCGGCATTGACCGGACGGGCCCGGACTGAGTTCCGGACCGCCGGGCTCATTATACACCTTGAGCTGGATATAAGGAGGAGTCAACTTTTTTATTTTTATCAAGAAAAGATTCAGGACTTTTCAAAAAAAAACATATTGAATTTTTTCTAAAAATTCAATAATTTATTAATAAATACTTGTTTTCTGATCTAAAAAAAATCGTTTTTTTCTGATCCGAAACCGTCTGCCGATCCCGATACTGATAAGAAGGATCTGATACCGATACGGCAAACATTGTTAACAATACAGCTATGAGTTTAATGGTTATGCCTTGTGCTCGACTATATATGGTAACTTCTGGGACATAAAATGCAGAAAGAGGAACATTCGGGGGAGTTTAGTAATTGTTATAGAAGAAAGGAGAGATTAATGTTACAAAAGCCACTCAGATCTTTTGTTTTAGTCTTACTGAGACAATAGTTTGTAAATGCGGAAGTTGTAAATTTTTAAGATTTTCATGAATGTTCTGCTGACTGCTAAAATTTGATATAATGTTTGCTGTCGTTCTATGTTGTTTTCCTACTGAGAAAATCTTGGGCAATTGACATGCATTGTGAAGACCTCAACTTCATAGGTAAGTTATTTGACACCAGAATTCTTGGCAAGTTCTGTTGGCCTATATAATGCATGTCATCCTGGGAGTTGCAAACATACTGTGGCATTTGCTCCACCTAAAAAAAGAAGGTTTTTTCAGGTATCCACTGTTGTCTTGTGCATACATTTTTGTTGCTGCTGTAGAAATTACAGAGTTGTAGAGCAAATAACTACATGAGTTTTGCTCGAGGTTCGTGGTATCGGGTATGAGTATCGGGACTGACGGTGTCGGCGATTTCGGATTAGAATATCAAATTTTTTTGGTATCGAAAAACAAATAATAAATTATTAAAATTTTAGAAAAAATATTTTTATTATTTTGGCATAATTTAAGTATTTTTTTAGTAGTTTTAAATTGAATAAAAAATAGTCATTTTTACCAATTGGTTTACTTGTGACAGATAATTTTTCTTCTTTTACAAGCTTATTATACTTCTACACCCTTGTCGATTGGTCTTTTTATGTTGGTATCAATCTTGACCAGTACGGCCGTACTACTCTTCACCATGAAGAAGACACCCAACGCATGGCCTTCATGTGTTTACTGCTTGGCAAGCAAGAAGAAACTAGCTTCTCTTGAGCATAAACTGGATTATGAAAACTGCAGAACATCTGTAATTATCGTTCAGCTCCAAGTGTCCATCCTACAAACTAACTCTTAAACGAACCCAACAATTGAAAACACTACACTTTCAAAGTTTGTAAAGTTTCATAGACGTTCATTGCCATCATTTATAATCACAGTGGTTGCCACTGTCTCAAGTTGAGCTGTGTCTACTAAACAATGCTTAGAAAGCTCATCTTACACTGTCAAAAAAAATGCATAGAAAGCTCAAATTCCAATCTTATTATAGCAAGTTCATGCAGCAAAATAAATGGCAACAGTTACAACGCCTTTTTCACCATGTCCAAACTTTTTGAACAGAAAATGAACAAAAACATTACTATTACCAAATTGAGTTTACTGACAAGACAAGGTATCGATAGTAACTCTTAATATGCTCATCTTCTCAACATCTATAGCATGTTCAGGAAAGACTGCCATGATACATGGTAACAGGTGAAGAGAACTCGAAAGCACATCCAACCCTCTCCTACTGCATATGTTTTATTGGGTAGATCCATTAACTATCGGGATATTCTCTCTGTTAGTTACTCGAGCTTGGCTTCTTCTCTCTTTGGTGGATCCAGGTCCAAGTAGTAGAAAGGCTCAGCTGGCTCCTCCCTGCAAGATTAATTGATTGGATTAAGTTATGGAGCAATACAAAATTATTCGCTATAATATTCGAAACAAGGGTTAACAAGAAGTTTCTCCTTTAGTGAGAACTGTAAATTTGACATATTTACAACCAAAGCTAATTAGGTAGTTTTAAGTCCATAAAACATATCACTACCCTTGCACAGTTTTAAATCTCAGATCTCTTGATGTGTCAACTGTTTGGAAACCTGGAAAGTTGAGTCTGTGTTTGGTTTCTGAGAAATTGGGGAAAGAAAGAGAAAGAGAGAATGAAAAGGAAAGAGAAAAGAAAGGGAAAAAAAAATGGTTGGTAAGAAAATTTAAGAAGACGAAAATTGTGTGTGAGAGAGAGTGGGGAGAGGTTTTTTTTTTTTTTGGGGGGTGGGGGGGGGGGGGGGGGGGGGGGGGGGGGGGGGAGGGTGGGGAAGAGAAAGAGAGACAGGTGGAGGGGGAGAGGGTGTTAAGGAGGGAAATGATAGAGGAAATTCCTATTAGATATTTTCTCTTCACTTTCTTTTTTTCATTTTCTCTTTCTAACCAAACAACACAAACACATTCTATTTCTCTTTTTCTTTTATCTTTGCTTTCCCTCAAACAAACACAGCCCAAGTATACAACAATTTCACAATGAATCCAATGATACCATCCCCATAAAACATATGACTTTGTTTATGTAGACATATCCTACTCCAGCATATGATATTCTGATCATTTTTCTTAAAAATGGACTGGACAATTAACCGTTCAGTGAACATTTTACTTTTGGAAAATTCAGTAAACACAACCACTCTCCCCCATGACACAAAAACACATCTGTAAGTGCGCACACATGCTAAGGCAACTGATACCCCACTTCAGGCGTCTCCTGGATGCTTGACATCTGCCGTGTGTCCTCACAACACTAAGAATCAGCGAGAACGCCTCCATGATAGCCTAAAACGAAAAGGATAATGGAGGGAAACAAAAGCATTTTGATAAGGGGAAATACCATACATAGCTAACAGAAAATCTCGAAAATGCCCCATATTGAGATTGAATATTTCAACTGTTGAATTATTTTTGTGAAGTATAATCCAAGCCCAAAGTAAGGATGTGTTTGAATCTAGTTCTTTTGGCTAATTAAGTACAAGAGATTATTTGGGTAGCTAGTCCTAAGTCCTAACTCTTCCCGAGACTGTTAGGAGAATTGTGAAATGTGGTTGCATGGCCTTAAGCAACAAGCTCATAATTTAGGTCTGTTTTCCTACTCACCTGGTCAGTATTCTTCGAGCCTTATCAAGTTATAGTTGTTCTCCACAACAATGGCTTTCAACTTTTCATGTAAAAGCTTGAAGAAGAAGATAAAGCAAGACATTACCCGGGGTTTGACCGCATGCATCGCCAGAAGAGCTTGAAAGACCTGGAACTGTCTTAAATGGATTTCCTTCGAAACAAGCCTACACAGGTGCATAACAAAAAAAACATTAGCTATTGACCAAAATAGGCTGCAAAAGAGAGGACATCTTGCAATGTATTCGTTTAAGTCAGTAGATCTTCATGATTACATCTTGATAACCATAACTCTGCTGTTTTAAATGCCAATTAATATTCAATAAAATAGTCAGATTGATTCAAGATTTTTAAAAAAGACAAAAGATCTGAGGTTTAAATTAGGGGGTGTTCCTTTTTTTTTCCACTTATAAGTGAGGGTCACTTACAAGTGCCACTTACTCCATTTCACTTATAAGTGCACTTATAAAACATGTTTTTTTTTTCACTTGTAAGTGATTTTTTCCACTTACAAGTGATTTTGATGTTCTTTTTTTTTGGCATTTATAAGTGCTATTTTGCCATTATGCCCTCTCATATAAAACATGGATAATAGATGACAATCCAAAAATATGCATGCCAAAATATTGTACTACAAATACCAAAATGTTTAGTAATACTTTTAAAATTTGGACGGAAAATAAAAGAGATTCTTGGTTGTTAGGAAGGGAAAGGTGAGAGGAAGGGGTGATTAGGTTTATATATAGGAAAACCAATTTCTATTAGAATTTGAACAATTGAAAGAATTTTTAAGTTTGTACAGAGGCGTAATGGACTTTCGGATGCAATACGTACTTGAGCAATCCAATAAGTGAAAAAATCGCACTTCTAAGTGATTTTCACTTATAAGTAGTTGTGACCAAATTCACTTATAAGTGAGGTTCCATACAGAATAAGTGACATTCACTTATAAGCGAAAAAAAGAACACCCCTTTAGGGCTCGTTTGGATCAAGTTTTTGTTCCTAGGAATAGGTTTTCAATTCCTTTTCCATGGGAAAGGAATTCAACATTCCATACCCAGTTTGGTTAGGTTGGGAATAGGTAGTTCAAATTTTTTTAAAATTTCATCTCCATGTTTGGTTTAAAAAGGGATCGAAATATTAATTTATTTAGTTTTTTTCATACCCTTTCATTAATTTCATGATGATTTACATGATTGAGATAGAAGTTGAAAATTTGAAAATAAAAAGAGGGTATAACCGTCCAAACAAAATAGCCAAGCATCATTCCTAGGAAAGCAAATCTATTCCCAAGGGGGGGCTTGGGAATAGCTTTCCCAAGTCAATGGGAATAGCTTTCCCCCCTAAGCCCCTCCTATTCCCTCCTCATTCCCAATCCTAAACATACCAAACATGGGTAAGGAATTCAAAACCCATTCCCAAGCCACAAAACTTGAACCAAACGCCCCCTTAGTGGCACGAGTTTAGCTCTAAAAGCTTCCCCTAAGCTTACTGTGAAATAAATATAATCTTTTAATGCATATCAACGAAACATTAACCAACATTACAAGCACACAGTATCTATCATCTAAGAAAAGCAATATAAACACGGGAATGAACTGAATACATTTTGTACCTGATAAGATAGTCATGCCACCATGTAAAGTAAAAAGAAGCTAAAGAGGGCAGGTAAAAGATAGAAATATGTTTTGTAGCCAATTGCTTAATTTAGTTTCCTCTCACTATGCACTTAGTTTCAGTTATTCAAGAATCAACCTATGCTTTGTAGTTTTTAAGTATTTTAACATTATATGTAGAAATTGAAAAGTATACCTAGATGCAACTCTGTACTTTTAAGATTTCAAATAATAATCAGATACAAGACGGGCTACCTGGATTACTCTGCTCTGTCGTTACATCTGTGGGCTTTAGGCTCCCGTGTATCACCTTCAGGCAGCCCCCAGGGGCTCCCTCCTTGGAACAGGCCTGGTACTCATTCTCGTCTCAACCTAAATCAAGACCACACTGCGCATATAGATGTCTATGTTAGTTCAACCAATTCAACTAAAACAACCACATGCAAGTGAATGCAGCTTGGTTCAGCATTTTGGATCAGCAAGGGAGGTGTAAGCAAACCAAGAGACAAGTCGGATGAGTGGTCTAGCAGGAGTAGAGAAGATGGGCAAAGGTTTATATGAAATGAAAATATATGCCACAGATTCACAGTCACACGAATAACATGGATACCACCAATGGAAATATGCTCCAAGCCTCCACTACTCGAATTTCCATTCAAGGGTCGGATGAAAAGAGCTATATAGGCACGGAATGTGAAGAAACCTAGCGACTATCACAGAATCTGGAAGAAAGCATTGCCAAAGAAGATTCATATGGCTGATTGCAATTTGCAAGCAAATACTTAAGACAGAATCGATCGTTGTCTTCATATCCGCAACCGCAATTGTCAACTGTTTGCTTTCTACCAAAGTCAAAACCGGGAAATGCTCAAAATAAGGATCTTTCAGCAGAGCAGTATTTCGATATGTAGGCTTAGTCCGGCTAGCCCATTTCCGGTGGGGAAACACCCATATCTGGAATAAGCAGTGAAACAGGTGCAACCTAGGAAGCACGGGCACTTTCAAACTCGGTGCAGTGTCCGTGTCCGTGTCCTGTCCGTGTCCGAGTCCGTGTAATGTGGTACAGGGACACAACACAGACCCCAAAATACATGCCGTGTCCGTATTGTGTCGTGTAAAACCTTATGTAATTTGCTAGTTCTTTTTTTTTTAAAACTCAAAATCAACCACGGCGAACCGACCAGTGCTAGAAAATTGATGCGAAACCCAGACTAATTTACAAAGATCTACAAGTGCTCATTTTTCCTACTCGGAATCCTCATAAAGTTCAAATTGATCAAAAGTTCTGAGGAAAAGAAACCCTAAAAATTTTTAGGGTTTAGTCAGAGATTTAGGGCTGACCTTTGCTTCCTCTTCTTCGAACCCTCCGCTTCCTTTTTCCTTCTCTTTATATTTGGTTCGTTATAACTTAAACCTAGGGCTGCTATCGGGTCGGGTCTGATCGGGTCGGGTAGGTTAGGGTTACTCCTATACCCAGACCCGACCAGTGAACCCTACTTTGACGTATGTATAAATATGAGCATAAGAAAGCCAGCGGCTGCTGCTTCTTCTCCTCCTCTCCTTTCAATTTGAGGCGAATCTAGGGTTTCCTTAATCAGCAGTAGCCATGGTACGAATCCTTTTGTATCCATTAAATATGCAATTTGCCCTCCTTTCTTCTCTTAATTTGATGTAAAGATGGAGTCTTTTTAGACCTATTATTGATTCTTGATCTTCAGATTGACACCATTTTGCAGTATGATAGTACCAGTTTGGTGTTCTTGTAGAGAAGGATTTACTTTTGTGGAACAAATTAAATAAATTTGTAGTTGCATCATGTAATTTGGGGAAAAAAATTATCAAAAGAAAGTTTAGGATGAATGGTCTTAGGTTATTGTGACACTATGGCATAATAGTGTGTGAGCATATCTATACTACGAAAAGGTGAGTTTTTTCAAAAATACTCTTATCTATGTTACTAATTAAAATGTTCATTAAATTTAACATGGGCAGCTAGGTAATTACATAAGTAAAAAAACTAAGGGGTTGGTGTTGGCTCTTTTTAAAAAAAATTAAGGAAATATTGTTTGCTCAAAATATTGTTTGCTCTTCCCAAGTAGTATGAAATTTGTGCAAAGCACGTGCATGTATACTAGTTTTAATTGTAATATGAAAATGGTGAATTGGTTTGGATACTGGTTTGATTTGGGTACTGGTTTTCTTTTGTGTCATTATAGAAATGAAAATGATATTTCTCAAGTACTATGTCATATATATATATATTATATAGTATATATATTATTATATATATATAGAGAGAGAGAGAGAGAGAGAGAGAGAGATAGAGAGAGAGAGAGTCTCTATTCTATTGCTTTAGATTTTTTAGCTCATTGTACAAGGTGCAATTATTGGTTGCGGACGTTGGTTACATTTTCTAGTGGTACTCCTAGATTACCTCACATTTGTTGATAGGATGTTGTATATACTACCACTTGCACCGTTATCGGTTAGGGGTCCTTGAATGCACATTGTCTTAGGTTAGACACATCGTTGGGACATGCTCTGTGCAATATCACAATGATCTGATTTGTTTCATATTCTATATCTTGACAAAAGGGGCGTACATGCACCCTAGCAGTTGATCCTTCTCTACTTTAGTTTGAGATATTTTTTTAATTTAGAAAGTCTTATTGTAGCAGACCGGGCACAACAAGTTAGTGTGCAAGGATCATCAATTGCATCAATTGCGATGTGGGAACCCAGTACAAACCCATCCCATAGAGATGATGGCTCAACCTTTTGCTTAGAGACTAGACCTGATCTAATCCTTGCTTGGTCTTTCTCAAATTAGAAATGGACCTGACCCGATAGACTCTTACCTTTGTTGTAAGGATGATACCATTCTTATTCAGCCATAGTGACTTCCTTTTCTTCCCTTGCCCTGGTGCTAGAGATTTCTCCCAATGAGTTTAGCTTCTTTCAGATGGGCAGTAGCCTGCAATTGCCCTATGTTACTTAAAACTTAATTGTAAATTCTGATTCAATGAGGCGGTAATTGGATACTTAGGGCCAGTTTAAATTGCATTTACGTCTCATCCGGAATTCCGTTTGGTGCCAAACGCCTTCCGTTTCGGATGGACGTTTTTCAAATTTACCATTCTTTGGGGGGCTCAAATGGGCGTTTCTGAAATGCTAGCCCAACGAGCATCCATGAAATGGGTGTTTGAGCAAATGGGCTGAAACGTAACTGCATCCAAACTAGCCCTTAGTCATTTCAAATACTATTATCTCGTCCTTTGAGTCATCTTCCGAGTTTGTTTGCTGTTAATTAAAATTATTTTTCTAGTATCAGATATCGATCTTTGCATATTGATTGCTGTGTGGGTATTGGCTTTATGAATAAACTTGAGAAAATGTATGTTATATAATTGTTTCTTTTTTCTCATGTCTCTAATTTAGGATTATAGTAATTTTGTGAGGACAGTAAATCTGTATACATTATGGGCATATTTCTGGAGAACGTGTTAATGTTCTAGTCTTTTTTCTTTCTTTTTATCTCTATAATTTAGGATTTATAGTAATTTTGTGAGTGCAGTAAATATTTATACACTATAGCCTATTTTTTTAGTAAGTGTTACTATTCTAGTCTTATATTTTGCTAATTATTTTTAAAGTTTAAGAGTAGGGCTTATAAAAATTTGAACAACGTTCAAGGATGTATCATGTGACTACAGAATAGAATTGATGAACATAAGAGAATAGAAAATTAAATTCCTTTAGGGGTGCTAATGAGCTGATCTTTGAGAGAGTACACCCCTGGTTGAGCTCGGCTTTCAAAGGAAAAATAGAGCTCGAGCTTTCAGAGCCTAAAATTAGGCTCAAGCTTGGCTCTCCAAAATATTCGCGAGCCGTTCTTTGAACTTGAAATCTTGATGAGCTTTAATTGAGCTTGTTTATGAACTCATGATCTTGTTCCAAACCAAAAGTATATAGCTCTGTAAGCTTACCATCAAACTAAAAAATTTAAATGAACTTCATACCAAACAGGAAAAATCTATTAGTATTAGATATTTCTTTAATATAAGTATAAATAAAAAACAAGCCAACTCAGCTAGCTCACAAGCCGAATACCTCTAAGCTCTTGTTTGGGCGCTTCTATCTAAGGAGCCTATTCTTAGGCTTGAGCTTGTGCTCTCGCGTTGAAAAGCTTGGCTCACGAGCTTTTCCGCAAGCCAAGATTGAGCTGGCTTGTGAATAGCTTGGTGTCGTTAACACCACTATTTCTTGTATGGTTAGTTGCTTACATCTGAGCGTGACTAGGAGTGTATGGATGGATATTCTGGTGCCTTGTTGCAATCATTTGTTTGGTTGCCAATTCTAATTGAAATGTTAGTCTTGAGAAAGAAAAGTGTAAAGAATTACATCTGGAGAGGATTGTAATGTTCAATTGATTTTGGACATTATGTTTGAATCCAGTATTATTGTCATTCATGGAAATTGTTGAAATAAAAATTGCCTTAGTGTATAGTTTTTCATTAAGGAAGCTGCACATTTTTTTTTGCATATGTGAAATTTTACTGATTGTACTGAACCAAATGCATTTGTTGCTGCCTGTGCCACTATGGTACTTCTAATGATTCTCAAACATCTTGCCTACTGTCAGTTTGGATTACAGTTATGGGGATGGCATTACCTCAAAACGCCATTTCCGAAATGCTTGCTGAGCCAGCATTTTGGAAATGATGGCTGGTTGCGCCCCCCAAAGAATGTGGCATTTGTCCCAGATGGAATGGTGGGCTAGCCAAACAGCTAGCCCGTTGCTTTTGGTCCAAATAATGGAGCCTTGGATGCCATGCAAGATGTTCATTTGCTTTCATTTTGATTCAATTCGTAGAAGTTAGAACATTTGTACTTGGATAGCTTCATCATTCATTCTCCCTTTATGAGATTAGGTGGCATGAGATAAGTGGTTGAAGTTGGATTAGCATTGCTGATATTGTCAAAATGTCCATTTTTTATTTATATTTTTATCACATATCTTCCTTTTGCCCCACATTTATCTTAAAGCAGCAATTCTTACAACAGAATTTCAAATTTTGAAGTACACTAGCAAGGAAATCGTGTAGGGTTAAATGAATTCATGACCAATTTTTTTTTCCTTGAAATCATTTAGCATCTCACCAAGAGCTCTATAGTATGTACCTTTCTTGATAGACAAAGTTGCAAACATATAATTCTGTAGGTGAATGTTCCGAAAACAAAGAAGACTTACTGCAAGAACAAGGAGTGCAAGAAGCACACCCTGCACAAAGTAACCCAGTACAAGAAGGGGAAGGACAGTCTGTGTGTCCAAGGCAAGCGCCGTTATGACCGTAAGCAGTCAGGTTATGGTGGACAGACGAAGCCTGTTTTCCACAAGAAGGTATCTCCTTGCTCCTTGTACTATTAGGTTATAGTAGCTAGTCTTTATTACTACTATTTCGTAGTCTTTATTTCCTAGGCATGCCATCAATCCTTTGAGTATCTTCCACTTTTTTTAACTTGCTTTGTCAGTACAATTTCTATGCACCTTACTATTGTCTACATTGCCATAACCATCTGTCCCAAAATTTGAGTTTTGCCTTCTGTGGCTCCATTTTCCCATCCCTTCCTTGGGAGTGCTAGGTTCATTGCTATAGCAAACTATTATCAAATCCTTGCATAACTAACAGCTTGCCTCTGGTTTTCAAAAACACATATCTAGATGTCTACTTGTCCATTCCCTTATTTCAAGGTGAAGGAATTCAGACAATTCCGGAGTGCAATTTGTACATGTTTCATTACCTTTCACTACACAACATAGCCGTTCTTTCCTGGATACATGGCAGTAAATCATTGTTTCACCTCCTACACCTGACACAAGATTCTCATTTCTTATCATCTTATTATCACTACATGACAGTCATTTTAAGTTTCACTACACGGGTAGTCATGTTTCTTTTTAAAATCTACATGGCAGTGATCATTGTTACACCTCATACGTCATAAGCATATTCATTTCTCATCTTAGGCGTCGCTAATTTCCCTCACATCATAGTGTCACTCTTTTCTGGCTGATTATCAACCAGTTTCCTACACTAATTGTTTGTCATTGCAGGCAAAAACCACCAAGAAGATCGTCTTGAAGCTGCAGTGTCAGAGTTGCAAGCATGTATCACAGCACCCAATCAAGGTATTATTGCACATCTATGCATCCTTTAAGCACTATAAAAGAAGTTATATTTGCTTTTCTAAATGGTCGGTTGCTTTTGCAGAGGTGCAAGCATTTTGAGATTGGCGGAGACAAGAAGGGCAAGGGAACATCTCTGTTCTAAGTTTGGTGTTTTCATCGTTGCAATCAACCACCATCGGATTAGTGCCCATTTAGTTAAATAGTACTGCTGTTCTGTTTGTTGAACTCTGTTGGATATTGTTTTTTTATTAAACAATCTGTAGCAGTACGAGATATTTGCTTACTACTCAGATTTTTGGTTTCGTGACGAGGGATTGAAAATTTTGCTAGTTGCAGCCTATTTGCTCTAATATCTTCCGTCTTTTCATATTTGCTCTAATATCATTCTTCTGGCTTGCTTTTCTTATTCAAGTTTGCAAAGGAGCAGGACAGAAGACCCAATCTAGTCTTTGCCTTCTTTCTCAGTGGAGAACGTTAAGCTGTTAGTTAAATTTGGCTAATTTTAAGGGCATATCACTTTTTGCTAGGGTCCCTTACTAGGGGACAGTCTATAGTAGTGGAACTTTTACTGGGACAGTCTATAGTAGTGGAACTTTTACTGGGACAGTCCGAAATTTACTTGGGGCTAAACCCTTAATTGCACTTCATTTTATCATTTCCTTTCTCTTTCTAATTTCTCAAACCCTACTTATCTCTTCTCTACACTACACCCAAAATTCTAAATTCCTTCTTCCATTCTCCCAACTCCAAGCAGGACTGCAATACTGCATGCAGTCATGTCGTTTTCGTGGTCGACTGTAGGTCAAAATCAATAATTCTAGGATTATGATTTGATGCAAAAAATTAATTTATTGTATTCGAAAGATACATTCATGAACCCTAAATTTGTTTTAACCTATTTTATAATCAAACTATTTTGAGAGCAACAAAAGAAATGTTGGTGAAAATGAGTGGCAAATTTGTAAATATTTGAAAAAAAAAATTGGGATAGCTTCTAGCAAAATGTGATGTGCTCTTATAATTAGCCTTAATTTTTAGCAGTCTAGTTCCGATTTGCAGGAATTTCGAGTCTCCAGTGCTGCATTTTGCATTCTGAATATAATTTATATGATGAATATGAATCAACTCATTTTCTTGTATGCCATAATCTTTGAACCGGAAGGGGCTTCTGTCTTTTTGCTTTCAAAGAAGTTTGGGGTCGAGTACCACTTAATGGTGAATAATTTCCAATAACAAAAAGTTCAGGCCAATCTGCTCAAGTTCATAGCTAAATGTTAACAAAATTTTGTTAACATTTAGGCTTTTGGTACATAATTTATTTTTTTCCAATTTCTGGATAAAAATAGTATGAAAACCTATTTTTTGTTTTTTAGCTTATAAAAATTGTTTATGGTAATTATGAAAACCCGGATTAAATAAATTTTTTGAAAATTATGAAGGAATTCTATCCCTTCTAGGATTTGATGTCCACAAAATGGTGTTTCCAAACCTGTCCTCTCGTCCTCTCACATGAAGATTAGGTTTCATCAAATTTTTAAAAAAATAACTCTCACAACATATGGTGACCACATCTTCATGTGAGAGGGGACAGGTTTGGGTACACCATTTTGTTGACAGCAAATCTCAACCCAAACCTCGTGTCTCCAAACCTGTCCCTACTCACATGAAGATGTAGGTTCCACCAATTTTGTTAAAAAAAATAGGCTTTCATGTTTTTTTAACTTGATACGCTAAACTTATTTTTTGTAAAATTTGATACCATGAATTTTTTTGGACAAAATACCCTTGTCTTCACCACAGCCCCTATCTTCCCCTCCTCTCCCGCTCTCCTGTCCCCTCCACCCCTTGCCCCTCTCCGGCCACCCTACCCCTCGCTGCCTCGGCCTGCCCCCCTCCCCACACCGTCGGCTACACCCCTCCTCCTCTCTCTTCGTGGTGTCGCCTCCGCCGGCTGCGCCGTGCCCAAAGAGAGAGAGAGAGAGCGAGAGAGAGAGAGAAGTGGGGTACAATCAGTGTGGAGGAGCTGGGGCGGGACGGGATAGCGGGGTGATAAGGGTGGCCAAAGAGGGACAGGGGTGGGGAAGAAGAGGGGTAGTTTTGTCATTTTAAAAATTTTGGCATCAAATTACAAATATTAAATAGTTGATGGTATCAAGTTGTCGAGTAAAAGAGTTTAGGATATAAAGTTGAAAAATCGAAATAGCTTAGGGCATCAAGTTGTAATTAAGCCAAAAAAATAACACTCACAACTCATAGAACCCACGTCTTCATGTGAGAGGGGACAGATTTGGAGACATCATTTTGTGGATAGCAGATCTCAACCTGGCCTCGTTTGGTTCACAGACTCATGAGAAAAGTGATTTCTAATGGAAAAAAAAAAATTAGGAAGAAAAGTGGTTCATCCAAACAAGTATGCACTTTCCCTTTGAATTTTCTTGGCATTTCCATAATGAAAAAAGTTGATATGGCATTCTCTCCAACATCAAATTGTATGCCCCGGCACAATGTACATTTTATCGTACTTTTGCTGCATTTTATTAAATTCTTTGATGCATTTGTAATTGCCTCAACTCGTGCTCCATTTTTTTATTTCCATCTGTAGATTAGGAGAAATTATTGTATGGTCCGGCCTCACCACATGACAATGATGAATGGTGAATCCGGCCACTCATTTCTTGACACTTGGCATAATATTTGGCATAAAAAATTTCAAAAAATTGTAAAGAACATATAATATATATAAATTCACTTGGCATATAATTAGAAATTTTTTTTTTCCTTTCAAAACATTTAAAAAAATTGACTTAGAAAATAAGAGAAATGTAATCATATAATATTATGACAAGTGTCAAAAAATGAGTGGCCGGACTCACCATTCATCATTGTCACGTGGTCAGTCCGGACCACCCAATATTTTCTTGTAGATTAGAGTATGATACAAATCCATTCGTAGGTATTAGCATCCTTTTGATAAAAAAAAAAAAAAAAAAAAAAAATTCATTCTCAATATTGCCAGGAGCACAAGTTTCAACTATCGTACTTGGTAAAAGGTTTGTTTTGATAGGCCTTTGGAAACATAATGGACAAGCGATCCAAAAGATATTTTTCTTATTTTCCTCGATAGCATTTATAGAATAGAGCAAAAAAGGACTTTCGAGTGAGCTTAGGGAATTCGATGGAGGTCAAGGACTGGTCTATGCAAATGGTAGCTCATTTTTCTCCACCCATTTTCTCATAACGATCTTCCAATGGATAAGAGGGGTCCACTAGTTCTTGGATTCAAATTCCCACTTTCAGTACAAATGAAACTATAAATGTAACTACCACTGTAATTGTCCGTACCAACAAAAATGTAATTATTAATACCGACTTCACAACGAAGATAACTATTAACGAAAAATGTAATTGTCCTTCTGTCTCTAAACATACAGGATAACGAAAAGAAAAGAAAAAATGCTGTTACAACCCGGAGCAATCTAAAAAAAGGAATTTATTCATCCAGTTGCTATTATCACAAGAGTCACTAGAATGGACGCAAAACCGCCAATTTCCTCATGGGATGTGATTTCAGAAGGTTCAAAAGCCAACCCGCAAACATAGCTGCTCGGTCTCTCCCTGCATTAAACTTCTAAAAGGCACAGAAACATAAAGAAAGAAGATTACAGAATAACCCCCTAAAAGAATGGTAAAAAAAAAAAAAAAAAAAATAACCCCAACAAAAGAGTTATGTGATAGTCAAAATAAAAAAGAGAAGAAAAAAAACGATGCTAATAATATATCGTTTAACTTAGAACCCTCTGCTGTTGGAGTAAGTTGGTGAGGTCTAACTTGCCATGTACAATATTTTCATCATATGCCTCCATCTGCACGCTAAAGAGGAGAAAAAACAACAAGCTACAATTACCATATTGGTTCTCGGAGTAATCTATTAGACATGTTCCTGTGACACCCTTTCTAGCCAGTAATTCTTCTCATTAGTTTCCTGCAAGTAGGAAGACGGTCTTCATTATCTGCTAGGTCAATATTTAGCATCAGAATAAAACTACTGGGTTGCTGACAAATTAGCACTTAATTATTGTTGGGCTGATTACTCTACAGTGTATATGATTGACAAATCAAGACACATCGGCATCATATATTTGATTTATTGATTGGCTTACTAGTCCAGGAAAGCTAGATTTCATAATATTGTAATACTTTTAACTCCATTTTGTTAAAAAAAAAAAACTACAATTCTCTACTGGTGTGGTTATTAGTGGGACAGCTCTCAACACTTAGACTTGACATCTATGTGCCTATCTGAAAGGCGGTAACACTAAATTGTGTTAACTACAGATCCTTTGGATCTCTAATGTCGGCTCCCACGATCCTCCATCTGCACTCTAAATTGTGTTAACTACAGATCCTTAGTAATATTTGACCATCCTTTCCAGCGAGGACATTTTGACAAATATCATAACTTAATAAGGATGGAAAGATGCACAAAGATTGTCATAATTCTTGAAAAAAAAAAAGCCTAGAAGCCTAAATTTAACAACAAAAAGCCTCCATCCCCAATTTTTCGGGTTCGCCACATGAATTGTTTCCCTCCTTGCAGCTCCAAAAATACATTTTGTAAGAAAACTTGAGAACTTTTAACAATAATGCCAGATCTTCAGATGAACCCATATACATGAAATTCCACCTAACCAGAGGACCATATAAATATATAATAAGATCATATACATAGTACGATGCCGCTGCAGATGTTCTTAATGCCAGTTCAATAACAATTTACGTATTCATGACATGTCCACTAAGCATTGGCATGAACAGAAACACAGATGATTTTAATAATTTTCCAGGCCTCTGATACTAAGATTTTGGGAAAATGTTCTAAAAAGGAAGAAGATAGTATCTTCACTCAAAATTTATAAGGAATCTTACCACTAAACCATAGGAGGAAAATGTTTACTATTTTTAGAATGTGTAATGTAGAAAAGAATACAAGTTTAGGCCAAATCAAAATATTGAGTTAATAATCAAATTGACTCAATATTCTGATTTGACAGAAGTTATTTTATTCTACAAGGAAGATATAGAACAAACTCGAACTGTCACGTATAAACATTCTTAAGGAAGTTGTTGTATACTATGTAGCAACTGGAAGTCTGATATCTAATAGGAATGGAAATCATGACCGCCAAAACGACCAATTAAATCAACCAAAACCATTTAACAAATTCTGTAGAGTCCCTCTCGAGTATTTCTAAATTCTCAATGGTAAAATTCACCATGATATGCTTAAGCATAATCATTGGCATTGAATCCATTGATTAAAATATGCATGGAAAGTGTAGATATATTATAATTAACTTACTATCCAAAATCTCTCCTCTACATGAAAATACTCATTGGGAGATTTCAAGATAAGACAACCAATTAATTGCGTAAGTCTGAACTTAGCAAAGCTTCACTTGTATGGAATTTTTTCCATAAAATTAATTCATTTCATTATTGCATGCAATCTAACAAATTGAATGACTCTTCTTTGATCTCGAGAAAATACATATTTGAAAACAAGGTGTTTCCATCAAATAGAACATTGCATTACTTTGATTACATCTTAGACGATACAAATTGTGATGGAGTGTAACTACCTATAGCAACCTATAAATACGTTCCAAATATTCTCGTAAATTGGACTCAATTAAAATGTTTCAGTAATTTATTCTGCAGCAAACTCAACCACCTAGATTAAAACCGAGCTATGTTACAAGAACAACTGAGATATATGTATGTGTTCAAAAAAATGTTTCATTTGTTCTTCCCTTTACTTTTAACTTTTATCTGTGTAATTGTTCATTTATTCATGTCACGTTATATAGATAAGCAATCTAAGAAAATCAAGAGAAATCATAAAAGATTTGGTATCTCTTATATATTGTTCTCATTAAGATTGATAAAAGTGAAAAGATTATCAACGGAAACAAACTTTTTTGGCTGATGGAAGCTCCAAGTCTGCTATGGGTGTTTTGGAAGCAAGTTGTCTACTAGATGGCAAATTGTCAATGGCTTACATCCACATCCTCAGCTATAGTAGAAAGCTAGGTTGGAAAATCGAGATACATATTGTGTATCGGTTCACTTGATTATCATATAGTGTACTGTATCATATATAATATTGTAAGATACATATTACATTGTTTCATAGAAAATTAGATTGAAATTTAATATAACCCTACATATATGGATAAATTGAACATGTTGTGCAATAATGAGCATTGTCAAGCAATAATTGACAAGTTCATCATCAAGTCGATAATTAAGATAAAAAATATAACATGAATATTACATTATTTATTAAGTATAGCATCATTGCATCAATTAGAATCAGTAAGAACTTGATTATTAATGGTCAGTGTTTTGAGATTCAAATAACATTTTGTTATGCATTATAGTTTCTAAATGACATAAAAAGGGCATCCAGTTGTACGAGGCTCCGCTTATGTAGGGTCTAGGGAGAGGGTCAAGATGTACACCTCACACCGTAGAGAGAGGTCGTTTCCATGACTCAAACCTGCATCCTTCCTAAAATAATATATAACTTATTAAAATCCTCGAAAACTGAGGCGTAATAGCACTCCACGAAAAATCTAAAAAAAAACATAAAGAAGGTTCAATAAAGCTTAGAAGAGATATAAAATTAAAAAACAAAATCTTTTTAGATAAAATTATTCATCTAAGTGGTTGAAGTGTTCAAATATGCTAGATATCATCTTTGAAGATGTTAGGTGGTGGTGTTGGAGATGTTGTAAGTCGATGAACGATGTCGGAAATAAGACTGTTCAAAGAGTTCACAAAAGAGGAGGTTGAATAAAGAAGTGAGTTGTAAAAGGTCAAGGGTATTTGGATAGAGCTAATAAAGTTATAGTGGCGGGTTATAAAAATATAATTTCCAAACCAGTTAGAAGTCGTGGCTTGAACATGTTCAAACTCATATTAATTTGATAATTTTTGTATCGAATAATATACCATATCAGGTGTACATATAGTATCTTATGATAAAGAAATTGTATCATAAAAATTGCCAATCATGTATCATTAGTTTGTATATCGTAAGATATGTATCCTATATTGTATACTAAGAAAAAGGTACCTTTAAAGTTGAACAACATAGCTTCCAAGTATTATATTTAGTTTCTTAGGATCTTGGAACTTTTTAGCATTTTAAAGCCAATTATATTGGTTTCCCAGCATTCCCAGAATCTTTATATATCCAATTCCACTATACTCAATTATGAATTCGATATAGTATACTAATCTCACGAACAGAAGCAGCTGTTACAATCTAACTTACAAGATGAAAAAAAGAACTTAATAAACAATTTATACTAATAAATATAGTACACACTCATCCTATATTTCTTACCCAAAAACTCGATCAATTTCATATCTCACTCTTCCAAGGGAACATGTGAAGACACCAAAATTAAGAATGGAGAAAATTGCAGAGGTAGCTGTCAATATTAAAAACTACACGTCCTAATTAAATGTACTAAATGTCCAAAATAACAACATAACTATTAAGTACAGATACGAAAACTATTAACATTAAAATGTAAAACTAAAGAGTAAGTAGGAGACATTTACAAATATAAAAAACCAGTTTTAGGAGTCTAAGTACTTTCTGGTCCAAATAATTTAATACTTCAAATATACAAGTAATTTAACAGTCTAAGTAAAATATAAGAGTCTAACTTATGAGTCTCAAGTAACTTAAACTTAACCCTTCATTTCAGAAAGCTCAACAAAAAACTATATGTCGGTTGTGACATATCGGGCCTGTAAAATGACAAACAGTTTTCTTTTGGCAAATTGTTTCGATTAACCTATGAAAGTGACATGTCATACATGTCAGCCAATATCTACAACCACGTTTATATGACCACTAGAGCAGTGAGGGCCTCAAAGGCTATATTGAGCTGCATTTCAAGTTGGTTCCTCCTTCCCTCTGATGGGGCTCAGGGACGATCAACCCTTTTTGCATTTTATTTAAGCGTGGATGATAACCTTTGCACTTTGCAGAGATTTTCTGAATTCTAGAGCCTGCATGAAGGGATGGAATGCAGTGGTGATATGGTAGGGTTTGATAAAGGGTCGTGGTACCTCGAAAACATGCTGGTGAGGAGAAACTTGGAGGTTGGGGAGGTGGGGGTTAGGGGAGGTGTGATTGGGTGTTGGGGGACAGGGGAGGTGGGTTGGTGTTTCAAGGATACTCGAGGAAGAGAAATATGGTCCATAAGGGGAGTGGAGTGGAACTAAATCCAAGACAAGATGTTGCGTCGTCTAGACAGGAGGATACAGAGAAGGTTTATCAACATATATGTTTCTCTTTATCTTTTTAAGGAATGGAGTGTGGTTTGTCTTTTCTTTTTAAAGGCCAAACTGGCAGCAAGGCCAAAAGGTTCAAAAATGTCATTTATGAGGAGTACTAGTTTGTTGCTTGAAACAAAGGAAGGTCCGAGTTATTTACCCATTTACTGTTTCTCTATTCCGGATTTACTGTAAGTGAATAAGGAAGCCAAATTAGACTTTATTGAGCTTTTAATCTATCTTACCACTGTGGGCACGAAGGCATATATAAGTGTTATGGATGAATTGGACAATCTTCATTATTCAAATAAAGGTTGACCACATTTGCTGCCTCCCAATCTAAAAATATTATACTAGGGTACAGGGAAACAACCTAAATTTCTGCATATATACCAGACAAGCATTGATATCATTTGTTGTTTTGGAACTTTCTTTACCCGAGCATGAATAGGTATCATTGGTGAACAATCAATCAAACTGTCCTAACATTTCAGAGAGGAAAATGTCATAGACCCTTAGTTGTAACCTAAACCGAATGGTGCATACATCAACACAAGATGTGAAAGTGTAGTTTCTGTGTTATGTATACACAAACACAGTAGGCAGTCAACAGGCTGGGTTCTGGTCGGATTCATGTAATATACATAAAACCCAAACACACTCATCGGAAGACGATTATTCAGAATGACACGTGCCACATTCCGAAATCACGTTCCACTAAGTCTTCCTTAGAAGTCCACTGCTCCATACTAAGTCTCATTTGTGTTCCAGTTTGTGCATTTATAAGGCAGTCACCTAAGGGTTTTTTTTCAATCATGAACTCTTGCCTTAATTTCTTTTGGGAAGGGAAGGGTTGGAGGGTTAAAGATGGGGGAAGAAAATCAGGAGCATGCACGATGGGTCGAAATTGTGTTGGGGGTGGCATGTAGTGACAATTTGTGGTACGGAGGGAGCATCGAAGAAACAGAGGGATTTTTGAAATTTATACTTACATCTATTCTGTTTCTATTTTTTTAATGTTTTTATATTCAGGGATAATATGGCCTTTTCAATAATGTTAAATGAAGACTAGAAGTCAAAGGGGCATTCGATCACTAAATAACGGGAGGGGCTGCTTGATATTTGATAAGAATGCAAACCATAGGGGTTCTTGTAATTAATCTTTCATATAACGGGTGTTTCTATGACACAAAGCCATATTATACTTTACTCTGGAAAATGCACTGGTTAGTTTAGAATGTATTTGTAATTGTAACTACGTTCGATGTACGCAAACTAAATATTGACAACAACAAATCTGTCTAACTTCGTCATATGAGCTGGATGATTGAGACGTTCTAAGAGATCAAAAGACTAACCCTTAAAACATATGCGAATCTCAGATTTCCAGTACAAATTTGAAGAGAACAGTTAGTAGTCTCCTGCAATACAATTAGATCATGTTCAATTGCTCTTTTAAAGATCATATTTGTAATTACATGCTCGTTATTCCTACATTACGCATTAAACATGAATTAAAAAATGCTTTATAGTCATATCTGCACATAATATGCATTAATACCTCAATAACTCAGATTTATGATTTCAATTGCATTCATGATTTTTAGATGGAGAATTGTTGCAAACACTCACTATGCCATCCCATGGATGATATGCACCGTTCCTCCTATCGTTCATCGTGATATTCATGTCCTGACTGCCGATCAAGTGAATACCATTTTAGCGACTTTCGAACTAAAAAACAAATGAGACGACTTGATTTAAGGGTTACATATCTACAAGCCGAACGATGTTTTATCCACATATGTTTTTGAAGATGGAGATCAGGATATATGAACAACGTGTATCATCTAATGGGTGATCGTACATAGTTAAATTTTCATATTTCGTAAGAGGGGAAAGCATCTTCTCACTCAGAACTGTCAGTTCTCTTGTTATTGGTACAGACCTTAAACTTGTCAAATTACCAACTACACCTGTTATTTATGGCTAGGGCCAGGGGTGTGCATTAGGTAATTCTGTCTATTCAGTTCAAGGGAACCGTAGTTTCCAAAACCGTGGAAAACCGTAAAAGAACTCAAACGAATCATACATTTTCAAAAGGCGAATAAAAGCTAACTGAACTAGAACGGTTCAGTTGGGATGTTGTTGGGATTGTTCATGTTTCCAAATATGGTAGGGACTCGAATATTAATCATAAATGTTGAAGGACTTGGAAAAGATTTCCAAGTAAACAAAATCAGAAGGGATTAGGTGGGTTGTATCATTTAAAAAGGATATTGTTGATTTCCTACAAAATATAGGTGGTCCTTATTTAGGTCCGCATGTGCTTTGGTGTTGGACATATGTAGCATCAAGCACAAGTACATAGATAAATATGACAACTTATTATCATATATAGGTGGTTCTTATTTAGATCCGGGTGTGCTTGATGTTGGAAGTATGTACTATGTAGTAACGAAAGAAAAGTACGAAACAGGAGAGAGTGAATAAAAGAAAATGGGGTTATCTATTGTAGTTCTCGGATCTTTCGGCTTCTCGGTTTTCAACTTCTCTCGAATTCCTCGATAATTTTTCCTTGCAGTTTTTTTGGGTGGTTGTGAGGCTGGAAGTTTAGTAAATTTTCTAAGGATGTGTTTGGTAGGAGGGAAAAGTGGGAGGAAGGAAAATATATGAGAAAAAAGTGGGAGGAAGGAAACATCTCTCTTGTTTGGTATGTGAAGAAAAGTGGATGGAAGGAAAAGTGGAGGGATTGGTTTTCCCTCATAACCTAAGAAAATCAATCATCCCAAAAGTGGGAGGAAAAGTGGAAGAAAAAGTTCATACCCATCTTAATTTACAATTATACCCTATAGAAATTATATTATTTTAAAGTAGTTCAATAAAGTCAAATGGTAAATAAATGTTGTTAGTTGAGGATATAATTTGTAAATTCTATATTTTTTATTTGTCTTCCTTCCACTTTTCTTTCCATACCAAACAAAGGAAAATATATCACTTCCATTTTCTTTCCATCCTACCAAACACAAAAGAAGGAAATAGTCTTTCATTTCCATATGGATGGAAAATAAATCTTTCTGATTTTCCTTCCTTCCACTTTTCCATCTTTCCTACCAAACATAGCCTAAATTGCCTTGTAACCTTGATTTATAGTAATTTTTTCTTATAGTTTTGTTGGATTATTGTGAGGTTAGAAGTTTAGTAGATTTTGTAAATTGTCTTGTAACCTTGATTTATAGTAGTGATCTCACTCTTCATGTGGTTATAATCCACGTGTCTTTGTTTCTGGTATTTGTGATCTTTGTTTTCTGCAAGAATTGGACACCAGATTTGTTATTGATTTGTCGATTTGTTGCTGGAGCAATATCTTGGGGATAGATTTTGTTATAATTTCCTACAACTGCTAATATGGATTTCTTGCTGAAATCAAGTTCCAAAAGAAACATATTTGAGATTCAAACTTTTACCGAATTCAATTCCAATGAAACCATATGGGATTCAAACTAATTTCTGACAAAATCCAATTCCAAGAAAATTCATATATGATTCAAACTAATTTGTTATTCAAAATGAATTCCATCAGAAAAAACCGTATGCAATTTAGACTAAGAGAAATAGATTAGAAAATCACAATCTAGAGAAAAGACAAAGAAGAAGAAGAAAATTAGAGGGAGTTGTGTCCTTTAATACACTCTCTTCTTCTTCTCCTTTCATCCATGGCTAGAAATGAATAGGATTATTTATGGGTTCTTCTTTCATCAATGTAGAGAAATGGATAGAGGAGAGCAATTGAGATGAAGCTTGGTCTAGAGGGAGGCAATGCTTTAGGATCAATGAGAGAGTAGGTAAGATATTTGACATAACATATATGTAATATACATACACATAAGTACGGTGACAAATGGATAAATAAATTGTGGTTTGTGGTTCTCTTTAGGTGGAGAGAAATGGAGATGAGAGCAATAGAGAGAGGATGCGAACCTGGTCTGGAGAGAGGCAACGGATGGGATCAATTAGAGAAACTAGGGATAGATATTTGACATAACACACACACACACACGGTGACAAACTGGTAAATAAATTGTCACCATGTGTGCGTGTGCGTGCGTGTCTATATATATATATATATATATATATATATATATATATATATATATATATGGAGCGGATCAAAAGCCCCCGTAAAAACTCCCTCACTCTCAGCCGTCCATTTAATGTTAATATTAATGTTAATATTAATGTTAATATTTATTTTTATTTTTATATTAATGTTAACGTTAATATTAATGTTAATATTAATATTAATGTTAATATTAATTTTAATGTTAAGTTTAATGTTAATTTTAGTATTTAATGTTAATATTAACATTAATATTAACATTAACGTTAATATTAACATTAATATTAACATTAAATGGACGGCTGAGGGTGAGGGAGTTTTTAGGAGATTTTCTAAGGGGGATTTTTGATCCGCTTCCATATATATATACAACTTGATACCCTAAACTTTTTTACTCGACAACTCGATACCATCAACTATTTCATATTTTCAATTTGATACCCAAAATTTCAAAAAGGACAAAATTACCCTTCTCTTCCACTTTTCAACAATTACTACTAAATTTCTGCAGGAAGTGCATGCAGCAACAGCCCGGCAGCGACCAGCCCAGGCTCTGCTTCCACGCCATCTCGAGAGACGGCTCGGCGGACAGACCGGTCACATTCACAATCACAATCACAATCACATAATCTAGATTAGGAAACTAGCTATCCCGGGATTGACAGAGCTTTATTCTGTCAATTCCGGTTGAACAGAAATTGGATTTTCTCTTCTGGAATAAACTACAGAAGGTCCAGGAGACTTACCGAAATGTTGAGGAGGGAGAACCGAAGGGTAGTCTCGGCCTCGGGGTCACGCAAGGCGACGAAACGGCGGGGACACGGACATGACACAAACTACATTATTCATGTCCCAAAACAGTAAACTGAACCACATATTGAAGAACCGAACCGAATAGGCTAATTTGGTTCGATACGATTTGTAGTTTAAAACTGAAAAGACTCCTCCCTATTTATGGCTTCACTTGACTCTACAATTCGGATGTCCAGCTAATGGCGATAAAAGAGGGAAAGGAGATGCACTCTCCTTTTATGAAGTGTGTGTGTGTGTTTATATATATACACACACAATAATATATACACACACACTCCGAGTGTGCCTATGGTGTAGCACCAAGCGGATTGTTAGCTGGTGCATATCATCTTACGAAAATACAATGTAGCAGGTAAATCGGTGGTATGCATACAAGTATTTGTCCCAAGAAGTAATCCTAGAATCCCGTCAGTTTTCAGGATTTGGAGAAAGTGCTTATTTTCAAGAACGTTAATCTTATGATATGTTGAAATATTTTATGATAATCATCCCTTAGATGTATCTTGATGCCTGAAAGTTGGATAGGCTCGCCCTTACGTAACGACTATATTACCCCAAATTTCTATGAAAATACAAGATGATCATTGGATGATAAGAAACTAAGTGTTGGTTTTACATTATTTCATGTATTTCTATTATGAGCATTAGATGATATAAGATCTATTTTGGCGAAATACCAGATTATGCAGAAAATCCCAGGGCGCTAGAACTACAACGTTCTGATTTTCTACCAAATTTGCTACTTATCACATAATATATCATATTTGATCCAATGGTGATGATCTGTAGGTGTTACTAAGCAATAAAACCTAACCTTATAGAGGATACGGCCCTTATAAGGCCAACTGAAAGAAGGATTCATGTAATTGCCTGGAAAATATTTGGTATATACTTTATTGTTGTAGGTGTGTGTGTGCATATCTATGTATATAGGGAAGGCTTCTGAGCAGGTCTATGCTTCTCTGGGGAAGGAGTACAGATATAAATTAGGGAAGGCTTTTTGAGAACAACAGAAGAGCAGAACAAACAAAACCACTCTCTCATCCTTTGGTTTGATGACACAAAACAGCAAAGTCCAGATTGAATCATGTCACCCTCAAACAAGATTCCCCCTTCCCTTGTATCTGTATGTGTTTATCTCAGCAATGTGCAACATTTGCTTGTAACAAGGGTAGCTTAATTAAATATGAAGTCCATTCAATATGGATCAATTTGCCACAAGCACAACAAATATTGTGATTTCCCTCCCTCCTCACGACTTGTCACTGTGTCTGCATGTTCATGTGTGTGTTTAAATGTAAAGCTGAAATAGTTTCATTGATGCTAAATTTCAATACAACATACCAAATAACTCATTATTACAATATGGTAGTTATTCGACTGATCTATCTTGCTCAGGAATACATAGGAAAATGGTTTAACTATAGTCTGGTACATTCTAAATATATGTAAAGAATCCAAAAAACTACTAGCAGTCCACAAAGGGCTAAATCATAAGAGCAAGCTAATCATGAATGAGCAAGGGTGCTGATAATTTCTGTAAACAATTTATCTAATATATAAAATGTACGAGTAACTAACCCTCGAGCTCGTCAAGAACCTTCAAAAGAACCGGGTCTGCATTTTTCATGTACAATGGGACCCAAGTGAGATCTGTCTAAACCTTCTATATGTCCATCTACGGCATTCAGATATACTGCACCCTTGTACATCCATTCTTCAGTCTCATCACTGTAAAAATCCTCAAAAGGCTCCCCACATAATGCACACACGATCTGGTTTTCATCTGCAGGAACAGCCATTTCTTTCTCTTCCTTCTTCTCTGTAGCAGTTTCTGTGGGCAAAAAGCCAGGAACAACATCTGTTCCTACTGTTTCTGTACCACTTAGCCACTCCTTTGCATTGACAAACCACTTACGAGATGGCTTCTGCTTGCGGTTCTTAGAAATGCGGTTCTTGGTTACATGCCAATCCATGTGATTCCTATGCTCTTCTTGGCATGTAAACCGCAAGCCACATGTTGTGCACTGTCTTGGAAGATTAGCATACAAAGCATTTATTACAGATTCATGTCGCACCTTTAGAAGTTCTGCGTTGAAGTCAGTCCCCACAGAGCCCTGAAAACACAACAACATTTAAATCCTGTAATGTTATTTCTTTCAGGTGCTGGTTTTTACATAGTACAACTAATAAAGGCTTTTGGTCATTTAGAAAAGGAAAGAATAAACGGGTATCCATGTTGAACTTTGCATAAGAGGAGAACGTAGGCAACTTAAACTCCAAGCAGAGGGGGGAAATAGGAAAGTGAATCAGGGTATTGCTTTATCTTAATTGATAATTGAAAAAAAAATCAGAAAGATTACCTCAGATTGGGTGGGAGGTGTCAATGAAATCAGCCCTTGTGCCATAAGAGTACTGATCAGACCTGAAAAAGCGCTTGAAGGAGAACTAGATATTATAGAGCCAGAACACTCAGATGTAGGTTCAATCTGTGATGATATAGGAGGCGGACCAGGAGGTAATGGAGGCAATATCCCACCATGTTGAATCCAAGAGGCATCAGGCACGTTCTGGGTAGCTATAGAAGTGGCCATAGCAGGTAATGAATTTGCCAAAACTGAACCCTTGACAAGTCCCTGTCCTTGCATCGGTATGTGCTCAAGCGGCCGAGCCGATGTCTGAGATGAAAATTGAGCTGGTGGTACAGGGGGAACATAACCCTCATGAGCTTCCTGAGACTGCACTGCCATACCAATGCACTGTTCCTGAGTATGCTGGTTCTTATGGATTATTCCTGGCAGTTCATGAGGTAAAGGTATCACCTTGCTTGAGAATTTCCTATCAGCAGGATCAAACTGTTGTTGGGGCAAAATCACAGAAGAGTTGGGTCCTTGATTGACCATTGGCTTGTTAACTTCCATAAAACTAAATGGACTGTTGAGATGTTTCTGATTTGGAGGAATAGGGAGTAAATGTGATGCCTGAGATTTATGGACAGGAGGCCATATAGCTGGACCGGAAGGGGGAGAGGGTGGTCTTATTGTCATGTGTTTATCAATCGGTGACGCCTCAACATTCGAAGAGTCAGAATGAATGCTCGAGAATCTCTGAAATGGTATTTCAACATCTGGAGAATACTCATAGGGACCAGGCACCTTCTGCCCATTTGGTAATGTTACACTACTAGAAGCAAAAGGCTCTGGAGCTCCCCATCCTTGTGACCTGGAGTTGAGTCCCTGCTGGTATGAATATGGAAATTTCTCTGGTTCTCGAACGCGGTGATAATGCCGAAATGAACATCCTGCACCATCTTGAAACTTCTTATTCATGGATCCATGAACAGACTGCAAGAGAGATTACCTCCAAAACTGTTAAGTCCAAATATTAAAAAAATGATATCTAAAGATAAACCAGAAATACTTCAATACTTACTAGGTTTAACCTTAAAGTTACAACCAGCATGTTTTCTGAAGGAAAATAACAACAACTTAGCCTTGGCCAAGCATTCAATTGTACGAGAAAAGTTTGATAGTTGAGATCAGGTTCTATGATGAAGAGATGTGACTAAGTGCAAGTTTATAATGATTTACATAATGAATACTTGATAGAAAGAGGACTGCAAAGTAGTTGCTGGCACTTTGGTGGCAGCACCTGCCTGACAAAATTTGTATTTGAAAGTCGAGAAGAAGAATAACTAATATACGAGAATAGTCTATGCTATAATTTGGACCATACGAAAGATAACTGAAAGCAAGCATACAACTCACATGCCCACATGTGAGAAGCCATACACACTATTGCTGGTAAATACTCATGAAGTTACTGCACTTCATCTCATACAGAAGATTCCGTAAGAGGCATGTATACCAAACCTTTGTCCAACTTCATGACAGAAGTGCACAAATATCTTTGATCTGCTATTATCATTGTTAACAATACAACTAATGAAGAAGGCTTGAAATACGAGCAGTAAATAAATGCTTAAATCCTCATCACTAACGGAAATAGTACAGGATAAAAAGACAATAATAAAGGTAAAGGACCATACTCCTAGGACGGGTCTATCATCGACAATTATGGCAGGATCATCAACTGGATGGAGTTTAGTTTGGCCAGACCAAGTGTTCCTGTTGCAATCTGGTTCGAGAATCGTGGCATCTGGTCTACCTAATGCAACCCTTCTGCTTAAGCTCCCTAAATCAGGCCCCAATGGCAGGCTGTTCCTTCTGCTTTGATTAGCTAATGTAGGGCTCATATCCTCCCAAACATACTCTTCTTCCTCAGAACTCTGCCAATTTTTCGTCACAACTTCCTTGTCCATGCCGTTTACATCAATTCGTTGTACCTTTGGAGGCTTCTCAAGGGAAGTGCTCTGCCCTCTGTAGTTCCCATAAGCATCGATCAGTTCTCTTAGGTGCTTCTTTCTGTATCCATTGTTACAGTCATATGCTGTTGAAGCTTCTTTTTGCCTCACACCAACATTAGATGACAAGTGCCTTTCCATCCAACCATTTTGATCAATAGCTGATCTGCTCGGCACAAACCCGAGTCGAGAATTAGGCGAAGAGGCTATTTCAGCGGGCCTCCAAGAAGAGCTTCCCCTTGGGAAGTTATCATCAAGTGGAGATGCAGACCTCTGTCTTAATCGAGGAGATAAATGGTTTGAAACTTCAACTTTTACGCGATGCATTGGATCTTCATCCCCATCCATAGCAGATGCCCGCACAGTTGCAGTGCACGGTGAGCCTGTTTTTGATATTCCAAGATGTGGAGGAAGTACCTTTGGTCTTTCATAATCATCATATTGTAGGGGAGATTTAGATTTTTGCCTGTACCCATGTATGCTGGAGGAACTTCCAGTAGCTTGCCCAACACCCTGCAAATATAAGATCATGCTACTGCATTTCATTACACCTAAACATGGAATTATATTAAAGATCCAAAGCGTTCCAAAGGAATTATTGAAATACAACCTCAATCAAGAGAAAAGATTGAAATTTCCTTACTAACACTAGAATTAAATGCATGGTGAACCTTTCATAGTTCCCCTCAGTGGTGAATTGGAGAGAGGCAGTCCCTCATGAAGGAGAAATGATTACAATCTGGGGGGTTAACAAAAATCATTCTAACTAAAGTAATAGGTGACACTCATACATAAGGACAGAATGTTTATGCTGCAGAATTTTCTCAAGTCCCAAATTTCTATGCTGCAGGCTTTTCTTACTCCCAAATTGCACAAATACTATAACAAGGAAACTTTGAGACTTAAGATAGCACCTCAAGAGACGAGAAACCAAAAAAATGTGTTTCTAGTATGAACCATCAAAATAAGGAATAAATAGTAAATGGAAATGCTAGAAATTCTCTTGCCAGTTTATGAGTTCAATTCTATGTTCAACCAAATAAGGGAAAAAGGGAAACTTGCACGATTATAAGGCCTGCTAATGATTGAAAATCGGTTTTGAAGCAAAAGGCGGGAAATGTAAATTCTGTAGCGAAGTAATTCCAATGAGCCTTTCAAACTAGTACTTTTTTAATCGACTATTGATTCTTCAATAAATGATGGTTCTTTTTGTAATCAACTATATTGCTTCTTAAAAAACGATGGTTCTTCGATCAAGTTTTGAATGACTTTCTAGTCAGATCATTCCTGCATTTGAGATATTCAGTCTCATTGCTTCAAGAGAGCCATGCTTCTATTTTTTTTCGTAATGTAGGAAGCACGGGTACCCCAGAAACTGAACCATGTACATGGTTGTGTCCTCTTGCACACAGATCGAGCATGATACAAACTCCAAAATAGACTATAACAACAAAATGATGGTCGTGTCAGTGTTGACATGTTGTATTTCTGACCAGGAAGCATAGATCGTAAATATTTCTTCTGTTATAGAGTCTCTACACCTCTCATAAGGCATCATTTTTTATTGCATGTGCCACCTTCTATCACCTAATAAGCTTACATATCAGACTAAAATTTCATATAACCTACTGTAACTATATGTATAGGTTGCACGTATACTCCTAAGGACCTCATCCTAGTACATAACCATGTGCGACAACCGACAAGTATCTGCCACAGTACCATCGACCCTCATATTGGATATGGTCCACTCATGCATAATTTCCAAAGGGAAAACATAGCTAAAAGTGATTTGGCATGGTTGCGAGTTCATACAAAATATAATCCAGATATGAGAAACTAACATTTCTTTTGCAGTAGAATGTAGAATATTTTAGAACCCAGGTTACTACCCCAATCAAGCATAAAACATATGTTGATCAAATATAGTATATAAAATGTATATAGGTATGTGTTCATGTGCATGTATAATCTTATCCAGATGTCTCCATATCCTTAATATTCTATAAAAAAAAAAGAACTGTCTTAAAATCTGTATTGTGTCCATCTCCGAATTTGTCTCCATGTCTGTCCAATTTAAGTAGCTCCTCGAAGCAGCAAAAGAAGAAATTACTCATATGAAGCTAAGCATGAGAATATACTTAGAATAACCATAATGTAGCACCCATCCACCTAATTTTAAGCAACCTCAAAATTTTCCTATCTGTCTTGAGGCCCCTTGTGGCCCCTTGTCTACAACAAGGACAATTCATCCCTCTCTTGATCCATAGGTTAGGACTATCTAATCCCCTTGCCTTTTGGTTTATAGACAATCATTGTTGTTTAGAGAAAGATGAATGGTGCCAATCACCGATTTGATGGCCAAAATAATTGTGGATCGTGGTCAACAGAACTCCTTGCTCAACAATCCCATTATGTACCTACTTCCTTACTCCCCGCCTACCAAAAATCTATATAGTTCAAATGAAAGTTTTGCAATTTGACAATTCCAACCCATGCATTCAGTACCTCCCAAATGAACAAAAAATTATACCAGAAAAGAGATTGCTTGTTGCATCAGTCAAATATGCTTAATCCACGTGATTTTTTCATTAATAACAACAAAAACAACAAAGGCTTTATCCCAGGTTGTATGTTGAATCCTCTTCTTCCGTTCGGCTCTGTTAAGGACTATATCATCTGTAACATTGACAAAAACCATATCCTTCTTTAGAACTCCAAATCATGTTCGTCTAGGCCAACTTTTAGTCCTAGCCGCTCCATTAACTACTATACTATCGCTATTCTTTATGGGAGCATCTGTTGGTCCACGATGCACATGTCCAAACCACCTAAAGACAATTTCCTTCATGATTTCTCATTTGCATAATTTTAAGGCGTGCAAATCACTTGAACAGTGGATCTTAGACCAATCGTGCATCTTTTTGATAGGTGATTGTAACCAAACATTTGAAGCCTTACAAGTTCTTGATGAATGTTCATTGTATTATTAACCACTAAAGGAACTAACTAGAATGAAAACAGAGGGTCAGAGGGAACATGTCTTCAAAATTACCATGTATAGTAAGGAGAACGTACCTGCAGTGGAAAAAGTTTGCAACTCCTAAAACTCTCATTATACTCATTAGAGTATAGTGGATAGTTTCAAATAAGGAAACATGATTTTATTAATTACAATAAAGAGAAATTTTGAGAGTTCAGTTAAAAGATTACCAATATAACATCTTGCGGATCCACAAAACAACTCTCAGAAACTCATGAAACCTTGAACCACTTAACTCTTATATACTTAATACTCCTACCATCTAGATCTTCATTGAGTCCCCAAAATAATCATCTTATTTGCCAACTCTGCACACATTATCTCATGTATCTTCTCTTTACTACTCAATTCTGTTAATAAATATTAGTTTGATGGGGGGAAAAATTTACCGTAATATATCCAAAGAACTTTAGTAGTTTTTAGTAACCTTTAGGTGGTGATGATTCCTTCCCTTAGCCTTAACTATTATACTTATAACTTATTAATAATTGTCTGTCCTTTTACATAAGTAGACATGTTCAAGCTGTTTACAGTGTCCGGGATAGCAAAGATGTCTTAGATAGTGCTAAGAGTTGTGCTTAAAATGTAATTGTGGACAAAAGTATAATCATTTAGAATATTAAGTCTAGACGAGTAAATAACACAGCTTTCAAGGCAACAAATTAAAATAGATAAAGGAGGAAGAGAGCCTGGAGATGCACATGAACTTTTGGAAAAGCTCCAGACCATCCTTTAGGGCTCTCAGCAGCAAGTGTGTCCACTGCATCATCTTCAAACTCAGTAGCACCTGCATCTTTCTGAGCATCCATAGTTCCCATCTGCAATCACGAATAATTGCCAGTCAGTGCAACAGAAAATGAAATATTCATGTCGAATGGGAATGGGATACTAGTAAACTCATAACTTACAGCAGCAGAACTTTCAAGTTGTCGTCGTGCCTCCAAGTATTTCGGATTAACATGAATACCATGAGATGGACGTGGTGATGCAGATTCAGTGTTTCTCGTCTTTGCCAAGGCAGCTGATCGTTGGTTCTCAGTTGTAGATATCTGCAATTCATCCTCGATCTTGCGGAGCACTGAAGGATGGAAAACTTTTGACCAAGTCCCAAAGAGGTGACGCATAGAAGGATGCAAGCTAGATTGAACTTGATTATATGCCTCGCAGAAGACCTTGTAATAACCCAAAAGGAAAAAAAGATGTCTCAGACTTGCACTATGAGACTCTCTTGCTCCCCATTAAAACTTGACAAAATGCTTAAAAGTAGTTTCAAAGGTATAATAGATTATTGAAATATAAAAAAAAAATTAGAGAGAGAGAGAACCAGTGGGAGAAAGTCTTCTGCGTGTTTCATTGAAGAGAATTTAACAAAACAACTCAGCCTACTATAGGCCACATACAACTAAATATAAACTAGTTAACAAGCATAATTAGGTTTTTGTAAACTAGTATAGTATCGCTTTAACGATTACAAAAATATTGGAATAACAACAAACAAACTACAGATCGACAGGGTTACAGGAGATATATTATCATGTTTACCTAAAATAGGGAGTGAAAGATGGATGGAAACATGAGGGGTCTCATATTAGGCACTAACCTTTGGTAGTTGAGATGCAAAGTACCTAACATATTCGCAGCCAATGTTCTTCACAATACTATCCAGGAGATATAAGGAAGGCAGCTTTTGATCTACTGGAACCTGCAAAAAGTAATGTGAAAGCATAAATATGTACGAAACTGAAGTGCTACGTGGGGCCAAAACAAGGGTGAACTACGACCAATTAAGAAAGGAAGAAACTATGAGCAATGAGAAGAAGTAACATCTAAATACTAATCAGATAAATATACTGAAAAAGGCGCACCTCTAACTGGTATTCCCATCTGTAACTGATGTAAGCAAATCCTAAGCTTGTAACCCCAAAAAGGGTGGACAAGATGGAAGAAAGTGATCTGTATTAGAAATGATGATAGAAACTAGTTGTTTCCATCAATACTAGCAGCAAAAGAATTTTCCTCCATATAAGCAGCAGATATCTACTTTTAGGAGGAATAATGTAGTGTTCAGATGCCTATCAACCATCGTGCATAATACTACCTTCGGGGCTTCCAAGTTCTTTTAGGTCATGCAACTCAAACAAGTTACAGCATTCAGTTGGGATGCTGTTAGTCTTTGGTTCAAATAGAAGTCAATAGGTCTTTTTTGCCAAACACCATTTTTCACTATGCGGGGGAGATTGATGGTTTGGAATTGGATTGTAACATAATGTAGATATTGGATTTATGGTGTTTAAAGCTATTAGTATCATCTTCGTAATACCAGGAGAAATTTGGTGTCCTACATGTCATGCTTTGACGGTTTAAAGCTATTGTATTTATGGTTGTTTAAAGCTATTGGTATCATGCTTCATGATAAGTATTTTGGTGTCCTACATGTCATGCTTCGAGGATTTGCACCAGAATATAACAGTATTGCATTATAGGAATTACAAGAAATGCATCTATGAACTATAACACGAGTTGGGATTCTAAAATAGACAATGCTTTAGAGATTTTGATTAACATCCAATCTACAAATAATCCATCATAGAATCAATCTCTGCAACTTAACCATATTTAGTAATTTAATAGAAAATCTATATTTCGCAACATATGCCCCTGCGTAACTCTAAAGCATAGCAGCACTGAGTTCTACACCAATATAGTCAAAGCCTTAGGTAATGCAACATACTCAAGCAAAAGGATTAGGTCGCATCAGGATAGAACCAATTCCATTGCTTATCTGTTACCAACCAGCCACTTTCTTATCTAATCGGGATTTAGTAAGATTCACATGGGATTGGTGGGATTCACTCTTATTAGTGGGCACCAATTATCAGTTCTATCTCTAAGCTTTTTCCATACTCAAAGACAACGCCGATGCAGTTTAAACTTTTTTTTTTCGCACTCAAAGACCAGTGGACATCGCAGAGTAACTCTACTAGTCTTCCCTTTAGATGGCAAAATACATCATCAGCTAAATAATGAGGTCCTTGGAGCTATGGTACCCCAATGCAATGCTCCTAGCGAACAACATCAATAACTAAGTCAGAAATTTGACCATATATGTAAATAAATACCCCAATAAAACTTGAAAATATTTGCAAGGAGGCCAAAAACCTTGAAAACTAAAATGTTTAAGAAATCAAACCCTCGAGTCAAAGTTTCAGATACTCTTGCACCTCAGAAGAAGATAGTTACTAGTAATAAGCCCAACATGATATTTGTCATTTATATCATTCTAATAGGATGTGCAAAAGGCTCAAGTTGGTTACATTTTGTAATATGAACCAAGGTTTGCAGTATCGGTTTCGAAGTCTTCTTATGGGTATCTATATTAGCGGTTTTCGATGCTTCTTCCATTTCGCATCAAAATTTCTGAGTTAATGGTTTCGTTAAGCCAAAAAAATAGTAAGAAGTTATTTTTAAGAAGTAGGTAGATTTGCTAAATTTAGGAACGAACTTATGTATTATTTGTTATTTTCCATTAGTTTTGAATTGAATAATATTCAAATTTTGCTTAATCATTCACTGCAATAGATATTGTTATTCGTTGTACTTGTTTTTAGACAAAGTACCTCTGAAATAAATAGTTTTAAATGGAATAACATTATGTATGAACATTGTGGATTTATAAATACATTGAAAATGATATTGATTATTGTGCGTTGATAAGGAACTTTATCGACACACTTTACTATGTTGATCTTGGTTGATCTTCGGCATGAACTAACCATTGTATCCACATTGCTTATGCATATTCTCTTTTTATTTTCTTTTATTTTTCTTTGTCGAATTGGCTGAAAAAGAAAGCACCAATTTCCGAAGCTACTCGTATCGATAAGGGTCGGTACCAACAGGGGCGGATCCAGGGACTTCAGTGAGTGAGGGCTTGAAAAAAAAGAAAAAGAAAAGTGAGTGAGTGAGGGCCAGGAAAAGAAATTATTCAAATGTATTTCAGAGGAATCGAACTCAAAACCTGCAAAATATACTCTCAAATACTTAACGAAGTGACCTAGCCTTAGAGCATCTCCAACCCTATTGTGAGTTTGAAAAAAATGGTTGCCACATAGGAATGACAACCATTTTTTTCAAAAGTACTTCTCCAATGCAAATGTGAAATAAAGTGTGGAGTTGACATGGCAATGACATGACAAAGACAATGTGAAGTTGGTTGTCTAGATCTAGACAATGCACTTCACAATGTCTTTATGTCCACATCATCATTTGTGAATAAAAATATTTATAAAAAAGAAGTAGAAGAGTAAAAGTTGTCTTGGAAGTTGTAAAAAAATATTTGTATTGTCTTCTCAATACTTTTGCATTGGAGATGACTTTTTAAACCCATTGTCATTTGTGAATATAACATTGCCACCTATACAAGACATTGTCTTGTGTCTCATGCCACCTAGGATTCACAACACAAAACAAGACAATAGGGTTGGAGATGCTCTTATCAATGATTATAAGTAAGGGTAAAATATATACATAACTTATCGTAATTCTTTGGAAAATACCTACATGCTATTTTATTTTTTGAAAATCCAGTGGGCATCAAGCCCCCACTCCTCTGTACATAGATCCGCCCCTGGTACCAGATCGAACATGCCAGAACTGATACGAACGGCCGTCCGATAGTGAAATTCTTGATTTGAAGTCGATTTCTTTGTCCAAATAAATCATTTTGAGGGTTTTTACCAATAGAACAATAGAAGAACCACCAATACATCAGAACCAACATCCACACCCTCCCTTCTTGAGTTTTAGATGGAACCCTAAATAAAGCATATACAAGCTGAAGAAGGTGGAATTGTGATTGCATCACCATTATCCAGTGTTATCAGGGTTTACTCTTAATATACTTCTGCTACAATTGTCGGTAAAAAAAACAGCACATACAACTCCAAGTACAGATTTTGATTAGAGTTTCTTCAATCAGAGCTCCACAACAAACCCATCGCATATGAACAATCACCAAATCCAAACAATAACCAAACCCCTTTCCTCTCGAGATCGACCGAAACGAGAGCCTCACCTCGAGAATCCGAGAGCATATCGCGTGGGCGATCCCCTCCCCGTGCTCCTTCTGGTCGCCGGCGATGATCGTGAGCTCCGTTATGATCGGCTTCGAGTTGAACGTCAGCTCCGAGAGAAGCTCCTCGTAGGCCCCCACCACGTCTCCTTCGTCCCGGACCAAGGCACGGAATTTGCCGAGGATCGGCGCGGACGCCGACGCCCTATGGTTCTCCATTGATCTTAGGGCTAGGGTGTGCTATTATGGTTTCTTTAGGGTTAGGGTTTGGATCTAGGTCAGGGTTTCTTCTCCTATCGGGGAAGGAGAGGAGTTTGGGTTGGAGATGTGCTGCACAAATATCGGAGTTCCGGGTTTCGTTGGTATCGCTATATACTACGTATCGGTTTCGATTTGGGTTCAATTTCGTATCGGTCAAATTTATTACAATAATTAAAATAAGAGAAAATTTGAGTGATATTCCAATTTTTTTTTCCTAATTCAAGGTACATCTCATACAATTACAATAATGTAAGGTACCCTCCACTTTTGACGAAAATGGTCTTCCACTAACGGTCAACTGGTTTGACCAATTTTTTTGACGAGAATACCCTTGTCTTTTTCCCTTTTCTCTATCCTGCGCCCATACCCCCGTCCCCCTCCGCTGGCAGGCCGCCTCCCCACCGCCTCCCGCCCCCTCCTCGTCGTCGGCGGTCCCCCTCCCCAGCGCCACCACCCACTCAGTCCCTCGTCGCTGCTGTCGCTGACGCACTTCAGTTGGAAAGCGTACTACAGTGCACAGAAGACTGTCAATGCTTACAATGCTCAATTTGGCTGGTTGTTTTCTGGCGCACTTCATTATGTCAATTTTTAAGTGAGCATCACTTTGTAAATCAATAACTTATGGTTCTTTATAAAGGCACTTAAGTTTTTTATCAGGGCTAGTCCGGATTGGTGCTAGCCCAGATTTTTTTGTGTTTTACTCAGGACAACCCATTTTTTTAATCTAGGGCTGTCCCAAAGTGAAATTCCCCCAAACCCAAATTTTTTCTCTCATTTGCAAAAAAATTTCTCTCTCTTCCTAAACCCTAACTCCTCTCTTCTTCTTCTTCCTCTTCTCCTCCACCATTTCTCCATCCCCAAGCAAGAAGTTAATTTGAAATTTCCTAGAAATTTCTCCCACCCTAGAAATTTTCTCTTCTTCTTCCTCTTCTCTTCCAAATTTCCTTCTCAAGAAGATCGATGGCACCCAAATTCTTTCTCTATTTGTTTCCAAAATCCTAGAAATTAAATTGAAAAATTCAAGCATCCATTACATTGTTTATTTCAATTGTCTGTAGCCCATTTGAATTAAACTACATTCGGAGTGGAAAATTATCTATTTAAATTAAACACAATTATGCACGAACGAAAAAACTCTGCGTCGACTAGGACTGCCCAATTTTCTGGCAGTCCTACAAACTGAATGGACTGCCAGAAAACTGGGTAGTCCTAAGTCACAACATGTGAAACAAAGGACTGCCCAATTTTCTGGCAGTCCTACAAATTGAATGGACTGCCAGAAAACTGGGCAGTCCTAAGTCACAGCATGTGAAACAAAGGACTGCCCATTTTTCTGGCAGTCCTTACTGTATTCAGGACTGCCAGAAAACTGGACAGTCCTACATACTGTACGGACTGCCAGAAAAATGGACAGTCCTTTGTTTCACATGCTGTGACTTAGGACTGCCCAGTTTTATGGCAGTCCATTCAGTTTGTAGGACTGCCAGAAAATTGGGCAGTCCTTGTTTTACTAGTTGAACTGCAATATTGGGGTTTCCTCCCATATTAGGGTTCGTATATTATGAGGAGCCTTTGGGTGCCATCGAAATTGGAAATGAGAAAAAAATTAGGGATAACAATATTAGGATTTCCACCAATATTAGGGTTTAACATTTTTGTTGTTGTTGTTGTTGTTGTTGTTGTTCTTCTTCTTCTTGGATGGGTTGAGGAAGAAGAAGAGGGAAAGAATAGAAAAAAAAGTGACTTTTATACCAAAGAGTGGGATAGCCCCAATCATTTTTTTCAATGACAAACTTGTAAATAATACAAAATTTAAAATGGGATAGCCCTGATAAAAAAGTGAAGTGCCTTTATAACTAACCTAACTTATTCTTTCTAAAATATATTACATATGTTTCCACTACCGTTTCTTGGAATCTCGAGAACTTTCATATCCATTCCATTTGCTTGAGATCTGGAAAGAAAAGGAAAGCTCTTTCTTGTTTACCTTCTATTTGCTTGAGGTCATTTGCTTTATGGAAGCATTTTCTGGCTGCTACTGCTGGTGCTCTCGCCAGAGAGAAGAGGGGGGAGCGGAGGCACGCCGGCGGTGGGGAGGGGGCAGTCAAGGAGGAAAGGAAGGGATACGGAGAAGAAGACGAAGGTATTCTCGTAAAAAAAATTGGTTAAACCAGTTGACCGTCAGTGGATGACAATTTCTGTCAAAAGTGGATGGTACCTTACATTATTGTAATTGTGTTGGGTGTACCTTGAATTAGGATTTTAAAAAAAGTGGGATGCCACTCAAATTTTGACTTTAAATAATAAAAAAAGTTGTTTGGCGTACGTTTGTGCACGCATGCGACGGAGCACAGCAGCAGCAAGAATGCTATCAAAGTAGTATTGTTGATTTTGATTATTGTACGCAAGAATGATTTTATACACAAGAAGGAACATTCAAAGAATCAAAATTTATTTCTCATCGAAATATATTATTTTTGTTGTCATTTGGATAGACCCAAATATGGATGCCCTTATCCATACCAACAACAACCTCTATCATATTCTCTCTTTATATGTTATCAATGAGAAATCATATTCTCTCTTTATATGTTATCAATGAGAAAAAGCTACGTACACATTTCTTTTCGGGCTATAAATTTCTCTCTCTCTCTCTCTCTCTGATTTCATCAGCACCAGACTCTAACCAATAAAGAAGAAAGGCCGGATCTAATTGACGCCGACACGAAAAAGGTCAGATGTGAATATACAAAAAAAAATTGTTGACTTTCTCTCCGTTGATCTCTCGTAGGTCAGATCTAGCCATATTTTGTATGTTATCTACAATTTTTTCCATTATCGAGGTAAGAAATATGTATTTGTTACAAGCCGGTCATCGTGTTCGTTTCTTCTATCTTATTCCATAATTTTTTGTAACATATTATAGATGTTTGATAATGGCATTCATTGTGAAAGATATCCATGAAGCACATGTGCAATTTGTCACGACCCGCACCCACTGTGAGGGTACAAGCACGTAACAGCGCCTAGCCTACGCCGCACTGTCGGCGGTAGAATATTGTTCTAGGTCATGAACATAACTAATACAATATAAAATACTCTCCAATTGGAGGCCAAGTCACAGAAGGTACAACTCAATCACAATCTAGAGGTAGAATATAGCACGATGGAATAGATAAGGAAATCCTCAAAACTGAGGTGCAAACATAAGTACATAAATCAAAGTTAACAAACACAAGTCTCAACATCTCCATAATAATACAACTCTGAAATCAAGGACATCAACTAACATGAAAAGAAAGAACAGTCTAGACTATCTATACTATGCATGAGTATCATCCTCAGCAGCTGCCTGAACCTCCCAAGGGTCCAGGTCGCGAGTGTCATCTAGGCAATCTCTATAGTAAGGGGTACAGAGTTCCTCATCATCCTCTGTAAAATTTTCAACAGGTCCAGTCAGGACGAGAGCGAGCATAATATATCTCACGCAGATCATAACAAGTTAGAAAATATAAACATGCAAGAGAGTACGATACATAAAAACTGAAAGAATGTACATGATGTAAAAGAAAAAACTGTAATAGAAATATCTACTATAAGTAGAGAACTATCAGTGACTAGTGATGTAGAGTACAAAGTCGACATCTGAACGGCTAAAATTGTACATGAATATACAAAAGAGGCTCACATGGTTATACTACTTTGGAATTGTTCACATGACTATTTATACTCCCCCATACCCCAATCAATACACAAGGATCCAGACAAGTTATGTTACGCACATGATTTTCACATGAAAGCCCATAGATGGGTGTACATGAAGTATACATGAGGGCTCAAAACTGAGTGCACATGAATTTCACATGAAGGCCCATGAAGGGAGTACACATGAAGTATAGGTTACACATAAAGTACATGAGAAATATGACCGTACATGAGAGCACATGAGAGTACACGAGCGTACATGAACGTACATGAAGCACATGAGAAACATGAATAACATGAGAGCGAGGAATACATGATGTACATGAAACACATGACATGAAGTATCCGATGCTCCCGAGGGGGATAACATCTCAATGTAGGGATCCATATAGTACCAATCCGTGATAATATCGTGACAGCATCAAATAAGGTAATCTAGAGCAGGAATATAATCCTAAGCAAGTTATGAAATGATCAGAGAATGTACGCGCCTGGTATCTGAATGTCTAAAGTAAATATACTGTCCGGGATGAGGTATCTGACTCCTATTCAGAGCAACACAAGTCAAGATGTATACAGGGGATGATAGATGAAATGTACAATGCATCTGCATGCTGTCTAGGTCAAACTAGACTAAAGTCAACACTTGGTCTACTCTAGTCAACTACACTAGTCAAACTAGGTCAGTCCTAACCCAGCAAGTCTCACTAAGTCTAACCAAGCCTAGACTAGCAATCGAATACAAGCACAAGCCAAACCAAGCTAAGCTAATCATACACAATATATATATATATATATATATATATATATATATATATATATATATATATATATATATATATATATATATATATATATATATATAGGGATAAGGGGTGAGTGAACATGTAGGTAAGTGCCAAGTGCAACATGCATCAATGTGAACTTGTGTCACAGTGATAGTGTCAACATAGCGTAAGGAGGTACATGAGATAATATGGGATTTGTGTTAACATAGAACATTGTATCTCATTTACTTGTATATTGTATACATTCCATCCATTATTACATTACATTCATGCTTGCATTCATTAGTCTTACACACAAACTTGCATGTTTTCAATCATTCATTACATAGATGCTTACATATATATTTCCATTTATGCATTCACTCCTTACCTTGCACTACTATATGCATCATACATTACATTTATTCATTCATACACTACATGTATTCATATATGCATACTTGCATACATGTTTCACTACAATACCTTGCATTACCCACATGCTTGCATTACATCCATTCATGCTTGCATACATACATGTATTCATATATGCATTCATGCCTACCTACATATTTTACATATCATGCATACATTACCTATATTGCATAAGAAGAGGGAAGAACATGAGTGTGTGTGTGTGTTTGATGTGTAGACAGTGGTGTATGTGAAAGGGGAACATGTGAAGGTGGGGGGTTAGAACCCAACTCAAAACCTATATATCATCACCTATATACATGCATTTTGATTTAGTTCATTACTTACATATATATATATATATATATATATATATATATATATATATATATATATATATATATATATATATATATATATATATATATATATATATAATCTCAGGTTTTCCTTTTAACATGTAAAATCTAATTTTAGTTTTTAACATTACATTCAAACCAATCAACCCAACTCAATACACAAGTTTAAAAGCATTAATCTCAGTTTTTTACATATTCAAACCCAACCTTCTCCAAATTCAGTTCACTGTGTGTGTGTATACATGGTGTGATGAGTGTAGGGTGATGTGTTCTCAGCTTGTACATATGTGTGTGTGTGTGTGCAATATGGAAATTAGTGCATCAGTGACAGGCTTGTGAGTTTTCAGTTTGTGTGCACATGTGTGTGTGTGTGGCAGCATACAATGGTGTATCAATGTGTGTGTGTGTGTGTAATTTCAGAATCAGTGTACACATAACAGTGTGTGTGTATATGGGTTTCCAGTTTGTGTGTACCTGTGTATGTGTGTGTGTACACAATATGTACCCATGTGAGTATATAAACAGTAAAGAGTGTGTGTTCTCAGCTTTAAATGTTCCATTTAATCTCAATTTACATGTTTTAAACAATAAGGGAAAAAGAATTCTCAGTTTACATATAGGAATTAATCCTCAGTTCTATACAATTGGGAAAATTCTCAGATTTAGATAACAGTTTTCAGACTTCTATGTATATCCCCAAATCTGGAAACCCCCTGTTCTTGACTGATACAGGAACCCTTCTCCTTAATTAAACTTTACATCATACAAAACAACTCGAGCCATCTTAGGATATAACATAAAACCAATTCAAAGGAACCAAGCCACAAATCCAATCAAATTTTCAGTGAACTTAACATACTATCTCAAGTTAACATTTCATTCAATCTCCTGGAAAACCAAAATTCAAACTAAAACCTAAAAACACATCACAGTTGGTCCCAGAGGTGTAAACTATTATCCCACACATGCTCACATATTAATAACAACAAATTAATCATTAATTATCGAATTAAAACCTAATTAAACTCGAAATTATACTGAACAGTGCACTGTATCAGGAAATCCTATTTTCGAACCCAATTTCCTATTTGAAAAACCATAACAACAGACGAATCAAAAATGGGGGTCATGTGTGCCAGCATAGGGGGTCAGTGTGTGTCCACATTGTGTCACCAATCGTGTCCAATTGTGTCAAAATATGTGTCAAAACCTGTGCCAGAGAACCAGTAAAAGTACTGTCTCGTGGGGACATGTCGAGCCACATTGGACTCGATACATGTAACGCCCCAGAACCAGAATACTGGAGAGCGGGGGCGAACATAGCCAGCTAGGTATATTGAAGTGCAACCCACCTCGCTATACGGTCGCGGCTGTCCAGATACATTAGGGTTTAACTACAAGCCATCAGTCACTTATGGTCATGAACAAGTCTAGTGTCTCAATCTCAAACAAGCAGTAACCGTTACAAGAAGTCAGAGCACCAAATATACAATAGTAAGGCGTCTCATACATTACATATTTGGATGATCATGAAGCTAGTCGTACAAAATGTCAAGACTAGCAAGAGTTTCAGTCATACATGATCAACCCTAGGATTCGTCAATCATGTTACAGTCCGTAGGCAGACAGTAAATAAAGGTACAATACGAGCTAGCACGTGCTCGTCGGCTAAACGCCTCAAAAGAATATTTATACAATAAAATGGGAGAACAAAAGGAACCCACTCGTTGCCAGGGTTACGCCTGGTGGTCACCATCTGGCTGGAAGGTAGGTAGATCCTCTGGAGCTGCTCCGATATATGGCCATACAAAACCAGCTAGGTCAGACCCCAGAAAGAGCAAGTGTCACAAAGGAGGCTTCACTTAGGAACTAAAACCAGCATATAATAAATGGATATTAAAGATAATTATATAAGAATCTGATAATAACAGTGACAACAACAGAGAATTGAGTACGAGGAAACCATTCAGGTAGCCCGGTCACAACCCTTAAACCAAACAAGGACCGGGGTTGTAACCCTTCACCTGAATAGAAACCCGTCTCAAATTCTTGTTGGTAAGTAAAACATGTCGATCATGACATGGGGTGCAATAAGACAATAAACGAAGAGATGACACAGAACCGTTCCGGGATCCAGGTTACAACCCTTAAACCAAACAAGGACCGGGGTTGTAACCCTTCGCCTGAACAGAACTTGGCCCCTGATCATTATTGTTAAGGTAAGCATAAATAATTATGTTATTGAAGTAACCAGGTACCGGGACAGGACAAGACTTAGACTCCATCCAACATTCAAGGCCAAGCAAATAAATACGGCTTGATACTTTAACTAACTAGGGTTATCACAGGCCTAGTTACTAGCAAGATGCAATAAGATTATTCCAACAGCCACAAGCCCTGCAGACCATCCAGGCTATCCGGACGTAATTTAGGGGTTGAATTCATGTGGGTACATTGTCCAAGAACACATGTACCCTTAAGTAGCTTGAAGGGTGCAACACATGACAGTGTGCTGGAAATGTGCCCTACTCGACGGCAGGCTACAGATCCCATGATGGGGCGCCCAGATAACGGGATTGCCTGTAGCTGGGAAATCTTTTCATGACTACTGGATTATTCTAGTTATTAGCCTTAGTCAATTTAAGTAGGTACCCCTGACCGTGGTACTCAGGGGTCCCTGCCCTAGACATGATGCGAGACAGTACTGGTTCATTTATACATACAAAATCGTCCACGGTGTCCAGGCCATTCATTCTTGTCATGTCATGCTAGCCGTCGCAACAGCTTTCAATAGTTCCCATCATGCTTGCTTGTCATGTCATGTCAGGTCATGTTAACTTCATACCATGCCGTGTACAATTATTATTTTAAACATATTAAATAAATTCGTGATTATCAAGTTATGACAAAAGGCGTAAGGATATAAAAGGGTAAAGGTGTATGCCATAGGGACTCAAATCTATACGCACGCACTACTACGCTAGGCCAAGGGGCCTCAAGCGTAAAGTGGCTATACGCATAGCAAGAGCACGGTGAGATAGCTCTACACGAGCAAGGGTGCGCTAGGCCAAATGGAACCTGAGCGTAAAACAGTTCTACGCGGGCAAGACCTAAGGATAGGCAGCTCTACGCGAGCAAGAGTGCATGCGGGTGGGGTTTTACGCGAGCCAGGGCCTTAGCTAGCCAGCCGTAAGCGAGCGAGGCTCTACGCGAGTGAAACTCTACGCGAGTGAAACTCTACGCGAGTGAAACTCTCGAGCAAGACTTTATGCACGCGAGAGTCTGCTCAAGCCAGAGTTTTACGCGAGCACGATTTTACGCGAGAGGGAGGGCCCCGAACGTAAAATTCGAATAAACTCGGCGTAAAACGAAGTACGCTGGCACGCAAATGCGTGTGCGTAAAAGGCTGAATAATATGCTGTCACGTAAAACGTGGGCGTAAAGGCTAAACACTACGCTAGCACGTTAGAACGTGTGCGTAAAACTTCATCTTCTCCCCAAGGCCGGTATAAGCAGGCGTAAAAGCTCACGAACTCAAGCAAGCCCTATCTCGGCCAAATCTTGATGAAATCCAACCATTCAAGAGCCAAACTTGCGTGAAATCGAAATCCCTACTACATGGAACTCTCCATTTCGGAAACAACCAAGTTTTAGAAGATCAAAACCATGAAGATCAAAAATGCTAAAAACTTAGATCTACATGAAATGAGCCATGGAATTCGAAAATGCTAAATACTAAAGTGACTTAGAATCTCATGAGGAAGACAATGGAACAACAAAATCTGAGTTCTTCCATGAAGCAAGTTGCACTTGTCTAAGCCTCATGTTAGGTGGAGGAGTAATGGAGCAAGAAGAAGAATTAATGAAGAAGTAAATGAGGAGAGAGAATGGGTATGCGGCTAATAAAGGAAGAGAGGGGTGGTAGGTAGGGGTTTGTATTCCAACCCAAACCGAACCAATCAAGCCGAACCCAACCGAACCCGATGTATGCCAGAACCATGAAATGCTAACTAACTCATGCCAATGCAGAATCCAAGGCTATCTAGTCAAGACAAGTCGATCCAGGATGAACCCAAAATAAACAAAGGCAAGAGTAAGCCATGATTAAGCTAAGCAAGACAAGTCTAATTACGGGTCGAGATTACGTACACGTATAACAAAATACGTAATACGAACTACAGGCGTTACAACTCTACCCACCTTAAAAGAATTCTGTCCTCGGAATTTAATTAAGATGCCAGAGAGGCAAGGACAAGCTATATTAATCACATACAAGCTATACTAAGCAATCAATCAAGCAATCGTTCATGCACGCAAGAAAATCGAGGGCATAAGGCATAAGAAGACATTATACCTTACGAGTCAAACATGTCGGGATATCGTGATCGGATATCATCCTCACGCTCCTACGTTGACTCACCCAAAGAGTGATGACCCCAAGCAACACGGACTAAACTAATAGTCTTGTTCTTGAGTATCTTCTCTCTCCGGTCTAATATGGATACGGGTCTCTCCTCATACGAAAGGTTGGTACCAACAACCAATTCTGAATGATCCAGGATATGGCTCGGGTCCGAGATATACCGTCGTAATTGGGATACATGGAATATGTCATGCACCTCACGTAATGACGACGGAAGAGCGAGACGATAGGATACATCACCTACTCGCTCCAGAATATCGAACGACCCTATATACCTAGGATTAAGCTTTTCCCGTACGCTGAAACGAATGACACCACGGTTAGGCAAAATCCTCAGGAATACATGGTCGCCGATAGAAAACTCAAGAGGACGCCGATGATAATCGGCCCAATGACGTTGGCGATCTTGTGCGACGCGAAGATGATCTCTAACTCTTCTGACCATCTCAATAGTTTGAGCAATCATTTCCGAACCGAGCATCTGCCTCTCTCCAAGATCGTCCCATGCTAGCGGGGATCGGCACTTCCTACCATACAATGCCTCGAACGGTGCCATCTGGATACTGGCCTAGAAACTGTTGTTGTACGAGAACTCCACCAGGTGCAGGTGATCTTCCCATGAACCACCGAAGTCGAGTATACAAGACTGCAACATATCTTCCAAAGTTCGTATGTATGCTCTGACTGACCATCTGTCTGCGGATGATAAGCTGAGCTGAACTGGAGGTGAGTTTCCAAACTCTCCTACAGACTGTGCCAAAAGTGCGACGTAAATCTTGAATCTCTGTCCGAGGTGATACTGACTGGTACACCATGAAATCTGACAATCTGCCTGACGTACATCTTTGCTAGCTGAGCCGTCGACTGACCAACTCTGAACGGGAGAAAGTGAGCCACCTTCGTGAGCCTATCTATAATAACCCAAATAGTATCTCTACCGGCTGGGGACCTAGGAAATCCCGTCACGAAATCCATGGTTATATGCTCCCACTTCCATTCTGGAATCAGTAAAGGTTGAAGAAGTCCTGCTAGCCTCTGATGTTCAGCTTTAACTTGTTGGCAAACCAAACATCGAGAGACAAACTGGGCTATCTCCATCTTCATGCCATTCCACCAAAAGTGCTGACAGATATCACGGTACATCTTCGTGCCACCAGAATGAATGGAATACTGTGAACTGTAAGCTTTTGCCATGACTTCCTGTCTGATATCTCCACTGGGTACACAAAGACGCCTCCCATGTCGAAGTGTACCATCCTCATAGATACATAGCTCTGGTCTTCGCCCTGCCTCACACTCGGCTCTGAGTTGCTGAAGCTTGGAATCTGTTGACTGTGCCATCCGGATCCTCTCAACTATAGTGGACTGAACTTGCATGTTGGCTATCAATGCCACATTGGTAGGAAGGACAACCTCAATTTCTATCTTCTGAAGATCTGCTAATAACTCTGGTTGCGCTGTGAGGAAATAAACTCCGGCTCTCATGCTCAGCGCATCTGCAACAACATTGGCCTTCCCAGGATGATACTGCAGGTTGACATCATAATCCACAAGTAGCTCTAGCCACCTCCTCTGACGCATGTTAAGATACTTCTGAGTGAACACATACTTCAGGCACTTGTAGTCGGTAAAAATCTCCACCCTATCTCCATACAAGTAGTGTCTCCAAAGCTTAAGTGCAAACACTATTGCTGCCAGTTCCAAGTCATGGGTTGGGTAATTCCTCTCATGATCACGAAGTTGGCGTGACGCATAAGCTATTACCATCCTATGCTGCATCAAAACACATCCTAAACCTCTGCCTGAAGCATCACAATATACTGAAAATCCTCCGGTCTCATCTGGAAGTGTGAGAATGGGTGCCGTCATCAAACCTCGCTTCAACTTCTCAAAAGAATCCTGACATTCTGCTGTCCAAGCAAACCGCACATCCTTGCAGGTCAATTGGGTCAATGGCGCTGAAATTCGAACAAAGTCTGAAACAAATCGTCGGTAGTAGCCGGCCAATCCAAGAAAACTGCAAACTTCTGCAACTGTGCTAGGTACTGACCATGTCTCAATAGCTACTATCTTCTGGAGATCCACTTCTACTCCTCCTCTGGTGTTGATATGACCCAAGTACGAAATGCGATCGAGCCAGAACTCGCATTTACTGAACTTGGCATACAACTGGTGATCTCTGAGAATTTGGAGGACAACTCTGAGATGCTGCTCATGCTCTGCTTCACTCTTGCTGTAGACCAGGATGTCATCTAGGAACACAATCACGAACTGATCCAAGTAAGGCATGAAAATACGATTCATGAGGTCCATGAATACGGCCGGCGTATTGGTTACTCCAAATGGCATAATAAGGAACTCCCAATGCCCATATCTAGATATGAAAGCTGTCTTCGGGATGTCCTGCTCTCTGACTCTGATCTGATGGTACCCTGACCGTAAGTCGATCTTCGAGAATACGACTGCCCCCTTGAGTTGATTAAACAAGTCATCTATCCTCGGGAGAGGGTATCTGTTCTTAATTGTCACTGAATTCAAGGTACGATAATCTACACATAATCTGGACGTACCATCCTTCTTTTTCACAAGAAGCATCGGGGCTCCCCAAGGCGATCCACTAGCACGAATGAATCCCTTGGTTCTAAGTTCTTCAATCATCTTGTACAATATCTCTAACTCTGACGGCGCCATCCTGTAGACTCTCTCTGTCACTAGGGCTGTCCCTGGGATCAAGTCTATGGTGAACTCGATCTCTCGCTCTGGCGGCATTCCTAGAAGCTCTTCTGGGAAAACATCTGGAAATTTCTCGATTATCCGGGGTAGCTGCACTGCTGCTACTGCCATCCGCAATACCGGAGGAGAAGGTTCAACTTCGCCTCGGAAAAAGAAAAACTTTGGCTCGCCTGAAATGCTAAAAACAACCATGCCAATAGGGCAGTCTATCCTAGCATACTGGTCTCTCAACCAATCTATTCCTAAGACCACATCATAATCGGCCATCGGGAACTCTATCAATCTAGCGGGAAATTCTCTACTGCTAATTACGATCCTACATGAGGAAAACACTCTATCTACTCCCATAAGACCGTTACCAGTAAGTATATTGAGCCTTACTGATAATGACTCGGGCTCCATTCCTATCCGTGTCGCGAATCGTGCAGACATGAATGAATACGATGCACCAGAATCAAATAACACTAAAGCCAGAAAAGTGTTGACAAGAATAGTACCTGCCACTACCTCACCTGGTGCCAATCCTTCTTCTCCTATGGTCAAAGCCAGCACTTGACCATGTCCTCTGGGTGCGGGTCCCCTCTGCTGAAAATCTCTATGGCAATTCTGGGTCCGAGCTTGGACTTGGGCATACTGCTGCGGTCTCTGCTGCTGGAATGCCTGGGCCTGAGACGGCAAGGGCCTCGAAAACGGGTACTGCTGCTGCTGCTAGACTGATACGGGGGCTGGCCCCCTAACTGAAGGACTAGAAAAGGTTGATGAAGATGAACTCCCCCTGTTCGGGCAGTTCCCAACCCTGTGGTCCGGGGCACCACAAACCAAGCACAACCCCTGTGCCCTGCGACACTCTGATACCACATGCCCTGGCTTCCCACAATGAGTGCAACCCATTGCGAAAGACTGCTTCTGCTGCTGCTGGGGATACGCTGGGGTCGAATGCTGGACCGACGTAATAGAAGTCGCCCGCCTCGGAGCTCCAATGGTCAAAGCCCGAGCGGCCGGGGATGGTGCTGAAGACTGGTTCATCTGGCCGTGAGACCTCTTCTGACTCCCGGTCCGGTCCACAATCCTCTGGGAGGTATACTCATGCCTCCTCGCTGCTCTCAATACTGCATCAAAAGCTCAAACTGCTCCACTGCCAGTAAGATCTCCAGGTGGAGTCCCTGCTGGAACCGCTGAGCTCTGTCGAACTCGGTTGCCACCAAGGTGGGAGCAAACCGACTAAGTCTCGAAAACTCGGCCGCATACCCGTCGATCGTCCTGTCCATCTGCTTTAGATTGGTGAACCTCGTCTGTAGATCGTACCGAGCTACAGTATCGAAGTATTTGGTCTGGAATCTCTCACGAAACACTGTCCTGACAATAGGTGCCACTAATCCAACGGCCTGTGCTGCCCACCAGCTGCGGGCAAGATCCAATAACTGCAGGCGCACCACGGCCACCTTTTCGTCTTATGGATTCCTGGCTGCTTCTAGAATCACCTCTGTATCCTGCAGCCAAGCATCTGCGGCAATAGGATCTTCGCTACCATCGAAGAAGGGAGGGGTCAAACGCTTGAAGCTGTTAGCCGCACTGTTACCTGGATGACCTCCTCTACTCAAAACATCTTGTACTGCCTGGTGCAATGCATCACCTCGACGATCTTGAGAAGCTAGCAATATCCTAATGAGACCCACCAAGGTGCCATCATCGGGTTCTGCGGGCTGGACTAGCTGGACTGGCTGGACTGGTGGCTCTTGACCCCCAGTAGGCATGACTCTGGAGGCTACTCCTGAATGCTGAACTTGATCTCCAGGTTGCTGCTGGTCCACGGGAGGTGCTCTGCCTTGCCGATCGGTAGGACCAGGAACAATACCGCTGAAGAAGACGACATAGGGAACAATAAGGAAGGACCAGGACAGATCAAAGATACAAGCATGTGATCAGGTCAAGAATTCAGGGATTTAAAGGATACGAGCAGATATCAAGGGCGAGTACTGATTGAGACATCTATTCAGTAAACCCTCACATATCTTGATTCACAAGACCTACATGGGCCACCACTTAAACCATGTAACGCCCCAGAACCAGAATACTGGAGAGCGGGGGCGAACATAGCCAGCTACGTATATTGAAGTGCAACCCACCTCACTATACGGTCACGACTGTCCAGATACATGAGGGTTTAACTACAAGCCATCAGTCTCTTATGGTCATGAATAAGCCTAGTGTCTCAATCTCAAACAAGCAGTAACTGTTACAAGATGTCAGAGCACCAAATATACAATAGTAAGGCGTCCCATATATTACATATTTGGATAATCATGAAGCTAGTCGTACAAAATGTCAAGACTAGCATGAGTTTCAGTCATACATGATCAACCCTAGGATTCGTCAATCATGTTACAGCCCGTAGGCAGACAGTAAATAAAAGTACAATACGAGCTAACACGTGCTTGTCGGCTAAACGCCTCAAAAGAATATTTATACAATAAAATGGGAGAACAAAAGGAACCCACTCGTTGCCAGGGTTACGCCTGGTGGTCACCATCTGGCTGGAAGGTAGGTAGATCCTCTGGAGCTGCTCTGATATCTGGCTATACAAAACCAGCTGGGTCAGACCCCAAAAAGAGCAAGTGCCACAAAGGAGGCTTCACTTAGGAACTAAAACCAGCATATAATAAATGGATATTAAAGATAATTATATAAGAATCTGATAATAATAGTGACAACAACAGAGAATTGAGTACGAGGAAACCATTCAGGTAGCCCGGTCACAACCCTTAAACCAAACAAGGACCGGGGTTGTAACCCTTCACCTGAATAGAAACCCGTCTCAAATTCTTGTTGGTAAGTAAAACATGTCGATCATGACGTGGGGTGCAATAAGGCAATAAACGAAGAGAGGACACAGAACCGCTCCGGGATCCAGGTTACAACCCTTAAACCAAACAAGGACCGGGGTTGTAACCCTTCGCCCGAACAGAACTTGGCCCCTGATCATTATTGTTAAGGTAAGCATAAATAATCATGTTATTGAAGTAACCAGGTACCGGGACATGACAAGACTTAGACTCCATCCAACATTCACGGCCAAGCAAATAAATACGACTTGATACTTTAACTAACTAGGGTTATCACAGGCCTAGTTACTAGCAAGATGCAATGAGATTATTCCAACAGCCACAAGCCCTGCAGACCATCCAGGCTATCTGGATGCAATTTAGGGGTTGAATTCATGTGGGTACATTGTCCAAGAACACATGTACCCTTAAGTAGCTTGAAGGGTGCAACACATGACAGTGCGCTGGAAATATGCCCTACTCGACGGCAGGCTACAGATCCTATGATGGGGCACACAGATAACGGGATTGCCTGTAGCTGGGAAATCTTTTCATGACTACTGGATTATTCTAGTTATTAGCCTTAGTCAATTTAAGTAGGTACCCCTGACCGTGGTACTCAGGGGTCCCTGCCCGAACCAATCAAGCCAAACCCAACCGAACCCGATGCATGCCAGAACCATGAAATACTAACTAACTCATGCCAATGCTGAACCCAAGGCTAGCTAGTCAAGACAAGTCGATCCAGGATGAACCCAAAATAAACCAAGGTAAGATTAAACCATGATTAAGCTAAGCAAGACAAGTCTAATTACGGGTCGAGATTACGTATACATATAACAAAAAACGTAATACGAACTACAGGCATTACAACACACAATACGAGAGACCATGTGCTCGTGTCCAATGTTAGACTAGGTCTAGGGTTATGTGGTCGATACCTCATTTGGTGTCCTCGTCGTGTCAGGACGAGACACGAAGTGAGTGTCAGTCGAAGAAATTCGACTATACAGTGCCTGTGTAAAACCAATGCACATGAGATTTCGTGTCCGACATGACACGAGAGTCCATGAGACTCGAGGGGGGGTCTGTCAGTGATGGCCCCCACCTCTGTGTCAAAAATAAAGTGTCCTCGTGGCGTGTCCACAGAGAAACAGGATACGGGTAGCAGGGCACCCGTGCGGCTGTGGCGTGCATCGAGTCCACGATCGTTTTCGACACGAAAATGACACAAATTCGTGTTCAGACCTAGGGAGAATGAAAACACACACATAGATCTATATTTTTGTTCAAATAGTTTTCAAAAATATGAATAAAAAGTTCTTTGTGGCATTTCAAGAAACACATACATAGACACATTGATACGTGTCCGATACGGACACGAAATGGACACGATTTCTAACCAAATTTGAGGGACAGCTAGGGGACACCTAGATCTAGGCTAGGATGCAAAGAAATCAGAATAAAAACACAATTTAGATGGTTTACTTATAGTGTGACAAATGGCAAGAAAAGCCCCAAAATAGAGTGTCACGACCCGCTTCCGAATAATCGGACACGAGTCGGACATGCCCAGCCTTCGTCACTAGACACGACGAAGTAAGCTGTACCAAACTAGGAAAATTTAACCAGATAATCATAAATGTATATAATCACAGCATCTAAAAAACGTATCCCAGAATGATCACCATAATCCACAATTCTATGTATCTAAATGTACGAGTCATCAAGAGTGAAATGTACTATGAATTCTAAATCAATATCTAAAAGTAAGGCTAACAGTCTAAACCTGAAACCTCAAGCTAAGTCATGACCCATCTTGCTCAGCTAAGATCCTGGGCTCTGGCCCATAAGGTATAATGATATCCTGCAAGCATACCTGCAACTTATCCAGTCAGGAACGAAGTAAAGTACAGTTCTAGGTAATGAACAAGACATCATGATATGAAAGTACAAAGGAACATGATATGTAAAGAACAAGAAAGAACATGGTGTATAAGTACATGAAAGAACATGGTATGTAAGAACATGAAAGAACATGGCGTGTAAGATCATGAAAGAACATGGTATCTCAGGAATCACATGAACTAAGTACATGATATATCTCCTGAACATGTGTGCACAATATTTGAAATATAACTAAGTATGTGACCGGCTAGGGGTAAGAACATGAAAGCACATGAATGGTACGGCTTAGGACCTGCGTGCACGATGCGGGGTCTAAGCTAAACACACCTGAGTTGTTTCTTGGGTTTGGTCACATAATAGTATATTTCCCACCCCAGGTACAAGTAATAAGAACAAGGAACATGAGCACCAGAAATACATGTCGTGTTGCAGTGTGTCAATCAAGAAAGCACATGATATAATGAAATGCACAAGACCACAGAATGTACTTGCCTTGCTCCAGGAAGTACGGGTCAAGATCGGAGCTAGATGTCCTCCTGTTAATTTGGTACAAGTTGGTTAATTTCTACACAATTATCAACTAGTTATTTATTCTCTAATCACAACTATCTATAGTATGATTAAATGTACTAACCATAACCTCCACCAACTATGGCTAACTAGTTATATTACTAATCCTCCCTGTCTAATAGGTGAAGAGGAAGTTCTTACAAAACTGATATTGAAATATTATACTAAAATATGTTCAAGTGAAGATTTGCATAAAAAGGGGATACTGCTACTCTAAGAACCTGGAACATGAGAGTTTGACTAAATTTAACTCATACAAACACCATGAAATATCCCCTTGTTGGGTTCGAACCTTCAGTTTCTATGCTGCTGGTAAAATATTCAAGACTAAATCGCACTATGAAATATCCACACAAGATTAAGCTAATGTTCACCATCAAAATTATGAATAGGTCTTACTGCAGTAATAGGCAGCAATTGACACCCAGCTAGGAAGGAAAAACCTAAAACAATTAGTGGATTCAAAACCACAACAAATCAAATTTAGCAGGCTTAGCAAAGAGCTGCTGCATCAAATACTCAAAGCACATTTGTCTTGTACAAAAGAACCCATGGCAACATGACTTATGTCCTAAGTGAATTCAAGCTAAATCAACCACACCTTTCAATATTCAAACTAATATATAGAAAAGAATAATATATACTCAGTTTAACAAATAATCAATAGAATTTCATTTAGAAAATATTATACAGGAGATTCGAACCCAAAATATTACCACTTATAAATAAACCAACTTTCCAACTCTGCTACAACTTATATTCAGCCTTCTAAAAATAGGTTTGGACATACAACTTAACATTCTACCATTGTTGTGCTATATAAATCAGCAGTACAACCAAAAACTCTTTGAACTAAAACCTAACTTACTAAGTCTCTGTTACAAACCATCTGGACAAAACAAATTCAAAGCAAACTTATAGCTAACGGTCATAAATTTAAAAATGATCACATCCACAAACTAGCTACAGTTTAAACAACAACTGCTTAACCATGCATCATCTCTCCTTCGACATCATGTCAGTATCCAACCTGGACATGATCTCAAATCACATAACAACCAGCATCAAAATTCCTTGGATGAAACCAGTCACATAGAGAGAAAAAAGGAACCCCAAAAATATTAATACAATAGAAGAATAGAATTTAAAAAATATAAATCAATAAGAAAATTATGCTACTATCAGTCCCAGCCTCCCCTGCAACAGCAATTACTTGAATCATTCCGAAGTCAGACATGAATCACTGCAGTATATAATCCATGCTCTAACATGCATACACCGGACACGAACCCACACACACTGATCACGAACCCACGAACACTGATCACGAACCCACGAATACTGATCACGAACCCACGAATACTGATCACGAACCCACGAATACTGGACACGACTCTAGTCTTGGACATAACGGAAAGCCGGACACAATCAAACGCACCCTGCATCCCGACCTCAATCCCGACAAAACGACCATAATTAAATCAAGAACTCATGGCAACAACTACAGCAAAGGAGGGACAGAATTGTACCTGAAATGAAGTTCCCGCATGATGGCACAATCTCATGAGTCGGACACCCCTTTCCGTGTCCAGATGTGATCTAATGCCCTTCTGCAGTACTGCACCGGACCGGTCCAAAGTCGATTTATAAAAGTGGAGCAACTGACCAAACGAAATCGAAAGAATCACAAATTCTTCAAGAATTCAAATTACACACCTCGATCATCGATCGAATATATCGGTAACTGAGATGAGGAACTCGGACAAATTTGGAGAGGACACCGCGTCGCCTGGTCGTCGAAGAAGCTGATCAAGAAACCGTCGTGCTGTGCACTGTGGAGGAACGGATCTCGCTGGAGCAGAACGATCGTACGAGCGTACTGTTCAAAGAAGTCGCCGGGAAAATTGGAGCTCAGTCGCCGCCGTCCACCTCCACGTGGATGGCCGTGCGCCACCAACGTCATGCTCGCCGTCGTGGAAACCACCGCCGTCGTCGCTCGTGGAAACCACCGCCGTCGCCGCTCGTGGTAACCACCGCCGTCGCCATCACCAAGGAAGGCACGGTCATCGAAGAAGTCTGTCGATCGTCGATGCTTGCCTAGTTATGGAGAGGAGATGGCTCGGTCAGTGCTGCTGGAAGAGAGCCTCGCCATGGCCGTCGCCGGAGAGATTAGGGTTAGGGCTCGGAAAATCGATTTGGGGAAGAAAGAATGAAGAGCTGAGAGAAAAATTTACTGAGAAAGGACTCTCTCTCCATTCACCAGCTTTTTTTTAAAAAAATATTTGCACTTTTGCAAATAACCCCTCCGATCTAATTAATTTACGAAACAGCCCCTCCGCCTAATAATATTTACATTATCCCCCTCTTCATTTTCACTTATTGCGGAATGAATGAAAAAAACAGTTAAAAAGTCACATGGTGGTCCCAAATTTTGTTATAACAACTTTCAAAATTTTAAAAAAATAATTTTTGCCCAATTAATTTCCCTCCAAAAATATCAATCACCATATTTATTATTTTAAAATCAAAAACTTATTATTTGAAACTTAATCATCAACTATTATTAATATTAAAACTGTTTTTAAAATCAAATTAATTTCCCGAAACAGGGAGGTGGAGTTACAAATCTTCTCCTTAAAATAATTTTGTCCTCGAAATTCTAAGGAAAACAAACATTTTTATCAATTCAAAAATGGTTCATGCTAAAATATTAAAAAAATTATTGAAAGATAAATTCTCTGAAACACAAGAGTACAATCAAGAAAACAAACTAGGATAGCGATCCCGTATTTTATCCTCACGCTCCCATGTGGACTCTTCCGGAAAGTACTGTTTCCACATGACGCAGACAAGTGGAATAGTCTGGTTCCGCAGTTATTTCTCCCTCCTATCTAAGATCTCCACTGGCTGCTCCTCGTAGGTCAAGTTCGGACCCATCTCCAGCTCTGAATAATCCACCACATGGCTTGGATCTGGAAAGTAGCATCGAAGCTGGGACACGTGATAAACGTCGTGCACTCTCTCCAAGCTGACTGGAAGCGCTAGTCGATATGGCACCTCGCCAATCCGTACCGTCAAGTCGAAGGGCCCGATGAATCTCGGACTGAGCTCCCTGCTTCTGCCAAAACGAATGGTGCCTCTGGTCGGCGAGATTCTTCAGGAACACTCTGCTTCCAACTGTGAACTCCGGTGGCCACCTGCTGTTGTCCGTCTAGTACTTCTGTCAATCCTGCACAACTCTGAGGTGCTCCCTGAGCCTTGAGACCCCGTACGATAATTATATACAAAAAGTTGGAATAACACGATCAATGTTCAAGAATCAAATAGGCACGAGATAGAATAAAATTTCAATTTCAACTTAGAGGAGCAAAATCGTGAAGATGCAAACTATTAAGTATGATCAAAAGTGGACTAGGACAAGATAGGAAAATCATGGTCAGATATGCATGATTTAAGATTGAAGTTTAGACAAGACATAAACGAAGTATGGAATTAAAATCTGGCAATGTATAATTTTGAGGAATAAAATGATCTAACGATAAAATGCTAAAGGGAAGTTAGCAAGAGTTGATTGAGGAAATGTACGAAATACTCAGGAGATACAGTATCAAATCAGGATAAACGTGCAAGGATTTGTGATTCTCGAAAACCAATAATCATATGAAAAAGGAATATAATTTCCATGATACCCGAGAACATATAGGTATTTGAAATCACTTTGCTTATAATCCCTACCCCGCTAGTATATATCTGATTGCAGTGGACTTTCAGCGCTGTGACTCAAATAACAATATGTCACCGAATATTCTGTGCACTATATCTATTTTTCCAACAATCATTAACGAAGCAACCCAAGAGATCACGACATGAAGAATTTAGGACAAGTCTCCATAATACCCGAAACCTATGAATGTCTGAAATCACTTCAACTTAGAGTTCCTGCCCCGCCAGTGTGCTGCTAGCTGCAGTGAACTTTCTGTCTCCATAATCCAGATAACGGCTGCAGCGCGCAACTATCACGCCCTAGTAGGTCATCGAATAGTCTTTCAACTTTATCCACAGAAAATTTCAAGGAATCAAAATGAGTTTCAATAGTCCAAGTCACGAGAATGGTGAGGTTATCTGACTATTAGAATACAAGGGTTTATGAGGTACTAAGAGATGACAAGGAATCCAATCAGTGAGTACAAAAGGGCAACCAGGGAGATTTAAAATTTCAGACAGGGAGCGAAGTTTCAAATTATAACGAAATTTTAATTAATATCTGGAATGGTAACAAGATTCCATATATGGGACATTATTCCGAAGGAATAACAGAGTCTCGAAGGGTAAACTGAAGCAAGGTATCAGATAGGAGACAAGTTCCAAGATGAATAAAATTCCGTACTGGAAACAAGTTTTAATAAAATCTCGAATAATAATGAAATCTCGAGCAAAACTTGAATTGAAAATGAATTCTCCAATAAGGTACACAGTGAAAGAAAAATAGAAAAACAAGTATCAACAAAGTCGTGAATAAGGAAATAAAATCTCGAATAGAAAATCTTGACGAGGAAACAAGATATCAAATAGGGAACAAGGGCTCATCGAGTCACGAGTAGGAACTGAAGTTTCAAAGTCTAAAAAATCTTGGATATATAAGACAAAATCACGAACAAAACAAAGTCTCGAAAATAGGAAACTTGATCTTAAAATCTCGAATGGAATCAAGTTATGAATAGAAAAAGAGAATCAACGGGTGAATAGAAAACAATTATCCATGAAACAAGCGATACCTCAAATAGGGAACAAGATCGAAACAAAGTTGGGAACAAGTGAAATCTCAAAATAAGAGACAAGATCAAACAAGATCGTGAATAGAACAAAAAAAAAAACAATTCACGAATAAGAAATAAAATCTTGTAGGGAACAAGTCAAAATTTCAAAGATAGAAAACGAAATCTGCAAATGAAATCTCGAATAGAAGCAAGATTCAAACAAGGTTTTGAATGGCATAAGTTTGAATAGGAAGGTAATCCCGAAGTAAAGTCTTAAATATCAACATAGTCTGAATAGGGAACCAAATCTTGAATTAGGAAAAATGATGCCATAGGAAACAAGTTATCGAGCAGGAAGAAAATCTCGAATAAGAGCAGCGTTACGAACAAGAATGGAAACAAACTTTCAAAATACATCTCAAATAGCGACCAAGGTTCAGAAAAGGAAATAAAATCTAATTATCCTTAAATAGGAACAAGGAGGTTTTTAAGAAACAAACTAGGTGCAAGAGGAATCTAAGGAAAAACTGGATTATGAATCTTGATCCATGGTTTTCTCCAACCATGCAAAAGAGTCTTCTGTCTTCAGTCTATCTTCAGTATTCTTTCGGGACTGGAATCTCTTCAACCTTCTTCAACTGTTCTGTCGTAGACTGGTCCCTGTGGTAGTGCTCCATGCTGTTGCTGAATCTGGAGAGACGGGTCCTTCTGTGATACTGGTGTTCCTCGTACTTGTCCTTGGACAGTGTGATCAGCGGTCTCCAGCAGTCCTTGACTTGGTGGGCAGGCGATTAGCAGTACAAGCATAGCCTTCGTCTTTTGCAGCACTCTTCGTAGTGGTGTCCTGAGCTGCGACAGAAATACAAATAATCGCCGGCTGAATCTGAATCTCCCGCTGGGGTGAAGAAGCGTGGTCTGAGTGTGTTGACGCTTTACGGATCCACAGTAGTTGCTATCTTCATCATAAGTCTTCATGTTCCTCCTGAACTTCAGCTTCCCATCTTGTTGTATGTGCTACGAGCTGGGTCTCCCGGTTGATGACTTTAATCTTCAGAGGAGTTGGTTCCTCAAGGGCTTGTATGCTCTTTAGTAGCTGCTCCAGGTTCTCGATCTACTTCTCGGTACAAAGTATGCGCTCGGTGTCGAGAAATCCAAGGTCTGAGAGTCTGGAAGTCAGAAGTCCTCTCTAACTCGGAAAATGTATTTGTAAGTCTGAATTGGAAAAGAACGGCCTGCTGGTGTCAAGGAACTCTTGAAACGTCTCCGTCAACTGCGTACTACCCATGGGAATAGTAATGGCGATAGAAGGTAGTGGAAGCTCGAAACCTTCAAGTGTAGGTGGATCAACGGTTCTGGTGTCACATGCTTTTGAACTATCTGTAAAACAAAAAACTGTTAAAATAACCTAGACCTAAATACAACGTGTTTATAGAATATCAATATACCTGATATACCTGATATACCCTTATTTTCTGATTTTTCCTATGCTGTGATCAAGTTTCCCAAGTTAATCAAGTCCCCCAATAGTATGCTAAGACCTAGGTACCATTAGGATTGACCTGCATGGGCCACCACTAAAAACATGTCACGATCCGCTCCCGAATAATCAGACACGAGTCGGACACGCCCAGCCTTCGTCGCTAGACACGACGAAGTAAGCTGTACCAAACTAGCGAAATCTAATCAGATAATCATAAATGTATATAATCACAATATCTAAAAAACGTATCCCAGAATGATCACCATAATCCATAATTCTATGTATATAAATGTACGAGTCATCAAGAGTGAAATGTACTATGAATTCTAAATCAATATCTAAAAGTAAGGCTAACAGTCTAAACCTGAAACCTCAAGCTAAGTCATGACCCATCCTGCTCAGCTAAGATCCTGGGCTCTGGCCCATAAGGTAGAATGATATCCTGCAAGCATACCTGCAACTTATCCAGTCAAGAGCAGAACAAAGTACAGTTCTAGGTAATGAACAAGACATCATGATATGAAAGTACAAGAGAACATGGTATGTAAAGTACAAGAAAGAACATGGTGTATAAGTACATGAAAGAACATGGTATGTAAGAACATCAAAAGAACATGGTGTGTAAGAACATGAAAGAACATGGTATCTCAGGAATCACAGGAACTAAGTACATGATATATCTCCTGAACATGTGTGCACAATATTTGAAATATAACTAAGTATGTGACCGGCTAGGGTTAAGCACATGAAAGCATATAAATGGTACGGCTTAGGACCCGTGTGCACGATGCAGGGTCTAAGCTAAACACACCTGAGTTGTTTCTTGGGTTTGGTCACATAATAATATATTTTTCCACCCCAGGTACAAGTAATAAGAACAAGGAACATGAGCACCAGAAATACATGTCGTGTTGCAGTGTGTCAATCAAGAAAGCACAGGATATAATGAAATGCACAAGACCACGGAATGTACTTGTCTTGCTCCAGGAAGTACGTGTGAAGATCGGAGCTAGATGTCCTCCTGTTAATTTGGTACAAGTTGGTTAATTTCTACACAATTATCAACTAGTTATTTATTCTCTAATCACAACTATCTATAGTATGATTAAATGTACTAACCATAACCTCCAACAACTATGGCTAACTAGTTATATTACTAATCCTCCCTGTTGTAACACCAGTTTTCCAAATCAGGTTAATTTAAAATTTTTGTAATTTTAATCTTTTAATAATGATATTTTAAATCATGATATAATTTTTGGTAATTTTTAAATTATTTTAAAACTATTTTAAATCTTGACTTATGATTTTGGTGCTTTGATAGTGTAACACTAGAGACAGCTTAACCTAGAGCCTAGCCATGTGATTAGGGTATTTTATTTATTATTTCCAATTCGAGGGTATTTTTTTCATTTTGAATTTAATTGAATTTAATATATATTATTTGGAATTTAATGTATTATTAAGAATGATGTGATTTTAATATTATTTAATTGATTGCCATATTTTGTGATTAGCCTAACTTGGTTTGGACCTAACCTAGATTAGTCACAGCTAGTCTTAGCTAACCATGGTTAGTGATAGTTAGTATTAATTAAAATTATTAGAATTAATGTGATTTTTAGTGATTTTTAGTATAATTGATTTTGGGCCTATAGTTGACTTTGACTAGTGTTGACTAGGAGACTAACCTAGAGATTAACCTAGGTCATGACCACTTGGTTAGGTTAAGTAACCTTAGCTTGACCTAAGTTAGTGAGGTTTAACTCATTGGAACTTGTTTGGAGAGATTAGGAATTAATTAGGCTAGAATGGCTTATGACTTCATAAGTCATGACTAATGACTTGAGCCTTAAAGCCCATAGGCCCACACCATGTAGCCAAACCCTAACCCTAATCAGCCCATGGCTGGTCATATTGGTCTCCCCCATCCTATTTAATACTCCTCAAAGTTAGGGCTAGCCTCCATTAGGAATTTTGCCAAGTTTTAGAAAGAGGTAAGCCTCCATCTTCCCTAATCCCTAGAAAATCCATTTTAATTCGTTTTTCCTCCAAACTAATTGCATTAGGACCTAATTTTACTGTTCTTGCTGTTGGCAATAAGTATTTTCAGCTTGGGAGCACATTGGAGGAGTTTGGCCATCAAGAGGAGCACCTCTCTTTGAAGCTTTTTGAGGATTTTGATACACATAGGTATATTCCAATCTATACCATAGAATTCTGAATTTCTTGCATATTTAGGGAGCCCTAGACCTAACCTAACTGTAGGAATAGGAAGCCCTAAAATTCATGTCCATTTCGTGTCCTTTTTGGACACGTATCAGTGTCACATACCAAGTGTTTGATGAAATACCCCAATGGGCATTTCGTGTGATTTTTAGGAAAGTGTTTGAATAGAAAATTAGGGTTTGATGTCGCTTACACGTTTCTGGTGTTTTTGTGTAGTCTTAGTGTTGTGTCGAGTCCACACGGACACGCGAACACAGGGTCGCGCGCGCACGTGCACGGGGACTGTGCATGCCCTGTACTTCGGGGGACACAGCGCGTTGGACACTGCACTTCGACACGTCAAATTTGACGTATGGCACGAGGCCGACACTGACACGGGGCTCCCCAAGTTTCAGAGCCCCACGTGTCATGTCGGACACGCACGAGCACGTGCACTGAAATTGTCACGACCCGCACCCGCTATAAGGGCACGTGCACGTGACAACGCCCAGCCCTCACCGTAAAAACGGCATGGAACACTGTAGGTTTTCTACTCTAATAATAGTTTATATATATATCAAAAACCTGTCGAGAATATGGTCAACTCCGAACGGAGGACAAGCAATGAATATATATGAGTACTCAATCACAACTCTAAGATGATAAAGTAAAGACTGAAAGATAAAGACAACAAGACGATAAAATATATAACCTGCCAAGTCCAAACACGAATAATATATAAGTCCAAGTCTCTAATACAATCCATAATAATAACAGTCTCAAAAGTAGCTGGAGACAAGGTCCAGTACAAAAGACCTACTCTAACTAGGCAATAGGTAAGGTCTCGTCAGGCGGAGCTAAGCCCTGCTGGACCAACGTCTCCAAGTCTATGCCCACTACGTCATCCGGACCGTAGTAGGTACAGTAATCCCCCTCGTCAGCATCTGTAATATTTGTCAACATATCCTGTCAGGATGGAACGAGTACAATCTACTAACAACAGTTCATAAGATATGACAAAAGCTATAAGACTGTAAATAGAGAGTATATACAAGAAAATCATGGAATGTACATGTGAGTATCATGGCAAGGTAAGCTGTAAAACTAGAGCTAGAACAAGGCAAGTAAACTGATCATTGCATGTACGAGAATCAAGAATCATATATCTAGGTGTATGAGTACTAGCTACAATATGTGGCCGGCTTGGGTCTGCACAAGGTCTACTAATCAGCCAATCCTACGTGGAGTGTAGGATTGGTAACATTCAAGGTCTACAAGAATAAACAAGGCGAATAATGACCACACATCTACACTAGTACTCCCCGCCCACGACTGGTAGAGTGGATCCAAGCAAGACACGTTATGACACGGGATTCTACGAGAAGGGAGCAAGTCTTCTCGAGAATCGGTGTCCATATATTGCACAAGAACTACAAGGGGCTTACACAAGATATACCAAGATAACAAGGAATAACATCTCATGCCGGGATCCATGAATACCAATCCGTGTGACCAATGTGTCGAGAACAAGCATATCTATACTAATTACATGAATTATAACAATCATTGTAAATTAGAAAAGTGTCAGAGAATGTACTCGCCTGTAATAAGATATGATATGTCAACGGGATCCAACGCAGCGTCTCGAGGACCTATAGAGAACAAGACGTATCAATACTATGTTTAGGAAGTAAAGTCAAATCAATTTAAACACTATTAAGCAAATTCTAGGTCAAGACAAGTCAAACTAGACTGTACGAGGTCAACCTAAGTCATATTAGGCCTAACCAGGTCAAACTGGGTCAATGCAAGTCAAACGGAATTAATCTAGGTCAATTTGAGTCAACAGTTGACTTACAGTTGACTTTTGGTCAACTGGTCAACTCCGGTCAACTCTGGTCAATCCTAGGTCAATGGTGACTAATAGTTGACTTTCGGTCAACTACTCAAGTCTAATAGAATTTCGGACTAAATTGGGTAAAGTGTTGACCCATAGTTGACTTTTGGTCTAAAAAGTCAACCGTGGTCAACCGGGATCAAGACTAGGTCTAGACGACTATTTCTAATCATTACCAACCTCTACAACCCATATCCAAGTCCATCTTGGACTTCGAAACTCAAAACTTGGCCGTAGGCCAATTTCCTAATTTACCTTTTCTAAGGTAAATTTCTAGCCTAGGTGGAAACCTAGTTAGCCTACCTACGCTTGGTATTTTGACTCGAGCTCCCTAGGGTAGTAAGGTACTAGCCTATACATATATTACCTACCAAGATACCTAGGTAAAGTGGACGTCTAGTCCATCTTACGGCCTATTGCCGGTATCTTGAATTTCTCGCGATACGCAATGGTACGGTGCGATACCGGCGCCCTACAATCCCGATTTCCACTCAGGAGCCTACCCGCAAAATCTAATTCATATAATCTAGGTCTACGCCAAGTTTCATCGTGTTCCGATACTCGGAGCTCAAATTCACTCTCTAACTCGATTTCCTCTGAAGCTCCCTTCTAGCTCTTATTCTAATTCTCCTTCTTAACTCTTCTTCTAACTTCTTCTTCCTATTCCTCCTCTAATTCTTCTTCTAACTCCTTCTTCCTATTCTTCTTCTAATTTTCTAACTTCTTCTAATTTCCTTCTTCTCTAACTTCTTTCTAACTTTCTTGAACTTCTTAGTCTTCTTCTTATTCTTCTTCCTAACTTCTTTCTTACTTTCTTCTAATCTTCTTTCTAATCTCTTCTAATCCTTCCTCTATTCTTCTTTCTAACTATCAAATTTCTATCTATATATATATACATATACATATATATATATATATATATATATACATATATATACATATATGGGGGGGGGGGGGGTTTATAGGCTAAATAGGGGGCCAAAGGGGGGAAAAACTGGCAGCAGCTGCTGCCAGTTGATGCTGCTGCTGGTGCAGCTGTAGCTGCTGCTACTGCAGCTGTAACTGCTGCTACTGCTGACCCTCTTCTTCTTCTTCTTCTCCTCTTCCTCCCTCTCATCTACCTCTCTCTCTCTCTCTCTCTATATATATATATATATATATATATATATATATATATATATATATATATATATATATATATATATATATAACAAATATATATATATATAACAAATATATATATATATATATATATATATATATATATATATATATATATATATATATATATATATATATATATATATATATATTTGTTATATATATATATTTTTGTTATATATATATATATATATATATATATATATATATATATATATACTCAAACACACACACATCTATCTATATATATATAAATACACTCACACACATATATCTACATATATATAAATACACACACACACACATATCTCTACATATATATAAATACACCCACCCACACACACACACACATATATATATATATATATATATATATATATATATATATATATATATATATATATATATATATATATATATATACATATATATATATATAGACACACACACACACAAACACTCACAAACACACACTCTCACCACCATCTCATGACAACCACTACCACCACTCTCATTCCTCTACACTCACACACACAAATATACCTATAATTATATACACACACACACACACACACACACACACACACACACACACACACATATATATATATATATATATATATATATATATATATATATATATATATATATATATATATATTTATCTGCATACCACTCAAACACACACACCACCCTCTCACACTCTCTCACACACACTCACACACGCACTCACACACTCCCTACCACTCTCACACACCACCACCATCCCCATGACACCAATACATATCAATATACATATATACATACACATATATATCTATATATATATATATATATATATATATATATATATATATATATATATATATATATATATATATATATATATACCACTCTAGTTAGAAAACCCCCAAATAAAACTTCTAACCGAGATTTTTAGGAAATCTACAAATTCTAGGGGCAAAGTGTGGAGAATTCTCTCCTCTATCATTATTGTGAAGGCAATAAATGGTAAAGAGGAATAAATAGAAAATTAATGAGCTTACCTAAGCTTGGTTGCTTGAGGAAGAAAGAAAACTTGAAGAAATGAATGAAGTTTGAGAGAGAGAGAGAGAGTGTTACTTAGTGGAGAAGAAAAGGGGGGCTCCTATATGTGGCCGGCCAAGTGGGAGGGGGGGGGGGTGGGTTTGGGTGGGATCCAATAGCCCTCCAAACCCCTTAGACTTAGGTTGGGTTCGGTTTGTTTCGGTTTGGTTCGGTTTGTTTCTAATTAACTAATTAAGTCTCTAAAATAACTAATTAAGCCATGGAAGTTGGGTTTATGATTTCTAACCTAATTATGATGGTATGTGGGCCAAGCCCAGCTAGTATGTGGGTCCCACTAGGGTCCAGGCTACCCGGGTCTCCAACTTGAGTCCGAATTGGATAAAATCCAAACCAAACCAAATAAATCCCAAAAAATCACATAAAATAAATAAAAATTCCTAAAAATTATAAAACTTGAAAAATGACAAAAATACCCCTAATTCAAAAACTGGGGGTGATAAATCTACCCTCTTTAAAAAAATTTCGTCCTCGAAATTGAATGAGAACTAACACAGCAATCATGAATAGAACAAGGAAGGAAAAAGATAGAATTTTACCTCAAGGCTTGAAGAGATATGGGAATCGCTCCCGCATGTCGTCCTCTCTCTCCCAGGTGGACTCACCTGGAGAGTGGTGTCTCCATGCAATGCGAACCAAGGGAATGACCTGGTTCCGGAGCACCTTCTCTCTTCGGTCCAAGATCTCAACCGGCTTCTCTGGATAGCTGAGTGTCGGTCCCACCTCGATCTCTGAGTGGTCCAAGACGTGACTGGGATCTGCCATGTACCGTCTCAGCTGCGACACGTGGAACACGCAGTGCACTCCCTCTAGTACGGGTGGTAACTCCAGTCGGTAAGCCACTACACCGACCCTGCCCAAGATACGGAATGGTCCGATGTATCGTGGGCTAAGCTTCCCACCGCCACCAAAATGAATCGTGCCACGCGTCAGAGAAATCCGCAGAAACACAAGATCACCAACCTAGAACAAACACAAGACTTAGAGCTTGATCTATAACAATCACAATCAGACTCAAATACTCGAAAATCTAAACTATACCTCAAATTCCAACGGCCTCCGGTGGCTATCGGCCCAATGCCGCTGCCTATCCTGCGCCACCCGAAGTCGATCTCTGATAACCCTGACCTTCTCCACAGCATCCACTACCATCTCAGGGCCAAGCAAAACCCTCTCGCCGACATCATCCCAAGACAAGAGAGTACGGCACCTCCGTCCGTATAGAGCCTCGAAAGGTGACATCTCTATACTGGCTTGGTAGCTGTTGTTGTAAGCAAACTCTACCAAGTGAAGGTGGTCCTCCCAAGATCCCCCGAAGTCCAAGACACAGGTATGCAGCATATCTTCGAGGGTCTGAATTATCCTCTTCGACTGCCCGTCTGTCTGGGGGTGGTATGCGGTACTGAACTTGAGCGATGTGCCCAAGCTAAGCTGCAAACTCCACCAGAAGTGGGAAGTGAATCGGCTGTCCCGATTCAAGACTATACTCACTGGAACCCCGTGCAATCGGACTATCTGCCGTACGTACATCTCGGCCAACCTCTCCGTCGACAAACCCACTTTGAAAGGCAAAAAGTGGGCCGATTTGGTCAATCGATCAATAATGACCCAAATTGCATCCTTCCCTCCTGGAGAGCGCGAAAGCCCAGATACAAAGTCCATAGTGATATGCTCCCACTTCCACTCAGGAATAGGTAGTGGCTGGAGCAATCCACCGGGTCTCTGCCTCCCGGCCTTCACCTGCTGGCATACCAAGCATCTCGAAACGAACTGAGCCACATCACGTTTCATGCCATACCACCAAACATGCTGTCTCAAGTCTCTATACATCTTGTTGGCTCCTGGATGCATAGAGTACTGAGAACGGTGCGCCTCCTGAAGAATCTCCTTCCGAAGTCCTCCGCTCGGTACGTACAATCTGGTACCATACCTCAACGACCCATCCCCTGCTATAGAGAACTCCTCCAACAGTCCTGTCTGGACCTGCTTCCTGATGACCCTCAGAGCCTCATCCTCAAACTGAGCTGCCCTGACTCTTTCCATCAGCTCCGACTGCACCTGGAGACCCTACATCTGCATCTCGAACCCAGAAACTATCACCTCTATGCCCAAGCTCTCCAGATCAGCCAGAAGGTGATGATCCATCGTCAAACACATGGCCACGGGATACCTGCTCAAAGAATCCGCGACCACATTGGCCTTCCCCGGATGGTACTGTAAGGTATATCAAAATCCTTCATCAGCTCTAACCATCGCCTCTGCCTCATATTCAGCTCCTTCTGGGTAAACACGTACTTCAAGCTCTTGTGATCAGTATAGATCTCAACTCGCTCTCCATACAGATAGTGTTTCCACGGCTTCAAAGCAAAGATGACCGCTGCCAGCTCCAGATCGTAGGTAGGGTAGTTCCTCTCATGAGGACGTAACTGCCTAGATGTATAGGCAATTACCTTCCCGTGCTGCTGAAGCACACAACCCAAACCCCGTCCTGAAGCATCACTGTAGATTGTATAACCACCAGATCCAGATGGCAGCGTCAAGATAGGAGCTGTAGTCAACCTCGCCTTCAGCTCCTCGAAGGCGGCCTGATACTCATCCGACCAAACAAACTCTTCGTCCTTCCTGGTAAGGCTGTAATGCCTGTAGTTCGTATTACGTATCTTGGAATACGTGTACGTATTTTTTCTTGTATTTGCATATCTCTTGGCTTGGCTCAGTTTATTTTGGGTTGGTTCGGCTAGGTTTGGTTTGCTTTTGGGTTCATCATGAACCAAAAGAAAACCCCCACCTACCACAACCCTCCCCATTTATTAGCCCACTCCTCTTTCTCTCTCTTCATTATTTCTTCTTCTCCACCATTTACTTCTTCACCTACCAGGAAGAGGGAGAGAGAGAGAGAGCTTAGGCAAGTGCAAACTTGCTTCATGATGGATCTCAAGTTTTATTGTTCCATTCTCTTCCTTACTTGATTCTAAGCCTCTTTAGAACTTGACATTTTTGGATTTGATGGATGGATTCTTGTAGATCTAAGTTTGTAAACTTTTCGGTTTTTCTTGATTTTGATCTCTAAAACTTGGTTATTTTCAAAAACTAGTGTTTCTATGTTGTAGAGAATTTAATTTCATGCAGTTTTGGCTTTTGTTTCACTTGATTTCGACTTCGGATGAGGAAGTTATGGCCAAAACAATTTCTAGTCATTTCTATGTTCATCTGCAGCAGGAACAGCATGTCGCAGAAGGCGCATGTCGCAGAAGGCGCATGTTGCAATGAAGTGCATATCGCAGTAGCCGCATATCATGTCGCAGAAGGCGCATGTCGCAGAAGGTGCATGTTGCAATGAAGCGCATGTCGCGGTAGCCGCATATCATGTCGCAGAAGGCACATGTCGCAGAAGGCGCATGTTGCAATGAAGCGCATGTCGCAGTAGCCGCATATCATATCACAGAAGGCGCATGTCGCAGAAGGCGCATGTTGCAATGAAGTGCATGTCGCAGTAGCCGTATATCATGTCGCAGAAGGCGCATGTCGCAGTAGGCGCATGTTGCAATGAGGCGCATGTCGCGGTGGGCGCATATCATGTCGCAGTTGAGCCACATGAGGCGCATGTCGCGATAGGCGCATATCATGTCACGCATGAGCCGTATTAAGGCGCATGTCGCAGTAGGCGCATATGGTGTCGCAGTTGCATGCATGTCGCAGAATAGGCCGCATAATGCATATTTTGACTATTACTAACTGTTATATGTCCTAATTGACTGAATTATTGCTCGAATTTCTCCCAACTCCCAACGTGGAAGTTGTAGATCTTTTCCTTAGCAGCAAGAATATGTCTCTAGTTATTTTATGCAAGTTTCTCTCATTCATACTATTGTAAGAATAGAACACGATAGTGGTCCGCTGTGGTGCACTCTTGACAAGTAAACTGATATGATATATCTCGGCATGCTGTTACGAGAGCTAGCCTGACATAACAAGTATGAATGACCTGGACACCGTAGGCGATTGCGTTTGTACAAATAAATCAGTATTGTCTTGCATCATGTCTAGGATAGGGATCCCTGAGTACCACGGTCAGGGATACCTACAGTAATTGACTAAGGTTAATAAACTAGAATAATTCAGTAGACATGAAGAGATTTCCAGCTACAGGCAATCCCGTTATCTGGGCGCATTAAGTAGACTTGTAGCCTACCGACGAGTAGGGCATATTTCCAGCACACAGTCACGTGTTGTATTCTTCATAATGGACATTCGACCCGGATAACCGGATGGTCTGCAGGGCTTGTGGCTGTTGGGATAATCTCATTGCATCTTGCTAGTAATTAGGCATGTGATAACCCTAGTTAGTTAAAGTATCAAGCCGTACATATTGTTTGGCCGTGATTGATTGGATGGAGTCCAGCCCAGTCTAGTTTGTCATGATCCTATATAAGATTGTATCATGACATGACCTCTTGTATCGATAAATGATGGGATACCAAGTTCTGTTCAGATGAAGGGTTACAGCCCCGGTCCTTGTTTGGTTTAAGGGTTGTAACTTGGCTATCTGAATAGTTTCATGGTTATCTCATCATATATCGTCCTGATTATTGTGTCTGCCTTAACAATAACGATCATGGGTCTAGTTCTGTTCAGGCGAAGGGTTACAACCCCGGTCCTTGTTTGGTTTAAGGGTTGTAACCTGGCTTCCGGAGCAGTTTTGTGTCCTCTTTTCGTATATTGTCTTATTTTTCTCATGATATGCTCGTCATGTTTTACCTTATTCCAACAGCATGATTGATTAATTATGCTGGCCTTAGCAATAAAGATCAGGGGTCTAGTTCTGTTCAGGCAAAGGGTTACAACCCCGGTCCTTGTTTGGTTTAAGGGTTGTAACCTGGCTCCCGGAGCAGTTCTGTGTCCTCTCTTCGTTTATTGTCTTTACTGTACCAATAGTATTTGAGACGGGTTTCTATTCAGGTGAAGGGCTGCAACCCCGGTCCTTGTTTGGTTTAAGGGTTGTGATCTGGCTACTTGAATAGTTTCCTCGTACTCAGTTTACTGTTGTTATCTCTATTATTATCAGTTCTTTATTTATTATCTCTAATATTCTATTATGATATGCTGGTTTTAGTTCCTATGTGAAGCCTCTCTTGTGGCACTTGCTCTTTTTGGGGTCTGACCCAGCTGGTTTTGTGTGGCCAGATATCGGAGCAGCACCAGAGGATCCACCTGTCTTCCAGCCCGATGGTGACCACCAGGCGTAACCAGGGCAACGAGTGGGTTTCTTTTGTCCTCCCACTCTATTTGTAAAATTATTCTTTTGAGGCGTTTAGCCGGCGAGCACGTGTTAGCTCGTATTGCACCTTTATTTACTGTCTGCCTACGGGCTGTAACATGATTGACAAATCCTAGGGTTGATCATGTATTGACTAAAACTCTTGTTAGTCCTGACATTTTGTACGACTAGCTTCATGATCATCCAATATGTAATGTATGGGACGCCTTACTATTGTATATTGATGCTCTAATATCTTGTGACTGCTACTACTTGCTTGTGATTGAGACAATAGGTTTGATCTTGACCATAGGAGACTGATGGATTGTAGTTAAACCCTCATATATCTAGACAGCCGTGACCGTATAGTGACATGGATTCCATTTCATTATACGTAGCTGGCTATGTCTGCCCCCGCTCTTCAGTATTCTGGTTCTGGGGCGTGACATGGTTTTAGTGGTAGCCCATGCAGGTCTTGTAATTCAAGATATGTGAGGGTTTACCGAATAGATGTCTCAATCAGTATTCGCCCTTGATCTCTGCTCGTATCTTATGAATCCCTGTAATCATGACCTGATCACATGCTTGTATCGTTGATCTATCCTGGTCCTTTCTTATTGTTCCCAATGTCGTCTTCTTCAGCGACATTGTTCCTGGACCTGTCGATCAGCAAGGCGGAGCACTTCCCGTGGACCAGCAACAACCTGGAGATCAAGCCCAACATTCAGGAGTAGCCTCCAGAGTTATGCCTACTAAAGGAGAACCCCCAGTTCAGCCCGTCCAGCCTGCAGAGCCTGATGATGGCACTTTGGTGGGTCTCATCAGGTCCCTATTAGCTTCCCAGGATCGTCGTGGAGATGCCTTACACCACGCGGTGGCAGATGCCTTGACCAGAGGAGGTCATCAGGGTAATAGCGCGGCCAACAGCTTCAAGCGCTTGAACCCTCCCTTCTTCGACGGCAGTAAAGATACGATCGCTGCAGATGCATGGCTTCAGGACACAGAGGTGATTCTAGAAGCAGCCAGGACTCCAGAGAACGAGAAGGTGGCCGTGGTGCGCCTGCAGTTACTAGATCTTGCCCACAGCTGGTGGACAGCGCAGGCCGATGGATTAGTGGCCCCTATTTCATGGGCAGTATTCAGGAAGAGATTCCAGACCAAGTATTTTGATGCTGTAGCTCGGTATGATCTACAGACGAGGTTCACCAATCTGAAGCAGATGGGCAGGACGGTCGATGGATATGCGACCGAGTTCTCTAGGCTTAGTCGGTTTGCACCCACCTTGGTGGCGACCGAGTTCGATAGAGCCCAGCGGTTCCAGCAGGGGCTCCACCTAGAGATTTTATTGGCGGTGGAGCAGTTTGAGCATCAGACTTTTGATGCAGTGTTGAGAGCAGCCCGGAGGCATGAGTATACATCCCAGAGGATCGTGGATAGGACCGGAGGTCGGAAGCGATCTCACGGCCAGATGAATCAGTCTTCAGCACCAGTCCCGGCAGCCAGGGCTTTGACCATTGGATCTCCGAGGTGGGCGGCCTCAGTGACGTCGGTTCAGCATTCCACCCCGACGCACCCTCAGCAGCAGAAGCAGAAGCAGTCTTCCGTAGTGGGATATTCACACTGCGGAAAGCCAGGGCATGTGGTGTCCGAGTGTCGTAGAGCACAGGGTTTGTGCTTGGTTTGTGGTGCCCCGGACCACAGGGTTGGGAATTGCCCGAACAGGGGGAGTTCATCCGCCTTCTCTAGTCCTTCAGTTAGAGGACCAGTACCAGTCCAGCAGCAGCAGCAGCTGCAGTACCCATTCCCTAGGCCATTGCCGACACAGGCCCAGGCGTTCCAGCAGCAGAGACCGCAGCAGTATGCCCAAGCTCAAGCCCTGATCCAGAGCAGGTAGAGGAATTTTCAGCAGAGGGGACCCGCACCCCGAGGACATGGTCAAGTGCTGGCGTTGACCATGGGAGAAGAAGGAATAGCACCAGGTGAGGTGGTGGCAGGTACTATTCTCGTCAACACCTTTCCAGCTTCAGTATTATTTGATTCTGGTGCCTCGCATTCATTTATGTCTGTACGATTTGCGACACGGGTAGGACTGGAGCCCGAGTCATTATCAGTAAGGCTCAATATACTTACTGGTAACGGACTTGTGGGAGTAGATAGAGTATTTTTCTCGTGTCGGATCGTAGTTAGCGGTAGAGAATTCTCCGCTAGATTGATAAAATTTTCGATGGCCGATTATGATGTGGTCTTAGGGATGGATTGGTTGAGGGACCAGTATGCTAGGATAGACTGCCACATTGGCAGGGTTATTTTTAGCATTCCAGGCGAGCCAGAGTTTTCCTTCTCCAGAGGCGAAGTTGAACCTTCTCCTCCAGTATTGCGGATGACAGTGGCAGTAGTACAGTTACCTCGGATAGTCGAAGAGTTTCCAGATGTTTTCCCAGAAGAGCTTCCAGGGATGCCGTCAGAGCGAGAGATCGAGTTTACCATTGACTTGATTCCCGGGACAGCCCCAGTGTCAGAGAGAGTCTACAGGATGGCGCCGTCAGAGCTAGAGATATTGTATAAGATGATTGAAGAACTCAGAACCAAGGGATTCATTCGTGCTAGTGGATCGCCTTGGGGAGTCCCGATGCTTCTTGTGAAAAAGAAGGATGGTACGTCCAGATTGTGTGTTGATTATCGTACCTTGAACTCAGTGACAATCAAGAACAGATACCCTCTCCCGAGGATAGATGACTTGTTTGATCAACTCAGAGGGGCGTCAGTATTTTCGAAGATCGACTTGCTGTCAGGATACCATCAGATCGGAGTCTGTGAGGCCCGCCTCACTATATCAGTATTTTATACGAATACATATTTATTTGAGCTGTATTTCGTATTTTCTGAATTTTGAGAATATTTAAAGTTGCTGAATTATCATTGTACGGATTTCTGATAATTGTCGGGTGACCCGTATACTGGCTTGTTTCATTTATTTTGGTATGAATCATGACTTGGTTTTAATTTGATTTGACTTGGTTTTATTGGTTTGGTTTAACATGGTTTGGTTTGGCTTGGACTTGGTTTGGTTTAGTTGGTTTCTTATGAGAGAGGTGTATGGTTTAGATTGAGTGGAGAGGAATGAATGGTGGAGATTGCTTGGACTTGTTATATAAGCCACCTACCACTCTCTCTCCTCCATTATTCATTTCATTTTCCATCTTCATCTTCTTCTTCTTCCTTCCTTCTTCACCAAGGAGGAGAGGCAAGTACACCTTGCCGAACCTTGAACAAATTTATTTTTGATTGTTCCATCTTCTTTCTTGCATGATTCTAAGCATGTTTAGAACTTGGAGTTTTTGATTTTACCGGGTGGATTCTTGTAGATCTGAGTTTATATTATTTTCGGTTTTCTTGGGTTTTGATCTACCAAACTTACTTGTTTACGAAAACTAATTGATCTATGTTGTAGAGAATTCAATTTCATGCAGTTTTGGCTTTTGTTTCGCTTGATTTCGATTTCGGATGAGGAAGTTATGGCCAAAGTAATTTCTGGTCATTTTTAGGTTCATCTACAGCATAATCAGCATGTCGCAGAAGGCGCATGTCGCAGAAGGCACATGTTGCAATAAAGCGCATGTCGCGGTAGCCGCATATCATGTCGCAGTTGGCGCATATGATGTCTCTGTTGACGCATGTCGCAGTTGACGAATATGATGTCGCTGTTGGCGCATGTCGTAGTTGGCGCATATGATGTCTCTGTTGACGCATGTCGCAGTTGACGAATATGATGTCGCTGTTGGCGCATGTCGCAGTTGGCGCATATGATGTCTCTGTTGACGCATGTCGCAGTTGACGAATATGATATCGCTGTTGGCGCATGTCGAAGTTGGCGCATATGATGTCTCTGTTGACGCATGTCGCAGTTGACGAATATGATGTCGCTGTAGGCGCATGTCGCAGTAGACGCATGTTGCAATGAGGCGCATGTCGTGATAGGCGCATATCATGTCGCAGTTGAGCCACATGAGGCGCATGTCGCGATAGGCGCATATCATGTCGCGCATGAGCCGCATTAAGGCGCATGTCGCAGTAGGCGCATATGGTGTCGCAGTTGCATGCATGTCGCAGAATAGGCCGCATAATGCATATTTTGACTATTTTTAACTATTATATGTTCTAAATGACTGAATTATGGCTCGAATTTCTTTCAACTCCCAACATGAAAGTTGTAGAGTTTTTCCTTGGCTTCAAGAATATATATATATAATATTAATTAACTGTGCAAGTTTTTTTCTTTTAATATGGAGCTCCTGATTGTATTGTACATTTCTATTCTTAGCCTATATTGCGACGACCCACTTAATAGCTTGTTATTTCTTAAATGAATGAAATTGGCATGACTTGATAGTGACCCGCCGTGGTGCACTCATGACATGATAACTTGACCTGACAAATTTGACATGATAACTTGACATGATAATTCTTGATAGTGGCCCGTCGTGGCGCACTCTTGATAAGTGATAATGATAATTCTTGATAGTGGCCCGCCGTGGCGCACTCTTGACGTGATAAACCTGACATGATATATCTCGAATGCTGTTGCGACGGCTAACACGACTTGACAAGATTGAATAACTTGGACACCGTGGACGATTGTGCTTGTACAAATGAACCCGTCTTGTCTTGCATCATGTCTAGGACGGGGACCCCTGAGCACCACGGTCAGGGGCACCCACTAAAACCGACTAAGGTTAACAACTAGAATAATCCAGTAGTCATGAAGAGATTTTCCAGCTACAGGCAATCCCGTTACCTGGGCGCGCTTGTGGATTAGCCTGCCGACGAGTAGGGCACACTTCCAGCACACTGTTATGTGTTGCACCCTTATTGTACTAATATTCGCCTGGATAACCTGGATGGTCTGCAGGACTTGTGGCTGTGGAATAATCTCACTGCATCTTGCTAGTAATTAGGCCTGTGATAACCCTAGTTAGTTAAAGTATCAAGCCGTACTTATTGCTTGGCCGTGAATGTTGGATGAAGTTCGATCAGTCTAGTCTTGTCTTGATCTTGTACTTGGTTGTTACATGTCCTGATTTCTTATTTTATCTTGCCGATAAATGGTGGGAGAAACCAAGTTCTGTTCAGACGAAGGGTTACAACCCCGGTCCTTGTTTGGTTTACGGGTTGTAACCTGGTTATCTGAATAGTCCCATGGTTATCTCATCGTATATCACCTTCCCAGTCTAAGTCTTGTTTAGATCCAGTTCCTAATTGTTTCCAGGATAATGATTGCAATGATTGTCACTCTAATGTATTGTACTCTGTATTGTCACTCCCTGTTTGTCACTCTCTGAGTGTCACTTAATGATTGTCACCTTTAGCAATAAATGATCAGAGACCAAGTTCTGTTCAGGCGAAGGGTTACAACCTCGGTCCTTGTTTGGTTTAAGGGTTGTAACCTGGCTTCCGGAATAGTACTTTCGTCCTCTCTTCGTATATTGCCTAGCTCTAGTTATTTAATATGTTCTCTAGTTACTTTATCTCACCTGTTCATATGACTACTTGCTTTGCATAACTCTTAAAAGATCATTTGTTTAACAAGTCTACTTTTACTTGTGTTTACTAAATGCTTTACTTACTGCCTTCTTATGTTCGGGTTAAGTGCATTGGTACTGCACGAATCTCGATCCTCCTTTACTTATTACTTTCTTTTCCTGTTGTTTGTCTATGATTGCTGGTTTTAAGTACATTGTTCGGCCTCCTTTGTGGTACTTGCTATTTGGGGTCTGACCCCACTGGTTTTGCATGGCCAGGTTCTGATAGAAGAGCCCGAAGGATCTACCGTACCATTCACTCGACGGTGACCAGCCGGAGCACCAGAGTGCCTCAGTGGGCTCTTCTTCATTCTTCCACTGATATGTAAATTCTCTTCTTGTAACGTTTAGCCCCGAGCACGTGTTTAGCTCGTGTTTTGGTGTTTTCCTTGATATTGTAGCCTACGGGCATAAACATGATATGTGTATTCTAGACTATAGCTAGTCCTTATCATGTACGACTAATATTCTAGCTAGTCATCAGTTCTGTGGTACTGGCTTCATGATCAGTCATGTATATATGGTTCGGGACGCCTTACTATTGTATGTATGATGATCGTACTCTTACTCTTGTATAATTGCCTGTGATTGAGATACCTAGGATTGTTAAACCATAGGATTGACTGATGGCATGTAGAGTAACCCCCATGTCTTGACAGCTTATACGTGATTTCAGAGTATTAACGTACTTTGGGATTGCGTAGCTGGCTATGTCTGCCCCCGCTCTCCAGTATTCTGGTTCTGGGGCGTGACATGGTTTTAGTGGTGGCCCATACAGGTCTCGATTTTCAGATTTGTGGGGGTTACCATGTTTAGATATCTCAATCACGATTATCTTTATTGATCTCCTTCGGATTATTCTCTATCTCTGATACTTGACTTGATATCTGTTTTGATCGTTGGTCATTCCTGTTCCCATGATTTGATCTTGTGTCCTTCAACTTTCAAGGGCACTGTTCTTGATCCTTCTGATAATCTTGTTCGTGTTTTGCCGAGGGCAGCTCAGCATTTTTCAGCCAGGCCAGTTATGGAGGATCAGTCTCAGCATGCAGGCAGAGATGTCAGTACATTCCGATCAGCCAGTCGTTTCTGTCTTCGTATCTTGAGACAGGTGATAAAGTTCATATATCTGTTTCAACTACGATGATACGTCCCGGGTAGAGTCACGTCTTGAACTAAGTCATTGGTACCGACTTACCTTGAGGCTTGACTTTTATCCATTTTTTGGAGTCAGCTTAGGCCAGCAAGGATGTTGGTTCTACACAACTGTCTCAGGAGACATATTGATCCATATGCCTCCAGCCCTTCTTGATCATGATTGTATTTGTTCTTGTGCATTTATCTACCGCTTACGTATTTAATTACATTACTGATTGTTTTACTTTACTTATATGCCGTGCTTGATTTATTGAGATTGTTGAGTTCCTGGAGCTTTTGTTTTGTTATCTTGCTCGACTAGCCTCAGGAAATTCCGAGGACGGAATTTTTCTAAGGGGTGGAGAGTTGTGAGGCCCGCCTCACTATATCAGTATTTTATACGAATACATATTTATTTGAGCTGTATTTCGTATTTTCTGAATTTTGAGAATATTTAAAGTTGCTGAATTGTCATTGTACGGATTTCTGATAATTGTCGGGTGACCCGTATACTGGCTTGTTTCATTTATTTTGGTATGAATCATGACTTGGTTTTAATTTGATTTGACTTGGTTTTATTGGTTTGGTTTAACATGGTTTGGTTTGGCTTGGACTTGGTTTGGTTTAGTTGGTTTCTTATGAGAGAGGTGTATGGTTTAGATTGAGTGGAGAGGAATGAATGGTGGAGATTGCTTGGACTTGTTATATAAGCCACCTACCACTCTCTCTCCTCCATTATTCATTTCATTTTCCATCTTCATCTTCTTCTTCTTCCTTCCTTCTTCACCAAGGAGGAGAGGCAAGTACACCTTGCCGAACCTTGAACAAATTTATTTTTGATTGTTCCATCTTCTTCCTTGCATGATTCTAAGCATGTTTAGAACTTGGAGTTTTTGATTTTACCGGGTGGATTCTTGTAGATCTGAGTTTATATTATTTTCGGTTTTCTTGGGTTTTGATCTACCAAACTTACTTGTTTACGAAAACTAATTGATCTATGTTGTAGAGAATTCAATTTCATGCAGTTTTGGCTTTTGTTTCGCTTGATTTCGATTTCGGATGAGGAAGTTATGGCCAAAGCAATTTCTGGTCATTTCTAGGTTCATCTGCAGCATAATCAGCATGTCGCAGAAGGCGCATGTCGCAGAAGGCGCATGTTGCAATGAAGCGCATGTCGCGGTAGCCGCATATCATGTCGCAGTTGGCGCATATGATGTCTCTGTTGACGCATGTCGCAGTTGACGAATATGATGTCGCTGTTGGCGCATGTCGCAGTTGGCGCATATGATGTCTCTGTTGACGCATGTCGCAGTTGACGAATATGATGTCGCTGTTGGCGCATGTCGAAGTTGGCGCATATGATGTCTCTGTTGACGCATGTCGCAGTTGACGAATATGATGTCGCTGTAGGCGCATGTCGCAGTAGACGCATGTTGCAATGAGGCGCATGTCGCGATAGGCGCATATCATGTCGCAGTTGAGCCACATGAGGCGCATGTCGCGATAGGCGCATATCATGTCGCGCATGAGCCGCATTAAGACGCATGTCGCAGTAGGCGCATATGGTGTCGCAGTTGCATGCATGTCGCAGAATAGGCCGCATAATGCATATTTTGACTATTTCTAACTGTTATATGTTCTAAATGACTGAATTATGGCTCGAATTTCTTTCAACTCCCAACATGAAAGTTGTAGAGTTTTTCCTTGGCTTCAAGAATATATATATATAATATTAATTAACTGTGCAAGTTTCTTTCTTTTAATATGGAGCTCCTGATTGTACTGTACATTTCTATTCTTAGCCTATATTGCGACGACCCACTTAATAGCTTGTTATTTCTTAAATGTATGAAATTGACATGACTTGATAGTGACCCGCCGCACTCATGACATGATAACTTGACCTGACAAATTTGACATGATAACTTGACATGATAATTCTTGATAGTGGCCCGTCGTGGCGCACTCTTGATAAGTGATAATGATAATTCTTGATAGTGGCCCACCGTGGCGCACTCTTGACGTGATAAACCTGACATGATATATCTCGAATGCTGTTGCGACGGCTAACACGACTTGACAAGATTGAATAACTTGGACACCGTGGACGATTGTGCTTGTACAAATGAACCCGTCTTGTCTTGCATCATGTCTAGGACGGGGACCCCTGAGCACCACGGTCAGGGGCACCCACTGAAACCGACTAAGGTTAACAACTAGAATAATCCAGTAGTCATGAAGAGATTTTCCAGCTACAGGCAATCCCGTTACCTGGGCGCGCTTGTGGATTAGCCTGCCGACGAGTAGGACACACTTCCAGCACACTGTTATGTGTTGCACCCTTATTGTACTAATATTCGCCTGGATAACCTGGATGGTCTGCAGGGCTTGTGGCTGTGGAATAATCTCACTGCATCTTGCTAGTAATTAGGCCTGTGATAACCCTAGTTAGTTAAAGTATCAAGCCGTACTTATTGCTTGGCCGTGAATGTTGGATGAAGTTCGATCAGTCTAGTCTTGTCTTGATCTTGTACTTGGTTGTTACATGTCCTGATTTCTTACTTTATCTTGCCGATAAATGGTGGGAGAAACCAAGTTCTGTTCAGACGAAGGGTTATAACCCCGGTCCTTGTTTGGTTTACGGGTTGTAACCTGGTTATCTGAATAGTCCCATGGTTATCTCATCGTATATCACCTTCCCAGTCTAAGTCTTGTTTAGATCCAGTTCCTAATTGTTTCCAGGATAATGATTGCAATGATTGTCACTCTAATGTATTGTACTCTGTATTGTCACTCCCTGTTTGTCACTCTCTGAGTGTCACTTAATGATTGTCACCTTTAGCAATAAATGATCAGAGACCAAGTTCTGTTCAGGCGAAGGGTTACAACCTCGGTCCTTGTTTGGTTTAAGGGTTGTAACCTGGCTTCCGGAATAGTACTTTCGTCCTCTCTTCGTATATTGCCTAGCTCTAGTTATTTAATATGTTCTCTAGTTACTTTATCTCACCTGTTCATATGACTACTTGCTTTGCATAACTCTTAAAAGATCGTTTGTTTAACAAGTCTACTTTTACTTGTGTTTACTAAATGCTTTACTTACTGCCTTCTTATGTTCGGGTTAAGTGCATTGGTACTGCACGAATCTCGATCCTCCTTTACTTATTACTTTCTTTTCCTGTTGTTTGTCTATGATTGCTGGTTTTAAGTACATTGTTCGGCCTCCTTTGTGGTACTTGCTATTTGGGGTCTGACCCCACTGGTTTTGCATGGCCAGGTTCTGATAGAAGAGCCCGAAGGATCTACCGTACCATTCACTCGACGGTGACCAGCCGGAGCACCAGAGTGCCTCAGTGGGCTCTTCTTCATTCTTCCACTGATATATAAATTCTCTTCTTGTAACGTTTAGCCCCGAGCACGTGTTTAGCTCGTGTTTTGGTGTTTTCCTTGATATTGTAGCCTACGGGCATAAACATGATATGTGTATTCTAGACTATAGCTAGTCCTTATCATGTACGACTAATATTCTAGCTAGTCATCAGTTCTGTGGTACTGGCTTCATGATCAGTCATGTATATATGGTTCGGGACGCCTTACTATTGTATGTATGATGATCGTACTCTTGCTCTTGTATAATTGCCTGTGATTGAGATACCTAGGATTGTTAAACCATAGGATTGACTGATGGCATGTAGAGTAACCCCCATGTCTTGACAGCTTATACGTGATTTCAGAGTATTAACGTACTTTGGGATTGCGTAGCTGGCTATGTCTGCCCCCGCTCTCCAGTATTCTGGTTCTGGGGCGTGACAGAGTCAGAGAGCAGGACATCCCGAAGACAGCTTTCAGATCAAGATATGGGCATTGGGAGTTCCTTGTGATGCCATTTGGAGCAACCAATGCGCCGGCTGTATTTATGGACCTCATGAATCGTATCTTTATGCCTTATTTGGATCAGTTCGTGATTGTGTTCCTAGACGACATCCTGGTCTACAGCAGGAGTGAAGCGGAGCATGAGCAGCATCTCCGAGTTGTCCTCCAGATTCTCAGAGAGCACCAGTTGTATGCCAAGTTCAGTAAATGCGAGTTCTGGCTCGATCGCATTTCGTACTTGGGTCATATCATCACCCGAGGAGGAGTTGAAGTGGATCCTCAAAAGATCGTGGCCATTGAAACGTGGCCGGTACCTAGCACAGTGGCAGAGATTCGCAGTTTTCTTGGATTGGCCGGTTACTACCGGCGATTTGTTTCAAACTTTGCTCGAATTTCTGCGCCATTGACCCAGTTGACCCGCAAGGATGTGCAGTTTGCTTGGACAGCAGAATGCCAGGATTCTTTTGAGAGGTTGAAGCGAGGCTTGATGACGGCTCCTATTCTCACGCTTCCAGATGGAACTGGAGGATTCTCAGTGTATTGTGATGCTTTGGGCAGAGGTTTAGGATGTGTTCTGATGCAGCATGGGATGGTAATAGCTTATGCGTCACGGCAACTTCGTGATCATGAGAGAAATTACCCAACCCATGACTTGGAGCTGGCAGCAGTAGTGTTTGCACTTAAGTTGTGGAGGCACTACCTATACGGAGATAGGGTGGAAATTTTCACCGACCACAAGAGCCTGAAGTATGTTTTCACCCAGAAGGATCTCAACATGCGTCAGAGGAGATGGCTGGAGCTGCTTGTGGATTATGATATCAACCTGCAGTATCACCCAGGAAAGGCCAACGTTGTTGCAGATGCATTGAGCAGGAGGGCAGGAGTTTATTTCCTGACAGCGCAACCAGAACTGTTAGCCGATCTTCAGAAGATGGGTATAGAAGTTGTCCTCCCTTCCAGTATGGCATTGATGGCCAGCATGTAAGTTCAGTCCACTATAGTCGAGAGGATCCGGATGGTGCAGTCAGCAGATTCCAAGCTTCAGCGACTCAGAGCAGAGTGTGAGGCAGGACGAAGACCAGAGTTATGCATTCATGAAGACGGTACCCTTCGACATGGTAAGCGTCTTTGTGTACCCAGTGGAGATATCAGACATGAGATCATGGCAGAGTCCCACAGTTCGCAGTATTCCATTCATCCTGGTGGCACGAAGATGTACCGTGATATCCGCCAGCACTTTTGGTGGAATGGCATGAAGAGGGAGATAGCCCGGTTTGTCTCTCGTTGTTTAGTCTGCCAACAAGTTAAGGCTGAACATCAGAGACCAGCTGGACTACTTCAACCATTGCCGATTCCCGAGTGGAAATGGGAGCATATAACCATGGATTTTGTGACTGGATTACCTAGATCCCCGGCTGGCAGAGACGCTATTTGGGTTGTCATAGACAGGCTCACGAAGGTGGCTCACTTTCTCCCGTTCAGAGTTGGTCAGTCGACGGCTCAGCTAGCAGAGATGTATCTTCGACAGATTGTCAGATTGCACGGTATACCAGTCAGTATCACTTCGGATAGAGATTCAAGATTTACGTCGCACTTTTGGCGTAGCTTGCAAGAAAGTTTGGGAACTCACCTCCAATTCAGTTCAGCTTATCACCCGCAGACAGATGGCCAATCGGAACGTACGATCCAGACTCTTGAAGATATGTTGCGGTCATGTACCCTCGACTTCGGTGGTTCGTGGGAAGATCACGTGCACCTGGTGGAGTTCTCGTACAACAACAGTTTCCAGGCCAGTATCCAGATGGCACCGTTCGAGGCACTGTATGGTAGGAAGTGTCGATCCCCGCTAGCCTGGGACGATGTTGGAGAGAGGCAGATGCTTGGTCCGGAAATGATTGCTCAGACGGTTGAAGTGGTCAGAAAAGTCAGAGATCATCTTCGAGTTGCCCAAGATCGCCAGCGTCATTGGGCCGATTCTCATCGGTGCCCTCTTGAGTTTTCTGTCGGCGACCATGTATTCCTGAGGATTTCGCCTAACCGCGGCGTCATTCGTTTCGGCGTACGAGGAAAGCTTAGTCCTAGGTATATAGGACCGTTCGATATTCTGGAGCGAGTAGGAGATGTATCCTATCATCTTGCTCTTCCGCCGTCGCTACGTGAGGTGCATGACATATTCCATGTATCCCAACTACGACGGTATATCCCGGACCCGAGCCACATCCTGGATCATTCGGAATTGGTTGTTGGTACCAACCTTTCGTATGAGGAGAGGCCCGTGTCCATATTGGACCGAAGAGAGAAGACACTCAAGAACAAGACTATCAAGTTAGTCTGAGTTGCTTGGGGTCATCACTCTTTGGGTGAGTCAACGTGGGAGCGTGAGGATGATATCCGATCACGATATCCCGACCTGTTTGACTCGTAAGGTATAATGTCCTTCTTATGCCTTACACCCTTAGCTTCCTTGCTTGCACAAATAATTGCTTGAATGATTGCCTAGTTATAGCTTGCCTGTGATTAGTATAGCTTGTCCCAGCAATTCTAGCCTCTTGATTAAATTCCGAGGACAAAATTCTTTTAAGGTGGGTAGAGTTGTAATGCCTGTAGTTCGTATTACGTATCTTGGAATACGTGTACGTATTTTTTCTTGTATTTGCATATCTTTTGGCTTGGCTCGGTTTATTTTGGGTTGGTTCGGCTAGGTTTGGTTTGCTTTTTGGTTCATCATGAACCAAAAGAAAACCCCCACCTACCACAACCCTCCCCATTTATTAGCCCACTCCTCTTTCTCTCTCTTCATTATTTCTTCTTCTCCACCATTTACTTCTTCACCTACCAGGAAGAGGGAGAGAGAGAGAGAGCTTAGGCAAGTGCAAACTTGCTTCATGATGGATCTCAAGTTTTATTGTTCCATTCTCTTCCTTACTTGATTCTAAGCCTCTTTAGAACTTGACATTTTTGGATTTGATGGATGGATTCTTGTAGATCTAAGTTTGTAAACTTTTTGGTTTTTCTTGGTTTTGATCTCTAAAACTTGGTTATTTTCGAAAACTAGTGTTTCTATGTTGTAGAGAATTCAATTTTATGCAGTTTTGGCTTTTGTTTCGCTTGATTTCGACTTCGGATGAGGAAGTTATGGCCAAAACAATTTCTGGTCATTTCTATGTTCATCTACAGCAGGAACAGCATGTCGCAGAAGGCGCATGTCGCAGAAGGTGCATGTTGCAATGAAGCGCATATCGCAGTAGCCGCATATCATGTCGCAGAAGGCGCATGTCGCAGAAGGCGCATGTTGCAATGAAGCGCATGTCGCGGTAGCCGCATATCATGTCGCAGAAGGCGCATGTCGCAGAAGGCACATGTTGCAATGAAGCGCATGTCGCAGTAGCCGCATATCATGTCGCAGAAGGCGCATGTCACAGAAGGCGCATGTTGCAATGAAGCGCATGTCGCAGTAGCCGCATATCATGTCGCAGAAGGCGCATGTCGCAGTAGGCGCATGTTGCAATGAGGCGCATGTCGCGGTAGGCGCATATCATGTCGCAGTTGAGCCACATGAGGCGCATGTCGCGATAGGCGCATATCATGTCGCGTATGAGCCGCATTAAGGCGCATGTCGCAGTAGGCGCATATGGTGTCGCAGTTGCATGCATGTCGCAGAATAGGCCGCATAATGCATATTTTGACTATTACTAACTGTTATATGTCCTAATTGACTGAATTATTGCTCGAATTTCTCCCAACTCCCAACGTGGAAGTTGTAGATCTTTTCCTTAGCAGCAAGAATATGTCTCTAGTTATTTTATCCAAGTTTCTCTCATTCATACTATTGTAAGAATAGAACACGATAGTGGCCCGCTGTGGCGCACTCTTGACAAGTAAACTGACATAATATATCTCGGTATGCTGTTACGATAGCTAGCCTGACATAACAAGTATGAATGACCTGGACACCGTGGGCGATTGTGTTTGTACAAATAAATCAGTACTGTCTTGCATCATGTCTAGGATAGGGATCCCTGAGTACCACGGTCAGAGATACCTACAGTAATTGACTAAGGTTAATAAACTAGAATAATTCAGTAGACATGAAGAGATTTTCAGCTACAGGCAATCCCGTTATCTGGGCGCATTAAGTGGACTTGTAGCCTACCGACGAGTAGGGCACATTTCCAGCACACAGTCACTTGTTGCATTCTTCATAATGGACATTCGACCTGGATAACCGGATGGTCTGCAGGGCTTGTGGCTGTTGGGATAATCTCATTGCATCTTGCTAGTAACTAGGCATGTGATAACCCTAGTTAGTTAAAGTATCAAGCCGTACGTATTGCTTGGCCGTGATTGATTGGATGGAGTCCAGCCCAGTCTAGTTTGTCATGATCCTGTATAAGATTGTATCATGACATGACTTCTTGTATCGATAAATGATGGGATACTAAGTTCTGTTCAGATGAAGGGTTACAACCCCGGTCCTTGTTTGGTTTAAGGGTTGTAACTTGGCTATCTGAATAGTTTTATGGTTATCTCATCATATATCGTCCTGATTATTGTGCCTGCCTTAACAATAACGATCATGGGTCCAGTTCTGTTCAGGCGAAGGGTTACAACCCCGGTCCTTGTTTGGTTTAAGGGTTGTAACTGGCTCCCGGAGCAGTTCTGTGTCCTCTTTTCGTATATTGTCTTATTTTCCTCATGATATGCTCGTCATGTTTTACCTTATTCCAACAGCATGATTGATTAATTATGCTGGCCTTAGCAATAAAGATCAGGGGTCCAGTTCTGTTCAGGCGAAGGGTTACAACCCCGGTCCTTGTTTGGTTTAAGGGTTGTAACCTGGCTCCCGGAGCAGTTCTGTGTCCTCTCTTCGTTTATTGTCTTTACTGTACCAATAGTATTTGAGACGGGTTTCTATTCAGGTGAAGGGCTGCAACCCCGGTCCTTGTTTGATTTAAGGGTTGTGACCTGGCTACTTGAATAGTTTTCTCGTACTCAGTTTACTGTTGTTATCTCTATTATTATCAGTTCTTTATTTATTATCTCTAATATTCTATTATGATATGCTGGTTTTAGTTCCTATGTGAAGCCTCCCTTGTGGCACTTGCTCTTTCTGGGGTCTGACCCAGCTGGTTTTGTGTGGCCAGATATCGGAGCAGCACCAGAGGATCCACCTGTCTTCCAGCCCGATGGTGACCACCAGGCGTAACCAGGGCAACGAGTGGGTTTCTTTTGTCCTCCCACTCTATTTGTAAAATTATTCTTTTGAGGCGTTTAGCCGGCGAGCACGTGTTAGCTCGTATTGCACCTTTATTTACTGTCTGCCTACGGGCTGTAACATGATTGACAAATCCTAGGGTTGATCATGTATTGACTAAAACTCTTGCTAGTCCTGACATTTTGTACGACTAGCTTCATGATCATCCAATATGTAATGTATGGGACGCCTTACTATTGTATATTGATGCTCTAATATCTTGTGACTGCTACTACTTGCTTGTGATTGAGACAATAGGTTTGATCTTGACCATAGGAGACTGATGGATTGTAGTTAAACCCTCATATATCTAGACAGCCGTGACCGTATAGTGACGTGGATTCCATTTCATTATACGTAGCTGGCTATGTCTGCCCCCGCTCTCCAGTATTCTGGTTCTGGGGCGTGACAAAGGCGGGTCATCGGCTGGGCAATCCTGGAAAAGTCCTACATGAACCTCCGGTAATAACCTGCCAGACCCAGAAAACTCCGAACCTCTGCTACTGAGCTCGGCGTAGACCAGGACTCCACCGCAGAAATCTTCCTCGGATCCACTGAAATTCCCTCGCCAGAGACAACATGGCCTAGGAACTCCACGCGATCCAAGAAGAACTCGCACTTGGACAGCTTCCCATACAGCTGCTCCCTCCTGAGAGTGTCCAACACAATCCTCAGGTGCTCCTCGTGCTCCTCTGGCATCTTCGAATAGATGAGGATGTCATCAATGAAGACCACCACGAACTTGTCAAGGTACTGATGAAATACCTTGTTCATCATGTTCATGAATACCGCCGGGGCGTTGGTCAACCCAAACGCCATGACGGTATACTCATACTGGCCATAGCAAGTCCGAAAGGCAGTCTTCGGAATGTCATCCCGCTTCACCTTCAGCTGATGGTACCCGGTGCGCAAGTCGATCTTCGAGAACACTCTCGCCCTGCTCAACTGGTCGAACAAGTCATCAATCCTTGGCAAATGATACTTGTTCTTGATGGTAAGGTTGTTGAGCGTCCTGTAATCTGTAGAAGCATGGAATTTCACAACCAGAAAGCCCATGCGCCAGGCATTTTATGCGCCAGAACTCAGACAGCTAATCAAATAAGCCATAGACATTCGAAGAAGGACTTTTTATTTATATATATAAAAGTCTATTACATGTCTAGAAAAGGTTGTACAAAGGAGAATTTCTACAAAGGAAGGATCCTAGATCTACAGCCAACTGCCACCATGCGCCTTCCAGATAGGCGCAGCAACCACCATGCGCCTTTCGATAGGCGCAGCAGTCACCATGCGCTGTCAGCCAGGCGCAGCAGATGTCATGCGCCTCCAGCCAGGCGCATCCTACCATCTCTTTAGCAGCTCAGTTATGTGCATCCAGCTCAGTTATGTGCATCCCTTCAGCAGCTCAGTTATGAGCAACTCTTCCAACCAGGCTCACCTGGCCGAGCAGAGCCCAGTTATGTGCCGCTTTTCCAGCCAGGCTCACCTGATAAGTGCTTCGCCAAGCAAAGCATTTAACCCTCTGGCTGGAACCAAGGAAGAGAAGAGCACCGCAAATGCTGTGGCCATGGGAGGCTTCGAAAGAGCCTCCAAAGACCAAGGAAGACCGTGATAGAAATCATGGCACAAGGAGCTTTCAACACAATCAAAGTGGGCGGCACCAACTTTGAAGGAAGAGAGAGCCTAGCACCACCATTCCGATCTACGGCTCTTCCGGAACAACGGAGACGAGGCCCGAACATCCCTATCTTTGGATGCAACAGGCACCTTCTGCCTGTCTCAGAAGCCCTCGACTTCGTCTTTTGGATGTAACAGTCACCTTCAAGTGCATCGAAGACAACACGACGTCTCATCTTTACCCTCGGGAGCACTTCGTCAACAGAATGTACCCACATATCCAAGTTCATGTTGGAAGTACGTGAGGGAATGAGGAGCAAACCTTCTCTCCATGCCACTATTTATAGGCCGGGCAAATCAAACCCACGCGCCAAGTGGATGACTCTCCGAATTCTGTGCAATGAATTTGCATTAAATGGATGAACCGGACGCCTCGAATTCAGCCAAACGGCTATTTATAGCACTCGAGGAGCGAGACAGCCGCATCATTAAAGGACATGTCGGATGCGCCAGCCAAACAGCGCATCACATGGACGCATCCTCCAGCATCAGGCGCATCACACAGACGCGCCCTACAGTACCCGGCGCATCACAGAGGATGCGCCCTCCCTCACATCTCCATGCCGAGTGGAACACCAACCAATATGCCCACTCAGCTGTCCATCGAACGTCACAAACATTAAATGCTGAACTGACACCAGAGTTGGCAGCACGCTTCCTAAAGTCTGAACAGTTGACAGCTTTTTTCAGAGAATGAAGCGTCGGCAACGTCAGCATCATCATGACTCTATTCCGACGGCTACTGCCACGTGGCCATCCGCATGCGCCTCTATGGCCATGCGTCCAAATCGCCATGCGCCTCTACGGCCATGCGTCCAAACCAGCATGCGCCTCAAAAGCCATGCGCCTCAGACCCTTCACTGATCCCTAAAGATAGAAGAAGAGTCTCCAGTTGAAGCTTTGCATGCGCCTCAAAAGCCATGCGCCCCAGACTGATCTCTGATCCCGAAAGACAGAAGGAAGGTCACCTGCATGTGCCTTAAAAGCCATGCGCCCTAAATGGTTTGTAACTCCTAAAGGTTATGAGCCGCAACCTCCTCCTGCGCCCAATCAAGGCGCAGCTCACCAGATCACTACCCCCCCAAATTCGAGATCTTCGAGCCATGGGTCGATGACACGTGTCCTTTGACTCAACTCGTCCAAGATTTCAGCAACAGAAAGATCTTCTCCTCTGCTACGTGCCGGCTCACAACAGCAGTATGAAGAGTTCTCCCCCTCAATCAGGGCGCATCATCTACGCGCCCCCATCAGCAACTTCCACGTGGCGTCCCCACACACCGGCGCATCCTACATGCGCGCATGAGCAGCCAGCCTGCAAAACTATAAATAGAGAGATCTTCTCCTTCACACACACAGACAGAATCCATAACGAATATACAAGGAATCACCAGAGAGGCAGATACAGACACTCAACGTCTTCCTCCTCTCAGCAAGCTCCAGCACCCAGAGCAATCCACACCTTCAGAGAACCGATAACCGTCGTCAGCCGGTCAACGGAGTCAACGCATTACCACTCGCTCCATTGGCACTAAGGACCCAGCTTAAACAAAAGTGTACTCCTAGGACTACATCTAAGTCCTACATTGTAACACTGTTCTGTTTGTATTAAAGTTTTCAATCAAACAATTTTAATGGCAAACAAGCTGGCGACTCTGCTGGGGACTTCTTTCTCCTCTTCCGAGAAAGTCGTGTCACAGGCCGACGACGTGAAGGTGGGCTCCTCCCACAAGACGCTGGTCGTGCGCCTCAATCAACAGGCGTACGAGGAGTTCATTTCTGAAGGAAGTGCGAGTCCTTCGAAGCGGCTACCAAAGCCGAAGAAGATCCGCACGGCCTGGGTGCGCAAGGTCGACGCCTCGGGCACCACCACTGAAGGGGATGCAGCAATCCAGCCTTCCCTTCCTGCTGACGTTCTCAGCAACCAAGGTGCGCCCGCCGATGCAGCGCATCTCTTGGGGAAGCGTGCGGTCGACCACGTTCCCCAGCTATCTCCCTCTCAGGCGAGGAAGATACGTCGACGGAGCAGGGGCGCAGCCAATGCCCCGCGCATCACCTCTGATGCGTCACAAAAAGCCTCTGTCTTTGACAGACTCACTCGCTGTAATGGCGAGAAGAATTTGGATGCTGAGTACTATGCGCCCCAGCGGGCTGGTACGAAGAAATCCAAGGCGGCACGGGCCATACGCCACAAACGTGCTATGCCAGCAGCCGGCCAGAGGCACGCGCTCGTCATCACGCGCGCTGCCGATGGCAAGCTGTACAAGGTTGACTCAAGTGCTTCTGCACCAACAACGAGTCGATCTTCAATGTCCTCATCTCGCTTGGGCGCATCTACTGCGTGTACGACCAAGTCGAGAGAGGCAAACTCAGTGGTCTTGAACTCCCGCGCCTCCTCTGGTTGTGCGTTTGAGGTCCGTTCAAGTCACTTCAGATGTTGTGGTTCCCCCACTACTGATCGTGATGCCTGCTTGGTATTAGATCAGGGGGCGCAGCACTCACCTGACCACCCCAGTGTTTGGCCTTGCCATACGTCTGAAGGGGGTGTGAAGGCACCACTCTCCTCCAATGACCTGCACAACGTGATCACTCACAAGCGCCGGTCAGGAGAGTCGACCAACAAGCACGATGTGCCTCTCACGGGGCATACTTGTGCGGTGGTCACCATCAACTGCTGTTGCAAGACGGCAGCTCCACCAAGACAGTCGGTCTTCCAACGATTGCAATCATCGACACCTCTCCGACGTCGCCTTGGGACAAAGGTGTCAGCTGAAGAGGAGCCAAAGGTGGCTTCATGCAACGTGGTCTCCAACTCCTCATCAATCCGGAAGACGACTGCCAATTCCTCGTCTTCATCCAAAAGCCAGCCGAGGAAAACCAAGGCAGCTGTCTCGACCTCTGGAGTGTTTGAAGGCACTCGGTCGAGGAAGAAGTCCTTGGAGGAAGCTGGGGGTAGCCAGACCCTTGTTGAGCCTCCTTCCGAAGACGAAGATGTCCAAAGCACAGCTGCGGCGGATCTTCATCATCAAGGCGAGATTACTCTCCCTGAAGCCCCTCAAAATGAGGATGTCCTCCAGGACACTGCCGGGGGTAGTTCTGGAAACGTAGAGGTCCTTCAAGACGGAGCTAAGGGCAAGCAGACCCTTGCAGATGCGCCTATTGGAGATGAACTCCAGAATGTGGCTGGAGGTGGCCCAACACTAGGAGAAGTGACTCCCCCGCATGAGAGTGAGGCCGAAAGCGAAGCCTCAACCAATCCATCCACTCCTGGCCGTGTCAGGACGGTATACATGGCTGGGGATGATGTCGAGTCTGATGCGCCGTCACATGACATAGTCCAGCGCATAAACTCATTGGAGGGAGGACTCAAAACCCTCTCTGCCTCTATGCAAGCACTAACTCAAGCAGTGTTTGAGATGCGGTCGGCCTTAATCAGGACACCTTCAACTGGTCCTGACCCAGGAGCTAATGGGGAGTCGAGTGTGCCCCTCCAACGGGCGCCCTCGGATACAGAAGCACCTCGGACCTCGGAGCCCTCAAACGCTCCAATCCAGATGGTACCTCCTTCCCCGACTCCTAGCTCTACGGAGGATGTGGTCGAAATGATCAAAGACCTGCGGGAGCGCTTCGAGTCCAAGAACAGGCAAGAGGAACGCCAGAAGATGGGCATTCCCAGCCTTATCCCCTCGAGTGGAACAAGGTGGTTTATCCTCCAAAGTATAAACCACAAACACTCACCCCATACGACGGGAAGGACTCTCCGCGACGGTACCTGACGTACTTCCAGTCACAGACAGGGCATCTTCCGAAGGAGAACGCGCTCCTCACCAGTATCTTTGTCGGGGCCCTGAAAGGAGTGGCGTATGACTGGTACTGTAGCCTCCCCGATAATTCCATATCGTCCTTCGACGACCTGACGCGCCTCTTCCTCGACCGCTTCTACGACGGCGGGAAGGACATGACGATGGCGTCTCTCATAGAGATACGTCAGAAGGAGAAGGAAACGGTTCGGGCGTTCATCGAACGCTTCCGACAGGCTTGCTTCAGGCTACCTCCAGGCATGCCAGAACATGCGCTCCTCTCCGCTTGCAGCATGAACATGTTGCCTGCAGTAAAGCTCTGGCTCAACTCTACTCCCCCTCCTGACTGGAGCTCCCTGATCATCGAAGCTGAAGCTGCAGAAAAGAAGGCGGCCAATGCACGTCTTCTGGGTGTCAGCTTCCCCGCCTTTGACGATAAGGGAAAAAAGTCTGCAGCTAACAGCTCCGGACGAGAAGCAAAGGGGAAACAGGCATTGACTGTTAATGCCTCAAAAGGCGTATCTGCGCCTACTCAGAAGCCTCCACTGGCACCGAAACCCAAGGAGGTTTATTCATTCAATGATGACGACACCCTGCAACTTTTCGAGATACTGAAGCAGGGTGACAAGATCAAGCTACCGGACCCAAAGCGGCCCGATGAAGTTGGGAAAGTGGACAACCCAAGGTACTGTCACTACCATCGGTTTGTCGGACACCCGACCAAGGACTGCTACGTCCTCAAGAATTACATCCACGCATGATCAATGCGGATGTAATCTCCGTCGACTATGAAGAAGACGGTGTCGGCCAATGTGGTTTCGCTTCAGTTAGGCACCTTGCCGCCAACTACCACACAAGATGGCGTCGTCCCCATCCCTAAGCGACAATGGAGGTGGTAAACTTACCACCTACTCCACCTACTCGTGACAATGTGAGTGGACTCACCCGCTCACCACATCTCGAGGAGAGGTCCTCTGGGTTCACCCCGACCTCGTCTCCGAGGTGACTCAATCGGAGGTACGCCCTACCTCCAAATCAAAAGACAGAAGATCAAGTCTTGCCGCACAGTCTCTTCTTCAACAGAAGAGCACTTCCAGTACAAACACGTGCACAACAGAGCTCCCAATCCGACAAAGCTGTCGCCGAGGTGGTGCCTCCTAGCACCATCCCTGAGAGGGTCCATCTAAGCCCTCAGCAGCCAATAAGCACAGGTGGAGGCCCGTTTTGACAGAC
>JANAVB010021600.1:22163825-22191325 GCA_029216955.1 Iris pallida
GTTAAAACCGACTAACTTAGTACTATGTAAGTCAAATCACTAGTAGGAATCCTCAGGGGTCTTAGCATACTCTGAAGAATTATGCTAATTGAAGACCCAGGATTAATGTAGATCCTGTCAATTTCAGTAGATCCAATACCCAGTATAGCACAGAGGCCTGTCATGTTTTATGCTTCAACAGCATCTCTTCTGTAAAGGTGATGTTGGGAATTGCTTCCATCACACTATGACATTGCGGACATGAAACTGGAGTATTATCAGGACTCTTGAGTTGAGCCAAGCATGAATCTGCCTGAAGTAGAGCTTCACTCAAAGTCTTCCTGCTTTCTCTAGAAAGGCGAAGCAGTTCAAATATAGATAGTCTAGCCGGAGTATTGGCTAACTGAGCTAGAATATCAAATTTGTAAGGTTTCATCACCACCCCTGACTGGAAGCAGACTTTAATGGAACGTCGAAATGTATTGCTTTCGTTTCCCCTTTTCAACCATCGAGGGTTTAGCAGGAACAGGAGAAGGTTGAGCTGGTAGTGTTTCCACTACATCTTCTGTTTCTTTAGAAGATCCTTCATAATCTTGTGGTACTCTTTTCCAGATCTGTACCAGCAAAAGTTTCTTCCTCAGAATCAAAAAAAAAAGTACCATATTACAGGATTTAGTCTTCCTCCCTTTAGCCTTTTTCTGTAAGGTTTGTTGTGAGGAATTTCAGAACCCAGTCTAACAATGGATCTTTGATTTGAATTTGTAAAGAAAGTCGTATTCCTTTATCATAATTCAAACCTTCTGCCTTCTGAAAGTCATAACCCATTTTCTTCATGAGAAGGACAGATTGCTGATTGTACAGATGAATGAGCAATAAACTTTTAGCAAATGGTTCCACAGAGGAAGAAAGGGATCTCTGTATCCACAGGAGAATGAAGAATAGATGTCTCTGTAGCCACATGAGAGAAGGATTCGTGATACGAGAAAAAATCCCTGTCGGAGTTTTTTCATAAGCAGCGAAGACTTGTTGCGCCCGGTGTAGGTCCTAAAAAATCAAGTTGCATCAATCATCAACAAAATCAAGAATCAAAATATACATCATCTTGTTGAATTGCGCAGACAACAGATTGTGCAGCCAACCGATTGCGCATTCTAATTTGCGCACACAACCGATTGCGCAAGCTGACGTGGCAGAAGTCATCATTACTAAATCAAATCAAATCTTTTCTGACAACTGACAGCGCGGATAACAAGGAGTCTGTTCGTTTCCTGCGCCGCACAGTGCTCGAGGGCGGCTGACAGCTGGCAGCGCAAACCAATCCTGCGCAGTTTGAGCTTGCGCAAACCAGTATGCGCAATTCAACTCTGCGCAATATCAAACGTAACTGTTAAGTTACACGTGGCATTCATGCCATCGATTGTTCATTACGTGGCAACTGTTTATGCACGATCATGCGCATTTCTATCAATCATGCCATGTGTCCATGATAGTCGGCCCACGATCCAGTAACTATCTGCGCAAATCAATGTGCGCAAACCAATGCTGCGCAAATCATCATGCGCAGTCCAAAACTGAAAGTTAGTTATTTCCAGAACTCTATAAATAGAGTTTCAAGTCTTCATTCAAGGGGCAGAGATTAGAGATCAGATATCAAGATCAGAAATCAGAAATCAGAGAGTCCAGGAGTTCTTGCTAAAGTGCTGCTGCATTCTTCCGAGACTTTTGTCTTCAACCTCAGAGGCTTTTGCCTTCAGTTTCCAGAGTTGTTTTCAACTTCAAAGGTTTCGTCTTTACAGTCACATCGTCCAAGGGATAAAGCAATCGTCATCGAGATTATTCCTACAGTTGTAATTTTCCCAGAATTCTTGTAATCTTTATTACAGTTTGTATCAATAAAGTTCTATACTTTTGTTTTGCAAACAAAATGGCGACTGCTGGGGACAACTTTCTCCTCCGACGAGGAAGTAGCAACTCAATGTGACGTAGCGTCTATCGGAAAGACGCAGAAGACCCTGGTTGTCAAGGTCAACCAGATAGCCTACGAGGCAATGCTCAACTCCAAGACCATTCCCCGTACTGCAGCCACTTCTGCCAAGAGCAAAGTGCGCTCAGTTTGGGTCTCCAAGACTGCTGCACAATCTGGCAGTTTTGCCACCAAAGGTGCTGCACACTCTGTTGCACATCTGCTGGCCAGTCTGCTGCGCAAACTGCTGTGTCAACTGCACAGTCTGTCTCAGCAACTGCTGCACAATCTGTTGCAGTCAATGCTGCGCAATCTGTTGCAAAAGTTGCACAAGCTACTTCATATGTTGCCTTGTCAAAACAGAAGACTCCTATGACTCTGGCGCAATTGGCAGTAGCTTTTCCTGCGCAAAACAGCATTCCAGCAACCAAAGTGCATCCTAAGCACTCTAAAGCAAGGACTCCTACTTCTGTGGCCAGAACCAATGTACCCTCCACTCATGCGCAAATCACTTCTGCGCAAACTAAGAGAAACAGCCCTTTGGCTAGACTCTCTCCTTCCATAATCAGAGAAAATATCTGATTCTCCTCTTAAACATCCTGCTGTTCTAGTACACTGGGGGTAGTCTTTTGGCTATTCCTCCTCCTTCTCAGATCAAAGGAAAAGGCCGTTGGTCTTTTCTCAAACTTCCTTGTCTCATGACTTGGAAGACAACAGAGGGAAATGCTCTTTAGTTATCCCTTCTTCTCAGAACAAAGGAAAAGGCCCTTTGGTCTTTTCTCAGTCTTCTTCGGTCTTTACTGAAGCAGATCAAATTGTACGTGTTTCAACACCCGTCAGCACAAGATCTCCTACAAACAAAGATTCTTCTTACAAAGGAACTTGCACTGATCAAAAAGGTATTCTGCCTACCCCAGTAGCAGAATTCCAAGACCTCCCAACTTTCAAAATATCCGTTCCAAACAAGGAAAACTGTTGGTGTCTCAAACAGAAACCTCTGGGGGTGAATTTGCAGACCTACGAACATATCTTAACAGGCCAACTTCAGCAAAACGTAAACAGCCAATGCCGAAGGTCAAGCCTCAAAGACAAATCTCCAGGAACATAAATTCTGATACCTATGCCAATGAGATGAGTACTTCCTTGTATACACAGGGGACAAAACATTTGAAGAATCGAAACCATGTTCCAATATTGTTAAAGAACACATTCCTCGAACTTTTCCCCGTCCCGGCATGGTTTCTGATCTTCGAGAACATCTCAGACAAAAACGGGATAATGTCTCAACTCCTTCAAATCAACCATCTGATCATCATTGCAATCATAAAGTCATCATCCAATGTTGTTGTCAAACAACAAAGCGATCTATCTTCGATCGTCTAACTTTTGCTAAAACAGAACCAATGTCAGAAGAAGACGAAGTGTTGTACGCTTCTGTCAATATGGCTTCCCGAGACACCGGGGTAGAAAGTGCTCCAAACATGGTAAGCCTCGCAGACCAAGCCAACGATATTTAGATTTACTCCAAGAAACCTCTGAAGGAGTATTTCAACATACTCGTTCCCACACCCGAGACACAATCGGTCAAAGGAATCTTCCCCAAGATCCTTCAGCTTATCTTCCTACTTTTCAGTCAGGAGACGAATCTTTCTGATTATGATGCATAGTGAAAGCTCCGAACAAACAGTTTCGTCTACTGTGCCTAGAGAAGTGACGGCATATGTTGTTACTGATGATCCAGATGCTTCAACTTCTGTAAACCAAGAACAGCGGATTGTTGCACTGGAGGACAAATTGAAAACCATGGCTGAAATGGTCGCCAGTATGCATTCTATCATTATGGCACAACATGCTACCCCACCAACTGTACCGGCTGCTATAAACCCTGAAATCATAGCTTCATCGGTGCCTGTCAATACTGGGCTGGGGGTAGTACCTCCTCAGATGCCTCCTGTGCAAGTACAAGTTCAAACTACACCCAGTCAATCAGGTGCTGGGGGTAGTGCTTATAATGCTGTCCCTCCTCCTACCACGGCTCCTTCCTCTTCATCTGAAGATGCTAATGAAGCAGTCAAGCTTTTACAAACTCAGTTTGAAGCTTTCAAAAGAAAGACAACCTGCAAAGGTTGGGAATCAAACAGCCATATCCCGTCGAATGGAAAGAAGTTCCATTTCCTCCCAAATATAAGATTCCAACAATCGCTCTCTTTGACGGTAGTACCTCACCAAGTCAATTCATCAATCACTTCGAGGTAGTGACTGTTCAACTTCAACCAAACGACGCTCTTCTTACCAGAGTGTTCGTCGGTTGTTTAGCCGGCGTAGCATATGACTGGTACAGAAGTCTGCCCGATGGTTGTATCACTTCTTTCTCAGGTCTCAAGCAAATCTTTTTAGAACGATTCTATGAGGGATTCAATGACATGACTATGTCAGCCCTAAATAAAATCAAACAGAAACATAACGAGACTGCAGAGAGTTTCATTGAACGTTTTCGTCGAGAAGCCCTGAAAATGCCTCCAGGGACTCCTGCTGTTACCATAGATACTTGTAAGGCAAATCTCTTGCCTATTATCAGTATGTGGACAGGCTCAACTCAGTTTCAAGACTGGCCATCCTTCATTGTTAATGCCAAAGCAGCTGAAGTAAGTGCTGATAAATTCAAACAGTTGGGGGTACAAATGTCTAACCCCGATCGGGATGAACATCAAGCATCAGGCGGTGGTAATCGCCAAAACAACCGCAAGAACAAAGAGACTCTGAACATTAATCTGAAAAGCAAAGAGTCTTTGGCTGTCAACGTAGCTCCTACGTCCACTTCCACTCCTTCTGCACCACAACCGAGGGAACCTCGTCCTAAGGTAGAGTATTCTTTGACGAGAATGACACGGCAAGTATCTTCGATTGTTTACTCAAAAGCAATAAGATCCAGCTCCCAGACCCAAAGAACCTGATGAAGTCGGTAAGACCGATCATCCTAAGTACTGTGTTTACCACCGATTCATTGGACATCCTACTAGAGCATGTTATGTGCTCAAGGGCAAGATTCAAGAGCTTGTTAATGCTGGAGTTGTTACTCTGCAACAAGATAAAAAGACTGTCACTGCCAATATGGTTTCAGTTCAGTTCGGTAACTTTCCTCCGCAGATGATACAGCATGGTCATTCCTATTCCGAAAACTACTCTTGAGATTGAAAATATTCCTTCTCCACCAAATGAAGGTCTCGTTCCTTTGTCTCTAGACAATGGCGAGGTTATGTGGATTCACCCCGATCTTACTTCAGAGTTCGAGGATTCTTCTTCTTCCAAGAAGAAAAGTCGCTCCAAAGGCAAGACGAAGATTTGCAACATGGTATCTTTTGATCCCATAGTTGACGAAGAAATTCTATTAGGCACCAGATCAGGAAAGCCCTATTTGAAGGATTACCCTGAAACTCAAGAGAATCTTGCTTCTTCTTCTGAACCTACCTCAGCACAACCTGCTCTAGTGAAGAGAATCCTGCTGCACCTTCACCAGTTGTGATTCCTATTCCTCCTAAGCCAGTGACTGCTGATAAAGGCAAACAACAAATCCGCTTTGACAAACCTTTGAAGAAATCGTCTCCTACAGGACTCGAGAAGCCTTACAACTTCGATATATTGGCTCAACTAGCCAATACCCCAGCAAAGTTGTCTATCTTTGAACTCTTGCGTCTTTCCAAAGAGACTCGAGAAACCCTCAGCGAAGCTCTTATGCAAGCAGAAGCTTGTCTAACCTTTCTCAAAAAGCCCGAAGCAGAATCAGTCTCTTGTAATAGTGTTCAGGAATTCATTCCGAACATAACTTTTACGCAAGATGACATGCTAATGGAAGACAACAGGCATGACCGTCCTCTTTACTATACAGGATATGTCGATTCGATGAAAGTCGATCGTATTCTGATAGATCCAGGGTCTGCTCTTAGTATCATGCCGAAGACAATGCTCGATGCTTTGAAAATTCCTGTGCATAGTCTCTCCACTACAATCACTACCATCCTTGGATTCAATCAAGGAAAGAGTGAACCTTTGGGCAAGATTCGCCTAAAACTTCAAATTGGCAATCTTCGCACAAAAGTTACATTCTACATTATTGACAATTTTGTTTTCTTACAACGCTCTATTGGGGAGACCATTCTTACACGAGCACAATGTTGTTCCATCAACCCTTCATCAATGTTTCAAATATTTGATGACAAAGGCGTAGTTCGTAAGGAGGTTGCGGATCTTTATCCCTTCAAAGGTGTTGAAGCATACTGCAATGACGCTCGGATGTATAAGGATGAATTCATGAAAATCGTGTTAGCATTAGACACTGAAGAAGAACAAGAAGCGACGCCTAAAGACACTCTAATCATACCCGTCAAAGGGCGAGTTTCTCATCCTCAATCTTCCAAGCCCTGGCTATTCACTTATCAGCTCAAAAGAAGTCAATTGATGCTGATCAAGATCAAAGGGAGCTCACCTCTTCTGAGCCACTTGTTATCGATTTACGTCGTAACAAGGACAAAAAGCAGCTCACTTCTTCTGAGCCAATTGTTTTGATCTCATTCGCAACAAAGAAAAAAGGAGCTCACTTCCTCTGAGCCACTTGTTATCGACCTCCGTCGTAACAAACCGCCTCCACGTTCTTCCTCTCCCCCTCTGTAATTAATCTGACTAAGCCTGCTAAGGCCAAAGGTCCTGTTGTAAATACTGATGTACAAATCAATGAAAAAGCACCTACTTTCCAGTATACTGATGTTATTTATCATACTAAATACTATTTAGATATGTTAGATAGCTTCCAATCAATTACAATGGGAGTTGTGCAATCTCTTCATACAGAGGTTCTACTCGAACACTCAGATGATTCATACTTTTGTCTCTTCTCGAAAGAGAGGCGAAAGTCCAATAATTTTTATTAAAGGACCAGAACAAAAATTCAGTTATACGGATGACAGTAAACTTAACGACACGGGGCGTATCCAACTCCATCGTTATAGTCAACATCAAAAGACATCATTCGGAAAATGGGTTATGATTTCAAAAGTGGCTTCAATTACGGTAAGGGTAGACGAACTCCTATTCGTACAACTGTTCCGAAAGGAAAGTCAGACATGTACTATAGCAGGACTAAGAGAGGTCTCGGATATGCTTCTCCTCCATTGTTATCCCCAGCAGTCTCCGACTCCGACAGTGAAGAACGCTCTAACTCATCTGATTCCAGATCTTGGGATTCTGATACTAGCATTGGTGAAGTCCATAGGTTGGTCGTATCATCTAACATGGTCTCCGTTGAACTTCCAGAAGACTATGACGAGAATGTGGAAGAAAATCCTGAAACAGATCCTTGGGCTCAGCATATGGACAATCATGGGTACTTCGCTTTGAACAACGTGAACCCCCTACTGAAGATCAACTACTTCAAATTGATGTAGGAGAAAGAGATTCACCTCGGCCAATCTTTATCAGCAAAGATCTTCCAGAACAGACAAGGAGAGTGATTCTTCTTTATTAAAGAATATACGATGTCTTTGCTTGGAGTTATGAAGACATGCCAGGTTTAGATCCCAAGATTGCTACACAAACTGAACATTTTGCCTAACGCAAAACCTGTTAAGCAGCAACAGCGACGCTTCAAACCAGAAATGATGGATGCGATCGATGACGAAGTCAAAAAGCTCATTGCTTGTGGCTTCATTCGAGAAGAACAACATCCTGATTGGGTAGCCAATGTCGTCCCAGTTCTGAAGAAAACTGGCAAAGTTCGAGTCTGTATTGACTTTCGGATCTTAATGAAGCATGTCCAAAAGATGAATTTCCTCTTCCTATTACGGACGTCATGATCGACAACTTGTGGGTTCGAACGAATATCTTTTATGGATGGATTCTCTGGATACAATCAAATCAAGATGCATCCTGAAGATGAAAAGCATACTTCTTTCCGCACTCCTCGTGGTGTTTATTGCTATACGGTGATGCCATTTGGTCTTAAGAATGCTGGTGCAACTTACCAACGTGCTATGAGTACTATTTTTAAAGATCATCTTCGCAAAACTGTTGAATGCTATGTTGACGATATTGCTGTCAAAAGTCGTCTAAAGGAAGATCACCTCCAAGACCTGAGAACTATCTTCAATCTCATGCGCCAACATCAACTCAAAATGATCCCACCAAGTCGTTCTTGGGTGTCTCTAGTGGCAAATTTCTCGGCTTCGTCATTACCTCTAAGGGTATACACGTAGATCCCGAGAAGATCAAAGCCATTCAAGAGATGCGTCCTCCACGCAACTTAAAAGAGCTACGAGGATTCCAAGGTCGACTTGCATACATCAGGCGATTCATTTCGAACTTGTCTGGACGGTGCAGACCATTCACTCAACTAATGAAGAAAGGTGTATCTTTCGTTTGGACTGAAGAATGTCAACAAGCATTCGATGATATCAAACGATCTCATGAACCCACCAGTCTTGGTGCCACCTATTTCTGGTATTCCGTTCTTAATGTATGTCCGTGCTATGGATCATTCATTGGGTGCTTTACTTGCCCAAAAGCAAAGAAGGTCACGAACAGTCCATTTATTATCTTAGCCGTACTATGATTGGTGCTGAACACCGTTATAGTCCAGTTGAAAAAGAATGCTTGGCTCTCATGTTTGCTGTACAAACGAGGCATTATATCATTGGTCAAACTATTCATGTTATACTCGAGTTAACCCTCTCCGGGTACTTATGAAGAAACCAAGTACACTTAATTCTCGGTTGGCTACATGGGCAATCCTGCTAGCTCAATATGACATGGTATGTTCCACAAAAGTCTGTCAAAGGTCAAGCGCTGGCGGACTTTTTAGCGGCTCATCCTGTACCTGAGACATCTAAGCTCTATGACGAAATTCCAGACGAAACATTGGAAGTCAACATGATCTCCGAAGAATTTCCAACCTGGCGTTTATTCTTTGATGGTGCATCAAGGATTGGACCAAATGGTGCTGTTGTGGCAGGTGTTGGAGTGGTCCTCGTTTCTCCAGACGGATCAACTATCCAAAGAGCCTACTCTTTAGATGAACCTTGTTCTAACAATGTAGCAGAGTATAATGCTCTACTTATTGGCCTTCAGTTAGCTAAACAACTGAACGTTGAATATCTTGAAGTATACGTGATTCTAAACTGGTTGTTAATCAGGTTAGAGGAACCTATGAAGTACGTCATCAAGACTTAGTACCTTATCATGAGGCGGCAATCAATTTAGCTATATTTCAAAGATTTCTTCATTGACTATGTGCGGCGGGCTTGCAATACTGAAGCAGACGCTTTAGCCAATCTTGCAGCTGTCTTAGCTATCCCTATTAAAAGACAGCAGGTGGTAGTTATCTCCAATCGAGAACTGTTCTGTATTGAAATAATCGTAATATTGAATTCAGCAATTTTGCTGAAGTTAATGTTATCGATGATGACTGGAGAACTCCTTTTATCGACTTCGTGGTACATGACATACTCCCGAAGATCCTAAGGAGGCTACAAGCGTTCGTCGACGATCTCTCCGATTCTATTATAATCAAACTACTAAAACTCTCTATCGGCGAACTTATACGGTCTTCTTTTACGCTGTCTCGCTGGTGATGAAGCTAAGCAAGTACTGCGTGAAGCTCATGACGGTGTATGTGGAGCACATCAGCCTGGTCCTAAGCTACAGGACCGCATTAGACGCATGGGTTACTACTGGCCCTCTATGGTATCGGATGCCATTAAGTATGCAAGGAAATGTCGAGCCTGTCAAATCCATGCAGACTTCATTCATCAACCATCAGAATTTTTACACCCGACGGCTGCTTCTTGGCCTTTTGAAGCTTGGGGTATGGATATCATAGGGCCCATTAATCCTCCTTCTTCTAGAGGACATCGGTTCATATTGGCGATAACGGACTATTTCTCCAAGTGGGCTGAAGCTATACCATTGACTGAGGTTAAGACTAGCAGTGTCATCAACTTCGTTAAACACCACGTCATCTATAGATTTGGTGTACCCCGAAGAATCGTTCATGATAATGGACCTCAGTTCATCAGTCAGAAGTTCACTAGATTCTGCGATGATCATCGGATTGATAATGTTGCTTCAACAGCATACAATCCTGCCGCTAATGGTTTAGCTGAAGCTTTTAACAAAACCATCATTAAACTCCTCAAGAAGTTTGTTTCCACTAACAAACGGAACTGGAGCGAGAAACTTGGCGAATGTCTTTGGGCCTATCGAACTACAGTCCGTAATCCAACAGGCTTTACACCTTTCTCTTTAGTGTATGGTTGTGAAGCGTTCTTCCTTTAGAGCTGCAAATTCCTTCTTTAAGGATTGCCATCGCTAACGAGCTTACTACAGAGAACAACGATCTTCTTCGACTTCAAGAGTTAGAAGCGTTGGATGAGAAGCGATTAATGGCTCAACAGCATATTGAGCTATATCAAGCCCGCATCTCAAAGACTTTCAATCGCAAAGTTAAAGTCAGAGCATTTCAACAAGGAGAACTTGTTCTAGCAGTCAGACGTCCTATGACTATGACTCATATGAGCAAAGGGAAATTCGATGCGAAATGGGAAGGTCCCTATGTTGTAAGCAAAGTCTTCTCAAATGAAGCTTATCAACTTTCAGAGCTTGATGGTCGAATTGCCATGATGCCCATCAATGGCAAATTTCTCAAGAAGTATTATGTATAAATGTAAATGCTTGTAAAATCGTCAAACAGGATCAGGTTCATAAATAAAATGCAAATTTTATTTCACCATATGATAGTACATAATATCAAAGGTCACTATCATTTTTCTATATTCGGATGCGGGCCACTGCCGTCCTTCTCGAAGACATGATCAGCAAAAGAACTAAGAACCTCCTTGCTGGAACCCACGAGGATTTTGCAGGCGGCCATCCTCATGGCTTCTTCTTCTTCAGTCTTTTCTGGTTCGAGCAGGAAGTCCAAGATATCCCGTGGCGGCTGGGGTGCAGACGGACCTTCGCCCGCTTTTGCCTCCTTCGGCTGGATTGGATCGACAGGGCGCTCTTCAGTGCCCTTCTCAACCTTTGGGGCGATCTCGGCCTTCTTAGATGCTTCTCCGGACGACATTTTTATGTTGAAAAGCAGAAGTGTTCATTACTGTCAGACTTCTTTTATATTTATAGGCAGAAGTTCCTCAAATAACGAAGAGACGGTTCATCCGTTCATTTATTACATTCATCAGACGGTTCATCCGTTCATTAATACCCGACGGTTCATCCGTTCATTTATCATATTCATTTGACGGGTTCATCCGTTCATTTATCATATTCAACCGACGGTTCATCCGTTCATTACTATCACCTGACGGTTCACCCGTTCATTTCACCTGATGGTTTATCCATTCATTTCCATTTAATGGTTTACCCATTCATCACCACTTGACGGTTCACCCGTTCATTGTCATTCATCATTTGACGGTCTTCCCGTTCATTTATTTCACAAATATTGACGGTTCATCATCGTTCATTATCTATATCAGCAACTGGTTGTTTTCGACTAAGTTGTCAAATCGAAATAATAATATTCAATATATTCTGCCATGTCCATATTACCTCTGAGCAGATATAATGAAATAATTATTTTCTACAAAATTATCAAAAAAATATATCATGTCTTGTACCTCATATATTTTCTATCTCTATTATTTATATATAAGATATGCAATAAATAATGGAGCCACAACAAAAAAATGTTTTATTTATGGAAATATGAGACATTACAAAAATGCTTCCATAGCAGCAAAAGCAAAGATACAAAAAAGTTCTAATCAAGAAGGAGGAATAATTAAATTGTCGATTTGCTGCTTCAATGTCCGCAGCTCTTCTTCATGTGTTGATTCTACTATTTTTCTTGCTTCCTCCATCCCATTTTCTTCATCAAAGATAGGCATATCTACTGTCCTGCGGGTAATTTCAGCACTATGAGTCTCGTCATACTCATTTTTCTCCTGAATTAGGGCATTGAGTTGTTCAATCATAAATCGTTGATTGGCAGTTTCTTCTTCAAATTCCTTCTGAAGGCGAATAATTTCCGCTTTCAATTCAGCAAGCCTCTGTCCTTTGTTCTCAGCTGCCAAAGTAACTGATTCTATCTTTGAGTTGAATTCAGCTGACTTTGCAGAATGAGCTTCTAAAAGGTTCTGAAGGTTTATCCTTTCTATATCAGCTTCTTGGGCTAGTCGTTCATATTCAGCTTGCACCAGAGAGTCTATATTCTTCTTCTTGAGCTCTTTATATTTCCTTATGGATACTTCCAACTCATCTAATATATGTTCAAGAAGAACGGCTTGGGCTTCGTCTCCTTGGCCTCTTATGGCTTTTATCAGGAAAGAAGTGGGGTCCCTAACCATAATGAAGTTAGTTCCTTCCTTCTCTATCATTTTACGGACAAGAGATCCCAATGACTCAAAGAAACATCTGGTAAAAGATTGGACAACTTGCTGATTGATGGCTATGGTTCCAGGAGTCGAAGCTACCCCTGTTGAGGATGGAGTATTCGGTTGCTCAATCCTTTGCTGATGAATGATAGGCTCTTTAAACAAAGGAGCCAGAGTAGAACTAGCTGCTCCTCCTGTTTGTTCTTCTGCAAAAAGTAAAATTATTATTTTACTAATTTGCCAATAAACAAAAAGATCAAATTAAAAAAGCAGTCTTACCTTGATTGGATCTAACAACAACTGCATTTCCTGCTGGAATAGACTCCCGTTGAACGGAAGTAGCTTCAATTGCGACAGCTTGGCTGCTGCCCGCTTCAGAGCCGCAAGATAAATGATGGCTACTACTAACAACTACCGTTGGAATAGGCACCATAGCCAGGTCCCTCGGAGGTGTTGGTAGAGTATCAAGACCTGCAAGAACTACAAATGAAGATATTAGATATCAATCTATTTTAAAGAAAGAAGATTGTTAAATATCATTTTATACCTTGGGGATCGGTAGCGGGACTCTCTGCTGAACATCTTCACCAGCCACTTCTTCAGGGGATACTTCTATCTCGACGTCTTCATCAGGGTTAACAACCTTTTCTACTAACGCCTCTACTTCAATATCCTTTTTAGGATCCGAAGCATCGTCGGCGGTTTCAAGAGATATGTGTTCTTCGTTGTCCCCTTCAGGATTCTGTATATACTTATCAATATTTCCAGACGAAGAGCTTTCTTCATCCTTATCTTCTTCTTCTTCTTGGGCTACATTCCCACTGTCAGTTGCGGTGAGATCCTCCTGCAGGCTATAACAATCTTCTAAAGCTTCGATCATTTTATGCTCTTCTTCTTCACGAAGAGTCTTTGGGGTAGGAGGAAGCTGAGTCGTCTCCACGACAGGTGAAAGGGGTCGTGTAACATTTAGCTCCTCATCAATGGTGTTTTCTCTGAGTATTTCAACTTCAGTTCTGGGGTCAAGATCTCCCCTTTGTTCTGTCTCTTCAAGGATTTTATTCCCTGATTCAGAAACAGGGGTGGGAGATGGCATTATAAATCCTGCTGCAGCATCTACTGAAGTCAGGAGTTGTTTGGAAGAAGGCTTCTAAATTTCTTCTGGTGACCAACTTCTTCTTCTTTCTGAGTAGAGGTCTGTCGGGACTCTCTACATTTATTGGTGCTGTTTGCTTCTGTACAGAAGTTGGTGTAGTAGTAACTTCTTGATTTGTCTCGGCTAGCTGCCGAGATTGGGATCTTGTAGTCACTTTATCAGAAGAATGCTCCAAGACCAATTTCTTCTTTGCTGCAGGAGCAGGAGGCTCCTCTCTTCTTCTTTTCTTGGCAGGAGACTTTCCCACTCTTAGAGAGATCCGCATTGCTGCGTTTATCTCTTGTTGGAACATCATTTCTCTTGAAGTTTCTAGGGGTTCATCCGCCGGGTTTGCCTCATCATTGGCAGGGATTGATAAAGCTATCCCCCTTTCCTCAATCTTATCGCAGAAGCAAAACTATCAGCGAGATTAAAGTTCTCGGCAAAAGTATTTGCAGATGTGTAGAATACCGAGTATGTAAAGAGCATCCGAGGCCCTTGAGGAGTGCTCTTTGGTGGCATAGAGAAGGTAGCCTTTGTGTCACGGGCATTGTAGTAGGCCCAAGCTCGGGCCCCGTCAATCAAGAAACCCTTGCCCTGAAGGCAGGTGATTGCGTTCCCTACGTGGAACTGATCATACCCAAATTGTCTAGCAAAACGGCTAGGGAGGTATGGTTCCAAAAAGCATTCTTCTTCAAAGCGGTATACTAAATGAGATGGTCGAATTGTCTTCAACCATTCAAAGGCCACACGGTTTAAGGGCTGCAGTTTGAATCTACCATGTTGGGTGGCATCTGGTCATGACCGGCCGGGAGAGGCGCGCAACAGAAGTTCCATCCTCTGTTTAAATTTAAAACGAATCTGCATTCACTCAGAGAGGTGTACTTCCATTTACCCTGAGAATATCTGCGCAAGAAGCTGCCATCTACCGGTCCCATACCAGGGTCCATTAAAGTTGGATAGTGGAGGAGTAACCATCCAAAGAGATAAGTGTACGGCATTTCGAGACGGGGGAATTCTTTCTCTCCCTTTGCCTTCAGCATCGAGTCAACATACAAGCGAAGACTCGCATTCAATCTGCAGGTCATTGCCGATAACAAGTCGACCTTATAACCGAAGACTAGCTTGACGGCAGCAAAAAGTACACCGCGATGAAAACGGTCCACTGCACTAGATCCCGGGACCACGAATCGTCTGAGCCAGTGTGTCAGAAACCCTGCTAACTGGGCTTCTTTGGACATGGGTCTGTAACCCATTCTCAAAAAACTCTCCAAAATGTCACCTTTCTTTAAAGGTGGACATTGATAATCATCCTTCATTTCCTTATCATAATGTTTACTTTCTTCCATCATCTTCATGACTTCCGTGTTAATCAAGGGTTTGAAAAAATGAGGGTAACATTTGTCATTTTCCTTGGTTTCTTCTCTTCAATATGATTTAAGAACAAATATGGCAACCACTTCGAAGAATAGCAAGTGTTGGCCGTAGCACTCTTATAGTACAAAGAGCAAATTTTGTAATGGCATAGCAGTTCTTCAAACACTGCTACCATTTCTGCATTTTCTTTTCTGAGTTTCTCCAACTCGTCATTTGTGGGAACAAACTCCTCATATGGAGCATCCGCCATGGGCAAGTATGAGATGTACTTCATCTCGTGGAGTGCAAACCCCATCTCTCCACCCGGGGTCATGAAGGTTCCTGTTCTGTAATTGTATCACTCAGCCAAGGCCAAAAACATTTGAGGGTTAGGAGCAAACCCGTATACAGTGGCATGCACTGCTTGAAACAAGTTAATTTGTTGAAGTTTGTCTTGGAAGGTTGTCAGAACCCAATTAGCAATGCAATTCCATCGTTTGTAATCTGGATTCACTAATCCAGTCATTCTGATATCCTGTTCAGGGTATCTTCCTTCTTCCTTCGCAAATTCATTTGCGAATATAGGGGTTCTGACGGGCATCAGCATAGAGGAGTTTTCCGGTGGGATGCAGCTGGGTCTTAAACCTCTCAACATAACACTGTATCTGTCAGAAGAGCTGTAAAACATATCTTTCCCGTTAACCTTCTTTACAAAGATCTTCCCTGCACGAGCATCCTGGAGAAGGGTGATGTTCCAATCCATTTTCCTTGGGTAGCTCGCATGAGCGTACCGTGACAAAGGAAGGCATCGAGCAATTTTAGGAATGAAGAATGATCTGTCTTCCCGGTGGACTACCATCTCCTCCATCATTGGCCTAGGCTGGGAGACTTTTTCAAAGGCATCACCAAACAAGAATAAGGGTTTCTTGTGGATAACAGCATCTGCTGATTCCAGAGGCTGTCCATTCATTAGACACATTAAAGTTTCGTTGTCCTGAGAAATCAATATTGCCTGACGAGAAGTCGGCAGATCGTATTGAGGATAATGGACGTGAGACAAATCTTCTATATTCAGATTCAGACAAAGTTCCCACAAAATGTTCATAGTTTGGATCTTCATTGGTTTCAACTGCATCAAAAACAGATGAAGATCAGTACAAGTCAAAAATTCTATTTTTTAGACAAGCAAAACAGAAGAGTACACAATCCTCAGATTGCGCTAACATGGATTGCGCAACATTAGTTTGCGCATCATAATAGGGTGCGCAAACCAATCGATTGCGCTGACATTCAGCGCAAAGCAATCGATTGCGCTGACATTCTGTCAGCACAATTCGATAGATTGCGCAGGATTACAATCTTCATAAAAATGAAGACTGACTGTTTATGCAACCAAAAAACCCTAAAAAGGGTGGCGCAAGTTGAACTCATCTCTAAAAAGAAATGAGTTTCGAAGATTGGTGGAAGTCAAAACACCCTAAAAAGGGGTTTCAATCGGTTTTACTACCTATCAGAGCAGGGTGCGCAGACTCATGTCGAGATGCTCGCCGAGCAACTCTGTCAGAGGATTCGGCCGGAGCTTTTCCCTTCGCAGCGGCGGTGGCGGCAACATTAGATCGTCGGGGCGCCATGGAAGTCGTCGGAGAAAGAAGACAGAAAGGGTTCGGGAATTTTTCTCTCAAAAGCACGAAAGAGGCAAAGTAAAAAAAATGAAATGAAGAAGTGGGCTATTTATAGCCTTTGAAATACGAAACGGCTGCCTTGGATTGCGCCTAAGATCGGGGAATACTTCGCTTTCCGCAGACAGCTCATCATCATGCGCAACTTGATTCAAAAATTCAAAAATTCAAAGTATTTCGAAACTTTGAATCAAATCAACTTTCGAAAACTTTGAAGGGGGTCTTGTAGGTCCTAAAAAAATCAAGTTGCATCAATCAACAAAATCAAGAAATCAAAATATACATCATTTTGATGAATTGCGCAGACAAACAGATTGCGCACACTGCTTTGCGCACACAACCGATTGCGCAAGCTGACGTGGCAGAAGTCATCATTACTAAATCAAATCAAATCTTTTCTGACAACTGACAGCACGAATAACAAGGAGTCTGTTCGTTTCTTGCGCCGCACAGTGCTCGAGGGCGGCTGACAGCTGGCAGCGCAAACCAATCCTGCGCAGTTTGAGTTTGCGCAAACCATGTATGCGCAATTCAACTCTGCGCACTCTATCAAACGTAACTGTTAAGTTACACGTGGCATTCATGCCATCGATTGTTCATTACGTGGCAACTGTTTATGCATGATCATGCGCATTTCTATCAAATCATGCCATGTGTCCATGATAATCGGCCCACGATCCAGTAAATATCTGCGCAAATCAATGTTGCGCAAACCAATGCTGCGCAAATCATCATGCGCAGTCCAAAATAACTGAAAGTTAGTTATTTCCAGAACTCTATAAATAGAGTTTCAAGTCTTCATAGCAGAAATTAGAGATCAGATATCAAGATCAGAAATCAAAAATCAGAGAGTCCAGGAGTTCTTGCCAAAGTGCTGCTGCATTCTTCCGAGACTTTTGTCTTCAACTTCAGAGGCTTTTGCCTTCAATTTCCAGAGTTGTTTTCAACTTCAAAAGCTTCGTCTTTACAGTTCACATCGTCCAAGGGATAAAGCAATCGTCATCGAGATTGGATTCCTACAGTTGTAATTTTCCCAGAATTCTTGTAATCTTTATTACAGTTTGTATCAATAAAGTTCTATACTTTTGTTTTTGCAAACAAATCTGTCGCTACCTCCTGAGTGGTAGCTGCCTCAACTTCCACGGTTGAAGCCGGGGTAGGACTCGGCAATGATGCAGCCGACCTCCCCTCATCATGATAAAGAGGGGATTCAACCCTCTCCTCTGTCTCAACCATATCTGCTGTCCCCGCAGCAGATTCTTGCAAGACCGGAGGAACGTCATCGGAAGGTGACGAACTCCAGTCCACTTCATCATCAGGATGCCTCGAGTCTGCAGGACCCTCAGCATCCAAGGCCTCCACGGCAGACGGTACTCTCCCAGAAGATGTTGCGACCTCGAAGTCAGGAGATATTAAAACCTCCGCAGGAACATCTTCGGGACCTTCCTCCACGGGAGACATTAGCATCGGTGGAATGCGCTCATCAGAATAGCCTGCCACCTCCTTCGGTTTACTAGCGCCCGATTTTGAAACACGGGACTTCTTCTTCAATCCCTACAAGAAGAAGAGCATAAGTCGCCACAATGACGAAAAGAATTGGAATTACGAAATATTCCTTACCTCAGCAGGGATTGATCCTGCTGGCATTATAAGTGGCACTTCCGTAACCTTCGGGGTCGGCACCTTTCTCGACCTTTTCGGTACAGAAGAACCAGCTTCTGTGTCAGCACGCCTTTTCCCGACAGACGGGTCTTCCACTGGTACTGCAGCAGCAGCCCGATACCCCGCCAACTCTGGTGGACGATATGATCGGGCTGCCATCAACATATTTGCTGTCGTCTCTAGCTGGGTTCCAATAATGAAACTAGTCTCCCTGTCATAACCAGGAGACATAGCAGTCATAGTACAATACAGCTTGGCGGCCGGATATAGGATCGGCGGCCGAGGATTGCGAACTGGCGTGGTGAACTTAACGCTAGTGCATCCAGCATTATAATATTGCCAGCCCCGGGCTCCATCCAACAAACTCCCGATGAAGCCTAAACTACTACTGGGATTCCGCAACATTAACTGGGTATAGCCAAACTGATGAGCAAATCGGCTTGGCAGATAAGGCTCCAGATAACACCTATTCTGGTTGCGGTAGACCAGGTGAGAAGGCCGGATACTCTGCAACCAATGAAAACTCCATTTCGGCAGAGTGACCGCATCTTCGCCAGAGTCAACTAAATCTTGGTCGGCCTCGAAATCTTTGAAGATCGAGCCAACCTTGACAATCTCCCACCCCTGAAGGTAGGACAAGACTCTCCTGCAAACGGGGACGCCAGTGTAAGACCACTTCCTCTTATAGAAGCGGCGAATGAAGGCATCCCCTTCGACATGGTCCTCCTCCGGACCGGGACTCATCACGTTTGGATGATGCAGAATCAGCCACCCCATAAGATAATGGAAAGGCAGCTCGGCCCGGGGAAAGTTATCATTGTTACCTCTCTCATGGATCACATCATCGGCAAAAGACCTCAAACCGCGTAACAGGTTGCACACCATCGCGGGGAGGAGAGCTAGAGGTCGTCCGCAGGCCAACTTCACTGCAGGCAAAATGAGATTCCGATGTACCCTCTCGACGGCACCGGATCCACCTGCAAATACGCAATCCCGGAGCCATATCATCAAGTAGGACGTCAACACTGCCTTGGATGACATCCGGTGCCCGCAGTGCCAGAAACAGCTGTACGTAGCCTTGCCGCCCTCATTAGAGTGTGGGGTCCTTTCGTCCAGCCGGCTTATTTCAGAACTCACTTCCGCGGGCTTCAATCCCTACGGAGTCGCAAACCGAATCCTCGAAAGATCGGTCAAATCCTGCCTGAAGACGTAGTCCCTCCAAGCAGTCACATGAGGCTGGGTCTTGCCCTTGTCCCTCCGGTGCATCAGATAATGATGGCTTGTCACCTCTTTGAAAACAGCCATCATCTCCGGATCCTTATCCTCCAGAACTTGGATCTCTTCATTTGATAGAAAATATTCCTCGTACGGTTCCGAGCCCCAAGGAAGCTTGGACACTTCGTACATCTCATGAAGGGCCAATCCCAACTCCCCCACCGGAGTAAAGAAGCTGCCAGTCTGGGCATTGAAAAGCTCCAAGAGCGCAAGGAACATAGGCTTATTGAGGTCCACGCCTGCCTGCGTGGCCCGAATGGCGGCTGTCAGCCCGATCTCTTTAAGCTCAACCTCAAACCTTGAAAGCACCCAAGTGGTCAACTCGTCCCACTTCGGGATATAGTGACACCAGCCTTCGACTCTGAAGCTACCTGTCGGATACATCACCTTTGATGTCAGCATCCGATTTACAAAGATCGGGGCACTGAAGGGAAACGTGTCGTTTGGGACCTCACTGTAGATGCTCCCAGGACGCAAGGCTCGGTAACTGAAAGAAGAACCGGCTCGTGAAGCAGTCAAAGTATCTCGCTGGTTCGAGGAGGCGTCAATTGAGAGGGTACCTCCCAAGGCCCCTCTTTGAGAGGGAGTAAGTTCCCAACCCATCCTTCTCTTCGAAGCTAGACGATAAAAAGCCGTCAGCGGCAACTGGCGGTCAACCTGCCGCATGTACAAAACCATGTCTTTGGCAGAAAAGAACCAGTCTTCTCTGATCCTCAGTATCTTCGCTTCGGAAGAGACTAGTCGGTCACCAAATAGAAAGGCATGTTTTAAGAAAGTTACACTTTCGGATTCAGCAGACTTCAGTTTACCACTCTCCATAATACTCTGGAGGAAAAGAGGCAACTGGGTCTGGATTTGTAGCATTCTCTCACGAGGTTGGTCCTGTAAGATAGCATCCTTCGCAGGATTGATCACCGCCTCGTCAAAATCAACTCCCATCTGACAAAGAGAAGCGTCCAGAAGGACCTCATTCAACAAAAGGATCGTCATCGACACTGATACAACAAAGGTGGAAGTCAGGCAAAAATGTCAAATAGCTTCGGCGCATCATCAGGGCGTAAGCCCATGCGCGCCAGCATCAGAGCTTCGGCGCATCATCAGGGCGTAAGCCCATGCGCGTCAACTTGCTTCGGCGCATCATCAGGGCGTAAGCCCATGCGCGTCAGCAGCTTCGGCGCATCATCAGAGCGTGAGCTCATGCGCGTCAGCGAAGGCTTCGGCGCATCATCAGGGTACGAAACCCATGCGCGTCAGCCATTAAACCTCGGTGCATGATAAAGGTGTAAACCTATGCACGTCGGCGGGGTAGAAACTCGGAGTATCATCAGGACAAAAGTCCATATGCGTCAGCAAATCTGAGTTAGGGCACAGTCTGGCCCAAAAGCTTACGTGAAGGAAATGAAACCCACCCGTCACCTTAGGACGAACGTCGGCCGAAGTTACAGGGGTGATAGGTGAATCCTCATCAACGAACTCCTTCGCTTTCTCCTTCCCCTTGTCGGCACCACCGCGAGGAGTCTTGGGAGCCATTCTCTCAGAGAAGAAAAAGTTAGGGTTTTGAAGAAAAAACTCTAAAGAAAGCAAAGGCACAGAGCAGATGAACTCTCTCTCTCTCCAACCCTTACCTATTTATAGGGCTTGGTCGTACGCGTGAACCGATGACGTGTAATCTCAGCCGTCGCTTCGGGTTCCGTGAGGAGATAACAACAAATACAACCAAAAGATTATTATTAATCTTTTGGGTTACCAAGGCGTCATCATCATCAACTGAATGGAGCATGCGCCCGAACAAGCATGCGCCCAAAAATTATGCGCCCTGACCTCCATGCTTCTTATTCAAAGTATTCCAAAACTTATTCAAAAGTTTTGAAAACTTTGAAGGGGGTCTTGTAGAAGCATGGAATTTCACAACCAGAAAGCCCATGCGCCAGGCATTTTATGCGCCAGAACTCAGACAGCTAATCAAATAAGCCATAGACATTCAAAGAAGGACTTTTTATTTATATATATAAAAGTCTATTATATGTCTAGAAAAGGTTGTACAAAGGAGAATTTCTACAAAGGAAGGATCCTAGATCTACAGCCAACAGCCACCATGCGCCTTCCAGATAGGCGCAGCAACCACCATGCACCTTCCAATAGGCACAGCAGTCACCATGCGCTGTCAGCCAGGCGCAGCAGATGTCATGCGCCTCCAGCCAGGCGCATCCTACCATCTCTTTAGCAGCTCAGTTATGTGCATCCAGCTCAGTTATGTGCATCCCTTCAGCAGCTCAGTTATGAGCAACTCTTCCAACCAGGCTCACCTGGTCGAGCAGAGCCCAGTTATGTGCCGCTTTTCCAGCCAGGCTCACCTGATAAGTGCTTCGCCAAGCAAAGCATTTAACCCTCTGGCTGGAACCAAGGAAGAGAAGAGCACCGCAAATGCTGTGGCCAGGGGAGGCTTCGAAAGAGCCTCCAAAGACCAAGTAAGACCGTGATCGAAATCATGGCACAAGGAGCTTTCAACACAATCAAAGTGGGCGGCACCCACTTTGAAAGAAGAGAGAGCCTAGCACCACCATTCCGATCTACGGCTCTTCCGGAACAACGGAGACGAGGCCCGAACATCCCTATCTTTGGATGCAACAGGCACCTTCCGCCTGCCTCAGAAGCCCTCGACTCCGTCTTTTGGATGTAACAGTCATCTTCAAGTGCATCGAAGACAATACGACGTCTCATCTTTACCCTCGGGAGCACTTCGTCAACAGAATGCACCCACATATCCAAGTTTATGTTGGAAGTACGTGAGGGAATGAGGAGCAAACCTTCTCTCCATGCCACTATTTATAGGCCGGGCAAATCAAACCCACGCGCCAAGTGGATGACTCTCCAAATTCTGTGCAATGAATTTGCATTAAATGGATGAACCGGACGCCTCGAATTCAGCCAAACGGCTATTTATAGCACTCGAGGAGCGAGACAGCCGCATCATTAAAGGACATGTCGGATGCACTAGCCAAACAGTGCATCACATGAACGCGCCCTCCAGCATCAGGCGCATCACATATACGCGCCCTACAGTACCCGGCGCATCACAGAGGATGTGCCCTCCCTCACATCTCCATGCCGAGTAGAACACCAACCAATATGCCCACTCAGCTGTCCATCGAACGTCACAAACATTAAATGCTGAACTGACACCAGAGTTGGCAGCACGCTTCCCAAAGTCTGAACAGTTGACAGCTTTTTTCAGAGAATGAAGCGTCGGCAACGTCAGCATCATCATGACTCTATTCCGACGGCTACTGCCACGTGGCCATCCGCATGCGCCTCTATGGCCATGCGTCCAAATCGCCATGCGCCTCTACGGCCATGCGTCCAAACCAGTATGCGCCTCAAAAGCCATGCGCCTCAGACCCTTCACTGATCCCTAAAGACAGAAGAAGAGTCTTCAGTTGAAGCTTTGCATGCGCCTCAAAAGCCATGCGCCCCAGACTGATCTCTGATCCCGAAAGACAGAAGGAAGGTCACCTGCATGTGCCTTAAAAGCCATGCGCCCTAAATGGTTTATAACTCCTAAAGGTTATGAGCCGCAACCTCCTCCTGCGCCCAATCAAGGCGCAGCTCACCAGATCACTACCCCCCCAAATCCGAGATCTTCGAGCCATGGGTCGATGACACGTGTCCTTTGACTCAACTCGTCCAAGATTTCAGCAACAGAAAGATCTTCTCCTCTGCTACGTGCCGGCTCACAACAGCAGTATGAAGAGTTCTCCCCCTCAATCAGGGCGCATCATCTACGCGCCCCCATCAGCAACTTCCACGTGGCGTCCCCACACACCGGCGCATCCTACATGCGCGCATGAGCAGCCAGCCTGCAAAACTATAAATAGAGGGATCTTCTCCTTCACACACACAGACAGAATCCATAACGAACATATAAGGAATCACCAGAGAGGCAGATACAGACACTCAACGTCTTCCTCCTCTCAGCAAGCTCCAGCACCCAGAGCAATCCACACCTTCAGAGAACCGATAACCGTCGTCAGCCGGTCAACGGAGTCAACGCATTACCACTCGCTCCATTGGCACTAAGGACCCAGCTTAAACAAAAGTGTACTCCTAGAACTACATCTAAGTCCTACATTGTAACACTGTTCTGTTTGTATTAAAGTTTTCAATCAAACAATTTTAATGGCAAACATAATCAATACACAGACGTACCGTACCATCTTTCTTAGGGATGAAAAGAACTGGCGCGCCCCAAGGTGAAGAGCTAGATCGAATAAAGCCCTTGTCCTCCAGCTCGTCGACCTACTTCTTCAGCTCCGCTAACTCACTGTTGTTGATTCTATAGACGTGCTGGAAGATAGGCTCAGCGCCCGGCACTAGGTCTATAGAAAACTCAACATCACAATCTGGCGGCATCCCGGGCAGCTCCTCGAAAAAGACATCCAAGAACTCAGCAATGAGTGGATGTGGCAACACCGGCCCCGCCAATAATGCTCCGCAGAATCCATCTCCCTGCTCCACTGCACCCCTGGTGAACTCATACTCTGGCTCTCCCGGTAGCCTAAACAGAATCCTGCCCCCTCTGCAGTCGATGCTAGCGTGGTGCATGCTCAACCAATCTATACCGAGTACCACATCGTAACTCGGAAGTGGCATTACGAGCAAATACGCACTCAGCTCCCGGCCTCTCAAAGAAACTCTCCGCCCCTTGCAAACATTATTAACTAGGATGATGCCATTTCCAGTCATAATCTTGCAAGTCCTACCAAGATACTCAGCAATGATATTGTGCCTAAGAGCAAAAGAAACAGACACAAAACTGTGAGTAGCACCAGAATCAAACAAGGCTAAAGCTGGAAAAGAATCGAGCAGAATAGAACCTGCGACAACATCCACAATAGGCTCCATCTCCTCAGCTGCAAGAGCAAAGGCTCAACCCTGACCACCCCGCTGCTGGTGGTGCTGAACAAACCGCTGCTGCTGGGTCGGAAGTGGACCCCTCTGCTGCACTGCAGGTACTCTCGCCGGTACCCCCTGAGCTGCTACTGCTCCACGGGCTACCCTGTAAAGGTTCGCAGGACAATCCCTCAACTGATGTCCAGTCTCCCCGCAATAGAGGCACATGTCCAGCCTCTTCCGATAGACCTCCCAGATGTGACCGGGCTTCTTGCAGTAGCCGTAAGGAACCCCATGCTGTACCTGCCTCGGCTGAGTGTGCTGCACCTGCTGCTGAACTGGTACTCTGGCCTGCACCTGCGGCTGGTGATGCTGGAATGAACGATGCTGAAGCTGAGGGCACTTAGCAGCCCCTGCGCTGCTAGTAGCCCCCGAAAAAAGATCACGCTCCCTCTTGGGCTTCAAGCCCCACTCCCGCTCAACCTTGCGGGCCTCCGCGTAGATCTGGGTATAAGTCTCATAGAAGGAGGGAATGAGGATCTTGATATCCCAAGTCAGTCCCTCCCTGAAACGGCTCGCCCTGATCTTCGGGTCTCAAACCATGTACTCTGCGTATCGGCTCAGACGGTCGAACTTCGCTGCGTACTCCTCCACAGATAGACTGCCCTGCTGCAGATCCTGGAACTGTCGCACCAGGTCAATCTTGTCCGTAGGGGAAAAGAACTTCTCCTTGAAGAGGAGCTTGAACTCTGCCCAAGTATGGCCCTCTCCAGCTAGGGCTGGCTCGTTTATGAACCAGGTGCGCGCAATGTCTAGCAACTGCAAACCTACCGCCTCGACCTTCAGGTCGTGTACCAGGCGGGAGGCCCTCATCTGCCGCTCGATATCCTCGAGCCAATCATCTGCATAGACCACACCCTCGGTCCCGCTAAAGTCACGGGGCCCGAGCTTCTTGAAGTCCTGGATATCTCCGTACCTCGGTCGCGTCCCCGGATGCAGAGCCCTCTGCTCCACGGCTGCAAGGGCCAACTGATGGACATCCTCCATGCCCTGACGCATCGCGTCTGTCTGCCTCTCCTGAGCCTCGGCCTGGGCTCTCTGAGTCTCCAGCATCTACTGGAGGAAGGTAAGCATCTGCCCCATATCTGTAGGCAGAGGAGGTGGTGGTGGAAGTATGTCTGCAACTAGTGGAGGAATCTGCTGCACGGCAGGAGGAATAGCGCCCGCATCAACCACTGGTTCTGCGGCCGGAAAAGTCGTAGCAACCCTGGGGTCAGCCCTCGTAACCAACGGAGGATCGCCCCCAAGAGCTGCTGCTGCCGACACCCCGACTGCAGCAGGAGTGTCCGGATCAGGTCCGCGAGTCATAGCAGACCTCTCTGCGTCCGCGGACTCAGGATGCTGGGATCTGGTCTGCACCATCCTGAAGATAGAATTAAAGAAGATATCAATATGGCACAAGAAGGATTATATCAAAGAAGGACAGCTAGAAAACAGTAAATCAATATCAAAGACGGTAAGCAAGATAAGCAAGGAAAGATCCTACTATGATTGAGCACTCTTAGCCTACTACCTCCTATGTGTAACATAGGCTCGTAGTCAACACTCTAAGACGAGTGCCGCCACGACATCATACTAATTGCGACTTCACGACCTACGTGGGCCACCACTAAAACGTGTCACGACCCGCACCCGCTATAAGGGCACGTGCACGTGACAACGCCCAGCCCTCACCGTAAAAACGACGTAGAACGCTGTAGGTTTTCTACTCTAATAACAGTTTATATATATATATATCAAAAACCTGTCGAGAATATGGTCAACTCCGAACGGAGGACAAGCAATGAATATATATGAGTACTCAATCACAACACTAAGATAATAAAGTAAAGACTTAAAGATAAAGACAACAAGACGATAAAATATATAACCTGTCAAGTCCAAACACGATTAATATACAAGTCCAAGTCTCTAATACAATCCATAATAATAACAGTCTCAAAAGTAGCTGGAGACAAGGTCCAGTACAAAAGACCTACTCTAACTAGGCAATAGGTAAGGTCTCGTCAGGCGGAGCTAAGCCATGCTGACCAACGTCTCCAAGTCTATGCCCACTATGTCATCCGGACCGTAGTAGGTACAGTAATCCCCCTCGTCGGCATCTGTAATATTTGTCAACATATTCTGTCAGGATGGAACGAGTACAATCTACTAACAACAGTTCACAAGATATGACAAAAGCTATAAGACTGTAAATAGAGAGTATATACAAGAAAATCATGGAATATACATGTGAGTATCATGGCAAGGTAAGCTGTAAAACTAGAGCTAGAACAAGGCAAGTAAACTGATCATGGCATGTACGAGAATCAAGAATCATATATCTAGGTGTGTGAGTACTAGCTACAATATGTGGCCGACTTGGGTCTGCACAAGGTCTACTGATCAGCCAATCCTACGTGGAGTGTAGGATTGGTAGCATTCAAGGTCTACAAGAATAAACAAGGCGGATAATGACCACACATCTACACTAGTACTCCCTGTCCCCGACTGGTAGAGTGGATCCAAGCAAGACACGTTATGACACGGGATTCTACGAGAAGGGAGCAAGTCTCCTCGATAATCGGTGTCCATATATTGTACAAGAACTACAAGGGGCTTGCACAAGATATACCAAGATAACAAGGAATAACATCTCATGTCGGGATCCATGAATACCAATCCGTGTGACCAATATGTCGAAAACAAGCATATCTACACTAATTACATGAATTATAACAATCATCGTAAATTAGAAAAGTATCAGAGAATGTACTCGCCTGTAATAAGATATGATATGTCAACGGGATCCAACACAGCGTCTCGAGGACCTATAGAGAACAAGACGTATCAATACTATGTTTAGGAAGTAAAGTCAAATTAATTTAAACCCTATTAAGCAAATTCTAGGTCAAGACAAGTCAAACTAGACTGTACGAGGTCAACCTAAGTCATATTAGGCCTAACCAGGTCAAACTGGGTCAATGCAAGTCAAACGGAATTAATCTAGGTCGATTTGAGTCAACAGTTGACTTACTATTGACTTTTGGTCAACTGGTCAACTCTGGTCAACTCCGGTCAACTCTGGTCAATCCTAGGTCAAT
>JANAVB010021600.1:22196325-22283077 GCA_029216955.1 Iris pallida
TTTCATGTTCTACCTTAGATGTGATTGAGATATATTATGTTATGTCACCCCCATTCGGGGAGTATAACTATTTATTTACCCTTATCTGTTAGATGTTGTGACCTAGGACAGCGTTCTACCGCCGATACTGCGGCGTAGGCTGGACGTACCCACGTCTCGTGCCCTTACTCTAGGGTGCGGGTCGTGACACGTGTCTAATAGGTGAAGAGGAAGTTCTTACAAAACTGATATTGAAATATCATACTAAAATATGTTCAAGTGAAGATTTGCATAAAAAGGGGATACTGCTACTCTAAGAACCTGGAACATGAGAGTTTGACTCAACTTAACTCATACAAACACCATGAAATATCCCCTTGTTGGGTTCGAACCTTCAGGTTCTATGCTGCTGGTAAAATATTCAAGACTAAATCGCACTATGAAATATCCACACAAGATTAAGCTAATGTTCACCATCAAAATTATGAATAGGTCTTACTACAGTAATAGACAGCAATTGACACCCAGCTAGGAAGGAAAAACCTAAAACAATTAGTGGATTCAAAACCACAACAAATCAAATTTAGCAGGCTTAGCAAAGAGATGATGCATCAAATACTCAAAGCACATTTGTCTTGTACAAAAGAACCCATGGCAACATGACTTATGTCCCAAGTGAATTCAAGCTAAATCAACCACACCTTTCAATATTCAAACTAATATATAGAAAAGAATAATATATACTCAGTTTAACAAATAATCAATAGAATTTTATTTAGAAAATATTATACATGAGATTCGAACCCAAAATATTGCCACTTATAAGTAAACCAACTTCCCAACTCTGCTACAACTTATATTCAGCCTTCTAAAAACAGGTTTGGACATACAACTTAACATTCTACCATTGTTGTGCTATATAAATCAGCAGTACAACCAAAAACTCTTTGAACTAAAACCTAACTTACTAAGTCTCTGTTACAAACCATCTGGACAAAACAAATTCAAAGCAAACTTATTGTCACGACCCGCACCCGTTTTCTTTTTAAACGGATACGAGACGTGTCCAATCCAGCCTACGCTGCAGTATCGGCGGTAGAACGCTGTCACGGCCATGAAGATCAAAATCACAAATAATACTCATTCACAAAATTAATTTAATTTACAATGATCACAAGTTTTACATTTGCAGAAAATATAAACTTGTACAAATATTGGAATGTCTACAACTCAACTATCTAGCTAGTCTCTAGGCTTTGTCTGCAAGTATTCCCGTCACTCCCCAAGCTAAGTGAATCCACGGCTAACCTGAAAATGTTGGTTTCCAGTCAGGAATGGAACGAGCACAATTCACTGAATGCAATTTCAAATAAAGAAAATGACTATAAAACAAATGTTAGACATCAATCATGAGTTTTGAAAATAAACAGTAAATACGAAAAACCAATAGCAATAAATAGACCCAAAATACTTTCCTCAATTGTTAGAAGTACCGTTGATATGTGATCGGTCTGGGGCACTACATCGTACGGTCTACGAGATCTACTTGCATGAAAAGTAAACACGGTCTACGAGATCTACTGCATAAAATAAATAATGTCTACGAGATCTACTGCATAAAATAAACAATGTCTACAAGATCTACTGCATAAAATAAATAATGTCTACGAGATCTACTGCATAAAAATAAACACGGTCTACGAGATCTACTGCATGAAAATAAACACGGTCTATGGTCGGATCACACATCCTTGGTACTTCTCATTCCCGACTCCACAATTTATAATAGAGTATAAAATCACATAACCAATGACTAATCAATGAAAATAGTAAAAATCAATATCGAAATGTAGACAATAAACTGTACTCGCCTGTGGTCCTGTGCTGGTGAAACCGATAATCTGAACTATGTAATGTGCCACAATAGTCAAAACCCGTACAACAGTCCCCGGATACTGAAATAGACAATACCAATGATCTCAGAATAGTTAAAATAGCTAGGATTGCCTGTCCTTAAGTCCAATTCTGGACACAGGGGCAAAACGGTAATTTCGGGCAAAAACGATGTCCGCCGTTAGATCCGCTTTGTACCGAAAAGCGTGCTAGAGTCAAAGGTCTCTAAAGTTGTCAAACTACATGTCTATGGATCTGATTTTCCGATACGAACCCAACGGTATGTCCAGTTTTGGATTCCGAGGGGCCGTGCACAAAATCGCCCGTTGAGTCGGATCGGAGGGCCCGCAAAACGGTGATTTTATCAACGGTCTCAGAATTGGACCAAACTTGGCATGCAGGACTAGAAAAATGATACGGTCCTGTTGGCACAAGTTTCGTCTCGATCTGACGAGCGTGCACAAAATAATTGGAGAATATGCAACGTGCACGATACGGTAAATTTCGACGGATACGCATCAAATTCGTCGCGCACACGCGACCAATTTGAACTCCGTCGAAGCCCACACGACCACGAAACTGTTACGCACCTTTCGATGCTTTCGGTTCGCGATCACGTCGCCCGAAATGGCAGGACGCACGTCGTGTGGATGGTTTTTCTAGTTTTTGAAACAGGTTTTTGGAAAACTTTGGGATTCGATTTCTCGACGTGTAGTCGACGATTTCCGAATCCACAAAAAGGATTGCGAAGTCCTATATGTTGTCTATAAACCTATTCAAATGGATTTCGAAATCGATCACTGGTTTGCAAGAAATCGAGACTCAAACTGGAGACTTTGGGACAGTCTCTCTACTCAGAATTTCGAGATTTTTTTCGACTTTGGGAATCGATTTTCGACGCGCACACCGCGTATTATACGAATCTATTTGAAGGCGATTGAAAGCGTATATATTGGGATCATACCTGAGTAAATAGCTCGGAAAATGATTGAGCGACGGGTGTGGATTTCGACCGCGAAGTCGTGGTCGCCACAGTGCCTTGCTGCTGTGTCCCATCCCCGTTTCCATGCGCGCGAGGGTCTGTTGCCGCCGGCATCTTGTGTGGCGGTGCACGGAGGTGCGCCCAGGCGTCGGGAAGGGTCGCCAATGGTGGGGGTCGGCACTGGTGATCGTTTGGTTAGGGTTTGATGAATGGCTGTGTGTGCTATATACGCATACGGAAACTGAACAGAAAACTCGGGTTATTTCGCTGGTTCTATGCGTGGAGCTCGGGCCTGCTTCTGTTTTGGCCGAGCCCTTGGCCATGTGGGCCGGGGTTTGGGACCCAGGAGCAATTTGGGCCGGGGTTTGTACTGCTTCTTTTTTTTTATTCCTTTTTCCTATTTCTTTTTATACTACTATATATATATATATATATATATATATATATATATATATATATATATATATATATCTTATACACAATATATTTTCATATATATATTTATATATATACTCATACACACATTTATATATTTTATATATATATATACACATACATTATATATACTTGTACATACACGTGTATACTTATATAACCCCATATCTAAATACTTACTTTATTTTATAATTAATACTGAGAATATATATTTACAATTATTTAATAGGCATCCATATATCTATATATTTATATATACTAATATAATATTCCCCATAAAATCTGAATGCACCTCAATAATATCTTTTCCTAATGACTATATATAATACTATTTATTTGTCAAAAATAGTATAACCAATAATACTAAAATATTATTATAATAATAACCTCAATAGTATTGATAATAAAACAATAATAATAATAGTAATAACAAGAACAAAATACAATATCCAATAATCGGCATTGCATCCACTTAAAATATGTTTACATGGACTCTTCGTGTACACTGGATGCGTACATGGGCTTGGACTCAGTTCGGGTCCAGTCCGGGCTAAAATGGTATAACTGGTTTCTCAAAAACTCAATAATATAAATAATAAATAAATAAACCTTCGGTAAGGGTTAAGTCGCAACTTGGCCTGATTTTCCTAGTTAGGACATCGCTATGGCTCGACCTTCCCTACCAGGGCTAGTACTCTGGTCAAATCACGCCATTGCACTATTCGCGTCATGATTCCTAATCGGTTTGTGCTCCATAACTCCACAAAGACTTAACTCATCCATCGTAATAATTTACTAAATAATTATTTACAAAATATTAAAACTCACCATTTAATTCAAATAAATAAATAAAAAAAATATAATTCAAAATTTTTGGGAAGAGGGGTTACACTTATACCTAACGGTCATAAATTTAAAAATGATCACATCCACAAACTAGCTACAGTTTAAACAACAACTGCTTAACCATGCATCATCTCTCCTTCGACATCATGTCAGTATCCAACCTGGACATGATCTCAAATCACATAACAACCAGCATCAAAATTCCTTGGATGAAACCAGTCACATAGAAAGGAAAAAGGAACCCCAAAAATATTAATACAATAGAAGAATAGAATTTACAAAATAAAAATCAATAAGAAAATTATGCTACTATCAGTCCCAGCCTCCCCTGCAACAGTAATTACTTGAATCATTCTGAAGTCAGACACGAATCACTGAAGTACATAATCCATGCTCTGACATGCATACACCGGACACGAACCCACGCACACTGGACACGAACTCACGAACACTGATTACGAACCCACGAATACTGATCACGAACCCACGAATACTGATCACGAACCCACGAATAGTGGACACGACTCCAGTCTTGGACACAACGAAAAGCCGGACACAATCAAACGCATCCTGCATCCCGACCTCAATCCCAACCAAACGACCACAATTAAATCATGAACTCCTGGCAACAACTACAGCAATGGAGGGGCAGAATTGTACCTGAAATGAAGTTCCCGCGTGATGACACAATCTCATGAGTCGGACACCCCTTCCCGTGTCCAGATGTGATCTAACGTCCTTCTGCAGTACTGCACCGGACCGATCCAAAGTCGATTTATAAAAGTGGAGCAACTGACCAAACGATATCGAAAGAATCACAAATTCTTCAAGAATTCAAATTACACACCTCGATCGTCGATCGAATATATCGGTAACTGAGATGAGGAACTCGGACAGATTTGGAGAGGACACTGCGTCGCCTGGTCGTCGAAGAAGCTGATCAAGAAACCGTCGTGCTGAGCACTGTGGATGAACGGATCTCGCTGGAGCAGAACGATCGCACGAGCGTACTGTTGAGAGAAGTCACCAGGAAAATTGGAGCTCAGTTGCCGCCGTCCGCCTCCACGTGGATGGTGTTTGTCATGAAATATAAAAGAACAGAACAATTATATCGGAGGACTGGACTTTTACTCCACAATACAAACTCGCTTGTACAAAGAAAGCCTAGGGACGAAAACCTAGGTACAATAATCTAAGTACAATTATTTATTTTAGATTCTGGGGGGTGACGATAGAGGCTCGGGAAAGCGACGACAGCTCTGCCTTACTCCTTGGACGATCGGGTGCAGCCTTGGCTTTAGAGAAGAACTGCTTGGCGTTGATGAAGAAATGCTCTCCTTGTTCTTTCTGTATATGCTCTTCTGTCCTTTCGATCTCTGTATATTCTCTCTCTGATTCTTCCTGGATCCGGCGGTGGGGGGTTTGCAAGGGAATGGCACCTTGCTATTTATAAGAGTGGGGGACATCATTAGGGTTTGTAATGATTTCCCATTCTCAAAAGTCGGCGGCCTGAGAGTTAATTAATCTGGGCCGTCCATCTCGAATATAATAGATTTAAGCAATTAATATGATTGTATTAAATCTCTGTGGACAATAAATGTTGATTGCCATGAATATTCGCGACTTGTAATGGCCTGCCACGTGTCTAATTTGCTCAATTTGATTTGATCTGGACACTTATGGTGATTGCAACAAATCTGATTTTGTTAGGATTTGTTAGCATCCATAATTCCAGAAAGATAAGACTGTCACGTGTCTCAATCATCGTGAAAAGCGCCACGTGTCTCCACTTGATTGCAATAAATCTGACTTGATCCAGATAATTATGATGATTGTACTGAATCTGAATGAATAAATCGTGATTGATTTGGTGCCGCGTGTCCTACTCTCACCATGTTACGAGTGGGGAAAACTGATCTTCTGCCACGTGTCCTAGCCGCGGGCTACAGGAACAGAGTGTCTTGACAGAGCCGCATGAAGGTGACAGCCGCATGAGTATGGCCTATGAAATCTGAGCCGCATGAGAGTAGTTTCCCGCTGAGCCGCATAAACCTGGCCACGTGTTAAGGCTGCATAAGTATGGCATCTCGGCATTTGAGCCGCATGAAGATGGTCCATATTATCCGAGCCGTATGAGAATACTGGCCGCATAGGGTGGCTGCTCAGGACATGAGCCGCATGAAGACGGCCCCCATGATCCGAGCCGTATGAGGATACTGACCGCATAGGATGGCTTCTCAGGATGTGAGTCGCATGAAGACTGCCCCCATGATACGAGCCGCATGAGAGTACTGGTCGCATGGGGAGCTTTGGAATTTGGTAGATTGTAGCGGCTGTAGAAAAAGATTTTCTTCGTTTCCGTACGCCATCGTATCAGAGTCTTTATCTCGACTTTATGTCAGGTCTGTCACTTTGTCAAGGCTGTCAGCCGTCAGGGCATTAAATGCAGCGATTTGGTTCATGGCCAGTTGTAGAGAAGAACTGTTGAGGGCCACGTGGCGCCTTTTTGGGCCACATGGAACTATCCGAGCCGCATGGACCCTTGAGCCGCATGGACTCCTGAGCCGCATAGACTTCTGAGCCGCATGGGGATCCTGAGCCGTATGGGGATCTTTCTGTCGGAGCCGCATAGGCCTTTCTTTATTCTTTTCCATGCTTCTACAAGACCCCCTTCAAAGTTTTCAATTTGTAAAATTGAAATACTTTGAATAAGAAGCATGGCCATGTAAAAACTCTTCGGGCCGCATAGGATGTTCTGGCCGCATGGATGTCTCAGCCGCATGGCCTCCTTAGCCGCATGGCCATCTGAGCCGCATGGGCTTTCCAGCCGCATGGGCTGTCTGGCCGCATAGGCTCCTTGCCACGTCTTCATGCCACGTGTGCAAATCTTTACATTGATTGCCTTTGATTTGCTGTCAGATTTAAAACCGCTTTTTGGGGCAGGATCCCAAGAGTTTAGCCTTGAATAGTCGGATCGCTTTGATAGCTTGGAGGACTGTTTGTGGACCTGTTACCCTTGGCATACCTGGGTTTTAGGTATGGATAACAAGTTTGATGGGGATACCTAGAACAATTCCACGGTAAGGTGGTCATGGACGTTCCTGGTATCGGAAGAAAGAATGCCATGGAGCAGCTGGGCTCCCGGGGCATGATGAGGAATGGTGTGCATGTACTAGGAAACTTAGCACAACGTTTGTAGTCAAAAGAGGACATTTTTGGGCCTATTATCCTTGGCGTACCCTGGTTCGGGATACGGATAATAAGATGAAAGGGAACCAACATACTTACTCAGAGGTAATGAGGACATGGCAAGTACGGGGGTTTTACCGCGGAGTCTTCCTACTCAGAGGTAATGAGGACATGGTAGGAGTGGACTCAAGGGAGGATATTTGTGGTCAACAGAGGACATTTGTGGACTTATTATCCTTTGCGTACCCTGGGGTTTTTTTTGGTACAGATAATAAGTCGATGGAGGACCAACATATTTACTCAGAGGTAATAAGGACATGGCAAATATGAGGGTTTCTTCGATGGAGCCTTCCCACTCAGAGGTAATGAGGACATGACAGGAGTGGACTCCATGAAGGGGTACATAGAATGACTCAGAGGTAATGAGGACATGGAAGTTCTATGTAGAGGGGTAATTTGTTTTTGGCGGAAGTGAAAGTACTCAGAGGTAACATCGACGTGGTCGTTTTGCAAATTTGTGGATCTGTTACCCTTTTTGTGCACTGAGAGTGCGGGTAGTGGATCATTGTAGGTCCTAAAAATCAAGTTGTACCCATCAAAAAAGCAAAGAAAATCAAGTTGTGCACTTTTCAAAATGAACTGCGCAGGAGACAGATTGCACAACAATTCAACTGCGTAAGCTGAATTGCGCACACATCCAAGCGTGCAAGCTGACGTGGCCGCGTCATCATTATCTGACAGAAAATCAGATCTTCTGACAGCTGACAGCCCGAAGAACGAGGAAACTGTTCGTTTCTCGTGCAGTACAGCGCTCGAGGACAGCTGTACAGCCAGCGCATGCTACCAGCCCAACCGAAGCGCAATCTGCTAGACTCTCTGCAGCGCAATTCAATCCCAGCATAGTTCCTGTGGCGCACTCCATCAAGACAACTGACAATTTACACGTGGCCTACATGCCATCAATTACTCACCATGTGGCAACCGTCTATACACGACCAAGCGCATTTCGATCAAACAATGCCACGCGTCACATACAGGTGGTCCACGTCGAGTAACTATCAGCGCAGTTCGCTGCTTGCGCAGTCCAATGTCTGCGCAATCCATCTTGCGCAATTCAGAATAACTAAAAATTAGTTATTTCCAGAACTCTATAAATAGAGTTTCAAGTCCTTCATTATTGGGCCCCAGATCAGATCAGAGATCATTCAAAATCATCACCAGAGATCAGAAGTTCTTGCCTAAGTAGTGCTTCATTCTTCAGAGGCTACCGTCTTCGAAGTTTACATCGTCCAAGGGATAAAGCGATCGTCTTCAGATCGGATTCCTATAGTTGTACTTTCCTAGAATTCTTGTAATCTTCTTACAAAGTTGTGAAATAAAAATCATCTTTTGTTTTTGCAAACACAGGGCAGTGAACGATATCATCAAGAGATGTGTCATTGCAGTCATCGATGTTCGGAGTCAGGAGAACCTGGCAGATCCGTTCACGAAGGGCCTCAAGCGTCAGTTGGTTGAACACACAACAGGAAAGATGGGCTTGAAGGCATTCTGATAGTATGTTTTTGTAATCCTACCATAAAGTTTTATGTTATTAGTTCAAAGAGAAATCTACTAGACATCTAACTTTCGGTTCAAGGGAGGACCACTGACTAGAAAACTATCAGGTAACAGTGGGTACTTGTTCTTGGGAACATGGAAGGGTTACGAACCCATAACCACTGTTGTCTACTATGTGTTTTCTGCGGAAAACGGATCCTGTATTGAGGTTGGCTTAAATGCTTTAATAAGTTCTCAGGCAGAGTAAATGCCTGGTGTACTTTACAGGAAGTACGGTAGCGCAGCACTACAAGAAGTAAAACTCTATGCTACTGTGGGATGACTACACTATGAGGTTTCCAGGTAGGGGTAATGCCTCGGCTTTGTAAGCCAAGTCATAGCGGCGTAGTACCGCAAATAGGCAGGTAGCCTAATGCTGTATGATGAAATTAAAGAGTTGTATATAGCACTACAAAGGGGAGGGTGACCCCATGTTACAGTGGTACGACACTACGATGAGGTACCCAGGTAGGGGTAAAGCCTCGGCCTTGTAAGCCATGTCGTTGCGGCATAACACCGCAAGGAAGCCTTAGGCTTCATGCTGGGTGGCACTACAAAGAGGCTGTGACCTCATGCTGCAGTAGTATGACACTACGATGAGGTTCCCAGATAGGGGTAATGCCTCGGCTTTAGGCCATGTCATAGCGGCGTAGCACCGCAAGGAAACGCAAGGCTTCATGCCATGTCTCTTTAATAAAAGAACTTACCTATAGTGTATGGAAAGAGATATCAGGCCGTCTCTTGAGGGTAAACTTGTAGACGCCCAAAATTATACACTAAAAATAGGCTGGCACAGGCCTTTAATGTGCAGCCAAAAGCATATGTAACTACACTTTGTGAGTGGGATGAATTACAATTATGGGACAGAATTTAAGGCATAGTCCATTCTTGTATCGCATTGTTATTTAACCCATGCAGGAAGATTCAAGTCGTCAACGACATCTATCCTAATGCAAAATGAACAGTTACTGTGGAGAACGCTCAACCATAGACACATATATATGATGAAATATGTGGGGGATTGTTGGTGCTCTTGCTCCTTGACATGAAGAGAGCTTGCTCTCAACATGCTTTGTAAAGTTTAGTCCCACATTGGAAAAGCACCATGAGTTATCTCAACATATATATGAGTATGTGTTGTTGGGATATGCACATGGGATGGTGACCCTAAGGAGGGAACCATGTGGGTAATTTTACTAAAGAGGTAAGGATAAGGATCTAAGAAAAGCATTCATGCTTTTTGCTCTTGGAAAATTAATTTCCATTGGGGCTAAGCTCCGTAGGGGCTTAGCGACTCCGACTCGGACTCGGACTCGGGCTCATGGGCTCATGAGGCGTAATGTGGCATTTTGTTGGCACACTTTGTACTTAGTACGTCAGCATCGTCGCTAGGCGCATAGTGCGCTTAAGTTGTGCTTGTTGTGCGAGTCACTTGCGCGGCCACGTTGCGTGCCCACGTTGCGCAGCCCAGTTGCACGACTAGGTTGCACCCAGGGTGCGCGGGTGCACGGGTGCGCTGGGTTGCACGGGGTGCACACGTGCACGAGGTGCGCAAGTTGCGCCAATGCGCCAGGTGCGCGAGATGCGCAAGTTGTGCCAGGTGCGCCAGGTACGCAAGTTGCGCCAGTGAGCAAGGTGCACCAGGTGCACAAGTTGCACCAGTGAGCAAGGTGCGCCAGCTGCACAACTTGCGCCAGTTGCGCAAGTTGCGCCAGTTGCGCAAGTTGCGCCAGTTGCGCCTCAGCGTGCGCAGTACGCGCATTACGGCTGTAGGCGCGCGCACAACTCGTTCATTGGCACAATACGCACAGGTGGTGGCTGTCCTCATTCAAACTGATCCGCAATATGCGATAACTGATCCTGAAATAGTGGATCTAACATTATTTCATGGCGCACATTGCAGATCTGAGCGGTTATAGCAGTAGCTATATATTCAGGGCCTCACTTCTCTCTCGAGGGACAGAGAATTATCATTCTATAATTCCAAAAAGAGAGAAGAGAGAGTTCTTCGAGCCACTGGAGTTCCACCACCTTCGACAACACTATGAGTATTCTTTTTCGGTCCCTGTCATTTCGAGCAGTCCGTCTTAGAGCTTTTTCCAGAGCGTTCCAGAGTTCACTCGAACTTGCTGGTTCCTGGAAGCTGACCGTCTCGGCGGATCTAGCTTTGAGTACAGGTGTTCTTAACACCCCAGCAGGCCACTTTCATCTATCGTCTGTCATCGCTACTGTTGCCTTTAGCAATTCGGCCGGCATCTTCTTCTTAGAAGTGTCTTCGTCGTTTGCTACGTATACAGAATCTTTTTAGATTCTCGTATTCCAGAATCTTTCTAGGATCTCTGGTTGTGCACCTTCGTTGAAGTGTAGCATTGGAACATTGTTCTTACAATTGTTTCATTCTTTTATTTTCCATTGAAAATTGTGCCCAGGCTCTAACAGTATCTGCACATAGTAGGATTTGGTTGACCAGCACGTATGGATGCATAAGCATTATTATGCGTTCATAGGTGCCAGTCTGCTCTATAAATAGAGCTCCACTCCTCTCATTTGGATAGTTGGAAGAGAGAGAAAATTCACTCCACTACAGAGGGACTATGGGACAGCATTGGCTATATATGCCTACCCAGGAGGTCTACACGCCTCAGTGAGCTTTGATTCGGATTTAGTTCCAAGTCTTCCTGAGAGTGACCCAGAGCGTTTCCAGAAGTTCTTGTATAAACTTGCTGGTTCCTGGAAGCAGATCGTCTATAGGGCAAACCTTGCTTTGAACAACGGTGACCTGTTTATCCAGCAAGGAGATGATTTTTGCTTTTCTCTTATTGTTTTTTGTTCTCCCTCATTGTAGCGTCTGTGAACGTAAAGAGAAGAACGGTTTTGGTTATTTCTTCATCATCATCTCTAACTGTGAACGTTCTATCCTAATTGTAACTGCGTTTACAAGGAAGAACGAATTTTATTCTTTGTTTGCTTATAACTTGGTTTTGCTGCATTCGTAAAGTTCGGGGAGCAAGTTTCTTGCATGAATCTCTAAAATTCTCCTTCAGGATTAAACAGAGCGCATACTGAAAAGTTTCCATGAAGCTCTGTTGTTCCTAGATCTAGTTCTCATCTTGGTACGCCTCGGGACTAACAATCTCAAAACAAGATCTGAGAAAGATGCAGAACAACCGTGCACGTCTTCTCCTGATAAGTTTTTACAAACTTGAGAAGATTGACGGTCAACACATCCATTGTTGGACCCCTTCATTCGCCGAAGACCCAGAGACCGGGAGAGGAAGGCCAACGCCCAGGGAGGGGGGCTGACCTCCAGCTGGCCCCGGAAGAACGCTCGCTGGAAGCCGAGGGGGGCCGGAAGAGGGCCTAGGAAGGGTGGCGCCAGAACGGGGGCAAGCGGCCAGCAGACCTGCCGCGTCGGAGAGCAACATCACATCAGCGGAAGGGGGGAGAGGGTGAGGGGAGAAGGCCCCGAGCTGGCACAAGCAGAGGGGATGGGTGGGGAGGCACAAGCAGAGGGGAAAGGGATGGGTGGGTTGCGCCCACACCCGGCACAACCGACGGGAGGGAAAGGAGAGCCGCGCCCCATGGAGCCACACGAGAGGGCGGGGAAAGAGAAGGGGGCGCTGGAAGCGCCAGAGGAGGATGGAGGCCACTACAAGTGGCACCCCAAATAGGGTCATCGGGCGCGCCAAAGGGTCCCCCGACCGGTCCGTCGGCGCCAAAAGAGGCTGACCAACGGGAGGCAGCGACAATAGGCGTACCCCAAGCTGAGGGCGCAACTGTGCCAGGGCTAGATGCGAACCAAACTGCGCCCAGAACGTTCCCCGAGGGAAATACCCCACCCTGGGCTGCACCAATTAGGGAATGAGGCAAGGGCCCACCAAAATACGCGCCCCAAGTGGAGCGCTCAACTGCGCTAGCCAGCACGGGTCCCGAGGGTACAACAGCACCCGGAGGTGCGCCAAAGGGCGGGGACCCACCACAAAATAACGGGCCAAACTCATCCTGAGTTGTGCCAAGTGGGAAAAGAGGCAAGGGCCTACCAGCTTGCGCGCCCCAAGCAGAGCGCTCAACTGTGCCAAACAGCGCTGGTCCCACGGGAAGAACTGCACCCAAAGGTGCGCCAAAAGGTAGGGGCCTACCACTACAGCACGTGACAGCTGCGCCCAGCTGTGTTGACGTTAGCACGAGGCCAGACGGCACACTGCCCCCAAGTCGTGCCAGGGGGCACACCCCCCTCCTCCACGCGGGCGTGCAAGACGAGGAGTTCGGAAAATGAAGGAGGGGAGGAGGGCGGGAAGGATGGGGGGGCCGAGTACGGGGGCGGACCCGAGGGGTTAGGGGCAGTGGGGGACCTGAGGGAGGAAGGGAGTTGGGGCAGCTCCGATGAGGAGGCGCTAGAGAGGATGACGCGGGGGGGCTGCCCCTGGGACGGGGTGTCGAAAAAGAGGAGGGGGAAGTGGTGGGAGGAGGGAGAAGGGGGGGAGGAGGTGGAGGGGAGGGGGGACGGCTGGGAAGGGAGCGTGGGCGGAAGGGGGGAGATAGGGCGAGAGCCGGATGAGGGGGAAAGAGGGCGGGGGAGGCGCCGGATCAGAAGCGATCCCCAAAAAAGTAAGGAGATCGGGAGGAGTGGCGGCGGGGGGAGGGGGGGACGAGCAACTGCGAGAACCCGCGGCGGCGGGCAGGCCGCACTAGACGGTGCCGACGAAATCGTCCGAGCACGAGAGCGGCTGCATCTCCAGAATATATATATATATATATATATATATATATATATATATATATATATATATATATATTTATTTACCAAGTACTATATAAATGTATTCATTTTTAAAAGAAATGCTTAAATGGGGACTCGAACTCAGGTCTGCAAGGGAGTTCTTGAAGGCCGCTGAGGTGACCACTGGGCCAAGATTGAGTTGGTGTTTATACCAGGGTTCATCTTGGATTTAAACTATAATAAGAGCTAGAGTTTCGTTTCTTATCGAGAAAGAAAAAGAAGGTGGTTGTGGGGTGTCAGACAGGAGATGGAACGGGCAGTCGGTCGGTGCAATGTCGGGTCAGCGGGTTGGTGTTCGGGCGATCGTTCGTGGCTATCGCCGGCGGCGACGGCATGACGCTGTTGCATGGTGTTGTTGGCTGGCGAAGCGGACGTACATCAGCGGGTAGCTTTAGGAGTTAGAGGTAAGATGTGTGTTTGGGTTGTATGAAGGAGATGCATGCATATATATAAATATGTAAATGGAAGTTACAAATGACGGGAGAGGAAGAAGATGTTGGAGTGGGTGGGGTTCCCAACCTATGTGGAGAAGATCCTGGAGTGCGACGAGCGCCGTCCGATGTCGGAGAAGCTCGGGAGTAGTTGTTGCTGCTGCTGCTGCCCCAAAGGGGGTTCTGGACCAAGTCTGCCGAGTTCGGGCCGAACTCGGTCCCAGGCCGAGTTCTGGCCGAACTCGGTCTGGCCGTTCCAGGGTTTGGCCACCCAGTGCTGGTTGCCCCACACAGAGTTCTGGCCGAACTCTGTGTGTCGGGGGGCTGAAGCGGATTTCTGGATGAGTTTTCATCATTGGATCTAATCCAACGGTCCAGGTTGGTTGCGGGATTAGGGAGATATATTGAGTTTTCTCAACCCTAATTCATAATCGTATAATCGCATTGGACAACACAAGTTTGAGAGAGAAGGAGGCAAGAGTGCCATTACAACTTCGGAGAAGAAGACGGAGGATTGAAGGTCGCTGTTCGAAGGAGATCGTGTTCGGGTAATCTCTACTCGTCGTTCTCGCTCTTCGTAGCCTTATAATCATTGTTCTTATCTCTGAGTGTTGTGGAGATCCGATTTGGATCGGGAGGAGTTTGTAAAGGGTGTAATTCTTCTATTCCATTAGTGGAGGCTTCTCAGGGTTGGACTCCGATCGTCCCGTAGTTTTTTCCCGCAAGGGTTTCCACGTCAAAAATTCTCTGTGTCTGCGTGATTGTTTTTTTGTGGCTATTTTTGGGTTCGTGCGTTGTATTGCTCGGTCCTCTCGCAGGTACTCTCCGGTTTGGGGAAAGGTTTCCGCGCTTCTTTCCCAACAGAGTGGTATCAGAGCTTTGGGTTCAAAGGGTGTCAGGAGTTAATAGAGGAACCAGAGAGGAGAGATAGACGCGAAGCCGGTGCACATGGTGAACCTTAATGGCATAAACTATCATTATTGGCGGAGCAAGATGAAAGATTTGCTATTTGTCAAGAAGCTGCATCTACCCGTGTTTGCATCTGAGAGGCCCAGTGATAAATCCGAGGAGGACTGGATGTTCGAGCACATACAGGTGTGTGGGTACATACGGCAGTTTGTTGATGAGAACGTGTACAATCACGTTGCCAATATTGAGCACGCGAAGATGTTGTGGGATAAGCTGGAATCCTTGTATACGAAGAAGACCGGGGTAAACAAGTTGTTCCTGATCCGAACGATGATGGGTCTGCGGTACAAGGATGGGGCGTCTATTTCGGATCACTTGAGTGAGTTCCAGGGCGTGGTTGACCAGCTATCTTCTATGGGAGTCAAGTTCGACGACGAAGTTCAAGGACTGTGGCTGCTGTGTACCTTGCCAGACTCGTGGGAGACCGTACGAGTATCTATGATCGCTTATGCTCCAGAGGGCGTGGTCAGTCTGGAGTTTGTCAAGAGCGAGGTGTTGAATGAAGAGATGCGGAGACGTTCTCAGGGCACTTCATCCACATCCCACCACTCAGAGGCACTTGTTTCAGAGAGCCGCAAAAGGGACAAAAGCAGGGGTCCAGGTGGTGGCAGAGACAAGAGCAGGAGGAAGTCCAAGGGTCGTTACGAGGACTCAGAGTGTTATCATTGTGGTAAGAAGGGCCATATCAAGCAGAATTGTTTCGCTTGGAAGAGAGAGAAGAAGGGCGACAAGGGGAAGCAAGAAGAGAACACTACAGCGGCGGCCTCGATGCATGGAGGCGATGTGATCGTCGTAGGTGATGAGGTCATTACTAACCTCGCCTGCGATGACAATTCTTGGCTGGTGGACTCAGGGGCTTCACCACATGTATCTCACAATAGGGCACTGTTTGCCACTTACACGACAGGCGACTGTGGCGTATTGAAGATGGGCAACAAAGATGTGTCGAAGGCGGTTGCCGTTGGAGATGTACATTTGAGAACGAAGATGGGTGCGGTTCTTGTTCTCAAGGATGTTCGTCATGTCCCTGATATCCGTTTCAACCTGGTGTCGGTTGGAAGGTTGGATGACGAGGGATTCTTCAGTCTCTTCGGGAATAGTCAGTGGAAGCTTTCCAGAGGTTCGATGGTGATTGCCAGAGAAAGCAAGAAGTCCGGTCTCTACTATATGGAGGGGAGCGCAGAGGGGGCACAGGAGGTGAACGCAGTCAGTGACGCGTCTACCGAGTTGTGGCACAGGCGGCTCGGCCATATCAGCGAGAAGGGGATGAGCTACTTGGTGAACAGGAAAGTAATTTCGGGGCTCAAGTCTACAAAGTTGGAGAAATGCACGCACTGTTTGGCTGGGAAGCAAAGTAGGGTGTCTTTCCAGAGTCACCCAGTTCGAGGAAGCCGGCGTTGCTCGAGTTGATTCACTCGGATGTCTGCGGTCCTATGAAGGTAAAATCTCTTGATGATGCTTCTTACTTTGTGACTTTTATTGATGACTGTTCCAGGAAGGTTTGGGTCTATGCCTTAAAGATCAAGGATCAGGTGCTGCCTACTTTCAAGGAGTTTCAGGCCTCCGTTGAAAGGGAGACGGGCAAGAAGTTGTTGTGTGTTCGGTCCGACAATGGCGGCGAATACATCGGTCCCTTTGATACGTATTGCAGAGAGCAAGGGATACGACACCAGAAGACTCCGCCAAAGACACCTCAGCTCAATGGTGTAGCGGAGCGCATGAACAGGACACTGATGGAGAGGGTGCGGTGTTTGCTGTCAGAAGCAAACTTGCCGGGCAGTTATTGGGGTGAGGCTCTTCTCACAGCTGCTTATATTATTAATTTGTCTCCTAGTGCTCCTTTGCAGGGTGATGTGCCTGACAAAGTATGGTACGGCAAGGAGTCGTCATACAGTCACCTGCGGGCGTTTGGTTGTAAGGCCTTCGTGCATGTACCGAAGGACGAGAGGACCAAACTTGAGCCGAAGACGAGGCGATGCGTCTTTGTCGGCTACGGTCGGGATGAGTTTGGCTATAGACTCTACGACCCAGTGGAAGGAAAGCTCTACAGAAGCAGGGACGTGGTGTTCGTCGAGGATCAGACCATGACCAACACTCAGGATTCCGAGACGCCTTCTGAGGCTGAGGAATTGCCTGAGTTAGAGTCATTTCGCTTCGAGCAGTTTCCAGAGGACATCGCAGAGGATCCAGTTATGGGGGAGCCGGTACATGGAGTTGCTCCTAACCTTGATCATCAGCCTGCTGATGGTGGTCAGGGTGTCCCTCAAGAGGATGAGCATGCCGGGGAGGCAGTTCCTGAAGGGGAGGAGGCTGTCGGTATACAGCCAGCACCAGTGGCTCCACTGAGAAGGAGCAACAGGGATCGTCGACCATCTACGAGATACTCGCCGGATGAGTATGTGCTATTGACTGACGGGGGAGAGCCCGAAAGTTTCGCAGAGGCTATGGAAGACGAACACAGACAGGAGTGGATGGTAGCTATGCAGGAGGAGATGAGTTCCTTGCACACCAATTCTACTTATGATCTGGTGCGGTTGCCAAAGGGCAAGAAGGCTTTGAAGAATCGATGGGTGTTCAGAGTGAAGCAGACGGATGATGCTACTCGCCCTCGATACAAAGCGAGGCTGGTAGTCAAGGGCTACGGTCAGCGGAAAGGCGTGGATTATGATGAGATCTTTTCGCCTGTCGTCAAGCATTCGTCTATTCGGGTGGTGCTAGCATTAGCAGCCAGTTTCGACTTGGAGGTCGAGCAGATGGACGTGAAGACGGCATTCCTCCACGGTGATCTTAAGAAGGAGTTGTACATGGAGCAGCCGGAGGGATTCTGTGAGAAGGACAAGTCACATTTGGTCTGCCGGTTGAGGAAGAGCTTGTATGGTCTGAAGCAGGCTCCGAGGCAGTGGTACAGAAAGTTCGAGTCGTTTATGGGGGAGCATGGTTATGCACGGACGACGTCGGACCATTGTGCATTTGTGAGGTACTTTGCCGATGATGATTTTATCATCTTATTGCTCTATGTTGATGATATGCTATTAGTGGGTCGGAATGCCACTAGGATAGCGGAGTTGAAGCGCCAACTGGGCACGGCCTTCTCTATGAAGGATTTGGGCACAGCGAAGACTATTTTTGGGATGGAGATCAGCCGAGAGAGAGAGTCCAAGCTGCTACACTTGTCCCAAAAGAAGTACATTCATCGGGTACTTCAGCGTTTCGGGATGGACGGGTCGAAGAAAGTGAGTTCCCCCCTCGTGGCTCACTTTAAGTTCACTGAGGAGCAGTGTCCATCTACCGAGGACGAAAAGGAAGATATGGAGCGGGTTCCATATGCTTCAGTTGTAGGAAGCCTGATGTATGCTATGGTGTGTACGAGGCCAGATATTGCTCATGCAGTTGGTACGGTTAGCAGGTATCTTTCGAATCCTGGAAGGGTACACTGGAGTGCGGTCAAGTGGATTCTACGATATCTTCAGGGCACTGCTGGTTGGAGACTTTCCTTTGGTGGTGACGAGCCGAAGCTGGTTGGGTATACCGACGCTGATATGGCTGGAGATGTAGACACGAGGCGATCGACTTCAGGCTACGTGATGATGTTTGCGGGAGGAGTAGTGTCGTGGCAGTCGCGGTTGCAGAAGTGTGTTGCCTTGTCGACGACGGAGGCGGAATACATTGCGGCGACGGAGGCTTACAAGGAGCTGTTGTGGATGAAGAAGCTATTGCAGGAAATGGGACTGAAGCAAGAGCAGTATACTTTGCTTTGCGACAGTCAGAGTGCTATCCATCTTGTGAAAAATCAGACGTTTTATAGCCGGTCCAAGCACATCGAGACTCGGTATCATTGGATATGGGATGTGGTTGAAAAGAAGGACGCGGAGCTTGAGAAGGTGCATACAGATGACAACGGAGCTGATATGTTCACGAAGATTCTACCAAGGGGAAAGTTTGAGTACTGCAGACAGATCGTCGGGATGACGACGTCCTCCCCATAGTTGTGAAGGGGGAGATTTGTTGGAGTGGGTGGGGTTCCCAACCTATGTGGAGAAGATCCTGGAGTGCGACGAGCGCCGTCCGATGTCGGAGAAGCTCGGGAGTAGTTGTTGCTGCTGCTGCTGCCCCAAAGGGGGTTCTGGACCAAGTCTGCCGAGTTCGGGCCGAACTCGCTCCCAGGCCGAGTTCTGGCCGAACTCGGTCTGGCCGTTCCAGGGTTTGGCCACCCAGTGCTGGTTGCCCCACACAGAGTTCTGGCCGAACTCTGTGTGTCGGGGGGCTGAAGCGGATTTCTGGATGAGTTTTCATCATTGGATCTAATCCAACGGTCCAGGTTGGTTGCGGGATTAGGGAGATATATTGAGTTTTCTCAACCCTAATTCATAATCGTATAATCGCATTGGACAACACAAGTTTGAGAGAGAAGGAGGCAAGAGTGCCATTACAACTTCGGAGAAGAAGACGGAGGATTGAAGGTCGCTGTTCGAAGGAGATCGTGTTCGGGTAATCTCTACTCGTCGTTCTCGCTCTTCGTAGCCTTGTAATCATTGTTCTTATCTCTGAGTGTTGTGGAGATCCGATTTGGATCGGGAGGAGTTTGTAGAGGGTGTAATTCTTCTATTCCATTAGTGGAGGCTTCTCAGGGTTGGACTCCGATCGTCCCGTGGTTTTTTCCTGCAAGGGTTTCCACGTCAAAAATTCTCTGTGTCTGCGTGATTGTTTTTGTGTGGCTATTTTTGGGTTCGTGCGTTGTATTGCTCGGTCCTCTCGCAGGTACTCTCCGGTTTGGGGAAAGGTTTCCGTGCTTCTTTCCCAACAGAAGAGAGGTCGGATGTTACTCAGAGGTTACAGAAGAAAGAAAGGAAGGGATCGAGTGAGCTGTAGAGAGGAGACGGCTATGATGGGTCTGTTACTCCTTTCTATATTAATCCATGCATTAATACATGCAATTAATGTGGGGCCCGACTTCGTGAAGAGGAAAAAATTGCTTCAGTTTGGCAGCTGCTTGTGCCATCTTCTTTCTTGCATGTATTAATGCATGAGAGAGGTTTTGTTGGGACCCAGGTGTAAGTGGTGGGGACTTCAATTATTTTTGTTGCTGTTTTGCATATGCATGCAAATGCATGGAATAAGTTGATGTGGGCCCAGGACATTTGATAACACTAAGTATTTTGATTAATAAGTCTCATGTACTAGTTTACTTAATTAATCACCACCCAATTTATATATATAAAGATATGTATATTTTTATATATATAACACTTACAATATAGCTAATAAATAATTACTCAAAAGTAATTTTTTTAAAAGAAAATAAAATAAATATAAGTATAAAATAATTGTACTAGCTAAAATTTATAGATATACACAATAATCACATTGAATACGTATATACAATAATAATAATAATAATAATAATAATAATAATAATAATAATAATAATAATTAACGATATTTTTTGGGAGGGGGTTTACACTTCTATTCTTAGAAGTTGATTCTTCATCTGATGGATATCAAGACAATTATTCTGGATAGGGATTTGACATAAGAGATTCATAAGCAACAGCTAGATTGATATGTCATTCAGGATTGTGAAGACAGTCTGCAGTTGGTGAATCTATATACGACCAGATGCAAGCTCCCAATCGATAGCTCTAAGAGTTGGACCTTGTCAACAGGTCAACTGGATATAGGATCAGCGGGACTTAGAAGTGTGTTTACACAAAGTTTGCTGGTGACAGAGGTATCTTCGTTTGTCTCTATGTGGACTACATACAAATCCAGTTCACGGATTTGGTATGTCTCACTAGAACAAAGAAGTTTCTCTTGTCTATAGTTCTAAAAGATGGACGAGGGAGGTGCGGATGTCATTCTGGGGATTAATGTAATCCGGACGTTAGCTAGGCTTGCTCTGTCACAAGCTCACCACGTGGAATGATGATCACATGCTACGAATATCAGGATCTTCCAGGGATCGATACTCCTCTGAGGTATGATCAGAAGTTGAAGCCATAATCAGGAAGCAGGGTCAGACAGTTGGTGTATTCGAGTGTTATCAGGATTTTGATGTAGGATATTAGTACCACCAGGTCTGACATGGCCTTTGTTGTATGCATGCCGAGTCAGTTCACGAGCATTCAAGATGTTGATCTTTAGAAAGCTATGTAGAGAGTGATATCTCTCAGGGACTCAGAAGGATGCTCTACAGCAGTTACCCAGCAGTTGTAGAAGGCTTCAGAGATGCTAGTCAGTAGTCATAAGGAGAGGACGAAGGAGTTATATATTCTTCTGAATGGCTCTACTATATCGTAAAAATCAAAAAAGTAGATCTAGGGTGGTGTTGCTATATCGATGTAATCGAAGAAGTAGACCTTTCTCTCATTAAAAATTTAAGTTATGTGCACTTTCTGCTACAACAGATGAAGCAGAATAGCTTCAAGAATTCAGGAATGATCTTCCTGTAGTTGGTGCACAAATCCGGGTGATGCCGATGTAACAACCAGGTGGCTACAGCAGTGGCATCAGAAAATATCTTCTATGATAAGAAAAGGACTATTTGACTAGGGCACCAGGATAATAAATGAGCATAGTCAGCATAGATCATTACAGTGGGTGGTGTTCGGAGTCAGGTGAATCTGACGGATCTGTTCAACAAGGCCTCAAGCGCCAGCTAGTCGAGGACTCAGCACAAAATAGGCTTGACGGACCTCTGATATTATGTCTTTGCAATCCTACCATAAATTTTTATGCTATAATTAGTTCAATGAAAAATCTACTAAGCATCTAGCTTTTGGTTCAAGGGAGGACTATTGACTGAAAAAATATCAGGTATAATGGGTAGTACTTTTGGACAGTGTGGGATACATACCCGGAACCAATATGGTCTAATATTTGTTTTTTAAATAGAACAGGTCCTGTGGGAGGATGGCTTCGACACCTTAATAAGTTATCGGGCATCGTGGATGTCCGGCGTGCTCTACAGGAAGCACGGGTGGCTCAACACCACAAAGAAGCACGGTACTCCATGCTATAGTGGGGTGACACCACCATGAAGTACCTTGTTAGGATAAAGCCTCGGCTTCGGGCCATGTCACAGCGGCGTAGTATCGCATATAGGCAGGTAGCCTAATGCGGAAGAATGGAGAGTTGTAGAAAGCACTACAAAGGGGTCGATGATCCCATGCTACAGTGGTGTGACACCACGATGAGGTGCCAGGTAGGGTAAAGCCTCAGCTTCAAGCCATGTCACAATGGTATAGCACCGCAGAGGAGCGCAAGGCTCTATGCTGAGTAGTACAACACTACAAAGAGGCCTGTGACCTCATGCTACAGTGAAGTGACTCCACGATGAGGTACCTTGTTGGGGTAAAGCCTCGGTCTTGGACCAAGTCGCAAGGAAGCACAAGGCTTCATGTCGGAGATTTTTAACAAAAGAACTCAATTAGAGTGTATGAACAGAGATACATGCCGTCTCTTGAGGGTAAACTTGTAAACACCCAAACGTCATACACCAAAACCAGGCTAGCACAGGGCCTTTAATGTGCAACCCGAAACACAGCTAATGTCAATGTGTGAGTTGGAAAAACTGCAGCTATGGTACGAAATTCAAGTCGGTAGCGACTTTCTTGTATCGTACAGTTGTTCGACCCATATGAGAAGATTCAAGTTGGAGGCGACATCTATCCTGATGCATGATGACAGTTAAGGAACGCTCATCCATATATTATGATATATGTGGGAGATTTTTGGTATTTTCACTAGGCTTTGGAAACTTTTAGTAGTACATTGGAAAACCACCATGGTGTATAACTCAATATAAAGTTATACTTGTGTTGGGGTATACAGATGGGTTAAGCTGGCCCATGTGGGTTGATTTTCCTAGAGCATTAAGTGGAAGTCACTAGGAAAAATCTATTGTTTTGGCACACTCTTTGGGAATCCTAAGGAGCTAAACCCCGTCGGGGCTTAGCGACTTGGACTCGGACTCAGGCTCGGCTAAGGGCGTAAAGTGGCATTTTGATGGCGCACTTTGCACTTAGCATATCAACATCGTCGCATGGCATTCGTGTGCTCCTTTATGCACGAGTTGCATACACGGTTGCTTGCTCGAGACACATGCGGTTGGCGCTATGCGGTTAGGTGTCTATGCGTCAAGGCGTTTAAGCGTCTAGGCGTAAAAGCGGTCATGCGCATATGTGGCCACGTGCTATGCGGCTCGGCGCTATGCGTCTTGGCGCTATGCATCTTGGCGTCTATGAGTCAGGCGGCTATGCGTCACGGCGCCTATGCAGCTCGGCGTCTACGCGTCTTGGTGTCTATACGTCAGGTGTTATGAGTCCAGGAGCTATGCATCTTGGGGCTATGAGTCTTGGCGCTATTCGTCAAGGCTTTATGCGTCCAAGGGTTATGTACCTAGTTGTGGGTGGCTGCATTCGACGATGTCATGCCTGTCCATTGTTATTGATTTCGACGTAGGTGGCGTTGTCAACGTGCGGCGCTATCAACGTGCGACGCGCTGCTGTGTCTGCACATAGTACTCTGTGCAGCAGATATTGTGGAATTTGGTTGACCGACGCGTATGGACGTATAAGAATTCTGATGCGTCCATAGGTGCCAGCCTGCTCTATAAATTGAGCTCGACTCATCTCATTTGGAGAGTTGGAAGAAAGAGAAAATCCACTCCAGTACAGAGGGACTATGGGGCAGCAGCGGCTCTATGCGCCTACCCCAGGAGGTCTATGCGCCTCAGTGAGCTTCGGCTCAGATTGAGTTTCAAGTCTTCCCCGAGAGTGATCCAGAGCGTTTCCAGAAGTTCTTGTATGAACTTGCTGGTTCCTGGGTACAGATCGTTTATGGGGCGAATGTTGCTTTGAGCAACGGTGACATGTTCACCCCAGCAATGAGATGATTTTTTGCTTTTCTCTTGTTGTTTTTCGTTCTCTCTCATTGTAGCGTCTGCGAACGTTCTTCTTCATCCTCACTAACTGTGAACGTTCTATCCCAATTGCAACTGCGTTTGCAAGGAAGAACGAATTTTATTCTTTGTTTGATTGTAACTTGGTTTTGCTGGATTCGTAAAGTTCGGGGAGCAAGTTTCTTGCATGAATCCCTGGACTTCTCCTTTAGGATTAAACAGAACGCATTTAAAGTTTGCATGAAGCTCTGTTGTTCCTATTCCTAGTTCCCATCTTGGTACGTCTCGGGACGGGTCTATGAGTACTTGATGCCTTGATGGCAATTTATCTATCTATTCTACTATATAATAGGAAAACTTGATGGTGAAACTTTTAAATTCAAAAAATATCCTTACATGTCTATACTAATTAAAAATGGTTCATTAATTTTAATAAGGACAATTTAGTAATTACGAAGACTACTCTTTGGTCTTCCTATAGAGTCTTCATTAGTTAATTAAAAGAATGTTAAAATACGTGTATGCAGGGGCGGATGCAGGTAGAGCCTGGGGTGGGCTCCAGCCCACCCCAAAAAAAAAATTTCTTTTTTTTTTCATATAAAATTATTTTTGCTGATTTTTTTGTGTGAGTTGGCCTACATGTAGCCCACCCCAACCTACTCTAGCCCACTCCAGTATACATTTCTGGATCCGCCCCTACGTGTATGACACGTGCACGTATGCTAGTATTATATAATTTGGAATAAACAACATACATACACAGTCCCGCCCGCCACTGGTACTACAAAGAACGAAAAAAAAAAAAAAAAAACTACAACAGTAGGATCGATCGTTGCTTTCATGCTTCATTAATGAAGCATGCGGTATGGAATTATACTCAGCCGTCTCTTCATTAAATGGTCACTTTGTAATGTTTCCATAATATATAGTGCTAAAATCATGGTGCTTTTATGAGCACACAAGGACCAAGGCATGCATGCATGCATATATACACATTCATTCATTCACTCAAATCTGGCTGAAGGGACGGTGAAGGTTTATCCAATCCCAGTCCCGTTGAACATGAAAGCTAAACAATATTGGAACCTATTTGAATGCTTTTGATGCTCTAATTTGGCAAGCCTGGTGACCCTTCGTAATTCGTTAACCATTGATTTTTAATATTGGCCATGATGTTCCCTTCCCAAATTCTTCATTAATTAATTTAATATGTAAAGTTCCCATGCAAAACCACTAATATATATAAGTCCTCTCAAACTCTTGAACTAACTCTTGTTATCGATCGATCACAGTCACAGACTCGGACATACCAGTTAAGGAAGGCGAAGTAGAGGAAGAGGTAATCAACATGGGTTTCCTTTTGTGTATGGCAATAGTTCCCGTGGTTATCATTGCAGCAGTTTCAGTTGGCGTAGTGGCTGCGATGGCAGCAGTTCCCGTAGGCGTAACGGCTACTACAGTAGCAGTTAATGTGGTTACGAAGAAGGTGCAGGTTCCGTTCGATGAAGACCCAGCTAAGGAGGAGCTTGGTCTCAAGCGAGAATAAGCAAGCTATATGCATGCATGACCATCTATCTATCTATCTATCTATCTATCTATCTATCTAGTAGCAAGCTAGACTCTCTCTATATTGTAATGGCCTTTTGGTATATGTCTGCTACTATGAAGCTCATGCAAGCGTTCATGTTTCCTTAATTTGTTTTGGGTCATGACCATGGCCGCACTTATTTAAGCTACTTATTTTTAGTCATTGTGAACCGCCTGGTCTCTAGATCTTAAATCTTGTGTGTTTGGTTTGTGATGAGTTTTACAATCTAATCAGTTAAATTTTCTTTATTGCTCGTATGGACATATATAGAGGAGGTCTCAGTGTAATTAATCTGTCATTGATATCTCACAATGTACTTAATCTTTCCGTGTTTCAGAGTTAATTTGTATTTATATTAAGGTATAATCAATAGTGAAACATATCCTCATGATACAATTATTGGACTCGAACAAAAGTATAAAATCACTCGTTTCCCACAATTATACAGTAATATGTGCAGTGCCGGACTTTATATTTTGAGGCCATGAGGCGAACTCTAAAAATGGTGCCCTCAAAATTTAAATTGAGGCCTGCAAAACTTACTCTTAGTCTTCGGCTCCGACCACTAGACCGTCTCAGCAGGAATAACTATAGGCATTAACAAGAACACATTTTTTAATAAATTATAAGTCAACCACAAATAAATCAATAATTATAGCGTTGAAACAATTATACAACAATCACTAGACATTTCAACAACAATTACTGGATATTTCAATAAACTATTTTTTGAGGTATTGCTAGATATTTCAATAATAATTTATAAAAATAAACTAATAAATTAGTTCACCTAATAGAAAATGACCAATTTCAATAGGTCTTTTAGAAACAAAACTTGTAGTCGTGACTCCGGCCACTAAATCAACTTGGCATAGGCATGAGGCAAGAACATAATTTTTTAATAAATTATAAATTAATCACAAATAAAACGATCAACAACAATTTATATATAAAAAAATTAATCAAAGTCTCACGTTTGGAGAGTCTAGCCTTTAATTCTTTTAGAAAAGAAAAAAAAAATGTTATTCCCGGGGGCTTGATCACAGATGAAAACTAATGCAATCGAGATCTGAGATGTCACACAAAACTTTGTGATGATCAAACTCAAGATCTACGAATAAAACTAAATAGCCAAATTACAATATGAAGGAGAAAAATAGCAAAGAGAAGATCTCTTGTTCTTCCTTGCAAAACGTGTTGCAATTGGGACAGAACAAGTTACAACAAAACTAGAGAGAGATGAGAAGAAGAACAATGCTGGGGTGTCAAAACACCGTTGCTCAAAGCAAGATTCGCCCCACACGACCTGCTTCCAGGAACCAGCAAGTTGAAGAACTTGTGGAACGCTCGAAGTCACCTCTGTTCAGACTCCTCGGATGGACTTGCAATGGCGGCAGCAACTCTCTCTTTCTTTCTCCTTTTCTGACTTCTAATTTTCGTAGTGCTCATAAAGGAGGCCGGAAGAGAGTATTTATAGAGAGAGGGTGGAAACCCTAGCCGCCTCTTCAGTTATGGAAAGATTGAATCAAATCACAAAAAGATAGCAACGAATTAATTCTAATCCCACAAAGATAGGAACTGAATTAATTCAAATCCCACAAATATAGTAACGAAATTAATTCAAATCCCACAAAGATAGGATCTGAATTAATCGCATTGATTCACCCTTTCCATAACCGATTTGAAATCTGCACAGTCAGCGTAGCCCTCCATGCGGCAGCAGCAGCAGCCTGGCCGTATGGACCGCATGGACCGCATGTGCCGCATGAGCCGCATGTGCCGCATGAGCCGCATGGACCGCATGAGCCGCATGAGCCGCATGGACCGCATGAGCCGCATGAGCCGGATGGCCGCATGGCCGCATGGACCGCATATGAACCGCATGCCGCATAAGACCGCATGGCCGCATAAAGACCGCATGACTGCTGACGTGCTAAGTGCAAAGTACGCCAACAAAACGCCACATTACGCCTCATGAGCCCGAGTCCGAGTCCGAGTCGCTAAGCCCCTTTGGGGCTTAGCTCCAAGTGAAATTAATCCAAGAGAATGACAAAAGCATTAATGCTTAATCCTTGGAGCCTTATTCTTACCTCCTAGTAAAATCACCCACATGGTTCCCTCCTTAGGGTCACCACCCCATGTGCATCTCTCAACAACACACCCAAGTATATATGTTGAGATAACTCATGGTGCATTTTCGATGTGGGACTAAAATTTACAAGGCATGTTGAGAGCAAGCTCTCTTCATGTAAAGAAAGCACCAAAGAAAGCACCAACAATCCCCCACATATCACAACATATATATGTGTCCAGGGTTGAGCGTTCCCCACAGTAACTGTCCATTTTGTATTAGGATAGATGTCGCTGACGACTTGAATCTTCCCGCATGGGTTAAATAACAATGTGATACAAGAATGGACTACGCCTTGAATTCTGCACCACAATTGTAATTCTTTCCACTCACAAAGTGTAGTTACGTGTGCTTCTGGCTGCACATTAAAGGCCCTGTGCCAGCCTGGTTTCAGTGTATAATTTTGGGCGTCTACAAGTTTACCCTCAAGAGACGGCCTGATATCTCTTTCCATACACTATAGGTGAGTTCTTTATTAAAGAGATATGGCATGAAGCCTTGCGCTTCCTCGCGGTGCTACGCCGCTATGACATGGCCTGAAGCCGAGGCATTACCCCTACCTGGAAACCTCATCGTAGTGTCATACTACTGTAGCATGAGGTCACAAGCCTCTTTGTAGTGCCAAACTACCCAGCATGAAGCCTAAGGCTTCCTTGCGGTGTTACGCCGCAACGACATGGCTTGCAATGCCGAGGCTTTACCCCTACCTGGGTACCTCATCGTGGTGTCGTGCCACTGTAACATGGGGCTATCCTTCCCTTTGTAGTGCTGTCTACAACTCTTTAATTACGTCATACAGCATTAGGCTACCTGCCTATTTGCGGTGCTACGCCGCTATGACTTGGCTTGCAAAGCCGAGGCATTACCCCTACCTGGGAACCTCATGGTGGAGTCATCCCACTGTAGCATGGAGTTTCACTCCTTGTAGTGCTGTTCTACCGTGCTTCCTGTAAAGCACACCAGACATTCACTCTGCCTGAGAACTCATTAAGGCGTTTTAAGCCAACCTTCCACAGGATTTGTTTTTCCGCAGAAAAATACATAGTAGACAACAGTGGTTATGGGTCCGTATCCCTTCCATGTTCCAGAGAACAAGTACCCACTGTTACCTGATAGTTTTCCAGTCAGTGATCCTCCTTTGAACCAAAAGTTAGATGCCTAGTAGATTTCTCTTTGAACTAATAGCATAAAACTTTATGGTAGGATTACAAAGACACACTATCAGAATGCCTTCAAGCCCATTTTACAAGCTGTGTCATCGACCAACTGGCACTTGAGGCCCTTTGTGAACGGATCTGCCAGGTTCTCCTGACTCCGAACATCAACCACTGCAATTACACCTCTTTTGATAAGATCGTGTACTGTCCTGTGCTTCAACCGCACAGTCCTCTTCTTCCCGTTGAAGAGGTCATTTGATGCCACCGCCGCAGTCGCCTGGTTGTCACAGTATATCGATATCGCCGGTATCTGAGCCCCAACCACTGGAAGATCATACATGAGCTCCCGAAGCCATTCTGCTTCATCTGCTGCAGTTTCAAGTGCATAGAATTCAGATTCCATGGAGGAACGAGAGAGTATAGTCTGCTTCTTCGACTTCCACGAAATAGCAGCTCCACCCAAGGAAAAGACATATCCACCTGTGGATCTCTCGCTTTCCACCTCTGAACACCAGCTAGCATCACTGAAGCCTTCCACTACTGTCGGATACCCGTTGTAGTGCAGTGCATATGTCTGAGTCTTCTTGAGATATCTCATTACTCGCTTCACAGCTTTCCAGTGCTCAACCCCTGGGTTGCTTGTGAACCGACTCAGCATTCCCACGGCGAAAGCTATGTCAGGCCTTGTGGCAGTAGTTGCGTACATCAAACTTCCGATAACGCTAGAATACTCCAGCTGCCTGACGCTTTCCCTCGAGTTTGGCTTCAGCTTCTGATCACACCTGTATGGCGTATCGATCCCTGGAAGATCCTTATACCCATAGCGTGTGAGCATCTTCTCAATATAGTGAGATTGTGACAGCGCTACTCCAGTGTCTGTCCGGATGATCTTTATGCCCAAGATGACATCTGCATCCCCCAAGTCCTTCATACTGAACTTGGTTGAGAGGAACTTCTTTGTCTCTGTGACACAGCCTATATCCGTACCTAGGATTAGCATGTCGTCCACGTACAGACAAACGATGATTCCTCTTCCATCAGCGAACTTTGTGTAAACACATTTGTCCGTCTCGCTGACTGTGTAGCCGTTTGACCTAATAACTTTGTTAAACTTCTCATGCCACATCTTCGGAGCTTGCTTCAAACCATACAATGATTTTACCAACTTGCAGACTTTGTCTTCAAGACCTTTGATGACAAATCCATCTGGCTGTTGCATGTAAATCTCTTCGGTCAGCTCCCTATTCAGGAATGCAGTCTTTACATCCATCTGATGTATCACCAACTTATGTATAGCTGCAAGAGCTATTAACATCCTGATGGTGGTCATCCGGGCTACTGGAGCGTACATGTCAAAGTAGTCTATCCCCTGTTTCTGAGAAAATCCCTTGGCGACCAGCCTGGCCTTGAACTTGTCAATAGTTCCATCTGCCTTCATCTTCTTCTTGAAGATCCATTTACATCCAATAGGCTTTTCTCCTTCAGGTAGATCTACCAACACCCATGTGTTATTGGAGGTGATAGAGTCAAACTCGTCATTCACTGCCTCCTTCCAGAAGATAGCATCTCTGGTCTTCATCGCCTCATCATAGGTAAGCGGATCTGCTTCCACATGATAGGTGACAAAGTCATCTCCGAAATTTTTCGGTCTCCTCGCTCGCTTAGCTGACGGCTCTGCGAGTTCTGGTACAAGAGTTGTTTCATCAACAACAGCTTCTTCTTGGACTACTGGCTCGTATGAGATTTTAGTCTCATTTGCGCCTACATCATTTTCCGGAATGTTCGAAAGAACAATGTTTTTGTCTTTAGCAAACTTGTCTTCAAAGTATTCAGCATCGCGAGATTCGATGATATGATTTGATTCAATATCAAGAAATCTCCGAGCATCACTCTTCTCGGCATACCCCAAGAAGATCGCCTTCGTAGTCCTTGTCCCCAGCTTCTGAATCTTCAGATCTGGAAGCTTCACATACGCCAGACACCCCCACACTCGAATGACATTCAAGTTGGGTCTGACTTTGAACCAGAGTTCATGAGGAGTTACGTCCGAAGTTGCATATGGCACTCTATTCAGAATGAAAGTGGCCGTTAATGCAGCTTCTCCCCAGTAGCATTTTGGAAGACCTGCAGTGAGCAGCATGGAATTCATCATTTCTGTTAATGTCCGGTTCTTCCTCTCTGCTACTCCGTTGGATTGAGGAGAATATGGAGCAGTAGTCTCGCATATGATTCCATGTTCTTTGCAGAACGATGCGAATTCATGAGACCTGTACTCCCCACCTCGATCACTTCTCAGCCTCTTGAGTTGTTGTCCAGTCTGCCATTCAGCCTCGGCCCTGAACTCTCTGAACTTCTCGAAAGCTTCGTCTTTGGACTTGAGCAAGTAGACGAACGCGTATTTTGAGAAGTCGTCGATGAAGGTTATGAAATACTTCATCCCGGCCTTCGTGGAGAAATGTTTGAAGTCACAGATATCGGAGTGCACCAACTCCAGAAGATCTGTGCTTCGATTGACCCGATGAAAGGGTTTCCTTGTGATCTTCGTCTGAGCACACACTTCACACTTCTCCACCTTACCCCCACATTTGGAGATAAGTCCTAGACTAGACATTTTGTTGATTCTTTTACTATGAACATGTCCTAGTCTCTTATGCCACAACTCAAGAGAATAATCAGAAAATGCAACTGTATTAATGTCATCAAACTGGTTGACAAGCTGAATTTTAAACATTCCTTCGGTTTGATAAGCCTTCCCGAAGTATGTTCCTTTCTTGGACATAACCATCTGACCAGCGTTGATGTCCATCCTCAAGCCTGCGTTGCAGAGCAGGCTCCCAGAGATCAGGTTCTTGGCAATCGCAGGAACATGCTTCACACCTTGAAGCGTCAGAGTGTTCCCAGAAGTGAGTTCCAGTTCCACGGTCCCGATCCCCAGAACTTCAGCTTGGGCCTGGTTCGCCATGACAACCTTCTCAGATATCGGCTGGTACGTGACGAACCATTCCTTGCCTGAACAGACATGGCAAGTCGCACCAGTGTCTATCCACCAGTCAGAGTCAACCCCCACAGTTGTGACCTGTCCGATCATAGCAACAACGTTAGAAACCAATGAAACCTTATTAGGCTCACCTTTCTCTGATTGTTTAGGCTTAGATCTGCATTCACTCTTGTAGTGGCCTTTCTTGCCACAATTATAACAAGTCACGTGGGACTTTGTCTTCTGTTGCTTGAAAGAAGGACCCTTCACTTTCAGATTAGTGAAGTCCTTCTTCTTGGGATGAGAAGCCGCCTGCTTCCCCTTGGGATCCCTCGTTTGCACCAGATTGGCTTTAGCCAACTGTTTGGACAGAGTGTCCACCTTCTGTTGAGAACGTATCTCGTCCTCAACATGGATCTCTTGAAGTAGATCTCCCAAGCTAATGTCTAGCTTCTTTCTGTGCATCCTTGCATAGAAGGTACTCCATCCAGCAGGAAGTTTTGAGACGATCCCTCCGACGACAAACTTGTCGGGAAGGGGCATCTCTTCGTCTTCCAGTTTCTGACGCAGCTTCAGAAATTCTTTCACCTGTGGTAACATGGACTTTTCGTCCTCAAAGAGCAATTTGTGATATTTTTCAACCACAAACATTTTGCTCCTGTTCTTATCTTCTTCATACAGATTTTCCACAGACTCCCATATGTCTCTGGCAAGTTCCTTCTTCGAGTAGGATTCTGCCAGGGAGTCCTCCATAGCATTCAGGATGATAAGCCTGCAGATGCTATTTTCCCTTCTCCATTTGGCCTGAAGTTTGGTAGCCGCGTTGATGGCGGCAGTAGATCCAGTGTCTGGAACAGAGGGTTCTTCCTCCAACAGAACATGATCAACATCTTTCAGTTGAAGAGTTAGGTACACCTTTCTCTTCCAGACTTGATAGTGCTCTCCATCGAACTTTTCCAACTTGCAGAAGTCCGATTGGAGGAGCGAAGCATTAATGTTTTCCATCTATACGGATCTTGCTTTGAGATTGTTATTCCCGGGGGCTTGATCACAGATGAAAACTAATGCAATCGAGATCTGAGATGTCACACAAAACTTTGTGATGATCAAACTCAAGATCTACGAATAAAACTAAATAGCCAAATTACAATATGAAGGAGAAAAATAGCAAAGAGAAGATCTCTTGTTCTTCCTTGCAAAACGTGTTGCAATTGGGACAGAACAAGTTACAACAAAACTAGAGAGAGATGAGAAGAAGAACAATGCTGGGGTGTCAAAACACCGTTGCTCAAAGCAAGATTCGCCCCACACGATCTGCTTCCAGGAACCAGCAAGTTGAAGAACTTGTGGAACGCTCGAAGTCACCTCTGTTCAGACTCCTCGGATGGACTTGCAATGGCGGCAGCAACTCTCTCTCTCTTTCTCCTTTTCTGACTTCTAATTTTCGTAGTGCTCATAAAGGAGGTCGGAAGAGAGTATTTATAGAGAGAGGGTGGAAACCCTAGCCGCCTCTTCAGTTATGGAAAGATTGAATCAAATCACAAAAAGATAGCAACGAATTAATTCTAATCCCACAAAGATAGGAACTGAATTAATTCAAATCCCACAAATATAGTAACGAAATTAATTCAAATCCCACAAAGATAGGATCTGAATTAATCGCATTGATTCACCCTTTCCATAACCGATTTGAAATCTGCACAGTCAGCGTAGCCCTCCATGCGGCAGCAGCAGCAGCCTGGCCGCATGGACCGCATGTGCCGCATGAGCCGCATGGACCGCATGAGCCGCATGAGCCGGATGGCCGCATGGCCCGCATGCCGCATAAGACCGCATGGCCGCATAAAGACCGCATGACTGCTGACGTGCTAAGTGCAAAGTGCGCCAACAAAACGCCTCATGAACCCGAGTCCGAGTCGCTAAGCCCCTTTGGGGCTTAGCTCCAAGTGGAATTAATCCAAGAGAATGACAAAAGCATTAATGCTTAATCCTTGGAGCCTTATTCTTACCTCCTAGTAAAATCACCCACATGGTTCCCTCCTTAGAGTCACCACCCCATGTGCATCTCTCAACAACACACCCAAGTATATATGTTGAGATAACTCATGGTGCATTTCCGATGTGGGACTAAAATTTACAAGGCATATTGAGAGCAAGCTCTCTTCATGTAAAGAAAGCACCAAAGAAAGCACCAACAAAAAACTCTAGCAGTCACATGTCTTTTTCTACCAAAAAAAAGAACCTAAATTTTTTTTTTGTTCTAATAACTCGGCGACCACTCCAGTAATCTTTAGATTAGGGAGAAAAAGTTGGCATCCACATGACTATTTCTACAAAAACAAAATCTAAAATATTATGTGTTCTAATATTTTTCGTTGCTTTTAATCTTTCAGTGACTTCTAATCTATAGATTCGATCCGTCAATTTGATTTTTTGCCCAAAATCAAGGTCTGAATTTAATTTTTTCTTAAAAGCTCAAAATTATAGATGACTTGCATACACTATAAAAAAAATTATGTGCACTCTAAAATTTGGACTTTTATACACTATAAAAAAATTTGATGCCCTCTAAAATTTTGGGCCTGAGGCAAGTGCCTCATAGGCCTCATATTAAGTCCGGCCTTGAATATGTGTTCTCTCCATTTATTGGACTCGAACTAATCAGCTGTATCCCTTTAATTTCTTTATGAAGAGGAAGAAGAATAAAAATAAGTCAATGTTTCAGAATCACTTGGGTATGACGTTCTGAGAATTATCATCAACTCCTTTGGGTTTTAATCAAAGGATTATAGAATGATAATCATTAATTAAACGATACTCTTCAGACATCAAATTAGTCCCCTATTGGACTTGGGTTTTTCGAATGATATCCAAATATTTGTAATTTCCAGAGCACCGACTCCAGCCAGAGCAGCATGCTGATAGCCTGATATTACAGGAGAGCTGCACAGATGACACCGGCTCCTATGCCATCTATGCGCCAGTCAAGAGCTCAATCAAGATTTTAGTTTACCAGGACTGAATTTGAAATGTCCTATTTTTTATTTAACAAAATAAATGTTGTGCCATTAGCGGCATGTACATATCTCCTCGTGTCCATACTTTACCGTATCTGGCCAATGTAGAACCGTGTCCAACATATAAAAAATGGGAACACATGACTTAGTTTACCAAGTATATTTTTTTTAGTCATAATTTTCATGCAAGAAAAATTAATGTGTACAAAATTTTCACCTACCATGAAAATTTTGTATGCATTAATTTTTCATGCATGTTTTTCAAATTTGAACAATTAATTTCTATTGATGTGTGACTGATATTGCGTATTTTTTTAGATGTTAAATTGAATGTGTCACCTGATCCCGATCCCTTCAGAAATCCTCTTATGTCAAGTTAACTTGAGGGAAAAAAAATGTGGTTCTGCTGCTATAGTAAGGTCAAAGTGATTGAATGCATTCATTCATTGTATTCAAATATGGTTGTGTTTGTCCATGCTTATTGAAAATGAATCAATAAGGTAGAACTTGGTGAAAATTTTCATATAGTTTTGTTTGGATATTTGTTAAACTCAATTTGAAATGTAACTCTTTCTATTTCATTTGTTTCCATGTTGTTATCAAGTGAAAAAATGGAGAAGATATATGATGACCATATTTGAAATAAGCGAATTTATTTTCCAACCTAAAAATTGAAGGGCTCACACAAATAATTAGGAAAAATAGCTTTGAAAAAAAAAAAAAAAAAAAAAAAAAACAACAACTATATAGCTTAGAATGTAAATGTATAAACCAAACTTTCATTTATGCTTCGGTAGAACAGTATATCCTTAATTACATACAAAGAATAATGGTTTCTGCATCCTTGTCATCAGCTACTTTGATCATCCAACTAAGAATTGACTACTATCATACTCCTCCCCACCACAAATTGTAGTTTGCAAAAGCCCAAAAAAAAGGAAAAGCTCAAGGATAATCATAATAATTTGCAAGAAGCAGCAGTGAAAGGAATCACCAACATAGCAGTATTCAACAGCAAACTGGAAGAAAATTGAGCAAGAAGCTGAAGGATACTCATTAAAAACTGCAAGTTTTGTTGGCTGTGAGTTTGTGCTCACATAGCAAAAGTTCATGTCACTACAAAAAAAAGTGTCTTTTTGGGACGACACTATAAGGAACACAAGTCTAAAACGTCCTAAAAATATAGTTCTAGGGACGACTATATTTTTAGTAACAAAAAGTTGTATTTTTTGGGGACAGATTGTGAAAATGGATCACTATTTGGGACTAATAAAAATTTTCGTTCCAAATAATACACATTTCCATCCCAAATAGGTCGGCGGGAATACCACACATTTGGCGGCTACTTGCCAAATTTTATGGGGGGAAAGTTTACCTCCATATGTTTTCATCTTAACCGTTCGATCGGATGGCTTAATCTAGACCGTCCATCCCAAAACTTTCAGAACTTAGTAGATCAAAACTTTCAGAACTCAATATCAAAAAAACCTAAATCTCTCTCTTTCTCTTTTCGATCAAAAACTGGATGCTGCTGCTTTCTCTCTCTGACCTAGGTGCTCCAGTACCCACTCCATGAAGCAGGACGCCGACTCGATGCTGGCGCTGACGGCCCACGGGAAGTCACGATGGAGCCGGGCCATCCTCTCCGATCGCCAGCTCCCCCGGTGCCGCGTCCTCCTCAACATGGCCTTCGCCAGCAGGCGGCGCAGGCCTCCGACCAAGAAAGCTCAGCATCATAGGTCAATGGCCAAGTTTGTGCTCCTATATTGATTTTGTGGGTCTTTCTCTAAGTATTGCTCATTTTAACCTCTAATTTCTTCATGTGTCTATAGAAAATTCAACATAAGGTATGGTTTTATTGATTTAAACTAAAATAGTATTTGTTATTTTCATATGATCATATCTCTACTAAATGATTGTTAGCTTCATGTCTTTGTTAGGTTCATCTTCAACTTGGTACCTAATAAATTTGGTCTACGAAGCAAGATTAGGGGGCTAACCCCTGTCTATCTTAGTGTTTCCCTCAGTTTCATGATAAACTAAGGATTACTAATGGGGGTCATTTTTGTCAGACATTTTACTAGTGGTTAAAAACTTACAAATACGTGTCTTGATAAATGTTGTATATATGGACACGAATATGAGGATTAAGTGTCTTGTGATATGCTGCACGGTCACAATACGACATAGTACGGCAGGAAACTTACATGTATACAATGACATGATATCAAATTTTTCATGTCCTAGTATTTCCTGTAGTATCTATGTTGCATTAGATTCATATTTTAAATAGACACGACAACGTTACAGTATCCGTATGGTTTTGGAGTGTATGTGCTACTTAAGTCTTTAGTTGTTTTGATGTTTGTGTGAGATATATGATCATTTTTGTGTTATCAGTTGTTAGTTTATGCAGAGATGAGCATGAGAGAATCCAGTTTCTTGTGTGTTTATCAGAACAACTATTTGTTAAGCAGTTTGGTATTCATCCAAACTATCTTTAAAGGTGCAGAAAAGGATGCTTTGATGAAAGAAGTAAAAAAATATTACTGCAGTTGAGACAATTATAGAGATAGAGCATGTTTTTTTGTATCAATTTGGCATTCATGAAAATTATCTACAACTTTCCTAATAAAATGATTAGACTATAGAACATGTCCCTTCAATTTTTTGCTCTGATTCTTTAGTTTATATTTGCAAATTTTTAGGAAGAGAAGCAAATTCTTGTATCAGTTTATATATTGCAATTATGCAATGGTTTTACATAATCTGTGCACTGTGTTTTATCTGTGTACTGTGTTATTCTTATCATTTATAGTCCGTGGCACATCTTCTGTGCACGGACTATCTATACTTCTCGACATAATCTTGGTGTGTATGAACTATAAGATTCGTCACACGACACTCTTTAAACTTTTTTGCTGAATATATTTCAAACATATATATTTTGCTAAACACGTCTTTTATGCACATCTCTTTATAAAAGAAGCATCAATATTTTTTAACAGCTAAGGCTTGAATCTTTATATATGCCATTATATTTGACTATGGAGATGATATATATGATTCCCTAGATAAAATCTTATCATCTTACCTTTTCCTCTAGCCTCTTTCACAGTCCAAGGGAACTTTGGAGTTTTACACCTTTTTTGCATGCACTAATTGACCTTCATGGTTTTATGGCAAGGAACTTCTTTGGTTATAAGCTGCCTTTTCTAGGAATTTAGCACCGACTCATTATAGGCTTGATGTGTGGTCAACACTCAACAACCAACCACTTATGATAACTTTGAATATCATAGGTTAGTTTATATCAAACTCAAATGTCTTATTCTTCAATGAAATTGTAAAGCTTAGTTTATCTTTGATTCTTCTTTTAGGCTGGTTATATGGTTGTTTTGTAATGTTAATTGTATAAAATGATCTTGTTTTTTTTACAGAAATGAAAGCAAATTGGCTTCTTTTTGCAGTTTAGGAAAATGGTATTTGCAATTTAGGAAAATGGTAGTGGTTTGGTGAGCATTTAGACCACTAATGTGATGTGTGACAACTTTTGAATGGATTAGTAAATGTTCCCAGTAATTTTGATATGGTTTTTCTAATGATATTTTTATTCATCACTTAACATGTGCAATTCAATCTCGATTTGTCAGAAAAGGAGAGGGTTGATAGAGAAGGGTTATCCTTCCATTTGAACACCAAGGTATGGCTTTTGATTTTGTGTCCAAAGCTTAGCTTCAGCAGGATTAATGACTTATTTTCTTATTTTAAATTTTAGTTTGTTGTAAGAAACTTTGGTAGATATTTAATTTTTTTTATCTTAGCCTGAGTAATGGGCTGACTTGGAGTTCATTACATGTTGTATCATTGTGTATGAACCTATTAAGCAACAAGATGAACCTGTATTTATGTATACATTAATAGGCTAATATACACATGTAAAGATCAAAGAAAAAACCTTTGCTTGCTTTGAGCTTGATGTTTACTGTTGCATTGACCTTCAATCGATTCCGAACATCAGGTTACAGGTACATCTAAAATTGAATTCTAAATCATTGTAAATATTTTGTTAGTATACTTACAGTCATATATCATTGCGCATGATAGTATGAAGACATGACTAAACATTTTACGCTGTTAGATTGTTTTTTACCTTCTTCCCTCTTTTAGATGTTAGATTGCTCTTACATTTCCCCCCTTTTTAGAGAGTGAGAATGCTTATTTCTTTTGTACTGAGCTTATGTTTCCTCACTCCTCATGTAAGTTATTCTTTTGAAATATATGTTATAGTATCTTCTTGGAGCATTTCTATCTTATTCTTACGAACCTAGTTATTGTTGTTAATGCGAGAACCTGTGCATCTTATTTTTTATGCCAATGCATTTAGCTGCAAATACATTTAACCAATTCATCATTAGTCCTGTTGTTTCTTTCAATGTCTTTTTTTTATTTATGGTCAGTTTTGAAAAAAAAAAGTGTATTCAGTAGGGAGGAATCGGGACTAAACTTGAGACACATGCTTATTGGTGTTCTCTAATTCTGGATAAATATCTATTTTCTCCTCATATCTTACTATATAGTAAATAGGACAATGGACAAAATGTTGTTGGAATTATTCAATAATTTAGGGGCCACACATGTAAAATTAATTGTATTTGGGCTATCTAAATAATTAAGCCAAATTAAAGTGGTCTATTTGGAAATTGGCTTAAGGGTATAATTGTCATGGAATTAATGTGTAGATACCGGAGATAATTCTAATTTGATGAGGGGTCAAATTAGGAATATCAAAACACACATGTATATATATGTGTGTATTCATTAGGGTTATGGTCCCCAACTTATACGGCTACCAAAAGAGAGATTTTCTTTTTTTCTCTTCTGCATCCCCATCAACAAAAAGAGAGGGACAAAGGATTCGGATTCTTCTTTGTCATTAAGGGTCGTAGCAAGTTGGAAGATCGAACCCAATAAAGAGACGTTCGTTTCAAGATCCATCAAGTCTAGCAATGGATTCATGTACGCTTCTACAATTTAATTTATGTTTTTCATCTCATGAATCGATAGGGCATAATAAATTTCTAACAAGTGGTATCAGAGCCGCCCTTGTTTGATTTATGAGGTTGAAGTTTTTAAATTTAATTTTGTTGTTGTTCAAAAACCTAGATCATTCCATCTAATTTAATTTAGGTATCGGATTGTTCGATCAATTTTTTATGATCCATTGAGAAAGAACACATTAGGTTAGCAGATCCCTAATTTTTATTTATTGATAATTGGTTTATGATATTGTATTTAAATGAATTGTCATGATAAAAATTTCAGATAGATGTATGGTTACACGGTAGTTTAAATCATTACAACTTTAGTTGTTTCTTGTCCGTGTAATTTTCAGTTGGTATTTTATTTAGATGATTTGGCTTTTGGTATATTTCGTCCAAATATTTATATTATTGATTAGGAACAGGTACGTGGCTTATGGCGATACCCAGTACATAGTATTGGACGAAGTGCTTGTAGCATTGGCTTCTTGCACAAGAATTATATATATATAGTAGATAGTAATCGATTCACCATTCAATATTAATGGAGGAATTGTTTATGCCATAATGATTTTTTTTCCTTTCTAAGAAAGATGTGGACGATTTTTTTTCACCTACTCCTATATTTGGTATGGTAAGTCTTAAGCTTAAGCTAAGCTTATTGCTGCGTTGCCAAAGTCAGCCTTAAACTTTAGCTTAAGTCTAATGCTTGAGAAAAACCTCCATCATAGGTTATAGGTTATATGATCAAGAGTTCGATTACACAAATTCCAATAAGAACTTCCAATATGTTGTTGATACAGTGGACACATTTTTTATGTGCCATAAGGATGCTTAGATGAGAAGTTTTAGTTGGCTTATGGATGATTGGTTGGTGAGTCCTTTTTATGTATAAGTCAGCAAGTAAGATTCATATAAACAAATTATTTGATTGATTTGCTTTTATGAATATATTTTTTTTTTTTTGGCGGGGTCTAGATAAGACAGCATGAGAAAAGCATTCCAGACCAAGTATTGGTTTATCATAATTGCATTAATTTGCTGCCAATCCTTCATTGATTTGATCGGCATATTTAAGAAAATATTGATAGTATTCATAATTTCTGTACAATAATGATCTCTAAATAAGATATGGAAACATGTGATGATGACGGTATAAATTTTCCTTTATATTAAATAAGCATGAATATATGCTTATTGTTGGACATGTGATAATATGGAATGCAAATTTTAAGACATGCAAAAGATTCACATGCTTTTAATATAGTAGATCAATTTTGGTAGAATCTTTATAGCCTATTTAGTGTAATCTTTTGATGCATATATTCAGTACAACCTAATCTGTTGATTATTGATTATTTTAATTTAAATGAGCATAAAGATTTGACATGATTCAATTTTGTAAAATTTAGTCAACATACAATTTTTGGTGCCTTTTGTGAATAGCAATAGTTGTCTAATATTCTAAGTATGCTCATTGAAACAAGATGTCGCCAAAGTGACCTCTCTTGCGTAGATAACCTACGAGGGATGTCGGATGTTTGTGTGTGTATATTCATACGGGTATTAGTCGGCCCAAAGGAAGGTTAATACTTGGCCGAATTGCACACATACTTGTAGTGATAAATGTGTGATAATTGTAAGGTTTACATGTGAATAATAACCCGATCCAAAGATAGGCTTATTATTTGACATGACTTATTATCAACGTTTGATCATTACACCAAGAGTACCACTTGCAGTTAATATCACTGTCCAAAGACTTGATATTAATGATGTACTAGGTATCTTGAGATGAGATTCACCATTATTTGAATTTGTTTGACTATATTTTACTCTTTGGTTATTAAATAGAGCATGTTTGTTTTTTGTTGCTTTGTTCTCTTTACAGTTAATGTTGCTACGATATCTGCCAATAAGAATTTAATTTTCATGTTTAATGGGATAAACTTTAAGGGCAAAAAAAGAAAATAAATACGGAAGCAGCTAAGGGTCCAGCTCAAAAGAAATAACAATATAAAACTAAGGATTATTTCTTTTGTGACAAGCCAGGACACATAAAGAAGAAATGTACAAAGTACCACGCATGGCGTATAAAGAAAAGTATATTTCCAAATTTGGTCTGTTCTGAGGTTAATTTAGTATCTAAAAATACGTGGTGGTTAGATTCTGGTGCTACTACCCACATTAGTGTTTATAGACAAGGTTGTCTGAGCTACCGAAGCCAATTCATGGTAAAAGATACATCTATGTGGGTGACGACAAATCGGTAGAAGTGATAGCAATATTATATTTTAGGTTATTTTTAGGAACCGATTATTATTTGGATTTGATAGACACTTTTATTGTACCATCTTTTAGACGAAATTCAGTTTTAGTTTCCTTAATGGACAAATTTGGTTATCATTGTTCATTTGGAAATAATAAGTTTAGTCTATCTTTAAATCTAAATATTATTGGTAACGGTTCCCTTAAGGTTTATGATAACCTATATTCATTTAAAACTATTGCATCTTACAATAAAACCTTGCAAATGGAGTCATGTGGTACTAAATACAAAATTAACAATAAATGTTTTTAGTCTCATTATAACATAAGCGATTTGGTCACATCTCTAGAAATAGAGTTGAACGACTTGTGTCTGATGAGATTCGGATTTTATTGACTTTATAGACTTTAATGTCTATATTAATGTGTAAAGGAAATACAGACCAAAGTTCAACTGTAAGCAGCTACTTTATTGGCTATGCTGACTAATCAAAGGGTTAATAATTATACGATCCCACATAAATGAATTTTTTTTGAGACGAGAAGTATAATATTTTTTGAGGATGCTGAGTTTGGGGGAGAAATAAAGTCAGGATCATTGTCTTTGAGAAGGAATCAATTACGATTCCTACTATCACTTTTGACGATGTGCAGGATTCTATACCTGTCATGATCAAGAAGTGAATTCGGAGCCTCAATAAGACAATGTCGAATTACCTCTATAAGTCGTTGAGATAACTTAACAACGACAAGGCAGCGGCACCCCATTCAAGGTAAGGTAATTATTCCTAAGGAACAAACTCAACAACCTCAAGAACCGGTAATGTTAAGATGGTTCACAAGAGAAAGGAGAAATATAATTTTGGATAATATTGTCATATTTCTCTAGGAACGTGAGGAAAACTATAGAATATTGGAAGGTAATTCAATCATCTTCCGTCAGGCCATGGAAAGTTCCAACTCTTAAAACTGGATTGAGGAAATAAATAAGGAGTATAAGTCTATGCAAGACAATAAAGTTTAGGAACTTGTCACATTACCAAAAGATACGAAGTTTATTTGTTGAAAATGGACATTTAAAACCAAGAAAGATTCGAAAGGATAATGTGGAGAGGTATAAAGTACGTCTTGCAGCTAGTGACTTTACTCAAAAGTTAATGATTGATTTTAAAGAGACTTTCTCTTCGATATCTTTGAAAGACTTTTTTAAAATAATCAAAGCACTTGTTTCACATTTTGATCTTGAGTTACATTAAATGGATGTCAAGATTGTGTTTCTCAATGGTAACATCGGCGAAACAATTTATGGTGCAACCAGAAAACTTTGTGTCGGAAGACCCAAAGAATATAAATTGACAAAATCTATTTATTGAACTCAAGCAAGCTTTTCGTCAAAGGTACTTCAAGTGATTATCTCGTTTGGTTTTGAGATGAACACCGTTGAAGATTGTGTGTATCACAAGTTCAGTGGGAGTAAAAATAATTTTCTAGTTTTGTATATTAATTAAAGTATTCAATGCAAACCAGGTGACACCTCTCGTTAAAGGAGACAAATTCAGTCTCAATCAAGTGTCCTAAGGTTAGCCTTAAAATTAAGAAAAATAATAGATTTTTTCTTTATGATCAGTTGTAGGGAGTCTAATGTATGCTCAAGTATGTACGCATCAGGATATTGCGTACATATTAGGATGTTAGGCAGATATTTAAGAAAATATGGATGGATCATTAGGTAGCAGCCAAACTACTTAAGTAATTAATAGAGAACAAGAAATTGTATGCTCTTTGTAGGAGATCGGCTAATTATGGAGATCATAAGGTATTCCGACTCCGATTTTGTTGGATGCGAATATAGCAGGAGATCCACATCAAGTTATACTGACTAATGGAGATATATTTTGGATGAGTGTCAAACATGCACTCATAATTTCTTCCACCATGGCAGAAAGGTTTATAACATGCTGTGGGGCATCTATTCAGAGAATATGTGTTTGCAAAAACAAAAGTTGATCTTTATTTCACAAACTTTGTAAGAAGATTACAAGAATTCTGGGAAAGTACAACTATAGGAATCCGATCTGAAGACGATCGCTTTATCCTTTGGACGATGTGAACTTTGAAGACGATAGCCTCTGAAGAATGCAGCAGCACTTTGGCAAGAACTCCTGATCTCTGGTGATGATCTCTGTGTGTGTGATAATGAAGACTTAAAACTCTATTTATAGAGTTCTGGAAATAACTAACTTTTAGTTATTCTGAGTTGCGCAGGATGGATTGCGCAAGCAATAAACTGTGCAGGCAGTTACTCGATCGTGGACCACCTGTATGTGATGCGTGGTATTGTTTGATTGAAATATGCTTGATCGTGTACAGACGGTTGCCACATGGTGAGTGATTGATGGCATGTAGGCCACGTGTACATTGTTAGTTGTCTTGATGGAGTGCGCCACATGAATTGCGCTGGCTTCAGATTGCGCTCGATTGTATTGTGCTGTAGAGAGTCTGGCAGATTACGCTGCATGTACAGCTGTCCTCGAGCGCTGTGCTGCACGATAAACGAACAGTTTTCTCGTTCTTCGGGCTGTCAGATGTCAAAAGATCTGATTCTCTGTCAGATAATGATGACGAAGCTACGTCAGCCAGTGCACTTGGATGAGTGCGCAGTTCAGCCTGCGCAGTTGAGTTGTTGCGTAATCTGTTTCCTGCACAGTTCACTTGAAGGATGCACAATTTGATTTACATGACTTCTTTGATGGGTGCAACTTGATTTTTAGGACCTACAAGACCCCCTTCAAAGTTTTCGAAGTTTGATAATATTTAAAGCTTCGAAAGAATTTGAATTTTGATTTAAAAATCAAATTGCGCAAGTAATGCCCTGTCTACGCAATTGGAGGAATTAGTTCCTATTTCTTCGGCGTAATCTGAGGCGTCTGTTTACTTTCGAAAAACTATAAATAGTTCTCTTTCTTCTTTCTGTTATTCTTTACTTGCTTTTAAACGTTTGAGAGAGAAAATTCCCGAGCCCACTCCGACTCTTTTCCTTCTTCTCCGTCGACTTCAATGGCTCCAAAGCGTTCCGCCGCCGACAAGGGCAAAGCCCCCGTCGAGTCTTCGACTCGGGCTGCGCCGCGCATTTTACGACATGAAGTCGGTCATCCCGCACTACAAGGTAGTCGCTCGATCAAAAACCCTTTTTAGGGTTCTTCGACATGATTGAATCTTCAAACCTATCTCTTTTTAGAGATTTGGTTATATTACGCCGCCCTGTTTAGGGTTTCGGTTGCACAAATCCAATAGTTTTTATTTTTTTTATGAAGACTATTTTCTTGCACAATCGATTGGAAAGTGCTGGCAAAAGTCAGCGTATTCTATCGGTTTGCGCAAGTCTGTCCAGCGCAAACTGTTATCTTGCGCAAGCTTGTTAGCGCAATCTGATGGCTTGTACAAGTGAATATGTTGGCGCAACTGGACATTTTGCACATAGAAGCTGTTGTTGTGCAATCTGATATTATACAGATAGCGCAATCTGATGCTTGTGCAATTTGCTAATTTTTTGGACAGAATCTTTGATTTTGCATGTACTGAATTCTGTCTTTCTGTTTGATGCAGTTAACATCAGAGAAGACCCAGATTATGAAATCTTTACAGAGACCCTTGCTGAACCAGAGTTTAAGAAAGATTTGTCCCATGTAATATTTCCTCAGTATGTCCTGTCATCTTCCCGACAGGCCATCTTAGTAGCACAAGACAACAAAATTTTATTGAGTCTGATGAATGGGCAGCCTCTGCAGACTGCCGATGCCATTACTCATAAGAAACCCCTATTTTTATTTGGTGAGGCTATTGATAAGAGTTCTCATCCGACACCTCGTGTTGAGCAGAGACTCTTCCAGAGAGGCGAGAAAAGAATACTGTTACCAGACATTGCCAGATGCCTCCCTTTATCTTACTATGCTCATGCGAGTTATACCAGGAGGATGGACTGGGATATTACTCCTCTCCAGCAATCTAGAACAGGAAATATTTGTGTGAAGAAAGGACCGAATAGCAAGGATATGTTCTATAGCTCCTCTGAGCGTCACAGCTCCTTGCTCAGAGGATTGAAGCCTGGCTGCATCCCACCGGAGAACTCCTCCTTACTGCTGCCAGTTAGAACACCGATCTTTGCAAATGAATTTGCAAAGGTTGAGGGAAGATACCCGGATCAGGACATCCGCTTGACAGGTCTGGTGAATCCAGACAACAAAAGATGGAACTGCATAACCAATTGGATATTGGTTTTGTTCGAGGAGAAGCTCAAAGAGATTGAGCTGTATCAGGCGGTATACTCTACCGTATATGGATTCCACCCCAACCCTCATCTGTTTCTCGCTTTGGCGGAGAGTTACAATTTTAGGACAGGGACTTTCATGACACCCTGTGGAGAGATTGGACTAGCTCTTCATGAGATAAAATATATCTCGAGCTTACCAATGGGAGACTTTCTTTATGAAGAATTTGTTCCAACAAATGACGAGTTGGACCGACTTCGTCGAGAGAATGCTGAGATGGTGGCCGTTTGTGAAGAACTGCTATGCCACTATAAAATTTGCTCCATGTATTACAAGAGTGGTTCCTCCGGCACTTGCTACTCGTCAAAGTGGTTGCCTTATCTCTTCCTCAACCACATCATCGAGAAGAAGACTAAGGATCACGACACGTGCAACCCTACCTTCTTCAAACCACTCAGTCATAGTGAGGTGATAGGATTGATGGAAGAAAACAAGGAAATGGACATCAAGGTTGACGGTGAACTTCAATATCCTCCTTTCAAGACAGGAGATTTTATTGAGAGTTTTATGAGAATGGACTATAGGCCCATGATAAAGGAAGCCCAGCTGGCGGGTTTTCTCATATATTGGCTCCGATGATTCGTCGTCCCTGGAGCGAGCGCCGTAGATCGCTTCCATCGCGGCGTGCTCGTTGCTGCCGTCCGTCTAGTCTTTGGCTACCGGATGGATCTTCTATCGGCGATGACCTGCAGAGTGAACGCGGGTCTTCGTCTTTTTGTTGATTCAATGCTCACGGGGAAAGGAGAGAAAGGGAACTTCCCTCGGCTGGAGCTTTCCTACACTTATTTGTTCGGATGGTTGCTTCTGCATCATCCTTCATTGATGAACCCCGATATGGGGACAGTCAGCGGAAGATTCTTGCAGAGATTCTCAAGGAGCAAATGGATATATACCAGCCTACGAGATTGTAGACGAGCTTTGAATCTCGGAAAAGGGTGGAATTTCTACTGTGTTCCCCCTCCGACTGGTTATGAACATATGTCAACAAATCTGGTCGATCTTGGGAGACAGCCTTTGGGTCGCGCATCATTTGATTGGCTGAGGACGATTAGGTCGTCGCACTTGGTTTATAGATTTGAAGATGAATGTTACTTAGAACCATATCTTCCCAGCCGCTTTGCCCGTCAATTCGGCTATGACCAGTTCTACGTGGGTAACGCCATAACGCGCCTGCAACGACAAGGATATTTGATCGATGGCGCCCGAGCTTGGGCTTATTATAACACTCGAGACACAAGAATAATGTTCTCGATGCCGGCGAAGAGCGACCATGGCCCGCAGATGTTGTACACATATTCCATCTTCTACACATCGGCGAACACCTTTGCTGAAAACTTTAGTCTTCTCGACAGCTTTGCGACAGCGACCAGATTAAAGAAGGGAACAACTGTTGTGGTGGCTCCTGGCAACGAAGAAGAGCGTGAACCGGCCGATGCGCCGTTGGAAGCTTCAAGGGAAGCCAACTTCCCGGAAGAGGTCAACGAACAATTGCGCATCTCTTTGAAAGTTGTCAAATCTCCCGCCAGGGAGAGGAAGAGAAGGAGAGAAGAAACTTCTTCTCCAGTTGCGAAGAAAAAACTTGTTTTGGAACCATCAGAAAGGGTGATGACCCGATCATAATCTCAGCAACAGGCTGAATCAACTCAAAGAGAAGAGGCGGCGACCCCGACCTCTATCCAAAAGTAAGACAATGTTATAGATGTAGAGAGTCCAGAGAGACCTCTACATAGAAAAAAGACAGTTTTTCGGAGAAAGAAGGTAGTCAGTCCTCGACCTATGTCATCGGTCCAAGCTAGTGCTATTGCCGGAGCTACAATATCATCTCCTACTCCTGCCCCTGAACCCAAGAAGGAAACTCCTAGTCCAGAGCAGAGGGACGAGGCTGAGCAAAGGGATGAGGCTGAGCAGAGGGATGACATTTTGGAAAGGGAGCATGAAGTTTTGCGATCTCCTTCACTGGCGGTAGAAACTATCTAGCTTCGTGCTACACCAGGAACACTCCGTGAAGAAAAAGATCGTTTAATAATTGAAGCTCTAAATGATTGCGACTTCGGCTTGCAGGATGATGTCGATCAGGCCGCCGCAACTGATAGCGAAGAAGCGCCAGAGGACAGTGAAGATACATCAACAGAAGCTGTTGATCATACTTTAAATCCAGAAGAGGACGCTAATATCCATATATCCTCGGAAGCTGTAGATGACACACTGAATCCTGAAGAGGATGTTGAGGTGCATGTGTCTCAAGAAAAGAATGCGGGTAAAGAAGTAGCACCTGCTGAAACTACTCCTGCTGATCCTAAAGGTATTAAATAATTTTATCAACCTTCTTTTCATAGATTCAAATAGCTGACATCTACATTTTTATCCATGCAGAACTTGAATCTTCCCCAGTTCCTCCCACATGCACAGACATAGTGCCAATAACGGCTATAGCTAGTGGTAGCCGACATTTTTTGGGTGGCTCTGAGATAGGAAGTAGCCAGGCAGTAATGTCTGAGGCTACTTTTGTTAGATTGGAACCTGTGCCAATAGATGACAGACTTGTTGCTGAACCAAGTCATGGTAAGATTGCCTTTTACTTTTGATCCTTTTTAATTAGTTGCTAATGACAACAACAATCAATGATAAGGTTCATTTGATTTTGCAGAAGAACATCTGGGAAGGGCAGCTAGCTCTACGATGGCTCCTCTGTCTAAAGAGCCCTCTACTCAAAAGGAGGAAGCTGAACGTCTATCTTCACAGACACCTGCTGCTGCTTCGATGTCTATGGGAGTAGCTGCTACTCCTGGAGCTCTGGCTACTAACCGATTTATCATTAGCTCCTTCTCCAACCTTTTTTTAATTCGTTGGGACCCTTAGTAGATAGGGTGATAGAGAAAGAAGATGCTGGTTTCTCAACAGTTAGAGGCCCAACCTCCTATTTGATCAATGCCATCCGCAGTCAAGGTGACGAAGCTCAGGCCATTTTTCTTGAACATGTACTAGATGAGCTGGAGGCATTGGTTAAGATTTACAAAGAGCTTAATAGGGGAGAGATGGAGCTTTTGGTACAGGCTAAATTTGAGAAGATGTCACAAGAAGTTGCAGTTGCGAAGGTTGATCTCCAAGTTCTTTTGGACACTTTCTCTACTAAGTCTGCTGAGTATAATTCCCAAGTGGAAACAATAGCATCTGTTGTTGAAGAGAAGGAGAGGAAAGTTGCTGAGCTGCAAGCAGAATCTGCCCGTCTTCAAGAAGAGCTGAAACTTGTTCAGCTTGCTCTGGAGAATGAGGCCACAGAACATCAGGCTGCAGTTCAACAACTGGATGCTCTGACTCAGGAAAGAGATGAGTATGTCACAACTCATCAGGCTGAAATCTCTCGCAAATTAGTAACCATGCCATCTTTTAACAATAAGTCTGGGATGGAGGAAGCTAGGAAGCGAGTGATGGAATCTCGTGAGGAGCGACTGCAATCTTTAAAGCGGCAGATGACTAACTTGATGACTCCGCCAGCAGAATGAGAAATACTTTTTGTATCTTCAATTTGTTTTATGGCATGTATTTTTGTAATGTCTTCCAATTTTGATCAATAAAAAGACATTTTCTTGGTGGCTCTATTATTTATTGCATATCTTATTCAGATATAAATAATAGCGATAGAAAATATATTCAGAGGTACAAGACATGATATATTTCTTGATTTTGGAAAATAATTATATTTATTATATCTGCTCAGAGGTAATATGGACATGGCAGAATATAATTTGTTGAATATCTTTATTTCAGTATACAACTTAATCAAAGATGATAAGTTGCTGATGTGAAGGAATGGATGAATGAACGAAAATGAATCGTCAAAATGTGTGAACGAATTGAATCGTCGGGATGAACGGATAGACCGTCAAATGATTTGAATAAACGGGTGAACCGTCAGATGAACGGGTGAACCGTCGGATGGATGGAATGAACGGGCGAACCGTCAGATGAATTTAATGAACGGGCAAACCGTCAGATGAATTTAATGAACGGACAAACCGTCAGATGAATGTAATGAACGGGTGAACCGTCGGATGAATGTAATAAACGGGCGAACCGTCGAATGAATGTAATGAACGGACGAACCATCAGATAAATTTAATGAACGGGCGAACCGTCGAATGAATGTAATGAACGGACGAACTGTCAAATGAATGTGTTGCTTCATTGTCGTACGAATCTCTGTCTATAAATAGAACAGAAAATCAGATGGGATGATCACTTTCACTTTTCAACATAAAGATGTCGTCTGGAGATGCATCCAAGACGGCTGAGATCGCTTCGAAGGTTGAAGCGGCTACTGAAGAACGTCCAGTCGAGCCGGCCCAGCCAAAGCAGACGGAGGCAGGTGAAGGTTCGTCTGTACCCAAGCCGACAAGGGACATTTTAGACTCCCTTCTTGAACCAGGAAAGACTGAAAAAGAAGAAGCCATGAGGATGGCTGCTTACAAGTTCTTGGTAGGTTTAAGCAAGGATGTTTTCGGCTTTTTTGCTGATCATGTCTTCAATAAGGACGGCAGTGGCCCGCGTCCCAATTTTGAGAAGGATGATAGTGACCTTCCTTGATATTATGTACTATCATTCATGATGAAATAAAATTAAATTTTATTTATGAAATTGTCTGATGATTACAAGCAATATCTTTTACATTTATACATAATACTTTTTGAGGAACTTGCCATTGATAGGCATCAACTCGACCGTCTAGCTCTGTGAGTTGATAGGCTCCATTTGAGAAAACTTTGCTCACGATATATGGACCTTCCCACTTTGTATCGAACTTGCCCTTGCTTGAGTGAGTCATAGTCATGGGACGTCTGACTGTTAGAACGAGCTCTCATTTCTGAAAGGCTCTGACTTTAACTTTGCGGTTGAAAGTCTTGGAGATGCGGGCTTGGTATAACTCAATATGCTGTTGAGCCATTAACCGCTTCTCATCGAGTGCTTCTAATTCTTGGAGTCGGAGAAGGTCGTTGTTCTCTGTAGTGAGCTCGTTGGCGATAGCAATCCTCAAAGAAGGAATTTGAAGTTCCAATGGTAGAACTGCTTCACAGCCGTACACCAAAGAGAAGGGTGTACAACCTGTAGGGATTCGGACCGTAGTACGGTAGGCCCATAGACATTCCCCAAGCTTTTCACTCCAGTTTTATTTGTTAGTAGACACAAACTTCTTAAGGAGCTTGATGATAGTCTTGTTGAAAGCTTCAGCCAAGCCATTAGCAGCAGGATTGTAAGCTGTCGAAGTGACATTGTTAATCCGATTATCGTCACAGAACCTTGTAAACTTTTGGATGATGAACTGAGGTCCATTGTCATGGATAATTCGTCGAGGTACACCAAATCTATAGATGACATAGTGTTTGACGAAGTTGATGACGCTGCTGGTCTTGACTTCAGTCAATGGTATAGCTTCGGCCCATTTGGAAAAGTAGTCGATTATTGCCAGTATGAATCGATGTCCTCTAGAAGAAGGAGGATTGATGGGACCTATAATATCCATGCCCCAAGCTTCAAAAGGCCAGAAAGCAGCAGTCGGATGAAGAAATTCTGATGGTTGATAAATGAAATCCGCATGGATTTGACAAGCTCGACATTTCCTTGCATATTCGACGGCATCAGATACCATAGAGGGCCAGTAGTAACCCATACGTCAGATACGATACTGTAGCTTAGGACCAGGTTGATGTGCTCCGCAGACACCGTCGTGAGCTTCACGCAATACTTGCTTTGCTTCATCACCAGCGAGACAGCGCAAGAGTAGACCGTCATAAGTCCGTCGGTAAAGAGTTTTTGTGGTATAATTATAGTAGAATCGCAGAGACCGCCGACGAATACTCGTAGCTTCTTTGGGATCTTCAGGGAGTATGTCATGAACTACGAAGTCGATGAAGGGAGCTCTCCAATCTTCACTGATAACATTGGCTTCAGTAAGATTACTGAACTCAATATTATGATTGTTTTCGATGCAGAACAATTCCCGATTAGAGATAACCACCAACTGCTGTCTTTTGATAGGGATGGCTAAGACTGTTGCAAGATTAGCCAAAGCATCTGCTTCGGTATTGCAAGCTCGACGGACATATTCGATGAAGAAGGCTTTAAATGATGTAGCCATTTTGATTGCCACTTCATAGTAAGGCATTAGATCTTGATGGCAAACTTCATAGGTTCCTCTAACCTGGTTAACAACCAGCTTGGAGTCACCATAAACTTCAAGATATTCGACGTCTAGTTGTTTAGCTAACTGAAGACCGATGAGTGGAGCATTGTATTCTGCCACGTTATTGGAGCAAGGTTCATCTAAGGAATAGGCTCTTTGAATTGCTGATCCGTCTGGAGAAACAAGGACAACTCCAACTCCTGCGATAATGGCACCATTGGGTCTAATCCTGGATGCACCGTCAAAGAATAGACGCCAAGTAGGAAATTCTTCGGATATTATATTTGATTCCAATATCTCGTCTGCAATTTCATCATAGAGTTTAGATGTCTCTGGAACAGGATGAGCTGTTAAGAAATCCGCCAGTGCTTGACCTTTGACAGACTTTTGAGGAACATATACCATGTCATATTGGGCTAACAGAATGGCCCATCTAGCCAGCCGAGAATTGAGTGTACTAGGCTTCTTCATCAGTACCCGAAGAGGATTAACTTGGGATATGACATGAATAGTTTGGCCAATGATGTAATGCCGAGTCTTTTGAACAGCAAACATAAGAGCTAGGCATTCTTTTTCGACCAGACTATAACGGTGTTCGGCACCAATCATAGTACGACTGAGATAATAGATAGCTTGTTCATGACCTTCTTTATTCTTTTGGGCAAGTAAAGCACCCAATGAATGATCCATAGCACGAACATATATGCCAGAGATTGGTGGCACCAAGACTGGTGGATTCATGAGATATCATTTTATGTCGTCAAATGCTCGTTGACATTCTTCGGTCCAAATGAAAGATACACCCTTCTTCATTAGCTGAGTAAATGGTCTGCAGCGTCCAGACAGATTCGAAATGAACCTCCTGATGTACGCAAGTCGACCTTAGAATTCTCGTAGCTCTTTTAGATTGCGTGGAGGACGTATCTCTTGAATGGCTTTGATCTTCTCGGGATCCACGTGTATACCCTTAGAGGTAATGACGAAGCCGAGAAATTTGCCACTAGAGACACCCAAGAATGACTTGGTGGGATTCATTTTGAGTTGATGTTGGCGCATGAGATTGAAGATAGTTCTCAAGTCTTGGATGTGATCTTCCTTTAGACGACTTTTGACAGCAATATCATCAACGTAGCATTCGACAGTCTTACGAAGATGAACTCGAAAGATGGTACCCATGGCTCGTTGGTAAGTTGCACCAGCATTCTTGAGACCAAATGGCATTACGGTATAGCAATAGACTCCGCGAGGAGTGCAGAAAGAAGTATGTTTTTCATCTTTTGGATTCATCCGAATCTGATTGTATCTGGAGAATCCATCCATGAAAGATATTCGCTCGAACCCACAGGTGTTTTCAATCATGACGTCCCTGATAGGGAGAGAAAATTCATCTTTTGGACATGCTTCATTGAGATCCCGAAAGTCGATGCAAACTCGAACTTTTTTGGTTTTCTTCAGAACTGGGATGACATTGGCTACCCAAACAGGATGTTGTTCTTCTCGGATAAAGCCACAAGCGATGGGCTTCTTGACTTCATCGTCGATTGCATCCATCATTTCTGGCTTGAAGCGTCGTTGTTGCTGTTTGACCGGTTTTGCATTAGGCAAGATATTTAATTTGTGAGTAGCGACTTTGGGATCTAGACCTGGCATGTCTTCATAGCTCCAGGCAAAGACATCAATATATTCTTGAATAAGAAGAGTTAATTCTTGCTTATCTGCCTCGAGGAGGTTCTTGCTGATAAATATTGGACGAGGGGACCCGCTCTCTCCTACATCAATTTGAACTAATTGATCTTAAATAGGAGGTTCTCTTTATTCGAATCGGAGTTCCCATTGGGTATCCATTCGTTGAGCCCAAGGATCTGTTTCGGGATTCTTTTCAACATCCTCGTCATAGCCTTCTGGAAGCTCAACAGAGACCATATTAGAAGATACAGTCAGCCGATGAACTTGACCGATGCTGGTATCTGAATCCCATGATCTGGAATCAAAAGAGTTAGAGCGCTCTTTACTATCGGATTCAGAGGCTGCTGGGGATAATACCGGAGGTGAAGAATATTCGAGACCTTTTTTGGTCCTGCTATAATACATCTCTGACTTTTCTTTCGAAACAGTTGTATGGATAGGAGTTCTTCTACCTTTACCGTAGTTGAGGCTATTTTTGAAGTCATAATCCATCATTTGGATGATGTCTTTTGATTGTTGACTGTAACGACGAAATTGAAGATGCCCTGTATCGTTACTTTTGCTATCATCCGTATAGCTGAATTGTTGTTCTGGTCCTTTACTAAAAAGTATCGGACTCTCGCCTTTCTTTCGAGCGGGAACAACACGATATGAATCATTTGGATGTTCGAGTAAGACTTCTGTTTGAAGAGATTGTACAACTTCTATTGTAAATGACTGAAAGCTATCTAACATATCCAAATAGCATTTAGCATGATAAATGACATCAGTATACTGGAAAGTAGATGCTTTTTCATTGATTTGTACATCTGTATTTACAGCAGGACCTTTAGCCTTAGCAGACTTAGTCAGATTGATTACAAGAGAGAGAGAAGAAGAACGTGGAGGAGGATTGGACTTGTTACGACGGAGGTCGATAACAAGCGGCTCAGAGGAGGTGAGCTCCCTTTTATCCTTGTTATGAGATAAATTAATAACAAGTGGCTCAGAAGAGGTGAGCTGCCTTTTTTCCTTATTACGACGTAAATCGATAACAAGTGGCTCAGAAGAGGTGAGCTCCCTTTGATCTTGGCCATCATCAGTTGGTTGCTTCTGGACTGGAAAGTGAATAGCCAATGGTTTGGAGGATTGAGGACGAGAAACACGCCCTTTGACATGTATGATGAGGGTGTCATTAGGCACTGTTTCTTGTTATTCTTCAGTGTCCAGAGACGTACTACTTTTATGAACTTATCCTTGTACATACGAGCATCGTTGCAGTATGCTTTGACACCTTTGAAAGGATAGAGATCAGCAACCTCCTTTTGAACCTCTCTATTGTCATCGATATATTTAAAACATTGATGGAGAGTCGAAGGAACAATGTTATGCTCATGCAAGAATGGTCTCCCCAACAGAGCATTGTAAGAACAACCATGGTTGTCAATGATGTAGAAGGTCACCTTTGTGTGGAGGTTGCCTATTTGGAGTTTTAGGCGAATCTTGTCCAGAGGCTCACTTTTTTCTTGATTGAACCCAAGGATGGTGGTGATTGTACTAGAAAGACTATGCACTGGGATCTTCAATGCATCTAACATTATCTTCGGCATGATACTGAGAGCAGACCCTGGATTTATAAGAATACGATCGACTTTCATTGAGTCGACATATCCTGTATAGTATAGAGGACGGTCGTGCCTATTATCTTCCATCAGCATGTCATCCTGTGTGAAGGTAATGTTTGGAATTAATTCCAACATACTATGACAATGGAGGCAAGAGACTGGCTCTGCTTTCGGCTTCTTCAGAAGGGGTAAACAGGTTTCTGCTTGCATGAGAGCTTCACTCTGAGTTTTCTGAGTCTCTTTGGAGAGGCATAAGTGTCTTCTCGATCTCCAGAAGAAGGTTGCACTGAAGGCAGGTTGCACTGGAGCGAGCTCAGAAGAAGAAGCAGGATTCTCCCAAGCTTAGGGATAATCCTTTAGATAGACTTTCCCTGATCTGGTGCCCAACAGGATTTCCTCTTCACCTATGGGGTCAAAAGACACTATATTGCAGATCTTTGTTTTGCCCTTGGAGCGGTCTTTCTTCTTGGAAGAAGAGGGAACTTCGAACTCCGAAGCAAGATCCGGATGAATCCACATAATTTCACCATTATCAAGAGACAAGGGGACGAGACCTTCACTTCGTGGAGGAGGGAGATTTTTGATCTCCAGAGTAGCTTTGGGGATAGGGATGACACCGTGTTGTACCATCTGTGGAGGGAAGTCACCAAATTGAACTGAGACCATGTTCGCGGTAACAGTCTTTTCGTCTTGCTGTAGAGTGACAACACCAGCGTTGACTAGCTCCTGAATTTTGCCTTTGAGCACATAACATGCTCGAGTGTGATACCCAATGAACCTGTGATAGATACAATATTTGGGATGATCAGTCTTACCGACTTCATCAGGCTTCTTTGGGTCTGGGAGTTGGAGCTTATTGCTCTTGATCAAGCAATCAAAGATGCTCACAGTGTCATTCTCGTCAAATGAGTATTCTACTTTCGGACGAGGTTCCCTTGGTGGAGGTGCAGAAGGAGTAGAAGTAGACGTAGGTGGAGCTACGTTGACCGCCAGAGATTCTTTGTTCTTCAAGTTGATGTTCAAAGTCTCTTTTCCCTTGCGGTTATTCTGGCGATTACCACCACCCGATGTCTGATGTTCATCCCGATCGGGGTTAGACATGTGTACCCCTAGCTGCTTGAATTTGTCAGCACTAACTTCAGCTGCTTTAGCGTTGACAATGAAGGATGGCCAGTCTTGGAACTGAGTTGACCCCGTCCACATGCTGATGATAGACAAAAGATTTGCTTTGCAGGTATCTATGGTCACAGCGGCCGGAGTTCCAGGAGGCATTTTTAAGGCTTCTCAACAGAACCTTTCAATAAAACTCTCAGCGGTTTCATTATGCCTTTGTTTGATTTTATTAAGGGCTGACATGGTCATGTCATTGATCCCCTCATAGAATCGTTCCAAGAAGATTTGTTTGAGACCTGAGAAAGAGGTGGTACAGCCATCGGGCAAACTTCTGTACCAATCGTATGCGATACCGGCTAAACAACCGACAAATACCCTGGTAAGAAGAGCATCATTTGGCTGAAGTTGGACAGTCATTACCTCAAAGTGGTTAATGAACTGGCTAGGAGAAGTGCTGCCATCAAACAGCGAGATTGTTAGGATTTTGTACTTTAGAGAAAATGGGACTTCCTTCCATTCAACTGGGTAGGGTTGTTTGATCCCCAATCTCTGCAAGTTGTCCTTCTCTTTGAAGGCCTCGAATTGAGTGCGCAGGAGTTTAACAGCTTCATTGGCATCCTCCACTGATGACGAAGGAGCAGGCTGAATCAGAGTGTTAGGGAGAGGAACAGCGTGGTAAGCACTACCCCCAGCACCTGATTGACTGGGTGTAGGTTGAATTGGTACAAGGGGTACTTGAGGAGATGCTACCCCCAGCCCTGTATTGACAGGTACCGACGATGCTATGATCTCAGGATTTGTAGCAGGTACGGTCGGTGGTACTGTATGTTGGGCCACTATGATAGAATGTATACTTGCAACCATTTCGGCCATAGTCTTCAACTTGTCTTCTTGCGCAGCTATTCGTTGTTCTTGATTAGCTGAACTGGAAGCATCTGGGTCTTCGGTGACAACATAAGCTGTCACTTCTCTCGGTACAGTGGAGGACACTGTCTGTTCTGAACTTTTACTGTATGCATCATAGTCGGAGAAAGAATCATCTCCTGAGTGAGAAAGAGGAAGATGACCGGAAGGATCTTGAAGATTTTTTTGACCGATTGTGTCTCGACTTCGGGATATGGTATGTTGGAATACTCCATCAAAAGATTCTTGGAGTAGATCCAAATACAGCTGGCTGGGCTTGCGAGGCTTGCCGTGCTTAGAGCACTTCCTACCCCCAGCGTCTCGAGAAGTCATGTTGACGGAAGCGTATAAAACTTCATCTTCATCTTCTGACATAGGTTCAGAGTTTGTAAAGTTTAAACGATCGAAGACAGATCGTTTTGTTGTATGACAACAACACTTGATGACAACCTTGTAATTACAATGGTGTCCAAGTGGTTGTACTGAAGGTGTTGAGATATTGTCCCGTTTTTGTTTAAGGTATTCTCGGAGATCAGGAACGATGACGGGACGAAAAAAAGTCTGAGGGATATGTTCTTTGACGACATTCGGAACATGGTTCCGGTTCTTCAAATGTTTTGTTCCTTGAGTGTACAGGGAAGTACTCATTTCATTAGCATAGGTGTCAGGATTTTTGATCCTGGAAGTTTGCCTCTGATGCTGGTTGGTCTTCGACATTGGCTATTTGCATTTCGCCGAAGTTGGCCTACTGAGATAAGTTCTTAGATCAGCAAATTCACCCCCAAGGGTTTCTGTCTGAGACACCAGTAATTTTCTTTGTTTTGAACGGGATATCTTAAGAGTTGGGAGATCTTGGAATTCTGCTACCGGAGTAGGCAGAATACCTCTTTGATCAGTACACTTCCCTTTGGCAAGAAGGGAAGAAGAACCCTTGTTGGAGAGATTTCTTGTACTGGCTGGTGCCGAGGCACGTTCAGATTGATCTTCTACAGTAAAAACTGAAGAAGACTGAAAAAAGACCAAAGGGCCTTTTCCTTTGTTTTGTGAAGAAGGGTTAGCTAAAGAGCGTTTCCCTCTGTTGTCTTCCAAGTCGTGGAACGAAGAAGTTTGAGAAAAGACCAACGGGCCTTTTCCTTTGTTCTGGGGAGGAGGAGGAATAGTCAAAAGACTACCCCCAGTGGATTGTGCTGGAGCAACAGGATGCTTGGAAAGAGAAGCAGAGTTTTTCCCCTTACTGTGAGAAGAAGAGAGATTAGCCAAAGGGCTGTCCCTCTTAGACTTCGCTGGAGCAGTTTGCGCATGGGTTGAAGTAGCTGTTGGCGCATTGGCAGGTTGCGCATGAGGAGCTTTGACAGAAGGTCTTCTGGCCACAGTCACAGCAGCTTGCGCAGTAGGAGTCTTGATGCCAGAGTGCTTGAGTTGCACTCTGGTTACTGGAGTAGTGGATTACGTAGGAAAAGTTGCAGCCAACTGCGCCAGGGGAAGAGGAGTCTTGCACTTTGACAGGGCAGCATAGGAAGTGGTTTGTGTACTGGCAAGGGAAGCAGCATACTACGCAGGGGCAGTAGCAGCAGACTGCACAATAATCTTGGCAGCAGAGACATTAGACTGCGCAGCAGGCTGAGCAGCATAGGCAGTAGACTGTGCCACAGTCTTGGGGACCCACACTGGGTGAACTTTGCTCGTGGCAGAAGTTGTTGCAGTGCGAGGGGTGGTCCTGGAGTTGATCATCGCCTCGTAGGCCGTCTGGTTGACTTTTACAACCAGCGTCTTCTACATTTTTTCGATAGATGCAACGTCACATTGAGTTTTCACTTCCTCGTCGGAGGAGAAAGTCGTCCCCAGCAGAGTCGCCATTTTGTTTGTAAAAACAAAAGTTGATCTTTATTTTACAAACTTTGTAAGAATATTACAAGAATTCTGGGGAAGTACAACTATAGGAATCTGATCTGAAGACGATCGTTTTATCCCTTGGACGATGTGAACTTTGAAGACGATAGCCTCTGAAGAATGCAGCAGCACTTTGGCAAGAACTCATGATCTCTGGTGATGATCTCTGTGTGTGTGTGATAATGAAGACTTGAAACTCTATTTATAGAGTTCTGGAAATAACTAACTTTTAGTTATTCTGAGTTGCGCAGGATGGATTGCGCAGACTTTGGATTGCGCAAGAAATGAACTGCACAGGCAGTTACCTGATCGTGGACCACCTGTATGTGACGCGTGGCATTGTTTGATTGAAATGCGCTTGGTCGTGTACAGATGGTTGCCACATGGTGAGTGATTGATGGCATGTAGGCCACGTGTACATTGTCAGTTGTCTTAATGGAGTGTGCCACATGAATTACGCTGGCTTCAGATTGCGCTCGATTGTATTGCGATGTAGAGAGTCTGGCATATTGCGCTGTATGTACAACTGTCCTCGAGCGCTGTCCTGTACGATAAACGAATAGTTTCCTCGTTGTTCGGGCTGTCAGCTGTCAGAAGATCTGATTCTCTGTCAGATAATGATGACGAAGCCACGTCATCCAGCGCACTTGGATGAGTGTACAGTTTAGCCTGCGCAGTTGAGTTGTTGTGCAATCTGTTTCCTGCGCAGTTCACTTGAAGGATGCACAATTTGATTTACATGACTTCTTTGATAGATGCAACTTGATTTTTAGGACCTACCAATATGGTTGCGATATTGTGTCACAAGACTGCGCCTACAGTACGGTGTTGAAAGATCACATAAATTATGGTGTGATAATAAATCAGCAGTACTGTATTCTAAAAACAACAGAAACTTGTATAAGTCAAAGAATCTTGACATAAAGTTTTTAGTTGTGAAGGAAAGAATTCAAAATGGTTATAGTGTCCATATAGCACATTAGGACAAACTCTATGTTAGCATATCCGCTCACAAAAGCATTATCACCCAGGGTCTTTCATGAGCACACTGCTCATATGGGTGTTAATTAAGAATATGATAATATAGTAAGAGTTTGTATTTTATGTATTTGTGTGTTATTTGGTTTTGGACACATTTGTATATTAAAGTATTTTAGATATTTATCTGATCAGATATATGAAAATTCAGTTCATTCTGTTTTCATTATGTTAAAATATTGATCTCACTAAAGTTAAGGAGGACCAGTTGGAAATAGACATGTATTGATCACATTGCGTGTAATTTCCATGCTACGCATCCATGATTGATCTATGCCGTTTAGCTATATTGGTATATGTGACCATTGATGGTTTAGTTACGCTATATGTGACGAAGGCCGCTTTGATCCTATGTTAATATGGTTAATGGACGAGATTGTCCGGATATACCCTAAGGATTAAGATAGCAATTTATGAGCTCACTAAGGTTAACACAATTATAAGGTTACATATGTGGCCCAGTGGGAGATTGTTGGAATTATTCAATAATTTAGGGGCCACACATGTAAAATTAATTGTATTTGGGCTATCTAAATAATTAAGCCAAATTAAAGTGGTCTATTTAGAAATTGGCTTAAAGGTATAATTGTTATGGAATTAATGTGTAGATATTGTAGATAATTCTAATTTGATGAAGGGCTAAATTAGAAATATCAAAACACACATGTATATATATGTGTATTCATTAGGGTTATGGTCCCCAACTTATACGGCCACCAAAAGAGAGATTTTCTCTTTTTCTCTTCTGCATACCCATCAACAGAAAGAGAGGGACAAAGGATTCGGATTCTTCTTTGTCATTAAGGGTCGTAGCAAGTTGAAAGATCGAACCCAATAAAGAGACGTTCGTTTCAAGATCCATCAAGTCTAGCAATGGATTCAGGTACGCTTCCATAATTTAATTTATGTTCTTCATCTCATGAATCGACAGGGCATAATAAATTTCTAACAAATGTTTCTCGATATTAACTTTTGTTGTATATCCATTATTTGTTACCGATGTTGTAGGATTGGGCATTGTGCTACTACTTTCTCTTTTAACAAGAATAGGTAGAATATCACAATGAAATACATGTCTTTTGATGGAGATCTGCGATAGCTTCACGTGGGTTTCTTAGCATTCATTCTTTTTATCATTTGTGCTTTTTGATTAACTTTTTGACTATTTTTTTGATTGTATCAAGAGATGGTTTTATTTTAGTTCTAATTGAACACATGGGAACTAGATTGTTAAGATTCATTTCTTGTTCTCTAGTTTAGTAGATATTTTACTATTTTTTACTTTAGATTTTTTTGAATCTGCTCGTTGGTATCTTGACTCCCAAGTGTAATGTTTTCATTCCTTATATTTTTTGGCAGCTTTTCCCCTGCTCCAACATTGGCATTGGTAATTTTCTTGCATACTGCAAACTGAGCTAGCCTAAACAAACATTTTTTTTGTCTTCCACTAGTAATACCTATCAGCCAGAAAAATATGATATAATCGTCAAATTTGCTTGTTTGTCACCATTATTGTAAACATGTGATTTCCCCTGCTGCAGCACTACACCATTTCATTTTCTTATCTTAGTTCCTTCATGTTGTTTACTATATTAATAATTATTATTTGTATCATGTTATTACTCGTTAGTCTTTTGCTATTTTTTCTGAACATATTCATTTTCATAGTTCTAGTTCCTTTATGTTGATTTTGTTTATAAGAAGCCTGGCGCTCGTGTACTCTACCTTGGAACTGCTTCGGGTACTACAGTTTCTCATGAATTAGACATTGTTGGATCTGTACTCTCTCTTATTTTTTAGACACTTTCCTCATCTAGACAACTTAGAAGGGTTGTTCATTAATTTGATGGCTTGACGAGAATTTATAGGATAGACTTCTAGATAAAGTGAGCTATAAACTGTCTCATTCACCCTATCATCTAAATTGTTGTGCATATTGTTGCTTGTTGAATTGCAATTTTTTTCTACATTTTATTCTGTTTTACATCACCTAAGCAGTGCTCGGCTTCCTGATAAGTGACATAATATTTTATCCTAATCATGAAAGGTCTACTTTGCACTCATCCATGCTATATTTTTTTGTTTCTTCTATGTGTAAAGTTGAGTCATAATTGAACACATTTGCTGTCGTTGATACTATCACTTAGCACAATTTCTGATCCCATCACTGATGCTATCACTGATACATTTGCTTGATACTACACTGGTACTACCACTGAGCACATATCCTTTTGGTATTCAAAATTGGAACTGATACTATCACTGAGCATATTATTTTTTGAGGTTCAACAAGTGGTAGAGTCCAGCTAGTCAGTAGACAACTCTCCTGCTGGCAATAGGCTCTTAAGCTCTAGTTCAATTTGAAGCAAAAACTACTGACAAATGGTCTATAGCTGGCCATTTGAAGCAAAACCTTTTGAAGCTAAATTTTTGCTTAATTTCTAATGCTTACTGTCTATTAATGGAGAACACAAGTCGTTAATGAAGGAGAATCGGTTCCTCGGAGTGAGCTACACCTAAAAAACAAAAATATATTAGCGGATCTTTGGTGTTCTTGATTATCTTGGATATGTAAGGTATGTCTAATACCCCACCTCAAGATGATGGTAGAACACTTTGATTTTGACAAAGGAAAAATACAAACAAACCGAAAGAAGTATGCTCTTTGGTCACTCTTGTCATTTTCTCTTAACTGAGTTTCTGCTTTCGATGTCATCAGTCTACTTCATATTATTGCAAAATTCAACAAAGCAAGTGCTTGCATTACTGATCCTTAGATTATATCAGCAGTAGTTTAGGAATGAATATTTTCATGCTTCATTTTATATGTTGAATGTGTTGAACATATCAGTGGTTGTCATACTAGTGCACAACTTTGGGAAGATACAAATCTTTTTGACTTGGTGACAAACAATCTTCATGCCATACATGGTATCAAAGCTCAAGTTGGAAGTTCCTTTGTGTCATCTTTATATATATATATATATATATATATATATATATATATATATATATATATATATATATATATATATATATATATATATATCTTTTGGGAGAAGTTCTCAGGTATCACTTTTCAGATTCCTGCCAGATTCCCATATGCCCATGAATATATGTTTTCACACTTCCCATAAAAGATACATATTTCATCTTTACCTATTCGTATAGACTTTCTTCTAGTCTAGCGGAACTTGGGGGTTGCTCCTTGGTTGCATGAGCTTAAAGTGCATGGGCAACAAAATAGGGCTACCTACTAGTCAATCTGTATCTTAGTTATGTTGCAAGGACCTTAAAATATTTTCTTAAAGGCTTATAAGAGTTTGTTCCTATATACGAGACCCATCCAATCAAGAACAACATGTATGGGGTGGGCTTTGACCACAATTTTGGACTTTGGCTTATGACACTTGCTCAAACAAATATGATGATAAAAGTAGGGGCTTTCAACTTTGGTCCTTCAACATCAATGCCCGATACACCAAGTATCTCTCTCTCGCCCTGCTACCAGAGAAGGGTCCAGCATATGTTGATAGAAACTGTACTTAACTTGTTAGGAAGGCCTTTGATAGGAACTGTACTTAACCATTGGGACCTTTCACATACTAGCAAAGTTGTTTGTCTGGAATATCTTCTGTCTTCTGTCAACATTTATTGGAATATCTCACTGTTTTTCTTACGTTACAGGTTACAAACAATAATGACTCTTCTGTCCCTAAAATGAAAATGGTTAAGAATTTGATCATAAATAATTTTTTTTACTGTTCCAGTGTATAGCTTACTACTATGGTTGCAAATGATGAGAAAAGCAACATCTAGGATCCTCGAGTCTTGATCCCCCATTGGTGCTGGTCATGACCCTCTACCAATGCTTGTGTTGCCAATGTCTAGTGAGCTCTGATACGCTCTAATACACCAGTGTGCACTTAAATTTCTTCTGATACACCACTGTGCATTTGATACTTCTTCTGATACTCGGGTATCCTACTATGGTGGTTTGGTTCTTCATTGGTAGAGCTGGTTGAGCCACATCATGGATGCGATTGAGCTGTTGTGGACCCACGGTGAGCTTCGATCTGATGCCTAGCGTCAATTGGGATCATATCGTAGATAAAGAGTATTTTACTATGGTTTGAGCTTCCTTGTATAGATTTTTATTATGGTTTGAACTTCCTTCTATGTCTTATTAGTGTGTTTCTTGCATAGCTTACTACTATGGTTTGAACTTTCTTTACGGTACTGTGTTGGACTATCTTGACAGTTCTGGATATTTGATCCTCAAATTTGGTCAAGGATGAGCACTTTTCCATTTCTTTATATACATATTGAATCTAATTTTCTTAGATCTACTGACAACACATGTTGCAAATGATGACGAAAGCAACATTTGGAGTCCTCGGGTCTTGATCCTCCATTGATGCTGGTCTTGACCCTCTACCAATGCTTGCGTTTCCAATGTCTAGTGAGCTCTAATACGCTCTAATACACCAGTGTGCACTTAAATTTCTTCTGATATGCCATTGTGCAGTTGATACTTCTTTTGATACTCGGACATCCTGCTATGGAGGTTTCGTTCTTCATTGGTAGAGCTGGTTGAGCAGCATCATGGATGTGATTGAGCTCTTGCAGACCCACGGTGAGCTTCAATCTGATGCCTAGATTCAACTGGGATCATATCGTAGAGGAAGAGTATTTTACTATGGTTTGAGCTTCATTTAATATATTTTTACTCTGGTTTGAACTAACTTCTATGTATTATTAGTGTGTTTCTTCCATAGCTTACTACTATGGTTTGAACTTCTTTTACGGCACTGTGTTGGACTATCTTGACAACACCTACCCTATATACTGCTACATTTATTATGCATTTTTAGGTTGCATACAACAGTCCTACGCGTAGGTCATAAGAAAAGAGCGTGAGGAGAAAGAGGCCCGGCATAAGAAAGAGCTTGAGGCGGTCAAGAGTGAGCTTAGGACTGAGCTCAAGGAGGAAGTTATGGCCATGTTCCTGAATGCTCAACTACTTTGTCAACAATCCAATACATCGTCCAGGTAATTTGCCAACTATCAACTTATTACATTAGTTTTTCTCTGTGATTCCTATGTTTGGTTTTCTCTCGTGGCTGCAATTAATGTTTGGTTTTTTTTTATCTCTGTGATTCTTCAAACTACTTCTCCATTTTCTTTCTTTCCAGTTGGAAATTGAACTATGTTACATTGGTTTCTTTTTTGGACTATGATTTTTGGAGTCTGAATTTTGCATACCGCCTTTAAAGTTTGTTTCTCCATTTCCTTTTTTTTAAGTTGGAATTTGTATTTATTACATTGGTTTCTCTTAAGGACTATGATTTTTTGGACTGAATTTTGCATAGTCTCGTGTCGGTATCGGAAATTAAAGTTTGAGCTGTAAAAGAGTTTTGTTTCCCAATTTTTCCCTTCACTTAAAGCTTCCTTTTTCATTTGAAGCTTCCTTTGTCACTTGAAGCTTGTTACTGTACATTAGTTTTCTGTACAGTAACAAGCTTGTTACTTGTAGTTCCCATTTTTGGACTTGAAGCTTCCCAATTTTTGGAAGCTTGTTATTTGTAGTTCCTATTTTTTGTAAGCAGGTCTGTACAGTTTGGAAGAACTGTTAGCAGGTCTGTACAGATGGATTGATCCTTTTGTTCTGTTTTAAATATTCACAAACTAATGTAGTCTAGTCTGTACAGTTTGGAAGAACTTGTCTTTCTTTTCTGGTGGTTTGTATACAGTTAGCAGGTTGCTAATATATTGGCATATCTTATTTCATTTGCAGGTCCTTCAAAAGCATTCTGGATATGCTAAAATGACGGGCGACTATCTTGTGATGGTAAAAAAATTTGGGTTCTTGTTGGATATACTTGAATGTTCAAAAACATAGTGTAGTGCTTAATGTTTTGGGTTCAGAATTTTGTATATACGTAATGGTGGAGACAATGGGTCCATTTTGTAATGGTGGAGACAATGGGTTCATTTTGTAATGGTGGAGACAACGGTTTCTTTGTAACTGATGGTGTGGATGATGTTGTGTTTTGAATTTATTTTGGAAATGATGGTAAAGGATGCTTACCGTTAAGCTTTTTCGTTGTTTATCAATTGAACATATATAGTTATATATGGATTTTATTGTCTTCTACTTAATGGTAAAGAATGCTTGATGTTGTTAAGTTTTTTTTTTGTATTGGAGCTCCGACACCTGGAGATACATCTGAGGACAACGATCATATGAATTATGTTGTGTGTATTTAAATGGTATGTTTTATAGCTGGAAGATACAAATGATAATTTCATAAGTATTACTTTTGGGACGGTTATGTAATTGTCCTAGATATAAATGACATCGGTTTGTGACGCTGGCAAATATTTCTAGGACGGATGATATTCGTCACAAACTCTTTTATTTTGGGACAGATTAGTAAACCGTCGTAAACATATAATAATTCAAACTCTTTTGGTACGGTTAGATTTTTCGACCCTAAAACCAAATTAGGACGGTATTTTCTGTCCTAAAACTTTTTGCCACGCCACCCTAATAGCACTGTCACTTACCGTCCTAAAATTCGTCCCAAATTACAATTTGGGACTAATTTGAGCCTTGTTAAGACGAATTTTTGGCGTCCCAGAAAGACACTTTTTTTGTAGTATCACACATCGGTTGGGAGTTCCCGTGAATTGTGCATATATTACTTTGCTTTCTTTTGCTTTATTGAAGTCTTGTGTGGGTAGTCCTATTGGCCACACGTGCGCACCGCCGTCGCCGCCGTCCGGCCCGACGTGGGTATGTGTCCACATCTGCAGACGCCGAATGCCGATTCAATTTCCTCTTCGGGTTCGGGCCGAGACCCTAAATTTTTTTTGTAGTTTTTCTAGTTGTGCCTCCTCAATATTTTTTAAAATTTTGAGACATCATGAAGCCACAACATTGGTACCCAAATTCATGCATAAACATGAGTTACAGCAACATTCATAGGTTATGTTTCAATCATGGGATAGTTCAACTACCTATGGACACTCGTCATGTACGTGTCAGACATTTACATTTTTTGTTATATGTTTTTTATAGATACTTTATGGAAACTTCTTGAGTTCTTCTTTGAGACATTTTGGTTTAATTAGACCGTACAAGTTTCGCATTTTTGGACCAGAGGTAGATTTCTTCTTTCTAATAATTCGACCAGATCCTAATATAAGGTTCATTATTCATGAAGCCATCAAGTGACTTAGGCCCGTTTATGCACGAGTATACAAATGTTTGTTGTGCCTGGTAGAAGTTATTAGCATAATGACAAATTAATATATGCTTAATGACATTCAATTTTTATTAGCAGTATAAAGGATACTAAATAAATTGGTTGTCAACATTCACAACTAGCTTAGCTGATGGTCACTCCTAAACCTCAAGATTATATTTTTAATCGGATATAATGTCTCGTTCTCTCTTTCATATTGCCTCATATTTTTTTCAAGCTTTCTCATTGGTCTTGTTATGACTTATCATACTTGTTGATAAGTATTGTTAGTGCCCAATAGAAATAAATATAATATGCATTCCTTGTATTATTGTATTTTCTATTATGTACAAGTGGTCCACTGATATATTTGAAGTCAATCAGATTTTTTTTCCTTCACGACCTGGCATAAGATCTTTTCTTGAAAGTATTACGTGCTTTGTAACTTTCATTTATGGTTACATCATTCCTAATTGAAATTGAAAGCTCAATTATTTTCACACTCATCTTTGCATTTTAAGATATATATTTAAGTGCTTTCATCTGGTGACCAATATGCTCTTTGATGTTTTGGTGAGAAATATGAATTTCTTCATGCTTTAATAATATTGAGTTCTTTCAACTTTATCATGCACATGTTTCTCACCTTGTCAAATTTTGTAATGGACGTCTCTTGCCTTGTGTTTTCTTTTTTATATATGTTATGGCTTATGTGACCCTACTTATTTGACTAGTGTAATTGAATTTTTTTTTTTGGTAAACACATAGTTATAAGATGACAATATGTCATCCTTTCCATTAGTGATGTATATAAATATATCTGAACCACGGCAGTTGTAATATTTCTACATTTTGTTGCAGACTAGGTATATTATGCAATTACCATCAAAATATTATTAGAGTATATGTATAAATTTACACTTATCCTTGTTGCTCAAAGGACATTAATTATTAGAAGTTAGTAAATGTATGAGAATCAATGAATTTTTCATAAGGCAAGATCATTTTAAATTACAGTAGTTATTATTTTCTTAGGTCAGTTATTTTTGTTACTCAATCAGTAAGATATTTGGTAGAAACACTTGAGCAATATCTTATTTTAATTTGGAAACATGAATGCGTACTGTAAGTGACAATTCCACTTTCATTGGTCTAATCTATTAGCTCAATCCTACAAAAAAATTGTAGCTAGGGATCTCGGTTAGAAACAGAGAGTTGCACAAGTGATTGTTAATTGTTCTTTAAGCAATAGTACATAGTTTGAAAAAGTGGACCTTTATAATTCATCTCTCTTTGGCTATATTTCTCCAATGGGTACTCATCAAATAGAACCTTGCATAATACAGTTTGTTGGCATAATATATATTTACTATATCCATGGCTGAAAGATGTGTTTTTTGTTAGAAACATATGGGTCCAAATAGAAATGTGCACTACACAACACAATTATATTGTGCAACCCGAATAGAACTCATCTAGAGTGTATGAACAGAGATACATGCCGTCTCTTGAGGGTAAACTTGTAAACACCCAAAAGTTATACACTAAAACCAGGCTAGCACAGGGCCTTTAATGTGCAACCCGAAACACAGCTAAGTCATTGTGTGAGTTGGATGAACTACAGCTATGGTACATGTAGGAACGAAGTCGTAAAGCAGAATACTCTAGAGGGGGGGTGAATAGAATAGGCAGCAGAATATTGCTAATTAAAAACTTGTTAGCAGTTAGATTACAGAAGTAATAATAATCACAAAGTAATAACTGTAAAGAAAAGAGTTCAGAAGGCAAACGCAAATACAGAGATTTATACTGGTTTCTCCCTTGTGAGGACTAGTCCAGTCGAAAGAACTCTAGCTTCCAGTTGAATCCACTATTGAAAATTCCCGCAAGTTTTTATACGAAGTCCTTGCAACTTCTACAGACGCGAGCTTTGATACGAAGAACTCGACCAACTTCAGTTTTGAAGAGTCTTTCTTCAATCAAGCCTTTGATTACAATTTCACTGAAATCTTCTAGACCACACCGTACCGGCAAATTGACTAGAGAATTGTAACTGGCTTGGGATTTGAAAATGAAAGCTTTTAGAAAACTCTTTGGAAGAAACGTAAGCTTTAGAAGAGAAGAGATGAAAGTGAATGAGTGATTTTAAATGATCAAAATTCTTCTATATTTATAGTTTTTCCAAAGACAGAACTTTGGCAGAATTCGGGCAGAATTTGGACAGAATTTTATGTAAAAAACCGCAACTGAAGGGAGACCAAGTTCAAAAACCAACGTTCATATAACGTTCACCTTGGCCGAACTCTGGCCGAGTTCTATCAGGGTTGGTCAGGTTTACTATTAAAAAATATTTTTGGGCTTTTTGAAATCCTTCAGAAGCTTTTGTAAATAAGATATGTTTTTCAAAACATAAGTCGATTTTGAAAACGATAGGTCAATTTTGAAAAAGATTTTGGATAGCCTATTTGTCAGTATGACTCGGTGTACAATGTATTCCTAGACTCAATAAAAGTAAAAATTATATTGCATAAGAAAATATAGTCTCTAGTGGCAAACATAGCTTCGGTCTTGAACTGAGTAGATATCCAATCTTGATCAGTGTCCAAAATGTCTTGATCAGTTGTTCCATATATTGAGACAGAGTTTGATCAATTATTAAAATCAAGTTTGACCATGACCAATGGGCCAACAATCTCTCCCATTTTGATAATTGACAAACCTTGACCGATATAACATCTTTGGTCTTTATCAAATCGAAATTGTACCGATATAATGTACCAAAAAAATTGTTCTTGTAGATTGTTCATAACCTGTATTCATGAAGATGTTAGATCTTATTTCTCCCCCGTTGTCACTTAGCAAAATAATTACGAAAGAGAAATCCCCTCCGCAATATATGCATAAGTAACGATCAGTGAAGAAACACAAAAAATATGGATATATAAAAACATTTATCACAGGTATGGTACAAATGTCACAGACAGGAAAGAAAAATGTGATAAGCAGAGAATATTTCACAGGCTGTGTAAATGGAAGCATAAATAAATGATAATGCTATAAGAAATGCTAAACTAAATAAAATGCTGAACTGAAGCATATAACATGTCCATCAAACACAAAAGTCACAAATCATAACCAAAAGTGTACTGATACTAGCTTAGAATGTCAGAGCATTTCCAAGTAAACAAAAGATAAAATCATCAGTCTCAAAAGTATGACAAATCAAAAATTCATCCTCATCGTCATCATCATCATCTGCAGTGCCAGCATGTCCACTATATCCGGATGGACCAGCTCCAGAGGTGTGTGGAGTTGCACCAGAAGTACGATACCAATCGTAAGTATTCCCTGGCTGGAACAGAGAGTGGACCGCCACTACCAAAATATGTCGATTTAGCGACGGTCAGATCCGTCGCCCGTCCGTCGATAATTTGTATTAGCGACCGATCACTGACAGATCTTGGCCAAAATAATCCGTCGACAATCAGTTCGTCGCTAATAACGGTCCGTCGCTAAGCAGTCGTCATGGGACGGAATAGCGACGGCTTGTCGACTTTACAATATGAAGCATTAGCGACGACTTTCCGACGGCTTTCGTCCATTTCAAGTATTAAATACTGAACTGTGTAGACACTAGCGACGTAATGGTCCGTCGGTAAACCGTCATAATAGCGTATCAGAGTGTATCTTGCCGTCGCTATTTCGTTGATCGCCGTCGCTAACTAAGGACGGATTAGCGACGGAATACTGACGGATTATCCGTCGACCATGTTCTGGAAATGCTTGGCATTTCTAGAACCATGGCGACGGATGAGTTGTCGCCATTCCGTCGCTAAGCCTTCGACAGAGTGACTGATTAGTGGCTGATTATCCGTCGCCATGGTTCTGGAAGTGTCCAACATTCCAGAACCATGTCGACGGAGTGTCCGTCGCTACGCCGTCGAAAGAGCGACTGATTAGTGGCTGATTATCCGTCGCCTTGGCGACGGCTTTTCCGTCGCTATTCCGTCGAAGTATATACCACCAGAACCATGCCGACGAATATTCTATCGGCCACCCGTCGCTACCTGGAAACAGTTTCAAATTTTCAGTTGGCGACGGAAATTCTGTCGAAAATTAGTCGAAAACTGGTAATATCCGTCGCTAACCGGTCCCTAATCCGTCGCTTACTGATATTTTTTTGAAAAAAATTGCAACACTTTCCCTGTTCACAAAAATATGCTTAAACCAAACCAATATATAATGCACACCAATTATCCAACAATCACATAGACCAAATATATAATGCATACCAATTATCCAAAAATCACATAGACCAAACCAAATTAATAGAAAATAGACATCAATTATCCTGAAGAGTAACCTAATATCCGTCGTTATAATCCGATCATAGCACAAATAATCCAAAATTGCCACAAATATTCTAATTTTTCTTAATTACAATATTTTAAGAAGAAGGAGGAGGAGTTCGATTGCCCGGTGGTGGTAATCCCTCCTGCGAATATACTTCTCCACTAGGTACGGCAGCAAGCCGTCGTAGACACTGCTCGAAAGTCGGCATAGCTGCTCTGGCAACATAAGATCCAGGAGTGCCGTCACAGTCGGAGGCGGTACCAAAGGGGCATCAGGGTTGAAAGAAAGATGACCCACGGAAGAAGGACCGACACCAACAGTCGACGGACCGGCACCAGTAGAAGATGGACCGACACCATCAGCAGACGGACGGGCATCAGCAGACGAAGGCAGAAAGTACGTGGCAAATTGGTCCCACAAGGACGACACCGCCTCGTGCAGCTGCGTAAGCTGCAACCTAACATCATCGTCTGCCGCGGCCACAGGAGGAGGCGGTGTTGGTGGAAATCTCTGCGTCGCCAGGTGCAATGGCCCTAGGGAGCCGACACCGTACATGAGCCCTTTCTTAAAGTCGCCGACGGTATCTACGAATAAGTCATTACGAGCGGCCAAAGAAGAGGGCGTCCGAGCGGGCGTCGTTTCACCGACATCCTCGGTGTCAGCTAACTGAGCCCGACTAAGGGCCTCACGATAAACAGCCTATCAAATGAATGTATTTATATTATAAGATTTACCCAAGTTGTAATCTAAATCCTATATTTCACTAAGTTAAGTGTGAATCCTAAGTTTACCTAAGTTATAGTCCGAATACTTTTAATTCTAACATAAATCTCATAAACATAAGTACTTACGTCAGTCTCCTTGGCCTTCTCGTCAATGAAGCTCCCATCCTTTCGCCTTTTGTACGTATGCTGGAACACGTCGTGTATGGTGACCGATTCTGGCGCCCTTTCCTCCTTCACCGCCCGTTGGGCCTGCATAAGAAATTTTTATAAGGTGGGTAGGATTGTAACACCCAGTTTTCCAGAAGAGGGTAATTTTGAAATTGTGTAATTATAATTATTAAATAATAATATTTATTTCATATTATGATTTTTAGTGATTTTTAATTATTTTTTAAACTATTTAAATTCATGACTTGTGATTTTTGGTGATTTACTAGTGAACAGTAGAGACTGCCTACCCTAGAGCCTAGCCAAGTGATTAGGGTATTTTTGACATTTTTAGGATTATTTGAATTTATTATAATTTATTTGAATTTATGAGAATTTTTAGGATTTATTTTGGAATTGTTTGGACTAGGTTGACTTTGACTAGTTTTGACCCTTGTAGACCAACCTAGAAGCTAACCCTAGTTAGTATGGACTTGGTTAGGTTATATGACTCTAGTCTAACCTAAGCTAATCCTTGGTTTGGTCATTAGACTCTAGTTAGCAATAAGAATTAGAAAGTCATAAGTCATGGTTTGTGATTTAGAACCTTTATTAAATCATTTAGCTCATAGCCTTGTAGTTTAGCCCAAAGCCCAAGACAAATTCCAAAACCCTAAGCCCTAGACTAAGTGGCCATCCACCATATCCTCCTTGGGAACACCACCCTATAAATACTCTCTTAGTTTAGGGTTGCCTCTTTCTTAGGAAAGCACAAGTTTAGAAGGATATGTTTGTTCCTACATCATTTAATTCTTAAAACTCCATTCCTCTTCATTTTTCATTCTAATCTCTTCCAATAGGTTCTAATATCCCTATTATTGCTGTCATTAATGTTCCATTTCAGTTGATGTGAATTGAGTGGATTGGGACATCAAGAGAAGAGCCATTGAATAGAGGTTTTTCTTGAAAGTTCAACAATAGGTAACTTTCTCATTTCTAAATGAAATTTCATTTTGTCTTCATCATTAGGAAGCCCTAGGGGTCCTCTAAGTGTATGCATTGGTGTCGTGTCAGGTTTCATGAGTTTCGTGTCCATTTGGACACATATCAAGGATGTGGCCTAGGTGTTTGTCGAAATGCCCAAGAGGGGATTTCGATCTGGTATTTGGAAAGTTTTTAAATAGGAAATTAGGTTTTGATATTGTTCATGGGATTCTGGTTGACTGAGGGTGTCCCTATGTTGCATCGTGTCGGATTCGACACGTGCACATGCGGGCGCGCGCGGGGCTGTGTGCGTGCCCTGCTGTTCGGGGGCTGTGCAGGACACGACACGCCATGTTTCGACACAAAATTTTGTGGGGTCGAGGGTGCATGCACTGACATCATGCCCCCAAAATTCCATCTAATCTCGTGCACTGGTTAAGGAGAAATCGATCGTGCACTGTCCTTACACTGTTCTGTGCACTGTGACTTTTAGCCACTGACACGGCTTCATAATTCGGACACGCGACACTTTGGACTCGATACAGGCGTGTGGACACGTGCACCTAGACCTAACCTAGGTGTGGGCACAACCACGTGTCCCAGTTCGTGTCGTGTCGGGTGCATGACACGCGTGCACCTGTGCACGAGACAGTGCACTGTGCAGTGTCTGTGAGTGTACTGTTTCGAGTTTAATTTGTGTGGACACGTCGTGTCACGTTTCAGTGGACACGAGACACACTCTAGGACACGTACACAATTCATATGGTTGTTACCAACCTTTTGTTTGGGGTCTTAAATTGATTTCGATGGTCAATCTCATTTACCAACCCCCCATTTTTCTGAAACCAGTTATCTGTTATTTCCCAGGTTTTAGAATCAAGTTTGGACAGTTGATTAAACCTATTTAATGCTATTAACTGATTAGTTTGAGTCCCTAAATGTGGTCTCCTATAATTTATCTAACTATGGTTGAGAATTGGGGAATGTAGAGTGGGCAGTTATGTGTGTGTCTATATTTGCATAGAGTTAGTATATGTGTGAGATTAGAGGGATATAAAAAAATGGGATTTGAGAGTGTGAGAGAATTAGAGAGAGATAAGTGTGAGTAGAGTGGTAGTGATTTGGGGAGGGAATCCTGCTGCTAACAGCAGCAGGACAGTACCAATTTCAGGCCATGATAGCCCACATGGCCTTCCAATTTCAGTCCTAGAGACACCACAAATACCTGACCAGATTTCTTTATCAATTGCTGTCCTGTTTTCCTGTCCACATAACCCCACATTTCTGTCCGAACATGAGCCATATTCAGTCCCCAACCTAGCCTTGATAGCCCCTAAGCACAGCCTATTCAAGCCCCCATATATGGCCTATAACCTGCTCACAAATCAGTCCCTAAGAACCATTCCATAGCAGTCCCTTTGCACCCTTAAACCTGTCCCTAACAAGTCCCCCAAAACTCAGCCATCAAGTTGTCCCAAACCATTCCATACCTGTCCTTTGCAGTCCCATGACAGTCCCTATGTGTGAGCCTTGTGTGTGTGTCCTTGTGAGCATGAGTGTTGTGTGTGTGTCCTTGTGAGCATGAGTGTTGTGTGTGTGTGAGCTATTGTATAGGATATGTATGTGTGTGTGTTTGTGAGAGAGATTAGAGTGTTATGAGTCTAGGAGTTTATGTGAGCCCATATATATGTATTTATATATGAGTTTAGATAAGTATTTATGTGTATGAGAGTATATTTGTATTTGTGTGTATAGGTGTGAGCTTTTTGGGTATTGTGTGAGTCTAGATATGATATAGTGGGCTTATATATATATATATATAGCTACTAGCCTATAGGTGTGAGCATGAGTGTTAGCCTATATGTAAGTCTATATGGGTGTTGTATGTGAGTGAGTGTTAGGGAGATGTGAGAGTGATATGTGATATTGGTAAGGTATAGGTAAGGTAATGGGTAAATGGCCAACATGTGATCTAAGATGACTTAGATAACCTAGATACTAGGATTTCTTGGTAGGTAATATTAGTATAGGATAGTATCTAGCTATCCTAGGAAACCTAGGCTAGTATTCCTAGGTTAGAGTGGTATTGAACAAGGTATTAGCATTTACCTTGGTAAGGTAATATAGGTAATGCCTAGAAATAGGATATTTGAGTTTGGAGTCTAAGATAGAGTTAGAACTTAATTTCCATGGTTGGTAATGATCAAATATAGCACTCATAGACTAGTTTTGACGTCGGTTGACCATTTTGACCAAAAGTCAACAAAAGTCAACCGAGAGTCAAACTTAGCCTTTAAGCGACTAGATTTGACAGGAACCGAACCAGAGTTGACCAATTGACTGAAAGTCAACAGTTGGTCAACATATGACTTGTTTGACCTAGGGTTGACTCTGTGTTGACCAGAGTTGATCAGAGTTGACTTTTTGACCAAAGTTAACTGTAAGTCAACCCTTGACCAAAATTGACCTAGTCTGACTTGGATTGATTTCCTGTGACCTTGTTTGACCTTGATTGTCCTAGTGTGACTCAGTATGACCTAGTATGACCTAGTTTAGCTTGGTATGACTTAGATTTGACCTAGATTCTTTTAGAATGCATTGTAATGCATCTTATTATCATTTTTGGACTCATAGTGACTTGTACTGTTCTATAGAAGACAGACACCACTCCTCGGACAGTATATTCTCTTCAGACACTCAGGCTATCAGGCGAGTACATTCTCTGATCGTTTTATACTTATCACAATTTATATTCTCGCTCTAGATTACTTTTACTTGATGCTGTCACGTTATCATCACAGATTGGTACTATATGGATCTCTTCTTGGGATGTTATCCCCCTTAGCGGGCGCATCGGATACTTTATGACATGTGTTTCATGTACATCATGTATTCCTTGCTCTTGCGTTACTCATGTACACTCATGTTCTCTCATGTTCTTTCATGTACGCTCATGTACTTTCATGTGCTCTCATGTACGTTCATGTTTCCTCATGTGTTTCCCTGTGTAACTAAAACATCATGTCCGTAACGTAATTTGAATAGATCCTTGTGTATTGATTGTGGGTAGGGGTGAGTATAAATGGTCATGTGATTTACCCATCATGTACACTCTGTTACTTCCATGTTTTATCATGTACAACCTAAGCCAATTACATGCCATTTCGTACTCTAAATCACTAGTCACTTACAGTTCTTACTTATCATGTATATATTTCCAGTTATCAAATATCTCTCCTATTTTCATGTACATCTTTTTACAGCGTTTCATGTATCTTACTCTATTGCCTGCTTTATATTTCCTGACATGATATGAACTGCATGAGATGTATTGTGCTCGCTCCTGTCCTGACTGGACCTGTTGAAAATATTACAGAGGACGAGGAGGAGGCTGGTCTGGATACTTACTACGGGGCAGCCTTAGATGACACCTATGAGTTGGACCCTCAGGAGGACCCAGCTCTTGCTGAGGATATCACCCCGATTGCCTAGTCTAGATTAGTTAGGCTTATCTTCTTTTATGTAGTCATGAGACATGTTTTAGCTAGACTATATTTGGAGTTCAGAGTTGTATATATTCTTTCTTGCTGTAGCTGAGTTTGTATTTCTCTGGACATTGCTGGGATTATCTTAGACTACTTTTCATCTATTTATTTCCTTGAGTTCTATTTCATATCGTGCTGTCTCTTCCTTAGTTGTGATTGAGTTTTACTGCTATATCACCCCCATTCGGGGAGTATAAACTGTTTAGAGATATTTTGTTAGATGTATGTTGACCTAGGACAGCGTTCTACCGCTGACACTGCGACGTAGGCTGGGTGTTGTTACGTTCTCGTACCCTCACAGTGGGTGCGGGTCGTGACAACTTGTAAATTTATGCACAATAATATTTTGTACAAAGTAGAATTTGAAATACATATATAAATATACAACAACATTATTTATATATATACATACAAATATATAGATATTTATATATATATAATGGATATATATACATATAATAAATATACATATATATATATCAGAAATACTAAATATAAATAAATATATATATACAAATACTATACATATATATATATATATATATATATATATATATATAAAATATATATATATATATATATATATATATATAACAGTATATATATATATATAACAGTATATATATATATATAACAGTATATATATAATAATACATATATATACATAAATACATATACATATATATATATATATATATATATATATATATATATATATATATATATATATATATATATATATATATAAATACATATATACATATATACATATATAAATATAATAAAATAACTAAAACCAAAACAAAACCAGAAAGAAAGAAGAGGGGCTCGAACTCGGGTCAGGCAAAGGGGTCGGGTCTCAGCGCGCTCGAGCTGGCCAGGGGGTCAGCCCGAGTCATGTGTTAGGGAATGGGTTAGGGTTTCAGTTATTAGGTTTTAGTTTTAATGGGTTTCAAACCCGATAACATGTTCTTCGTGTCCTGACAGTTAGGGACACGAAGAACGGCTGTGTCCCAGTGTCCTGGCCATGCACGACTCGCACGACCCAAGTCAGCCGTGTCCTGACTTACCATTAGAGTCGTCGTGTCCAGGCGAGTCGCATATGTGAGTACGAGACACAAGTTCGACACGAAACAGAACTGACACATACGTGTCTAAGTCGAGCGGGCTGTTGGTGTGGCGATATGGCGGAGGAAGCGTCGACGTTGTGGCGCTCGGTTGGCACTGCACTCGTCTCGACGAGACGCGTCGAATGGTGGTGGTGGCGAGCGTCGACGTCGGCTGTGGAGGCGGCGCAAGGGTGGTCGCCGGAGTTAGGGTTAGCGTTAGGGTTAGTGTTTCGTCGGGGAAGAAAGAGTAGAGGCGGCGCTGTGGGGTCGTGGTGGCGTTCTAGGGTTAGGGTTTAGTCTGGGGGTATTTATAGGTGGAGAGGTCGGTGTTAGGGTTTAGGTCGGCTACAAAAGGCGGAGAAAGCGGTCGTCGGTCGTCGGTCGTCGGGGAAGCTGGCCAGAATGTAGGGGGTGACGGTGGTTTTGCAGTCGAGTCCCCCAATTTTTGGGGTTTGGCAGAAAAACCCAAAACCTATCAGTTTGCAAATATCGTTTGCAAACTGTAACCAAAACAAATTATTAAAATTGTAAAACGACATTAAAACAAATTTAAAAATTATAAAACGATATGAAAATAATTCAATTTATTACAAAATGATATATTTTGATTTAAAAACTATTTAAAAATTATTTAAAAATTCTAAAAAATTTCTATCAATTATATTAATCTATTTTAAATATATAAAAGCTATTTAATATTATAAAAATATTATTTTGAAATTTAGGGGCTTACAAATCTTCCCTCCTTGAAAAATTTCGTCCTCAAAATTCACAAGGATAGAAGACTCTATAATCATTATAATAAAACAAGCAATGCAACAAATGACTAAGGCTATGATCAGAACTAACCTCTAAGGTATCAAGCGGGAACGGGTGGTTCCCTCGCAGCTGTTGGGTCGAACAAGTAAGGATATCTCTCCCTCATATCCGACTCCCTCTCCCAAGTAGATTCACCCGGAGAGTGATGGCTCCAAGCTACTCGTACTAAGGGTATGACTTTGTTCCTTAGCCTCTTCTCCCTCATGTCCAATATCTCCATGGGCTGCTCAGTAACTGCAAGGCTCGGTCCGATCTCCAACTCTGAATGATCTAGCAAATGGCTGGGGTCCGGACATATCTCATCAGCTGAGATATATGAAAGACATCGTGAATCCTGCTAGATTGGATGGAAGTGCAACCCTGTAAGCTACCTCTCCGATCCTGCCAAGTATCTCGAACGGCCCGATGTATCTGGGGCTCAGCTTGCCTCCTCGTCCGAACCGGATCATCCCTCTAGTAGGTGATATCTTCACTAGCACCATATCACCATCAACGAACTCCATCGGTCTGCGACTAGCATCGGCCCAGTGTTTCTGCCTGTCCTGAGCTACTTTGAGCCTGTCTCTAATCATCCCAACCTTCTCTGCTGCATCCGTGATCATCTCTGGCCCAAGCATTACTTTATCCCCAACATCGTCCCAAAAGAGCGGTGTACGGCATCGTCGTCCATATAGTGCCTCGAAAGGAGACATATCGATGCTGGCTTGGTAGCTGTTGTTGTATAAAAACTTTATCAAGTGCAGATGGCTCTCCTATGATCCACCAAAGTCCAGCACACAAGTCCTCAGCATGTCCACTAGCGTCTGTATCATCCTCTCGGACTGCCCATCTGTCTGCGGGTGGTACGTCGTACTGAACTTGAGCCGACTGCCTAACTCCTCCTACAAGCTCCTCCAGTAGTGGGATGTGAATCTGCTGTCTCGGTCCGGCACGATGCTCACTGGTACTCCGTGCAAGCGAACTATCTGCTGCATGTATAGTTCTGCCAACTTCTCGGTGGAAAGCCCCACCTTGAAGGGTATGAAGTGCGCACACTTCGTCAGACTGTCCACGATGACCCAAATGGCATCCTTCCCTCCTTGGGAATGAGGAAGCCCTGAGACGAAGTCCATCGTAATGTGTTTCCACTTCCACTCGGGAATAGGTAACGGCTGTAATAAACCAGCTGGCCTCTGGCGCTTCGCCTTGACCTGCTGGCAAACTAGGCATCTCGAAATAAAACGTGATACATCTCTCTTCATCCCGTGCCACCAAAGATGTTCCCGCAAGTTACGGTACATCTTGTTGGCACCAAGGTGAATAAAATATCGAGATCTATGCGTCTCCTGCAAGACTGCCTCTATCAGCTCTCCCTTTGGCACGCACAATCGGCTGCCATGCCTCAAGGATCCATCCTCTGCTATGGTGAAGTCATCCAACAATCCAGCTAAAGCCTGGGCTTGAAGTCTGCGAAGGCTCTCATCTGTAGACCGTGCCTCCTTGATCTGCTCCATCAACCCTGACTGTACGTCAAGCGCCATCATCTGTATCACTGATCATGGCCAAACTATCTCGATACCGAGCTTCTCCAGATCTTCCCACAAATGTCGATCTATCATCAGATACCATGCCATCGGATGCCTGCTCAGCGCATCCGCCACCACATTTGCTTCCGGGGTGATATTGTAAATCGATGCGAAGTCCTTCATCAACTCTAACCATCGTCTTTGCCTCATGTTCAGCTCTTTCTGCGTGAACACATACTTCAAGCTCTTGTGGTCAGTAAAGATTTCCACACGCTCTCCGTATAAGTAATGTTTCTATAACTTGAGTGCAAAGATCACCGCAGCTAACTCTAGGTCATGGGTAGGATATTTCCGCTCATGAGTCCGTAATTGCCTAGATGCATAAGCAATCACTTTTCGATGCTGCTGTAGGACACATCCTAGCCCCTTTCCTGAAGCATCAATGTATATAGTGAAACCTCCAGATCCTGAAGGTAATGTCAGAACTGGAGCGGTCGTCGGCCTCCTCTTCAACTCCTCAAATGCTGTCTGGCAGTCCTCTAACCAGATGTACTCTGCATCCTTCCGTGTCAGCTTCGTCATGGGTTCAGCTATCCTAGCAAAGTCCTGGATGAACTTCCTATAATAGTCGACTAAACCCAGAAAGCTCATGATCTCTGAAACTGACGTCGGAGCCTTCCATGTCTCAACGGCAGCAATCTTCCTGGATCCACCGAGATCCCCTCTCCAATAACTATATGACCGAGAAACTCCACTCGGTCCAAAAAGAACTCATACTTCGACAATTTGGCAAAAAACCTCTCCTGCCTCAGAATCCCTAAAACTGTCCGCAAGTGCTCTGCGTGCTCCTCTGGCGTCTTCGAGTATATCAGGATGTCGTCGATAAATACTATGACAAACTTATCCAGATACTAGTGAAATATCTTATCCATCAAATTCATAAAGACAGCTGGCGCATTTGTGAGACCAAATGGCATCACCAGAAACTCGTACTGTCCATACTTCGTGTTGAACGCCGTCTTCTGGACGTCTGCTGCCCTGACCTTCATCTGGTGGTACCCGAATCTCAAATCTATCCTAGAAAATACCTTCGCCCCACTCAACTGGTCGAATAAATCATCTATTCTGGGCAGAGGATATTTGTTCTTAATGGTGATGGTATTCAACGTTCGGTAGTCAATGCACAACCGAACTGTACCGTCCTTCTTAGACACAAAGAGCACTGGCACTCCCTATGGAGAAGTACTAGATCGAATGTATCATCAATCTGCTCCTTCATCTCTACGGCCTCCTTGGGGTTCACTCTATAGCAAGTCCGGGATACTGGTGATGAACCCGGTACTAAATCTATAGTGAACTCCACATCTCTGTCAGGCTGAAGTCCTAGAAGATTCTTTGGGAATATATTCATAAACTCCCTAATGATAGTGTGTGGCGGTGCTATCTCCCCAATTATCGTACAATAGTTCGGCTCTAGGCTGATCTCCGTCCCTGTCCTCCTGATACTGAATGGTGCCGTACCTGGAGGACTGAACAAAATACTACCCTCATGACAGTCTATAGCTGCATAGGCGTAGCTAAGCCAGTCCATCCCTAATATGATATCATACCCGGGGAGCGGCATCACAAAGAATCGTCCCCTAAACTCTCTCCCGACTATAGTAGTAGAGCATATATAGATAGCTCTAATGGGCACTGGTCCGCCTCCTGTCATTACTCTACTCATCTCTTCGGTAGGTGTAGCTACTAAGTGGTGTTTATGCAAAAACTCTAATGACAGGAAGCTATGAGATGCACCAGAATCAAACAAACATAGAGCTAGAAAAGTATACAAATAAACATGACCTGTGATGACATCAGCCAAATAATCTGTCTCCGAAACTTGCTCCGGCTCCGGCACAAGAGCCAGATTATAAGCCTTCCCCCGGGGTCCCTTCAGTTGCTGCAGATGTTGCCCAAACCTCTGCTGCTGAGTTTGGAGCGACCCTCTAGGTACCCTGGCTACTGGGCAGTCCCGAAGCTGATGGGTAGCAGACCCACAAGCTAAACACTACCCTAACCTCTTCCTACAGATGGTAGTGTCATGGCCTAGCCTCTTACAGAATACACACAAAGCTCCCTTCTGCTGCTGCAGGGGTCCCGGGGCTCTAACTGGCGGGGTCGGATGATGTGATACGGGAGGACGGTATGTCTGCTGGTGCGGCGTCGGTGCTCTCTACTGGAAAGCCTGACGCTTGGACGGTCCCTCGAGGTGTACAGAAGCCGGCCTCTTGCAAGACAGAAGACGCTCCTCAATACTTCGGGCCAATTCTAGGCTCTGGTCGTAGTCAGTCGTACCGTTCGCCACTATAATAATGCCAATGTCTGGAACTAGACCATGGCAAAACCTACGCGTTATCTCCTCAGTGTCTGCAACTAGACCAGGAGCGAAATGACCCAGGCGACTAAACTTCGCTGTACTCGTCAACAGAATGGTTCCCCTGCTGGATGTTCTGGAATCGTAGCCCCATGGCTACCCTAACGGTGGTCGAGAAGAATTTCTTCTTGAACTGGGTCTTGAACTGATCCCAAGTGGCCTTCCCTCTCGCGAATAGCGGCTCATTCCGGAACCAAATTCCTGCCAAGTCTATCAGCAAAAATCCCGCTGCCTCGACCTGGAGGTCACGCGGCAACCTAGCTCCAAGGAACTTCCTCTCTACCGAGTTTAGCCAGTCATCTACTACTACTACTATGCCCTCAGTCCCTAGGAACTCCTTGGGGTTCAGACCCATGAAGTCCTTGATTGTCCCCGCTCTCTGCCGTAGCTCTACAGGTGGTGGGACCACAGTACGTTCCTCAGAACGCTCCATACTCTGACGGAGTAGGGTGGTCTGCTCCTGATGGGTCGTTAGGAACCCCTGGATCAAAGTGAGCAGTTGGTTCCCGTGAGTGTGATGGAAGCCTGGGTAGGTATAGTAATAGGTGGTGGTGGGAGTATCGGGTCCTGCTGGGACTGTGATGTGGAAGGTGGTGGAGGCATTTGGGTTTGTAGATTTATGGAGTGGGGAAATATGGCTGTGGAGGTGGAGGTATATCGGTCAACTGGTCAGCTGACTGGATAGGGAGTGTGCCATTCTCAGGTGTGACATACTTGGATGAGCGGGTGAGCACCATCTAATTAAATAAAAAGGACTTATAAGGACTCTTTAAAGTAAACAATCATAAATAACAAGAAAATCAAATTATAACGACAAACATGTGATGCGTTTTCCTACGTTGCAGTCCTAGTATTCCTCTAGATGTTCTAAGCATCATTCCTAATATTGTCTAATTATATTAAGTTCCTAATTGCAGGCAAGCTTGGTACAATGACGTAACCAAACAATTTAGTCAGGACCTGTATTGGTCACCACTAAAAATATGTCACGATCCGCTACCCAAATTGTTGGGCCGGGCCGAGTCATGTCCAGCCTACGCTTGAGATAAAGAATAGTAAGCTGTTCTAAAGATAACAAGATAAGACTAAAATGTGCTAACAGTTCTATATATAATAAAGAGTCATAAATGCTCCAAACACAAAAGTCATCTCATATAATAGTAAGTCCAAGTACAAGTCCGAAATGTAAAGCTGGATACAGGTCTAGTCACAAAATACATAGTCTAATACATGACTACTCTTAAAAGTCCAAAATGTAAATAGACAACTAGACGAGTTTCCCCGCAAGTACATCATCGTAAGACAAAGCCTAGTCCTCGACAGTAACTCCATAATATGAATCACAGAGCAACTCCTCCTCAGTAATAATACCAACAACATTATCCTGTCAGGACGGGAGCAAGTACTGATTCTAACAACATATAATACTGATCATGTGATGGAAAGAAATGACATATAAGGTTTATCCAGTTTTAGATACATTTTATCATGGCAATAATTAATTGTTTTAAAGTTTAAAACTGTAGTAGGTGAGTGATTAGTCAATAGGTAATCAGGATGTACAGTGGTACATATCAATTTCTGAAGTGTACATACGTACCCTTAACGGCATCGGTGTATGTCCATACACAAATGCGGGATCAGACATATGACAAAGTTACATATAGAATGTAACAGTGCTCAGTAAATACATACGGAGAAGGGGGGCATGATCACGTACACTACTAACAGTTTTTCCTTAACCCTTGTTAAACATGTGAGAGATATGAAAACTGTCCTAAGCATGGTAGAGACTGAAAGTAATACAACATGTGAAGTTTTAACTTGCTACCCCAAGGATCAGCATTTAACATGGTTGGAATTCATAGTTTATGGTTATAGCAGTATGTAAAGTTTGTATAAGTACTTGCCTTTAGCAAAGTAAAGCATCAATAAAAATGCTATAGATGTCTGGTGACTCGTCACTGTAGAAATAAATACATAAACTTAGTTTGTATACTAAGTTAAACACTAAAACACTAGTGGTGCAACACGACTTTCTGACTGGACACCTAGCCAAATGATGAATTAGCATAGGAGACCAGTGTGGGGTGACACAATACCCTAACTAACTTTCTAGGGCCTTTACACTAGTGCGGGGTGAGGTTCAATACGACTATAACTCAAAAACACAAAAATTGCAAGTCGTAATTATTCAATAAATAAATCCAACTGTATACTATGTTCCAACAATTTTTGAGATAGACAAAAAGCTCAATTTTCATAAATTAAAGTACTAAAATGATCCTTGTTAATTATAGAAATTTATACTAATTTTTTGGAATTTATAAACCCTCATCAATATTTATTAAAAATCAACAAACATATATATCCTAAAAAATGAGTTATGTTTTCCTATTTTATAAAATAACATAATTACTTACTAAATGCTGAAAAAATTATAATAAATTCTCTAAATTAACATAGTATTTAAATACAATTTTTTTTCAGATTTTTACAGCACTTAAAATATATATAAAAATTCAAAAACAGCACGTAATACTTTCTGGAAAATAATTATTATTTTTTCTATTTTGTCCATGTATTCGAAATTGAACCGAAGTCCAGATACAGGACCCAGAGCCATGAATCAAGTCCAATATGATTTGTACAGACTCTGAATGTATTAGACACAATTGGGTCCAAAAAACCATGCTAGGCTTGGACCCAATTGGTCATAATCAATAAAAAGCAGTAATTTATATACATAATATATTTTTATAGTGCTAAAATAACAAGTCACAATTTAAATAATAAAAATGACTTGTGAATTTATGCACAATAATATTTGTACAAAGTAGAATTTGAAATACATATATAAATATACAACAATATATTTATATATATATATATACAAATATAGATATTTATATATAATGGATATATATACATAACAAATATACCATATCATACATATATATATATCATATATATATATATA
>JANAVB010021600.1:22316614-22321614 GCA_029216955.1 Iris pallida
GAATGCCTCGGGTTTCTGACTTAAAAAACATACAGCACCAACAGAGCTCTGGCCGAATTCGGACCGAACTCGGGGCCGAATTTGCTAGGGTTCTCCTGGGTTTTTAAAATAAAATTTTTGTGGGACATATCCTTTTCATCAATAATTTAATATTTAATTCAAAGTTTAGTAATTTAAACTTTAAATAATATAATTAATATTATTTTATAAATTAATTTCTTTACTCAGCATCTGTTTTATATTAGCTGAAGGAGTACTGTCCCAACTAAACGGGAGTTCACGGGGGACAATTAAGTACCGCTTCGCTTCGATCGTTGTCGTGGTGACAAACAGACTCTTTGTAGGCTTGTCTCGAAAAACAGTTATGAGTATTGAATAAATTAATAAAACAAATTAATTAATATTATTAACATCTAAAATTCCTAATTCTTAACGTAAATAATTGAAACGATCTTCCGATAGATGTTTTGTGAATATGTCAGCTAATTGATTCTGTGTGTCTATGTATACAAGGTCTATATCTCCATTTTGTTGATAATCTTTAAGAAAATAATGTCGAATCTCGATATGCTTAGTACGAGAGTGACATAGTGTAGCTTTCTTTCCCAATTTTTTTAAATATTTTTATATTATTTATTTGATTTAAATAGTAATTTTTAGGATTTTATAAATAATTATTAGTTAATTATTACGGTAGATGACTTTAGCCATGGTTGAGTTTTGAAGTACCAGACGACTAGGAATCCTGGCACGGATAGTGTAGTGGCGTGCCTTGACTAGTGTATTAGCCATGCCAAGGGAGACCCAGCCATAAGTGTGTCCTAATTAGGAAATCCAGGCCAAGTTGTGTCACGACCCGCATCCGCTTTTCGGATACGAGACGTGTCCAAGCCAGCCTACGCCGCAGAGTCGGCGGTATAGAACGCTGTCAAGCCCGCAAAAAATAAATGCTCAAAATCAAAAAATATAATATTTGCTGCTTATTCACATTTCTAAGTTATTACAATATTTACAACATTTATATTTAAAGGGAAATACAATATTCTCACAATTAATGAAATGACAACTAGTTCCACTATCTAGGTCGGCCTCATCATACCCATGTCTTCCCAGTGCTAAGAGTAATCGTGGCTAAACCTAAAAAATATTAGTTTCCAGTCAGGAATGAAATAAGTACACAAACCGACGACAATACGAAAACACAATAGAATTAACAAGACTTGAAAATAGCATATAAGAGATGAAAAGTAGAAAGATACTGATGACATGGCACGGTGAAGATGTAAAGAAAAAATAAAAGACATCTACCTAGGTGTGTGTGAAATATCCGTTTCGACATGTGAACGGCTAGGGGTAAATCCGGCACACTGCACGTGTCGTGTGCAGCGGCTATTATTCAAGAATAGGCTCATGGGATAGTTCTGGGTAGTTCACATGTCTACTAAGATATTTCTCCTCCCGACTACTCCGTGTGACGAGCGTGTCAACAAGCAGCAAGATATATGTATAGACATGAAATGAAAAGACTACTATGAATCGAAAGCAATCATAAAGTGCACTTGCCTGAGGTCCTTAGCTGGTGAAACCAATAATAATATACCACTCAATGAGCCACAATCAGTCAACACATGCAGAAATCTCCAGATGTTGAAATAAATAGTACCAACATTTCAGAATAGTCGAATCAGCTAGGATTGCCTGTCATTAAGTCCAATTCTGGACACAGGAGTAAAACGATAATTTCGGGCAAAAATGATGTCCGCCGTTGGACCCGCTTTGTACGAAAAGCGTGCCAGAGTCAATGGTCTCTAAAGTCATCAAACTATATGTCTAAGGCTACGATTTTCCGATACGAACCCAATGGTATGTCCAATTTTGGATTCCGAGGGGCCATGCACAAAATCGCCCGTTGAATCGGACCGTAGGGCCCGCAAAATGGCGTTCCGATTCAACTGTCTCAGAATCGGACCAAACTTGGCATACAGGAACAGAAAAATGATAGTGTCCTGTTGGCACAAGTTTCGTCTCGATCTGAGCGTGCACGAAGTAATTGGAAAACTTGCACAGAGGCCGATACGGTGAATTTCGACGGATACGCATCCCAATTCGTCGCGCACACGCGGCCAATTTGAATTCCTCAAAGCCCACACCACCACGAAGCCGTTACGCAGCTTTCGATGCTTTCAGTTCGCGACCACGTCGCCCGGAATGGCGGGACGCACGTCATCTCGGACAAATTTTCCTATTTTCTATATTTCTGAAAATAGTTTTTTGTCAAATTTTGAAATGGTTTTAACAGTGGTTTAGTAAATGAAAAATAAAAGTAAAAGAGAGGTTTCGAACTCGTATAGGTTGTTATTGAATCGTTTCAAATGGATTTTCAAGACTGTTATTGGTTTGGCAAATAATCGCCTTCCAAACCAGCCCCGAAACTGCTATAAACAAAGCATATCGACGCTGATTTCGTCGATCTTGGGCTCGATTTTTAAGTCGGATTTGATTTGACTCACCTCGAACTATCCTATGGGCTCGAAGGGGGATAGGTTAGCTTCGTACCTGTTTAAGTAGATCGAAAAATGGTGGAGCGTGGTGGAAGAAAATCGTCACGCAACTGGAGTGTTTGCCGCTGTCCACTGTTTCGCGAGCGTGTGCGCGCGCTGCCCCCGCGCGGTCTGGCCGGCCGTCTCCGGCGTACGGCGGCGGTGCAGGGCCATCGGGCGGTGCGCCAGAGCTAGGGGGCGAGGTCAGTTAGGGTTTGGTGACGAGTAGTTAGGGTTTTCCCCTATTGCTCCTGCCGACTTTTCCTATATATACCGAAGGTGACTACATGATCCGCTCGAATTGCACTGCTATGGGGTGCCGGGTTCCCAGCTCGGGTTTGGTGGGTTTGGGATTGCTTTGTATGGCCGGCCTGGGTTTGCTGCCTTTTGGTTTTTATTTCCTATATTATTTATTAGCTATATACCTATATATATATATTTTTTTTCCTATATATATATATATATATATATATATATATATATATAATATATATATATATATATATATATATATATATATATTATATATATTTATATATATGTATATATATATATATATATATATATATATATATATATATATATATATATATATTTCTATATACATATATTTATGTATATGTACAACCTGTGTTGATACGTACCTATATACACAATTAAATACTGCATAGCCAAAAATGTATATATAATTCATTTGAATAAACGAATATTAACGATATTATTTAAGAATAATATAATGAATAGAATAAGAAGAATATTAAGAATATAATAATAATAATAATAATAATAATAATAATAATAATAATATTAAAGATAACAAAATTCAATAAAACTCGATTATAATTTATTTCTTAGTGTAAGGTCTACTTGCATAATTATGAACACATAGATTATAACATTCGTTGGACAAAATAATATAACCAATAATAATAATATTATTATATAATAATAGCCTCAATAAAATAATACTAATAATAATAATAATAATAACGAAATTCAACAAACCAATAATGGGGTATATACCACCATGCACCACCTACCAAAATGTACAAGGACTTATTTATATACAATATCATTGAATGCCAACTAATAATAATATTTATAATATTTAAATTACAATTACTTAGGAATATTCATTAAACCATTAAAATGAAAATACAACACCCTCATACCAAATTCCATCAACACGACTGTCATTGGACGTGCCGCAAGACTACATGAGATTGGGCTCAGTTCTAGTCCAGTCCGGGCTAAAATGGTAGAATCGGTTTGCCCTAAACTCAATAATATAAATAATAAATAAATAAACTTCGGTAAGGGTTAAGTCGCAACTTGGTCTGATTTTTCTACTTAGGGCGTCCCTATGGCTGGGTTTCCCCGGACATGGCTAGTACACTAGTCAAAGTACGCCACTGCACTATCCGCGCCCTGATTCCTAGTCGTCTTGTACTCCAAAACTCAGTTATGGCTAAAGTCACCTACCGTAATAATTAACTAAATAAATATTTCTAAAATTTCTAAAATCACCATTTAAATAAAATAAATAATAATAAAATATTTTAAAAATTTTGAGAAGGGGAGCTACAAGTTGTGACTTAACCTCTAAAGACATTTTAAATTATTTATTAATTATATTATTGACTTGTAGTAGACCCGGTTTGTGTCGATTTAGCTCGGATTAGACCTGGACCGAATCCAAGCCTTGGTAGTGTGAGGGCCCTGATTTTTGGGAATTATTTTTTTAGTATTTCTAATTATTAGGTTATATTATATATTTAATTATGATTATATATGTACTATTTCGTGTCTTTGATTTTTGGAGCTCAAGACATGCCCATCTCTTGAAACGTCCTTCATGAGTTTTGTAGTAGACAGGATGACCTTCAACTTGATATATTATGTCCCATCCAAACTTATTTCCTAGTATTCTTTTGACTTTGCGTAACTTCGGGTCAAATTTAGGCAATTAGATTATTTACCATAATTCCAGACCTAACTTCCCACGTGAGTTTGGGACTCGACATAAATCAAAACTATTTGACCCAATTATGGTTTTGACTCATTTTGAGCCTACGACGCACATGCTAAGAGTGTGCCACTCAATCGAGTCTCCATGAGCTATTTAATTGCGAATGGCACAAGAGACTTATTGGTTGACTCTTAGAGTTCGATTAAATTAGAAAATATATTTGGACCCTAACCTAGCCAACCCCACCTGGTAGGAAGCCATGTTAGGTTGCCATGACAGTATAATTATTTTAGATTTATTTTGGGATGTTATACAGTCAATTAGATTTAAATACAATTTTGTGTATATGATTATATTTATAATAGTCTACTATTATATATATATATGGCCTTAGTTATTGTCAAGTTTGAGATACATATCGACTAGGAATTTTAGCATAGATAGTGTAGTCGTATACTTTGACTAGTCTATTACCCATGGTAGGGAAAGTC
>JANAVB010021600.1:22326614-22526736 GCA_029216955.1 Iris pallida
CCTATCGCACGGCTTGTACGTACTGGTGGCCAGCCAATCACGCACTTTCGTGTCCTACATACGACACACAACTTCGTGTTTACAACGTGTCAAGGCCAATGAATGCAACACTCAAGGTGGTCCCTTAAATCTAGGTTTAATTTGTAAGAAAAATAATACACAGCAGGTAATATAAATGAACAGTAAGTTCTAACAGTTATGCCATGTATCATAGTTTATTTTGCATAAAGAAAATAAATAATACATGAAATATGAGCTAAAATAATTAAACAGCAAATGGCAAGGCGTCTTGCCTGATAGGGTGCCTGGTGTGCTGCGATGATCAAGATGGCACAAACTATGACTTCGGTGCAACAACTATACAAGGGGACCTCGGATGACGGCACGGATAGTTCCATCGGGTCCAGGATGGTCAACTTAGTTAGGGTGGACATAAGGTAGTCTCGAAATGGGCAAAGGAATAGGAATAATAGGACTGGTTTTGGACAGAAAAAATTCAAGGAATTAATGGATAAATATTATATGATATAGAAAACTATTTATAATCTCTCAAAATATATATTCTATGAGTTTAGATAAATACTTGAAAATAGTTATATAAAAATTTCTGTAAGTATATTTTGTTAGTCCAAAATACCTTTAAGTTAATTAGGTTGAAAATCATAAAGGTAGGATTTTTCGTAGAAATCTATTAAAAAATATTTTTCAAATAATAAAAATCTAGGAAAATATCTCCAAATCATATTCTAAAATGATAACTTAAAAATAATAATAATTAAACTAATAACCATAATACCTAATATTCATAACTAAATTTTTAATAAATAAAAAATAATGATAGTAATCATAATAATAATGCCCACATACTGCTTTACTAGTAGTAGTTGTTAAAATAATTATAATAATAACAATTCCAAAAATACTAATGATATATTTACATATACAGTTAATAATTACATTCCTAAAATAATAATAATAATAATAATAATAATAATGATGATAATAATAAAAACCTTTTAAAATCTATAAGACAACCTTCTTAATAATGATAATAATATAATACTGATAATAAATTATAATAGTAATAATAATAATAATAATAATAATAATAATAATAACTAAAAATATCTGCAGCTAACAGAGAGCTGCTGCTCTACTGTTCTTCTCTCAAAAAAACTAAAAATAGAAGGGGATGAAAGGAGAGGCGATGGAAATGAGGGGTTCGTCGCCGGAAAACGGGGAGCGGCGAGGAGTGGGAGGCTCGGCGCGCTGGGGAGTAGATCGAGTGGGAGGGGCGGTCGAAGAGGAGGGAAGAGAGAGGTCGTGAGAGCGGTCGGGAGCGGCCAGCTGCGGATGAGTGCGCGCAGCGGCGGAGGGTTTTGCGGGCGGCAGCCGGGGCGAAAGGGGGTCCGGCCAGGGAACGATCGGAGTTCCGGCGGTGAGGGTTTGGCCAAGGCGGAGGAGGCGGTTTCGATCGGTGGCGGCGGGAGGCGGAGGGAGAGGCGACCGGCGGAAGTGAGGGGTTTCGGTCGACGGACGGTGAGGGTCCGAGCAGAGGGCGAGGAGCTGGACGGTCGGTTGGCGGCGGAAGCTGCGGTCGGCGGGGGAGTAGGCCGGCGGATCAGAGGGTTCCGGCGGAGGGCGAGGAAGTGGGGGTTTTGGTCGGCTGACGGAGAGCGGCAAATGCGACGGCTCGTCGTCCTGCGGGGAGGCGCGCGACAGGGCTTCGCCTGAAGGGGCGGCTCACCGGCGGACGAAGGGGTCGGGATCAGGTGAGTATTTTCTTTGGTCGATTCTCATTGGGTTTCGGGCTGTGGATTCACTGCGGGAACTCGTCGAAAATGGGGCGGACGCGGGGACTTGACTGGAGAGAGTGGATCCCGGTGGTGGTTGGCGGTGGTCCTGGTTATGGTGTTGGTGATGTTCGTGGAGAAGGCGACGGTAAGGCGGCGAGGGGGAAAATGGCTGTGGTCTTTGGCGGATAGGGTGGTAGGTTGTGTCGATTAGGCTGAGACGGCCGGGTCTTGGTAGGGGTGATGGTGGTGTAGGCGGGCCTGTCGGTTGATGGCCGGGTAGCGAGGTCGAGACGGAGAGGATGGCTCTAAGTGGGGTGGTATGACGATGAGGGCTGTGTTGGTGTCATTAGGTTTAGGATTAGGGTTTTGAGTTTAGATGAGTCGTGTCGGGTGTGTCTGACACGACGGGGACGGAGGTTCGGATCTGTCGGACCCGGGGTGGAGGAATGTACTTGTACAATGAAAACATATAGTGGATGGGACACGGACACGGTCATGGACACGATGCACTCACTTTTGTGGTGGAAAATTTTAGAGAAATAATGAATGATGAAAATTGAAAGAGTACCTGCCTATTTATAGGATGTGGGAATTCCCAATTGGATAGGAATATGAATTATTTAAAACCCAAAGTAGATAATTCATGTATTAATTTAAAATCAATCAAATCCAAATCCAAATCCAATTAAATCTAATTTAATTCCCTTAGTTTAAAATCAAATCAATAATTCAAACTTCAATTATTTAACTATTTAAATAAATCCAAAAATTAAATCAAGATTTAAATGGCCACAATGACTTCCAAATATATTTTTCAAAATACCAATAATAATAATTTCGAAAATCATAATTATTTTTAAATACCTTTTTAAATAATAAAATATTTATATTAATAAATCTAGAAAATTACATTTTTATTTAAAATAATCTAGCAACATATTTATGAAATATATGTATGAACGAATAATATTATTTATTCTAATTGAAAGGCTTTTCATAAATAAAATTATAATTTTAGGAAATTTTGATAGCTAAATTAAATATTACATATATTATTTTGAAACTATAAAATAGAAAAAAAATGTTTTTCTAAAAATATCTACGCTCGCACATATTCGCACTCGTCGAGCAATTTCGAAAAATAAAATTTTCGTACACGACATACAATACGACTACGTAAAATACAAAATTTTAAGTCAGTACAAAAAAAAGTAGAAATTTTAGGGGTTTTACATCCTACCCAACTTAAAAGAATTTCGTCCTCGAAATTAAGAATTAGTAGGGGGTGAGAGGACACAAGGGGGTATCAATGGGGATCCAATGATGACAACGTTTTCATAAAATCATGTCGTAAGAAATCGCGTTCTAGATCGTAGAAAAAAAAAACAATACGGTATGGTCATAATCGATATAAAGGCTTAGAGGAAGTTATAGTACAACGCTTTTGTTCTTCTAAAATAGGTAAAGGCGAAAGCAATATAGAGTTCGAAGAAGGCGTTATCGAATACGAATACGTGATTCAAAGACGATCGAATAATTTCAAAAGAATCGTCAAGGCAGTCGTGGATGGGATTGTAAGTGCCAAGTTTAGTTATGTCCCCATCCACGTAGAGTTATAGACAAAAGTGAACCGAAGTGCACTTGGTTGATCAGACCATCATGCACCGGTTCTGATTAGACAATATGTTAGTGAGCGGCCGCTCAATAGCATAAGTCATGAACAAACTCGATAAATGGATGAGTTTGCAAAATTAGATTATAGTTGCAACATTAGTCAAAGTGGTAAAAACATAGGCACGAGAGATTTAGATTAAAAGAAGGTAGAGTGATTCTAAGTCATACCGTTGTCCTATAGTCTTTTTGTCCAAGTCCTTGGTTGGCTAGAGGGGTTAGGTCCTTTAGATTCTAGGATCTAAATAAGCTTGCTAATATAGGTCACTAGGTCAAAGGGGTTGCTAGGTCATAAGGTAGTCTACCCAACTTAAAGAACTAAACTAATGGTATTTTGGGACAACTAACTAGTAGGGTCAATCTCTAGCAAACACGAAGGAAAGATAAGAATAGGGATGGAAGGAAGCAAGCAAGATGCAATTGATGAGTCAAACGGTAGATAAAGTCAAGGAAAGAGGTCAAGTATGTGGATGAGATCCTAGATTTCTAATCCTATACGCAGGCTTGCTTGGTACGGTAAAGTAACCAAACAATTTATCTTGACCTGCATGGGCCACCACAAAAACATGTAACGTCCCAGTCCCAAAATACGAAGGACTAGGAACGTAGACATGTCAGCAGTATTCATACGAAGTATACTCCAATATATGGAAGCCTCGTATAAATACATAAGCTGTAAAATACAGTAGAACCATAACTAATCTCATCCACACAGAATAAATAAATAAAAGATCATATAATAATAATGAATTTGTCTTGATACAATATGTTGGGCGGAGACAAATCCACTACCAACAAAATAAGGAAAAGTACATGATAGAAAAAATAATTTTGGCGAGCGGAGTGAAGACGATCCAAGTGCATCATCCTCGAAAAATAGCAATGAACACGGCTAGAGCTAAAGCACCTGCGAAAGACAATAGCACATACCTGGCGAGATAACCAGGTCCTCAGAGGGACGTAACAAGACACATAATATCATGCCATATAAACTGAATAAATACTGCTCAAATAAATAAGTAAATCGAATTATAACATGTTCCAATACGCACCTACTGAACGAGCGTACCATCCCCCCAACCAAACAAGGACAGGAGATGGTAAACTAATTCACGGTAACGTATCTTCCCATGCTATGAATCCAATATGGTATCCGGACCCCAACAAGGGTCAATACCTTCTCATCGAAGTAGTAAGTCACACCTACAACCAAACAAGGACAAGATGTGACGAACTAATCCGCGACAAGTTATTATTCCAAGCCACGGTCAGATACAAGTACCCAAACCAAAAGTACTCGTACCTAACGGATAAAGGTAGCCTACCGTTCTAAGTGATGTAGTTAAGAACAATCCTTCCTACGCATGGGCCCTGGCTGAATAGGATCGGCATAGTCCCCTCTTGGGCACCAGAGGCCCCATTAGTAAGAGCATGACATTCCACAGAATCGTCAGTGGCCGTCAGTAATCATGGGTCATCTGACCCGCGTCTCCGACGGAGCTCACGGGTTACAAAAGGGAAAGTGCATCGAAGCCCATACGCTAAGGAATTGTCCTTCCCGCCCAATGCCTACTGTGTTGTATCCACAACACAAACCACTATAACCGCTAAGTCAAACTAGCATGCAATCTCTATTAGCGGTTATTCCTATCGCACGGCTTGTACGTACTGGTGGCCAGTCAATCATGCACTTCCGTGTCCTACATGCGACACACAACTTCGTGTTTGCAACGTGTCAAGGCCAATGAATGCAACACTCAAGGTGGTCCCTTAAATCTAGGTTTAATTTGTAAGAAAAATAATACACAGCAGATAATATAAATGAACAGTAAGTTCTAACAGTTATGCCATGTATCACAGTTTATTTTGCATAAAGAAAATAAATAATGCATGAAATATGAGCTAAAATAATTAAACAGCAAATGGCAAGGTGTCTTGCCTGATAGGGCGCCTGGTGTGCTGCGATGATCAAGATGGCACAAACTGTGACTTCGGTGCAACAACTATACAAGGGAACCTCGGATGACGGCACGGACAGTTCCATCGGGTCCAGGATGGTCAACTTAGTTAGGGTGGACATAAGGTAGTCTCGAAATGGGCAAAGGAATAGGAATAATAGGACTGGTTTTGGACAGGGAAAAATTCAAGGAATTAATGGATAAATATTATATGATATAGAAAACTATTTATAATCTCTCAAAATATATATTCTATGAGTTTAGATAAATACTTGAAAATAGTTATATAAAAATTTCTGTAAGTATATTTTGTTAGTCCAAAATACCTTTAAGTTAATTAGGTTGAAAATCATAAAGGTAGGATTTTTCGTAGAAATCTATTAAAAAATATTTTTCAAATAATAAAAATCTAGGAAAATATCTCCAAATTATATTCTAAAATGATAACTTAAAAATAATAATAATTAAACTAATAACCATAATACCTAATATTCATAACTAAATTTTTAATAAATAAAAAATAATGATAGTAATCATAATAATAATGCCCACATACTGCTTTACTAGTAGTAGTTGTTAAAATAATTATAATAATAACAATTCCAAAATACTAATGATATATTTACATATACAGTTCATAATTACATTCCTAAAATAATAATAATAATAATAATGATGATGATAATAATAAAAACCTTTTAAAATCTATAAGACAACCTTCTTAATAATGATAATAATATAATACTGATAATAAATTATAATAGTAATAATAATAATAATAATAATAATAATAACTAAAAATATCTGCAGCTAACAGAGAGCTGCTGCTCTACTGTTCTTCTCTAAAAAATAACTAAAAATAGAAGGGGATGAAAGGAGAGGCGATGGGAATGAGGGGTTCGTCGCCGGAAAACGGGGAGCGGCGAGGAGTGGGAGGCTCGGCGCACTGGGGAGTAGATTGAGTGGGAGGGGCGGTCGAAGAGGAGGGAAGAGAGAGGTCGTGAGAGCGGTCGGGAGCGGCCAGCTGCGGATGAGTGCGCGCAGCGGCGGAGGGTTTGGCGGGCGGCAGCCGGGGCGAAAGGGGGTCCGGCCAGGGAACGATCGGGGTTCCGGCGGTGAGGGTTTGGCCAAGGCGGAGGAGGCGGTTTCGATCGGTGGCGGCGGGAGGCGGAGGGAGAGGCGACCGGCGGAAGTGAGGGGTTTCGGTCGACGGACGGTGAGGGTCCGAGCGGAGGGCGAGGAGCTGGACGGTCGGTTGGCGGCGGAAGCTGCGGTCGGCGGGGGAGTAGGCCGACGGATCAGAGGGTTCCGGCGGAGGGCGAGGAAGCGGGGGTTTTGGTCGGCTGACGGAGAGCGGTAAGCGCGGCGGCTCGCCGTCCTGCGGGGAGGCGCGGGACAGGGCTTCGCCTGAAGGGGCGGCTCACCGGCGGACGAAGGGGTCGGGATCAGGTGAGTATTTTCTTTGGTCGATTCTCATTGGGTTTTGGGCTGCGGATTCACTGCGGGAACTCACCAAAAATGGGGCGGACGCGGGGACTCGACTGGAGAGAGTGGATCCCGGTGGTGGTTGGCGGTGGTCCTGGTTATGGTGTTGGTGATGTTCGTGGAGAAGGCGACGGTAAGGCGGCGAGGGGGAAAATGGCTGTGGTCTTTGGCGGATAGGGTGGTAGGTTGTGACGATTAGGCTGGGACGGCCGGGTCTTGGTAGGGGTGTTGGTGGTGTAGGCGGGGCTGTCGGTTGATGGCCGGGTAGCGAGGTCGAGACGGGAAGGATGGGTCTAAGTAGGGTGGTCTGACGAGGAGGGCTGTGTTGGTGTCGTTAGGTTTAGGATTAGGGTTTTGAGTTTAGATGAGTCCTGTCGGGTGTGTCCGACACGACGGGGACGGAGGTTCGGATCTGTCGGACCCGGGGTGGAGGAATGTACTTGTACAATGAAAACATATAGTGGATGGGACACGGACACGGTCATGGACACGATGCACTCACTTTTGTGGTGGAAAATTTTAGAGAAATAATGAATGATGAAAATTGGAGGAGTACCTGTCTATTTATAGGATATGGGAATTCCCAATTGGATAGGAATATGAATTATTTAAAACCCAAAGTAGATAATTCATGTATTAATTTAAAATCAATCAAATCAAATCCAAATCCAAATCCAATTAAATCTAATTTAATTCCCTTAGTTTAAAATCAAATCAATAATTCAAACTTCAATTATTTAACTATTTAAATAAATCCAAAAATTAAATCAAGATTTAAATGGCCACAATGACTTCCAAATATATTTTTCAAAATACCAATAATAATAATTTCAAAAATCATAATTATTTTTAAATACCTTTTTAAATAATAAAATATTTATATTAATAAATCTAGAAAATTACATTTTTATTTAAAATAATCTAGCAACATATTTATGAAATATATGTATGAACGAATAATATTATTTATTCTAATTGAAAGGCTTTTCATAAATAAAATTATAATTTTAGGAAATTTTGATAGCTAAATTAAATATTACATATATTATTTTGAAACTATAAAATAGAAAAAAAAATGTTTTTCTAAAAATATGTACGCTCCCACATATTCGCATTCGTCGAGCAATTTCAAAAAATAAAATTTTCGTACACGACATACAATACGACTACGTAAAATACAAAATTTTAAATCAGTACAAAAAAAAAGAGAAATTTTAGGGGTTTTACAATATGTATATATATACATAGGTATTTGTGTGTGTATATATGTATATACACTAGTAGATAAATAAGAGAGCAGCTGCAACCTCTCAGCCCGGCTCAGCCCATCTCAGCCAGGCTCGCACAGTGCCAACCCAATCAAAGTCCCCACAGGCCTGAGCCCAGCCCAGCTCCCCACATAGCAAACCCGAGCAACAAACCCAGCCTGTTCGGCTAATCCCAATCCCAGAACCGGTCCAGCCCAAAGGCCGGCCTACAGTACGCTTTCTTTCTCCGAACTCTGTTTTAACAGAGTGTGTATATATATAGTATTCACCGAGAGAGGGGAGAAGAATTCAATAAAAATCCTAATACAAACCACCGACATCACCACCTCAAGTGCGCGCGCACCCAGCCACCCTAGACGTGCGTCGCCGCTGCCACGACCGCCGGACGGCGAGGCCGTCGGCCACAGAGCGTCAAACAGAGGGATTAGCAGCAGCTGCAGCAGTATCCGACCCACCCTCACTTTGCAGGTGAAGTTCTCCTCCCACACTTATTCGTTTTATGATCTGTAAAGTGTTTTAGAAAGCCTGTATAACCCTCTAGGATTTTCGGTAATTAGGTTCGAGTTTTATCGAGGTTTCAAGTCGAGAAATAGATAGGAAAATCACGAAAGAACTGTCCGGATTCGAAACAGAGAACCAGTCCAATCATCCATATTGGAAGCCAGTTTTTGAACTATATATTAGGGTTTTTGAAAGTTTAATTGGACTCAGTTAAAGACAACCTAAATGAGATTAAAACGCAACTGGTAATTCTTATTTTCAATTGGTATACATGAAGTTATTCAATGTTAAAGTGGGAGAAAAATCTGTCTTTTAAAACTGTAGAAATTTAGAAAAACCCTTCGATACGACGTGCGTCCCGCCAAATTGGGCGACGTGGTCGCACACCATAAGCATTGAAAGGCGCGTATGAATATTGCGGACGTGTGGGCTTTGACAAAATTTAAAATGGTCGCGTGTGCGCGACGAATTTGATACGTATCTGTCAAAATTCACCGTATCGACAACTTTGCACAAACTCCAATTACTTTGTGCATGTTCGTTAGATCGAGACGAAACTTGCGCCAACAGGACCGTATCATTTTTCTGGTCCTGTATGCCAACTTTGGTCCAATTTTGAGACAGTTGATCGAATTACCGTTTTGCGGGCCCCACAATCTGATTCAACGGACGATTTTGTGCACGGCCCACCGGATTCCACAATTAGAAATACCGTTGGGTTCGTATTATCAAAACGAATACATAGACATATAGTTTGATGGCTTTAGAGACCATTGACTCTAGCACGCTTTTCGGTATAAAGCGGGTCCAACGGCAGACACTATTTTGACCCGAAATTACCGTTTTACCCCTGTGTCCCGAATGGGACTTAAGAACAGGCAATCCTAGCTAATTTGACTATTTTGAAAATGTTGGTAATGTTTATTTCAGCTTTCAGAGACAGTTGTGATGATTTGGTCTTTATGGCTTATCAGTTGGCTATATTTTTGTTGGATCTGTATGCAACCTCCAGGCAAAAATACCTTGCCTTCCTGTATAGTTTTATTTATATATATTATATTTCATTTCCCAGTTTTGTTTATTATGGACATGTGCTTTCCTTATTATATTCTATCGAGCTGTTTTCATTGCATATAGCTGTGTTCATGTTTGGTCCTGTGGTTCATACTTGGAGTTTCTCACTAGTACCTTGCTTGAGTCGTGTCATAGAACAAGTGTGTGTAGTGAACTGCTAAATCCTTGACTATCATTTTACCCAACCAGAGAGTTCACACTTGGGACGAGGTTTGATCCGTTGCACCAGAGAGTCCACACTCGGGACGAGGGTGTTTGTTTCCTTGGCACCAGAGGGTCCACTCGGGACGAGGGTGTTGTCTTGATCTGTTTACATCAAAGAGTTCATTCGGGACGAGGATGTTGACTTATACTTGCATCAGAGAGTCCACTCGGGACGAGGATGTTGACTTATACTTGCATCAGAGAGTCCACTCGGGACGAGGATGTTGACTTATACTTGCACCAGAGAGTCTACACTCGGGACGAGAGTGCCTTGCCGTGAACTAACCAAAGAGTCCACACTCGGGACAAGGGTTAGTGATTAGAACTAACTAGAGAGTCCACACTCGGGACGAGGGTTAGTGATTAGTTCAGACCTGCGAGTCCACTCGGGGCGAGGGTATGGTTCTTTCATTGATCTCGTGTTCATTGTTCACTCGGCAGTTCATTTATACGTAGTTGTTCTAGTGTTCGTGTTCGTGTTTGGGTTCGTAGTCATTTGTCATGTTCCTGTCTTTTCTTGTTTATTTCTTGCGTATGATAAAACTGCTAGATAGGCATGTTTTTATGTATCTTGCTATATCCTCTGAGGACCTGATGATCTCTTCAGGTTAGTGATTGCGTGGAGTTAGTTAGCAGTTCTGGATGGCGAATGATTATGACACTTGTGGGTTTCAGATGATTACAATATTGCTTGTGAGATTCAGGTATTTGTCAGTGATATTGCATTGTTATCCTCTCGTGCTTTTCTTTCAGTATCATGCGATATCCTATTTATTGATTCAGTTTATAGACTCTTGTTATATTCCTTGGAGTCTTATCGGACATTTATGCTAGTGGGCTGCAGACCATGACCCATAGTGTTCATTCATGTTTCGTATACTTATTGTGGATTTGAGATATAGATTACATTGCCAAGATTTGGCAGTAGACCATAGCCTTGACAGCGTTTACGTATTCGGGTCGGGCCAGAGTTCGCTCTACGTAGCTGGCTTGCTCACGAGCTTGCGTCCGAAAAGCGGGTACGGGTCATGACTAGTTTTTTGGTGGCCCATGCAGGTCAGAGCATATCGTACCGATTACGTAACTGTACTGGTACGAGCCTGCGACTATGACTAAACCCTTAGATATCTCAATCCACTCTGTCTTGAAAATTCTTTCAAAAATTTCTCTACCGCCTTTAAAATCTCGTATTCATTCTCAATTATTCTCCCTTGCCCTCCCGTACCATTGATTCTCGTCCCTTCCTATTTCAGGGTGACAAATGATCGTGTTGTCTAGAATTCATCAGAAATTCTTAAATTATAGTATAATATTGTATGATTATTGAGTTTTGGTTGTTTATAGAAATGAAGGATTGTAGTTGTCATATGCCTAGATATCTGTCGGTAGAATTATTAGCCACTAGTTAGAAGGTTATAAGATTTTAGTGACCGTGTTTTAAGGAATAGTGTGACCAAAGGTGGGTAGAAGTCCTCGAAGTTTCATGGGTACAAAATGGCTAGGAGAAAGATATAAACTATTTTTGGAGGAATTAAAATTTGAGGAGATTAAGGTAATAGTGGACTTCTTTTTGAATTTTAAGGAATAGTTATGAATTAGAATTTCGAGGACGAAATTATTTTAAGGTAGGTAGATTTGTAGCTTCCCTTCCCGAAATTCTTTTTAAATATTTTTATATTATTTATTTGATTTAAATGGTGAATTTTAGGATTTTATAAATAATTACTAGTTAATTATTACGGTAGATGACTTTAACCATAGTTGAGTTTTGAAGTACTAGACGACTCAGAATCATAGCATGGTTAGTGCAGTGGCGTGCCTTGACTAGTGTATTAGCCATGCCAAGGGAGACCCAGCCATAAGTGTGTCCTAACTAGGAAAACCAGGCCAAGTTGCGACTTAGCCTCTAAAGACATTTTAAATTATTTATTGTAGTAGACCCGGTTTGTGTCGATTTAGCTCGGACTAGACCAGAACCGAATCCAAGCCTTGGTAGGTATGTAGTAAGACCAAAGATGACCATGTAGGCATATTTTATGTGTGTACAAATATCTCCTAAATTATTTTAGGTATTGATGTACATTTTTAACTATTTGAATATTTGTACAAAATTGGTATTTTTATTATTAAATATTATTTTACAATATTTGTACAATTTTCTGGACCCGGATAAAGGTGAATAGTATAGATTCACCAAACCACTATTTAATTATTTTATTATTATTTTATTATTTTGTGGTGATTAAATAAATATATTTATTACTATTAGATATTATTAATATTGATTATATTTAAAATATTGTATTATCTGTATGAAATTTCTGGTATATAAATATATATTATATATATGGATAAATACCAGGATATATATATTGATTATAAGGGCATGTAAATATATTTATAATTTATTAATATATATACATATATATATATATATATATGTTATGTATATATATATATATATGTGTGTATGTGTATTTATATATAAATATATATTATAAATATATATTATAAATATATATTATAAATATATGTATATGTGTGTGTGTGTGTGTGTGTGTGTGTGTGTGTGTGTGTGTGTGTGTGTGTGTGTGTGTGTGTGTGTATATATATATATATAGGTATTTGTGTGTGTATATATGTATATATACACTAATAGATAAATAAGAGAACAGCTGCAACCTCTCAGCCCGGCTCAGCCCATCTGAGCCGGGCCCGCTCAGTGCCAACCCAATCAAAGTCCCCACAGGCCAGAGCCCAGCCCAGCTCCCCACATAGAAAACCCAAGCAGCAAACCCAGCCAGTTCGGCTAATCCCAAGCCCAGAACCGGCCCAGCCCAAAGGCCGACCTACAGTACGCTTCCTTCCTCCGAACTCTGTTTTAACAGAGTGTGTATATATATATTATTCACTGAGAGAGTGGAGAGGAATTCAATAAAAACCCTAATGCAAACCACCGGTGCCACCACCTCTAGTGCGCGTGCCCCCAGCCACCCTAGACGCGCGTCGTCACCGCCATGACCTTCGGACGGTGAGGCCGTCGGCCACAGAGCGTCAAACAGATGGATTAACAGCAGCAGCAGCAGTATCCGACCCCCCTCACTTTGCAGGTGAAGTTTTCCTCCCACACTTATTCATTTTACGATCTGTAAAGTGTTTTAGAAAGCCTGTATAACCCTCTAGGATTCCCGACAATTAGGTTCGAGTTTCATCGGGGTTTCAAGTCGAGAAATCGATGGGAAAATCCCGAAAGAACTGTTCGGATTCGAAACAGAGAACCAATCCAATCATCCATATTGGAAGCCAGTTTTCGAACTATATAATAGGGTTTTCGAAAGTTTAATTGGACACAGTTAAAGACAACCTAAACAAGATTAAAATGCAAGTGGTAGTTCTTATTTTCAATTGCTATACATGAATTTATTCAATGTTAAAGGTGGGAGAAAATATGTCTTTAAAACTGTAGAAATTTAGAAAAAAACCTTCGATACGACGTGCGTCCCACCAAACCGGGCGACGTGGTCGCACATCGTAAGCATCAAAAGGTGTGTACGGATATTGCAGACATGTGGGCTTTGACGGAATTCAAATTGGTCGCGTGTGCACGACGAATTTGATGTGTATCTGTCAAAATTCACCGTATCGACCACTTTGCACAAACTCTAATTACTTTGTGCACGTTCGTTAGATTGAGACAAAACTTGTGCCAACAGGACCGTATCATTTTTCTGGTCCTGTATGCCAAGTTTGGTCCAATTCTGAGACAGTTGATCGGATCACCGTTTTGCGGGCGCTACGATCCGATTCAATGGACGATTTTGTGTACGGCCCACCAAAATCCATAATTGAACATACTGTTGGGTTCGTATCATCAAAACAAATTCATAGACATGTAGTTTGATGACTTTAGAGACCATTGACTCTGCTACGCTTTTCGGTGCAAAGCGGGTCCAATGGCGGACACCGTTTTGACCCAAAATTAACGTTTTACCCCTGTGTCTAGAATGGGACTTAAGGACAGGCAATCCTAGCTAATTTGACTATTCTAAAATTGTTTGTAATATTTATTTCAGCTTTCGGAGACAGTTGTGATGATTTGGACTTTATGGCTTATCAGTTGGCTATATTTTTGTTGGATCTGCATGCAATCTCCAGGCAAGTATACCTTGTCTTTCTCTACAGTTCTATTTATATGTATTGTATTTCATTTCCTAATTTTGATTATTATGGACAGGAGCTTTTCGTATTATATTCTGTCGAGCTGTTTTTATTGCATATAGCCGTGTTCATGTTTGGTCCTGTGGTTCATACTTGGAGTTTCTCACCAGTACCTTGCTTGAGTCGTGTCATAGAACAAGTGCGTGTAGTGAACTGCTAAATCCTTGACTATCATTTTACCCAACCAGAGAGTCCACACTCGGGACGAGGGTTGATCCGTTGTACCAGAGAGTCCACACTCGGGACGAAGGTGTTTGTTTCCTTGGCACCAGAGAGTCCACTCGGGACGAGGGTGTTGTCTTGATCTGTTTACATCAGAGAGTCCACTCGGGACGAGGATGTTGACTTATACTTGCATCAGAGAGTCCACTCGGGACGATGATGTTGACTTATACTTGCATCAGAGAGTCCACTCGGGACGAGGATGTTGACTTATACTTGCACCAGAGAGTCCACACTCAGGACGAGGGTACCTTGCCATGAACTAACCAGAGAGTCCACACTCGGGACGAGGGTTAGTGATTAGAACTAACCAGAGAGTCCACACTCGTGACGATGGTTAGTGATTAGTTCAGACCTGCGAGTCAACTCGGGGCGAGGGTTTGGTTCTTCTATTGATCTCCTGTTTATTGTTCACTCAGCAGTTCATTTATACATAGTTGTTCTAGTGTTCATGTTCGGGTTCGTAGTCATTTGTCGTGTTCCTGTTTTTTCTTGTTTATTTTCTTGCGTATAATAAAACTGCTAGATAGGCATATTTTTATGTATCTTACTATGTCCTCTGAGAACCTAATGATCTCTTCAGGTTAGTGATTGCATGGAGTTAGTTAGCAGTTCTGGATGGCGGATAATTATGACACTTGTTGGTTTCAGATGATTACAATATTGCTTGTGAGATTCAGGTATTTGTCAGTGATATTATATTGTTATCCTCTCATGCTTTTCTTTCAGTATCATGCGACATCCTATTTAATGATTCAGTTTATAGACTCTTGTTATATTCCTTAGAATCTTATCGAACATTTATGCTAGTGGGCTACAGATCACGACCCATAGTGTTCATTCATGTTTCATATACTTATTGTGGATTTGAGATATAGATTACATTGCCATGATTTGGCAGTAGACCATAGCCTTCAAAGCATTTACGTATTCGAGTCAGGCCGGAGTTCGTTCGATACGTAGCTGGCTTGCTCACGAGCTCGCGTCCGAAAAACGGGTACGGGTCATGACAAGTTTTTTTGTTGGCCCATGTAGGTCAGAGCATATCGCGTCGGTTACATAATTGTACTGGTACGAGCCTGCGACTATGACTAAACTCTTAGATATCTCAATCCACTCTGCCTTGAAAATTCTCTTAGAAATTTCTCTACCGTCGTTGAAATCTCGTATTCATTCTCAATTATTCTCCCCTGCCCTCCCGTACCATTGATTATCGTCCCTTCCTATTTCAGGGTGACGAATGATCGTGTTGTCTAGAATTTATCAGAAATTCTTAAATTATAGCATAATATTGCATGATTATTGTGTTTTGGTTGTTTATAGATATGAAGGATTGTAGTTGCCATATGCCTAGATATCTGCCGGTAGAATTATTAACCACTAGTTAGAAGGTTATAAGATTTTAGTGACCGTGTTTTGAGGAGTAGTGCGACCAAAGGTGGGTAGAAGTCCTCGAAGTTTTATGGGTACAAAATGGCTAGGAGAAAGATATAAACTATTTTTGGAGGATTTAAAATTTGAGGAGATTAAGGTAATAGTGGACTTCCTTTTGAATTTTAAGGAATATTTATGAATTAGAATTTCGAGGACGAAATTATTTTAAGGTGGGTAGATTTGTAGCTTCCCTTCCCGAATTTTTTAAATATTTTTATATTATTTATTTGATTTAAATGGTGATTTTTAGGATTTTATAATAATTATTAGTTAATTATTGTGGTAGATGACTTTAGCCATGGTTGAGTTTTGAAGTACCAAACGACTAGGAATCATGGCACGGATAGTGTAGTAGTGGCGTGCCTTGACTAGTGTACTAGACATGCCAAGGGAGACCCAGCCATAAGTGTGTCCTAACTAGAAAAACCAGGCCAAGTTGCGACTTAACCTCTAAATACATTTTAAATTATTTATTAATTATATTATTGACTTGTAGTAGACCCGGTTTGTGTCGATTTAGCTCGGACTAGACCTGAACCGAATCCAAGCCTTGGTAGGTATGTAGTGAGACCAAAGATGACCATGTAGGCATATTTTATGTGTGTGCAAATATCTCCTAAATTATTTTAGGTATTGATGTACATTTTTTAACTATTTGAATATTTGTACAAAATTGGTATTTTTATTATTAAATATTGTTTTACTATATTTGTATAATTTTTTGGACCCGGATAAAGGTGAATAGTATGGATTCACCAAACCACCATTTAATTATTTTATTATAATTTTATTATTTTTTGGTGATTAAATAAATATATTTATTACTATTAAATATTATTAATATTGAATATATTTAAAATATTGTATTGTCTGTATGGAATTTGTGGTATATAAATATATATTATATATATGGATAAATACCAGGATATATATATATTGATTATAAGGGCATGTAAATATATTTATAGTTTATTAATATATATACATATATATATATATATATGTTATGTATATATATATATATATATGTGTGTCTGTGTATTTATATATAGATATATATTATAAATATATGTATATGTGTGTGTGCATGTGTGTGTGTGTGTGTGTGTGTGTGTGTGTGTGTGTGTGTGTGTGTGTGTGTGTATAGGTATTTGTGAGTGTATATATGTATATATACACTAATAGATAAATAAGAGAGCAGTTGCAACCTCTCAGCCCGGCTCAGCCAGGCCCGCACAGTGCCAACCCAATCAAAGTCCCCACAGGCCAGAGCCCAGCCCAGCTCCCCACATAGCAAACCCGAGCAGCAAACCCAGCCAGTTCGGCTAATCCCAAGCCCAGAACCGGCCCAGCCCAAAGGCCGGCCTATAGTACGCTTCCTTCCCCCGAACTCTGTTTTAACAGAGTGTGTATATATATAGTATTCACCGATGGAGGGGAGAGGAATTCAATAAAAACCCTAATGCAAACCACCGACGCCACCACCTCGAGTGCGCGTGCCCCCAGCCACCCTAGACGTGCGTCGCCGCTGCCACGACCGTCGGACGGTGAGGCCGTCGGCCACAGAGCGTCAAATAGAGGGATTAGCAGCAGCAGCAGCAGTATCCGACCCTCCTTCACTTTGCAGGTTGAGTTCTCCTCCCACACTTATTTGTTTTACAATCTGTAAAGTGTTTTAGAAAGCCTGTATAACCCTCTAGGATTCCCGGCAATTAGGTTCGAGTTTCATCGAGGTTTCAAGTCGGGAAAACGATGGAAAAACCCCGAAAGAACTGTTCGGATTCGAAATAGAGAACCAGTCCAATCATCCATATTGGAAGCTAGTTTTCGAACTATATATTAGGGTTTTTGAAAGTTTTATTGGACACAGTTAAAGACAACCTAAACGAGATTAAAACACAACTGGTAGTTCCTATTTTCAATTGGTATACATGAAGTTATTCAATGTTAAAGGTGGGAGAAAAATATGTCTTTAAAACTGTAGAAATTTAGAAAAACCCTTCGATACGACGTTCGTTCCGCCAAATCAGGCGACGTGGTCACGCACTGTAAGCATCGAAAGATGCATACGGATATTGCGGACGTGTGGGCTTTGACGGAATTCAAATTGGTCGCGTGTGCGCGACGAATTTGATGCGTATCCGTCAAAATTCACCGTATCGATCACTTTGCACAAACTTCAATTACTTTGTGCACGTTCGTCAGATGGAGACAAAATTTGCGCCAACAGGACCATATCATTTTTCTGGTCCTGTATGCCAAGTTTGGTCCAATTCTGAGACAGTTGATCGGATCGTCGTTTTGCGGGTCCCACGATCCGATTCAACGATCGATTTTGTGTACGGCCTACCGAAATCCACAATTGGACATACTGTTGGGTTTGTATCATCAAAACGAATTTGTAGACATATCGTTTGACGACTTTAGAGACAATTGACTCTGGCACGCTTTTTGGTGCAAAACGGGTCCAACGACGGTTACCGTTTTGACCCGAAATTACAGTTTTGCTCCTGTATCCAGAATGGGACTTAAGGACAGGCAATCCCAGCTAATTTGACTATTCTAAAAATGTTTGTAATCTTTATTTCAACTTTCGGAGACAGTTGTGATGATTTGGACTTTATGGCTTATCAGTTGGCTATATTTTTGTTGGATCTGCATGCAACCTCCAGGCAAGTATACCTTGCCTTCTTCTGCAGTTTTATTTATATGCATTATATTTCATTTCTCAGTTTTGATTATTATGGACATGTACTTTCCGTATTACATTCTGTCGAGCTGTTTTCATTGCATATAGCCGTGTTCATGTTTGGTCATGTGGTTCATACTTGGAATTTCTTACCAGTACCTTGCTTGAGTCGTGTCATAGAACAAGTGCGTGTAGTGAACTGCTAAATCCTTCACTATCGTTTTATCCAACCAGAGAGTCCACACTCGGGACGAGGGTTGATCCGTTGCACCAGAGAGTCCACACTCGGGACGAGGGTGTTTGTTTCCTTGGCACCAGAGGGTCCACTCTGGACGAGGGCGTTGTCTTGATCTGTTTACATCAGAGAGTCCATTCGGGACGAGGATATTGACTTATATTTGCATCAGAAAGTCCATTCGGGACGAGGATGTTGACTTATACATGCATCAGAGAGTCCACTCGAGATTAGGTTGTTGACTTATACTTGCACCAGAGAGTCCACACTCGGAACGAGGGTGCCTTGCCGTGAACTAACCAGAGAGTCCACACTCGGGACGAGGGTTAGTGGTTAGAACTAAACAGAGAGTCCACACTCCGGACGAGGGTTAGTGATTAGTTCAGACCGGCGAGTCCACTCGGGGTGAGGGTTTGGTTCTTCCATTGATCTCGTGTTCATTGTTCACTCGGCAGTTCATTTATACGTAGTTGTTCTAGTATTCGTGTTCGTGTTCGAGTTCGTAGTCATTTGTCGTGTTCCTATTTTTTTGTTTATTTTCTTGCGCATGATAAAACTGCTAGATAGGCATATTTTTATGTATCTTGCTATATCCTCTGAGGATCGGATGATCTCTTCAGGTTAGTGATTGCGTGGAGTTAGTTAGCAGTTCTGGATGGCGGATGATTATGACACTTGTGGGTTTCAGATGATTATAATATTTCTTGTGAGATTCAGGTATTTATCAGTAATATTACATTATTATCCTCTCGTGCTTTCCTTTCAGTATCAAGCGATATCCTATTTATTGATTCAGTTTATAGACTCTTGTTATATTCCTTGGAGTCTTATCAGACATTTATGCTAGTGGGCTGCAGACCACGACCCATAGTGTTCATTCATGTTTCGTATACTTATTATGGATTTGAGATATAGATTACATTGTCATGATTTGGCAGTAGACCATAGCCTTGGCAGCGTTTACGTATTCGGTTCGGGCTGGAGTTCGCTCGATACGTAGCTGGCTTGCTAACGAGCTCGCGTCCGAAAAGTGGGTACGGGTCGTGACACATACTGGATTCTTAGTCAAATTAATAGAACTAGTATTATCACAGAAAATAGGTATGTGTGTGTAATGCAATCCAAAGTCTTCTAGAGTTTGCTTCATTCATAAAATTTATGCACACTAACGTTCTGCGGCGATATACTCAGTCTCAGTTGTTGATAATACGACAGAATTTTACTTTTTGCTAAACCAAATGACTAGGGTTTTTCTTAGAAAATGGCATGTGCCGCTGGTATTTTTCTATCTACTTTGCATCCGACAAAATCAGCATCAGAATAACCGATTAGGTCAAATGACGTAGTTTTAGGATACCATAAGCCGACAGAATAAGTGCCTTTAAGGTATCGGAAGATAAGCTTAACTGAGCACAGATGTGATTCCTTAGGATTGGCTTGAAAACGTGCACACAAGCAAACACTAAACATAATGTTTGGTCGACTAGCAGTTAAGTGCATTAAGCTATCGATCATACCTCGATACTTACGTATGTCGACGGGTTTGTCTTGTTCATCAATATCAAGCTTGGTTGAAGTCGCCATTGGAGTGCTAAGTGGTTTGACTACTTCCAGGTCGAACATCTTTAATAGATCTTTCATATACTTTGCTTCATTTATGAACGTCCCATTTTTGGTTTGTTTGATTTGCAGTCCGAGAAAGAATTTCAGCTCTCCCATCATGCTCATCTCAAACTCATTCTGCATACACTTTGAAAATTCTTGACAAAGAGATTCATCAGTGGATCCAAAAAATAATATCATCTATATAGATTTGAATCAAAAGAAGATTATTATTCAAAGATTTTATAAACAGTGTATTGTCAACCTTTTCCTTTGAAAAACAGTTGTCAAGTAGAAAATGGCTTAGACGATCGTCCTAAGCACGAGGGGCTTGTTTCAAACCGTATAAGGCTTTCTTCAACTTGAAAACATAATCAGGATTTTTGAAATCAGTAAAACCTGGAGGTCGAGCTACATAAACTTCTTCTTTTATAAAACCATTCAAAAATGCACTTTTAACATCCATTTGAAATAACTTGATATTATGAAAACATGTAAATGCACATAACATGCGAATGGATTCTAATCTCGCAACAGGGGTGTCACGACCCGCACCTACTGTGAGGGTACGAGAACGTAACAACGCCCAGCCTACGCCGCAGTGTCGGCGGTAGAACGCTGTCCTAGGTCACAACATCTAACAATATATATCTAAACAGTTTATACTCCCCGAGTGGGGGTGACATAGCAGTAAAACTCAATCACAACTAAGAAAGAGATAGCACGATATGAAATAGAACTTCAAGGAAATAAATAGATGAAATAGTCTAAGATAATCCCAACAATATCCAGAAGTACATGGTCTCAGATACAGAATGAAAGAATATATACAACTCTGAACTCCAAATATCGTCTAGCTAAAACATGTCTCAAGACTGCATAAAGTAAGATAAGCCTAACTAATCTAGTCTAGACAATCGGGGTGATATCCTCAGCTAGAGCTGGGTCCTCCTGAGGGTCCAGCTCGCAGGTGTCATCTAAGGCTGCCCCGTAGAAAGTGTCCAGGCAAGCCTCCTCCTCGTCCTCTGTAATATTTTTAACAGGTCCAGTCAGGACAGGAGCGAGTACAGTACATCTCAACAGTTCATAGCAGGTTAGAAGATATAATCATGCAGTAAAGTAAGATACAAGTACTGAAGAAGTGCAGTATGTAAACAGAGAGAGAAAGCTGTAATAGAAATATCTACCATAAATAGAGAACTATCATGTGACTAGTGAGCCAGAGTACAACATAGACATATAAATGGCATAGGAGATTCTGATGCTACACTATGGAAGAGATTCTGATACTACACTACTTGGATAGTATTCACATGTCTACTTATACTCTCTCGTACCCCCAATCAGTACACAAGGATCCAAACAGGTTATGTTATGATTCTATGTAATAACCTCCGAAGGGTGGTACATAGTAGTCCCAAAAATAGGGATTCTAGGAGATTCTAGAATACTCAGTAAATGGGATAAGAGATTCTAGGAGACTCTATGATCATAAGGGTATATGTCACAAGTAGTCAAAGAACCAAAGAAGTATATGGTACGCTATGTAAGTGAAACGCACAGAACGTAGAGTACCCGATGCTCCCTAAGGATAACATATCAAAAAGGGATCCATATAGTACCAAACCGTGTGACCATCGTGACAGTACAAGTAATCTACTGCAGAAAATAATTCTAAACAGGATATGAAATGATCAGAGAATGTACTCGCCTGTATCTGAGTTTCCAATATGAAAATTACCGTCCGAGGAGTGGTATCTGGCTCCTAATCAGAACAGCACAAGTCACAACAAGTCTAAAATGGTAAAATGAAGTTCTACTATGCATTCTACATGATTCTAGGTCAATCTAGGCCAAAGTCAACTCTTGGTCAACTCTGGTCAACCCTAGAAGTCAAATTAGGTCAACCAAGTCTAAACTAGGCTATACTAAGCCTAATAATGTAGTACAAGCCCTATCTAGTCTCACCAAGCTGTACCAAACTACCTAGGCCTATTCTCAACACAAGTATATACAATACCTATACCCAAGTTGTACACATATGGCATATACATGAACTTGCATAACCCATACAACCCCATATACATACTATCATGGCATCCCCCCATACTCTATATATATCTATATATAAAACCACACTCATATATATATAGGAACATGTATATCACAATGCATATATTAACTTACATATATATAAATACATTTGCATTACATATATATAGTCACATATATAGACTGTGCATTAGGTAGGCATATAGGGAAACATGAATAAATGTATGTGTGTGCAACATGAGATTGTGTGTGTATAAGTGTAGCTGTATGGGTGTGGAAAGGCAATCAATGTGCAGGAAAATACACAAGACAGTGAAAGGAAGAGAGGGCAGTATGTGTCAAAGGGAAAAAGTGTGTGTGTATAGGTTGTGGGTGCAGGAAATGAAATCAGTGAAGAGGAGAGGACAGTGTGTGTGTAAGGAGTGCACTGGACTGCTCATAGGACAGCAGTGACAGCCCAAATCTCTCATCAAACTCCAACTTAGTTCAACCAAGTCAACACACATTCCCAGGTTTGTGTCTGTGAATAATGTATTAGCAGGATATGGAATAAAATCTGGAACAAAGAACAATGGCAAGGACTGATAATAGTAAGCTAACAATGTGTGAACCACAAAACAGTATCAATGTGTATCCTGAAATTCAGTGAATGGAACCTGGACAGTTAACATTTGAGTGAATTTCAGTTGGCAGTTATTAAGGAACAGTGAGCAACTATAAGCCTAAAAATTCACTTAACCAATATCATTCAAGCCTTCATAAAACACAGGGAACAGTTATACAGTTGGGAATTAACTAGCCTACATTCACAGGTAACAGGAACTAGGAAATAGTGTAGTATATATCATACAGTGTGTTAGTGAGGCATTACAATAGTGTAGCTGTGTCAAATAGGAAATTAACACCCAAGGAGCATTAAGTAGAAAATATCAGTGAACATTTAAATAGGAAAACTCAGGTTACACAAATCAGTTCAGCTATTAGAATGAGTCCACACACTAGCCAAAATCCTATCCTCACAATCAAAAGCCTACAATCGTATGTAAAAGCTTAGTTTATATGAAAACTAACATGTAGGAATCATCAATAGTTGAGAAACACATAATTAAACAGGAAAAAAGTATTGGGTAACACTGAACAAATCAGTATCAGTGAAAACCTAGAAAAACCCATGCTCGAGACCAATCACATCCCAATCACTAAACTATTATGCAAAAACCTAATCTACTACATATCATCCATATTAGGATCTTAATTAACAATGTAAAACATGAATTAAACCATTAGAATCGAATTTAAAACAGAAACAAAACCAGACACTGAAACACACAGACCCTTCCCCGTGCACACGAAATTTCGTGTCCGACACGACACTAAATGACATGAGGCTTGTGGAGTGTCATGAAAGACACTGCCCCTTGCTCAGTGTCAAAAACCAGGCACTCAAGTGCCCTGTGCAGCCCGTACGAGCATGCTGGTAGCAGGGGAGCTACAGTGCTCGTGCACGCGCACCCAACCCGTGTGTGCACGTGTCTCCTAGGACTCGACACGACACGAAAAACATTATAAGACACTGGAATCCTCTAAGCTAATGCTAGGACTAATTTCCTATTCATAAACATTACACAAACGAGATCGAAATGCCCTTTGAGGCATTTCGACAAACACTGAAACATGGGTTCTGATACGTGTCCAGAACGGACACGAAACCCATGGCACCTGACACGAATCCTATCCAAACTCTTAGGGGACCCTTAGGGCTTCCTATTGATGAAGACGAAATGAAAATCCATGGAGAAATGGAAAAGTTACCTATTGAAGAATAATGGGTGAAAAAAATCTCCAAATGGAATAATTTTCTCAACCACCAAAATCTCACAAATTGATTCTTTCCTGCAAACAATCAATAACAACAGCAAGAACATTGATATTAGGATCTAATGCAACTAGTTTGGGAAAAAAGGACCTAAAATGGATTTATTATGAATTTCTAAGGATAGGAACTCACCTCTTTCTTCTTGAAATAGTTTTCCTAAGGAAAAGGAGGCTAGCCCTAGAATTTAGGAGGGGTTTTATAGTGGGGGAATCCCAATGACACTAGGTGGCCGGCCACTACACTTAGGGTTAGGGTTTGGTAGTTTGGGCTTGGGCCAAGTTACATGAGCTATGGTTGATTTGATTAATAAAGACTCTAAATCATAAGTCATGGCTTGTGGCTTTCTAATTTCTATAGCTAAATAGGTTCTAATGACCTAACCATAGATTAGGCTAGGTTAGACTAGAGTCACAAATTCTAACCAAGCTCAACTAACTAGGGTTAGCTTCTAGGTTGATCTACATGGGTCCAAACTAGCCAAAATCAATCTAGTCCAAACAATTCCAAAATAATTCCTAAAAATTCCCATAAATTCTAATTAATTCTAATAAATTTAAAACACCCCAAAAATGACAAAAATACCCTCACACTAGAAATATGGTAGTAATAAATCTACCCTCCTTAAAAGAATTTTGTCCTCGAAATTGAAAGGCGAAACACAACTGATGAGAAGGGTAGAAAGCATACCTCAATGTCCAAAAAGATAAGGGTAGCGCTCGCGCATCTCATCCTCCCGTTCCCAGGTAGACTCTCCTGGAGAATGATGCCTCTATGCGACGCGCACCAAGGGTATCACCTGGTTCCTCAGAACCTTCTCCCGTCGATCCAGAATCTCCACTGGCTGCTCTGGATAGCTGAGAGAAGGCCCAACCTCTATCTCTGAATGATCGAGCACATGGCTAGGGTCAGCCACGTACCGTCTCAACTGTGATACATGGAATACGTTGTGGACCCTCACAAGTGCAGGCGGCAAGTCTAGCCTGTATACAACGTCACCGACTCTTCCGCTGATAACGAAAGGGCCGATGAAGCGCGGGCTAAGCTTCCCGCCTCCACCGAAACGTATCGTACCACGAGTCGGAGATATCCTCAAGAAAACTTGGTCTTCGACCTAAACACAAGCAAGGTCTCAATTAATTATAATAAACAAACATGATCAAAAATCACAAACAAACAACCTAAATCTAATCCTACTCTAGTCTGTACCTCAAACTCCAAGGGCCTCCGGTGGCTATCGGCCTAGTGCCGATGTCTGTCCTGCGCCATGCGAAGTCTGTCCCTGATGAGCTTCACCTTCTCGGCCGCATCAACAACCATCTCTGGCCCCAGTAAAGCTCTCTCACCAACATCATCCCAAGATAAAGGTGTACGGCACCTACGCCCGTACAGAGCCTCAAACGGTGACATCTCAATGCTGGCCTGGAAACTATTGTTGTAAGCAAACTCCACCAAATGAAGATGATCCTCCCAGGAACCTCCAAAGTCTAGGACGCACGTCCGCAGCATATCCTCAAGGGTCTGAATAGTCTGCTCTGACTGACCGTCCGTCTGGGGGTGGTATGCAGTACTAAACTTGAGCTGAGTGCCCAAGCTGGTCTGCAGACTCCTCCAGAAATGGGAAGTAAAATGGCTATCCCGATCTGAGACGATGCTGACCGGAACTCCGTAGATCCTGACTATCTGCCGCATATACATCTCCGCCAGCCTCTCTGTAGACGTACCCACCTTGAATGGCAAAAAGTGGGCCGATTTGGTCAACCTGTCAACGATGACCCAAATCGCGTCTTTTCCTCCTGGAGTACGCGACAATCCTGAAACGAAGTCCATAGTGATATGCTCTCATTTCCACTCGGGAATGGGCAGCGGCTGCAATAATCCACCGGGCCTCTATCTCTCTGCCTTGACCTGCAGACAGACCAAACACCTAGCCACGAAGTGAGCCACCTCCTGCTTCATTCCTGACCACCATACATGCTCCTGCAGATCTCGGTACATCTTGTTGGCACCCGGGTGTATAGAGTACTGGGATCTGTGGGCCTCCTGCATAACCTGCTCCCTGAGCTCTCCGCTGGACACACATAATTTGGAACCGTGCCTCAATGCACCATCCTCTGCAAGAGAAAACTCGCCCTCCAGCAATCCTGCTCGAACCTGCTCCTGGAGACACCATAGAGCAACGTCCTCAAACTGTGCCGACTTGATCCTCTCCACCAAGTCTGACTGAATCTGTATCCTCCATAGCTGCATCTGCACTCCGGGAACGATCACCTCAATCCCAAGGCTCTCCAAGTCGGCAAGCAAATGCCGATCCATGGTCAAGCACATGGCTGTCGGATACCTACTTAAGGCATCGACAACCACGTTGGCCTTCCCTGGATGATACTGCAGTGCAATATCGAAGTCCTTCATCAACTCCAACCATCTGCGCTGCCTCATGTTCAACTCCTTCTGAGTGAACACATACTTTAAGCTCTTATGATCTGTGAAGATCTCCATCCTCTCACCATACAGATAATGCTTCCACAGCTTCAGAGCAAATGTCACTGCTGCCAGCTCTAGGTCGTGGATAGGGTAGTTCTTCTCATGGGGACGCAATTGCCAGGAAGCATAGGCAATCACCTTCCCGTGCTGCTGCAAGACGCAACCCAGCCCCTTCCCTGAAGCATCACTATAAATAGTAAAACCACCTGATCCTGAAGGCAACGTCAGAATCGGAGCTGTCGTAAGTCGCTTCTTCAACTCATCAAAAGCTGCCTGACACTCCTCTGACCAAACATACTCAGCATCCTTCCGGGTCAACCGTGTCAACGGTTCTGCAACCCGGGAGAAATCCTGCACGAATCTCCGATAGTATCCTGCCAGCCACAGGAAACTCCTGATCTCTGCAACTAAAGTCGGCACTGCCCATGCCTCAACTGCTACAATCTTCTTGGGGTCAACTGAGATACCATCTCCAGTCACCACATGCCCCAAGAAGTCCACCCGATCCAAGAAGAACTCACACTTGGAGAGCTTCCCGTAAAGCTGCTCCTTTCTGAGGGTCTCCAGCACGATCTTCAAATGCTCCTCGTGCTCCTCCTCAGTCTTGGAATATACCAAGATATCGTCAATAAACACCACCACAAACTGATCCAGATACTGGTGGAACACCTTGTTCATAAGGTTCATAAATACTGCTGGTGTATTGGTTAGACCAAACGGCATAACCAAAAACTCGAACTGTCCATACCGCATCCTGAAAGCGGTCTTGGGAATATCCTCCCTCTTCACCTTCACCTGGTGATATCCCGACCTCAGATCAATCTTGGAAAATACCCGAGCTCCGCTCAACTGGTAAAATAGATCGTCGATCCGCGGCAGTGGGTATTTGTTCTTGATCGTAAGGTTGTTGAGTGCCCTATAGTCAATACACATGCGTACTGACCCATCCTTCTTCGGCACGAACAACACTGGTGCACCCCATGGCGACGAACTCGAGCGGATGAAGCCCTTGTCCTGTAGCTCATCCACCTCCTTCTTCACCTCTACCAGTTCGATGTTGTTCACCCGATAGACATGTTGGGAGATGGGTTCTGCTCCTGGAACCAAATCTATCGAGAACTCTATGTCTCTGTCTGGTGGAAGTCCCGTCAACTCCTCTGGGAAAACATCCATATAATCTGCTATCAAGGGGTGTGGAATCGTCTGCTCCTCGACCGAGACTCCACAGAAGACCCCGCTGCTCTGCTCTGCCTGACGTCTGGAGTACTCGAACTCTGGCTCCCCCGGCGCTCTGAAGAGAACTCTACCCCCTCTGCAATCAATGCTGGCGTGGTGCCTGCTCAACCAATCCATGCCTAGTACTATATCGTAGTTCGGCAATGGCATTACGAGTAGGCTCACCTCCAACTCATGGCCTCCCAAAACTACTCTCCGACCCTTACAAACATCACTCACGAGGATAATACCACCCCCGGTCGTGATTTTGTAAGTCCTAGGCAACGATTCAGCTATCATACCGTGTCTAATCGCAAAAGATACTGATATAAAGCTATGCGAAGCACCAGAATCGAATAATGCAAATGCTGGACTGGGGTCGAGAAGAATCGAACCTACAATCAGCTCTTCCGTCACCTCCGTATCTCCAGCTGTCGTGGCGAAAGCTCGCCCCTGCCGGCCTCCCCTGGCCTGCTGCTGGTGCTGGACGAACCTCTGCTGCTGCGTCGACAGGGCTGGTCCCCTCTGCTGGCCTGCTGGAGCTCTGACTCCTCCTCCCTGGGCTGCTCGTCCCATACGGCACTCCCTCATCTGGTGGTCTGCTGAACCACACACCATGCACAGGCCCAGCCTCTTCCGGCACTCATTGAAGACGTGCCCAGGCTTCTTGCAGTAGGCACAAGTGACTCCCTGTCTCTGACCCTGCTGGTGCTGCCTCGGCTGCTGCTGCTGAACTGGCCTCTGCTGGATCGGCTGCGGCTGAAACTGCCTCAGCTGCTGATGCTGAAAGTGGGGCCTCTTGGCCTGGCCCCCGCTGCTGCTGCCTCCAACTAGGTCTCTCCCCCTCTTGAGCCTAAGCTCAAGATCATCCTCTGCTAGCAAGGTTCCCGTCAAGATCTCCTCAAATGTAGCATCTCTGCTGCCCTTGGTCAGGGACTTGACCTCCTTGACCAGACCCTTCCGGAACCTCTGGGCATTCGCCGTCTCGCTCAAACCCTCTACAAACCTGTCGAGACGACCAAACTCTCCAGCATACTCCTCTACTGAGAGGCTCCCCTTGACCAAGCTCTCAAACTACGACTCTAAGGCTCTGACTGCTGAATCTGGGAAGAACTTCTTCTTGAAGAAGCCCCTGCACTGCTCCCAAGTCTGCCCTGGTACCCCCACCCTGGGGTCTAACTGATACCAGGTACGAGCAAGATCTCGTATCCGGCTAGCTGCGGCCTCGATCTGAAGGTCTTCTGGAATCCTGGCCAAGCGGAAGATCTTCTCTATATGCTCGATCCACTCATCGGCATATAGGATCCCCTCTGTCCCCAGAAAGTCTCTGGGCTCATCTTCTGAAATTGCTCGATCCCCGGTGTCCTCGGCTGCTGCACCACTGGTCGAGCTGCGGCTGTCGTGACGGCCAACTCCATGCCTCTGTCTTATCGAGCCTGCTGTCGGTCCATGAACTGCTGGAAATACGCGAACATCTAAGCTGCGCCCACGTGTCCTAGAGGCGGTGGCTGTTGAAAGGGATCCTCTGGAATGACCGGGTCCTGCCTCCCAGTCGGTGGATGCATAGCCCCTGCTGCGGCTGCCGAGGTCTCAACACGAGCTGAGGTGGCAGGAGCTGCAGTCCCCTGGCCTCGCCGTGCTGGCTGAGAGGTAGCAGTCCCCTCTATAGCATCCTCATGAATGGCACGCTGCAATTTAGTCTCTACCATCCTGAAGATAGACAAACAAAAGTATCAATTTCTGAGAAAGAAGCGAAATAACAAAGGCGGACAATTATAATTCAAAGGATCAGCTGACAAAAGAATTTAGATGGCAATAAAAGAAATTTTCCTAAAGTGATTAAGTATCTTAAAATTAATGTCCTATATCCTACTGCAGGCTGTAGTGATACTCTAATTCGAATACCACTACACTTCTAGTCTAGACCTGCATGGGCCACCACTAAAAACGTGTCACGACCCGCACCCACTGTGAGGGTACGAGAATGTAACAACGCCCAGCCTACGCCGCAGTGTCGGCGGTAGAACACTGTCCTAGGTCACAACATCTAACAATATATATCTAAACAGTTTATAATCCCCGAGTGGGGGTGACATAGCAGTAAAACTCAATCACAACTAAGGAAGAGATAGCACGATATGAAATAGAATTTCAAGGAAATAAATAGATGAAATAGTCTAAGATAATCCCAGCAATATCCAGAAGTACATGGTCTCAGATACAGAATGAAAGAATATATACAACTCTGAACTCCAAATATAGTCTAGCTAAAACATGTCTCAAGACTGCATAAAGTAAGATAAGCCTAACTAATCTAGTCTAGGCAATCGGGGTGATATCCTCAGCTAGAGCTGGGTCCTCCTGAGGGTTCAGCTCGCCGGTGTCATCTAAGGCTGCCCCGTAGAAAGTGTCCAGGCAAGCCTCCTCCTCGTCCTCTGTAATATTTTCAACATGTCCAGTCAGGACAGGAGCGAGTACAGTACATCTCAACAGTTCATAGCAGGTTAGAAGATATAATCATACAGTAAAGTAAGATACAAGTACTGAAGAAGTGCAGTATGTAAACAGAGAGAGAAAGCTGTAATAGAAATATCTACTATAAATAGAGAACTATCATGTGACTAGTAAGTCAGAGTACAACATAGACATGTAAATGGCATAGGAGATTCTGATGCTACACTATGGAAGAGATTCTGATACTACACTACTTGGATAGTATTCACATGTCTACTTATACTCCCTCGTACCCCCAATCAGTACACAAGGATCTAAACAGGTTATGTTATGATTCTATGTAATAACCCCCGAAGGGTGATACATAGTAGTCCCAAAAATGGGGATTCTAGGAGATTCTAGGAGACCCAGTAAATGAAATAAGAGATTCTAGGAGACTCTGTGATCATAAGGGTATATGTCACAAGTAATCAAAGAACCAAAGAAGCATATGGTACGCTATGTAAGTGAAACACACAGAACGTAGAGTACCCGATGCTCCCTAAGGATAACATCTCAAGAAAGGATCCATATAGTACCAAACCGTGTGACCATCGTGACAGTACAAGTAAAGTAATCTACTGCAGGAAATAATTCTAAGCAGGATATGAAATGATCAGAGAATGTACTCGCCTGTATCTGAGTGTCCATTATGAAAAGTACTGTCCGAGGAGTGGTGTCTAGCTCCTAATCAGAACAGCACAAGTCACAACAAGTCTAAAATGGTAAAATTAAGTTCTACTATGCATTCTACATGATTCTAGGTCAATCTAGGCCAAAGTCAACTCTTGGTCAACTCTGGTCAACCCTAGAAGTCAAACTAGGTCAACCAAGTCTAAACTAGGCTATACTAAGCCTAATAATATAGTACAAGCCCTATCTAGTCTCACCAAGCTGTACCAAACTACCTAGGCCTATTTTCAACACAAGTATATACAATACCTATACCCAAGTTGTACACATATGGCATATACATGAACTTGCATAACCCATACAACCCCATATGCATACTATCATGGCATCCCCCCATACTCTATATATATCTATATATAAAACCACACTCATATATATAGGAACATGTATATCACAATGCATATATTAACTTACATATATATAAATACATTTGTGTTACATATATATAGTCATATATATAGACTGTGCATTAGGTAGGCATATAGGGAAACATGAATAAATGTATGTGTGTCCAACATGAGATTGTGTGTGTGTATAAGTGTAGATGTGTGGGTGTGGAAAGGCAATCAATGTGCAGGAATATACACAAGACTGTGAAAGGAAGAGAGGGCAGTATGTGTCAAAGGGAAAAAGTGTGTGTGTATAGGTTGTGGGTGCAGAAAATGAAATCAGTGAAGAGGAGAGGACAGTGTGTGTGTAAGGAGTGCACTGGACTGCTCATAGGACAGCAGTGACAGCCCAAATCTCTCATCAAACTCCAACTTAGTTCAACCAAGTCAACACACATTCCCAGGTTTGTGTCTGTGAACAATGTATTAGCAGGATATGGGATGAAATCTGGAACAAAGAACAATGGCAAGGACTGATAATAGTAAGCTAACAATGTGTGAACCACAAAACAGTATCAATGTGTATCCTGAAATTCAGTGAATGGAACCTGGACAGTTAACATTTGAGTGAATTTCAGTTGGTAGTTATTAAGGAACAGTGAGCCACTATAAGCCTAAAAATTCACTTAACCAATATCATTCAAGCCTTCATAAAACACAGGGAACAGTTATACAGCTGGGAATTAACTAGCCTACATTCACAGGTAACAGGAAGTAGGAAATAGTGTAGTGTATATCATACAGTGTGTTAGTGAGGCATTACAATAGTGTAGCTGTGTCAAATAGGAAATTAACACCCAAGGAGCATTAAGTAGAAACATATCAGTGAATATTTAAATAGGAAAACTCAGGTTACACAAATCAGTTCAGCTATTAGAATGAGTCCACACACTAGCCAAAATCCTATCCTCACAATCAAAAGCCTACAATCGTATGTAAAAGCTTAGTTTATATAAAAAGTAACATGTAGGAATCATCAATAGTTGAGAAACACATAATTAAACAGGGAAAAAGTATTGGGTAACACTGAACAAATCAGTATCAGTGAAAACCTAGAACAACCCATGCTCGAGACCAATCACATCCCAATCACTAAACTATTATGCAAAAACTTAATCTACCACATATCATCCATATTAGGATCTTAATTAACAATGTAAAACATGAATTAAACCATTAGAATCGAATTTAAAACAAAAACAAAACCAGACACTGAAACACACAGACCCTTCCCCGTGCACACGAAATTTTATGTCCGACACAACACTAAATGACATGAGGCTTGGGGAGTGTCATGACAGACACTGCCCCTTGCTCAGCATCAAAAACTAGGCACTCAAGTGCCCTGTGCAGCCCGCACGAGCACGCTGGTAGCGGGGGAACTACAGTGCTCGTGCACGCGCACCCAACCCGTGTGTGCACGTGTCTCCCAGGACTCGACACGACACGAAAAACATTATAAGACACTGGAATCCTCTAAGCAAACCCTAGGACTAATTTTCTATTCATAAACATTACACAAACGAGATCGAAATGCCCTTTGAGGCATTTCGACAAACACTGAAACATGGGTTCTGATACGTATCCAGAACGGACACGAAACCCATGGCACCCGACACGAATCCTATCCAGACTCTTAGGGGACCCTTATGGCTTCCTATTGATGAAGACAAAATAAAAATCCATGAAGAAATGGGAAAGTTACCTATTGAAGAACAATGGGTGAAAAAATCCCCAAATGGAATGATTTCCTCAACCACCAAAATCTCACAAATTGATTCTTTCCTGCAAACAATCAATACCAACAGCAAGAACATTGATATTAGGATCTAATGCAACTAGTTTGGGGGAAAAAGGACCTAAAATGGATTTATTATGAATTTCTAAGGATAGGAACTCACATCTTTCTTCTTGAAATAGTTTTCCTAAGGAAAAGGAGGCTAGCCCTAGAATTTAGGAGGGTTTTATAGTGGGGGAATCCCAATGACACTAGGTGGCCGGCCACTACACTTAGGGTTAGGGTTTGGTAGTTTGGGCTTGGGCCAAGTTACATGAGCTATGGTTGATTTGATTAATAAAGACTCTAAATCATAAGTCATGGCTTATGGCTTTCTAATTTCTATAGCTAAATAGGTTCTAATGACCTAACCATAGATTAGGCTAGGTTAGACTAGAGTCAAAAATTCTAACCAAGCTCAACTAACTAGGTTTAGCTCCTAGGTTGATCTACATGGGTCCAAACTAGCCAAAATCAATCTAGTCCAAACAATTCCAAAATAATTCCTAAAAATTCCCATAAATTCTAATAAATTTAAAATATCCCAAAAATGACAAAAATACCCTCACACTAGAAATGTGGTAGTGATAAGGGGCATAAGTCTCATCGTAGTCGATACCTTCTTCTTGATTGTATGCTTGAGCTACGAGTCGAGCCTTATTACGAGTCACTAAACCATTCATTCAGTTTGTTTCGGAATACCCAACGGGTGCCAATGACCGGATGATCAATGGGCTTGGGAACAAGTTCCTAAACTTGATTCCCGAATTGGTTTAATTTCTCTTGCATAGCATCTAACCAAAAATTATCGCTACATGCTTCTTCAATGTTTTTAGGCTCAAACTGTAAACAAAAGCAACACAAGAAGATATATCTTTATTAGAGGAACGAGTACTTACACCCTTGGTAATCTCACCAATTACCAAGTCCTTTGGATGATCTGCTAAGAATCTCATCTTTTTTGGCATATCCTCAGGATTGTTGGTTCCGACTTCTTTGTTTGAAGGTTCTGCATCTTTGTGTGAAGGTTTTGTAGTAGCTGTACTTGGTGTAATCATTTTTTTTATCGTCATCGACTGGATGTTGATTTATTCATCAAACTTGACATTAATTAATTCTTCGATGATCATGGTTCTCTTGTTGAAGACTCTGTACCCTTTGCTCTTTGCCGCATAACCTAAAAAGATACCTTCATCGGCCTTTTTATCAAATTTACTCAGATTGTTTTTAGTATTAAGAATAAAGCATTTACAACCAAATATCTTGAAATAAGAAATAGTGGGTGTTCTATCAAACCATAACTCATAGGGAGTCTTCTTCGATATAGGTCGAATTAGAACCCTATTGAAAATATAGCATGCTGTATTGACAGCTTCAGCCCAAAAGTATCTAGATAGACTAAACTGGTTCAATATTACTCTAGCCATTTCAGATAGAGTCATGTTCTTACGTTCCACAACTCCATTTTGTTGTGGAGTCCTAGGGCAGGAAAACTCATGCAAATAACCATGTGTGTCACAGAATTGCTTGAACTCTACATTCTCAAATTTATCGCCATGATCACTACGAATGCGAGTAATCATGAAACCTTTTTCATTATGCACTTTCTTGCAAAAGGTGATGAATTCTGACAAAGCATCGTTCTTGTGTGCAAGAAAATATACCCATGTGTATCTAGAGAAATCATCTACAATGACAAATGCTTATAACTTACCACCCAGACTAGCAATTCTACTGGGTCCAAATAAGTCTATATGCAACAATTGTAGAGGTCTAGTGGTACTTACAGCGTTCTTGAATTTAAAGACATATCGGGTAGCTTTGTTCTTTTCACATTTACTACATACCGTATCCTTCTTGAAAGATATGTCCGGTAAGCCGCGTACCAACTTCTTTATGGATTGTTTTGAAATTGTGTCCATATTTGCATAACCGAGTCTCATATGCCATAGTTGACTCTCAATGCTCTTGGCCATCAAGCATCTACCTGCTTTGTTATAACAGATAGAAAATATATATGTTGTCTTCCCTAATAGTACTACGAGTTGAGCTATCAACTACAGTACATTTATCTTTGACGAAGTTAATGCCATAACCGTGATCAGCTAAATGGCTTATGCTAAGCAGATTATGTTTTAACTCGATAACTAGACAGACATCTTTAATCACAGGATAGGGAGCCTTACCAATGTCACCGATACCGATTATGTACCCTCTTAAATTATTACCGAAGGAGACGTATCCTTCTTTATTCTTCTTCGACAGTGTTGCGAATAATGATGCATCACCGATCATGTGCCGTGAGCAACCGTTGTCGAGCATCCATTTCTTTCTAGCATGTGAAGGACGTTCCACCTACAAAATAGTTTGCAGATAAAACTCTTGGTACCCATTTCTTAGGGTCCTAACAGGTTAGTTTTTGGTATCCATGCATAAACATTTAAATCTACTAACATTCTCATTCTACATGCAGAGGATATATAACCAATGAGGCCACAATAATGACATTTTGCATGTTAAGTGTTGAAAATTGTGTGAGGTGCATGATTGGTAGGTTTTGGTTTCTAGTATAGAAAAATGCATGCCTAATAGTCTTCTTGGGCATAGGTTTGGTATGGTTTGGTCTGACAGTGTTTGGTTTGGGTGTGTTCCGATGATTCGGTAATTGACACGTGTTAGAATAGGAAGCGGCAACTTTCGGCCATTTTTCTAAACTAATTTTCAACTTTTTGGAGGTGTCATATAATCTAATATAGTCAGATGTAAGTGTTTCCATTCTGACTTGTGCACACTGGAGATTCTTTCTCTCCTTAGATAGGTCTTCCTTTGATTGGATGATAGTTTGGTCTTTTTCTTCGGATAACTTGATAGTCTCGTGTAACAACAGCTTAATAGAAGAAAGCTCACCAGACTCAATAGAGGAATTATTATTTCTAACATCAGCCAGTTGGTCGGTAAGTCTTCCTATCTCACCTTTGTACTCTTTGAGTACCTTCTTAGAGGTTTCATATTTACTACGCAGTTTTCTGTAGTCATTTAACAGGTTACTGAAAGCCTCTCCTAATTGCTCAAAGGTGAAATCATCATAAGGATCAAACAGAGGATTAGTGATTACCTGATCGCAAGCCATCAAGCATACACTTGCATCGTCATTTGATTGTTCGTCTTCTGAATCACTGGCTTCGCTTTTATGCCATATACTTGTATTGGCGTACTTCCTTGATGTAGATCTCTTCAGGTAGCCTTTCTCATATTTGCTATTTTTTCTTGTTGATGATGATGCTGTTGGACAATCTTTCTTCATATGTCCTTTTTTTTCTTATATCCGTAGCAAATAGGATCTTTCTCGTTGTTGTTGTTGTTGCTGTCTTTTGTTCTTCTGTTGAATCTCATAAAGTTCTTGAATTTTCTTACCAGAAGAGGTTGATTTTCAGAGTCAGAGTCGCTGTCGTTAGAATCATCTTCGACAGTTCTTTTATATTGAGCCTTCAAAGCGATCGACTTCTCTGACTTCTCCTTTGGTGTAGCATTTTCAAAGTCTTGAAGTTCCAACTCTTGAGTGAGTAGCTTACCCATGAGTGTTTCCAGAGACATTGTTGGGAGGTCTTTTCCTTCAATGATTGTTGTAGCCTTTGAAATCCAGTTTTTTGTGAGAGCTCGTAGAAGTTTGCGAATCTTCTCATGGTTACTGTAGTCCTTGCCTAATGAAGACAAAGGATTTACGATATCCAGGAATATCGTAAACATCTGAGTGACGGATTCATTTGGCTTCATTTTGAATGCCTCGTACTCTTGAGTGAGTCTACTGATCTTTGACTCCTTGACTTGTGTTGTTCCTTCGTGGGTTACTTCGAAAAGTTTCCACACTTCATTTGATGTTGTGCAAGTTGACATTCTGTTAAATTCAGTTGTCTAAAGCACAAAATAAAGCGTTAATAGCACGTGCGTCAAGATTAGTATTTTTTTTCATCCTCAGTATATTTATTATGGGGTTTTTCAACTAAACTCCCTCAATAGTAATACGAGGAGGTTTTTTGTAGCCATCAATAACTATAGACCATAAGTCAAAATCAAGAGATTTTAAGAAGAAACTCATCCATGTTTTCCAATAAATGTAGTTTGTGTCGTCAAATAGAGGAGGTCTGTTTGTGGCTTGGCCATCACTTGTGAATTTCACAGTTGCCATGTGTAAAGCTGTGATCTATATAATAATTAAAAATAACTACAATTTTACCTTATTTTACCTGTATAACCCGCTCTGATACCAATTATAGGAATGAAGTCGTAAAGCAGAATACTCTAGAGAGAGGGTGAATAGAGTAGGTAGCGGAATATTGCTAATTAAAAACTTGTTAGCAGTTAGATCACAGAAATAATAATAATCACAAAGTAATAACTGTAAAGAAAAGAGTTCAGAAGGCAAACACAAACACAGAGATTTATACTGGTTTTTCTCTTGCGAGGACTAGTCCAGTCGGAAGAACTCTAGCTTCCAGTTGAATCTACTATTGAAAAATCCTGCAAGTTTTTATACGAAGTCCTTGCAACTTCTACAGACGCGAGCTTTGATACGAAGAACTCGACCAACTTCAGTTTTGAAGAGTCTTTCTTCAATCAAGCCTCTGATTACAATTTTTCTGAAATCTTCTAGACCGCACCGTACCGACAAATTGACTAGAGAATTGTAACTGGCTTAGGATTTGAAAATGAAAGCTTTTAGAAAACTCTTTGGAAGAAACGTAAGCTTTAGAAGAGAAGAGATGAAAGTGAATGGGTGATTTTAAATGATTAGAATTCCTCTCTATTTATAGTTTTTTCAAAGACAGAACTCTGGCAGAATTCGGACAGAATTCTATGTAACAAACTGCAACTGAAGGGAGACCAAGTTCAAAAACCAACGTTCATATAACGTTCACCTTCGCCGAACTCTGGTCAAACTATGGCCGAGTTCTGTCAGGGTTGGTCAGGTTTATTATTTTAAAAAAATATTTTTGGACTTTTTGAAATCCTTCAGAAGCTTTTGTAAATAAGATATGTTTTTTAAAACATAGGTCAATTTTGAAAATGATAGGTCAATTTTGAAAACAATTTTGGATAGCCGATTTGTCAGTACTACTCGGTGTACAATGTATTCCTAAACTCAATAAAAGTAAAAATTACATTGCATAAGGAAATACAGTCTCGAGTGGCAAACATAGCTTCGGTCTTGAACTGAGTAGATATCCAATCATGATCAGTATCCAAAATGTCTTGATCAGTTGTCCCGTATATCGAGACAGAGTATGATCAATTATTAAAATCAGGTTTGACCATGACCAATGGGCCAACAATACAGAATTCAAGTCGGTAGCGACTTGCTTGTATCGTACAGTTGTTCGACCCATACGATAAGATTCAAGTCGGAGGCGATATCTATCCTAATGCATGATGGCAGTTAAAGAACATTCATCCATATAATATGATATATGTCCAAGATTGTTGGTGTTTTCACTAGGCTTTGGAAACTTTTAGTCGTACATTGGAAAACCACCATGGTGTATAACTCAATATAAAGTTATACTTGTATTGGGGTATACATATAGGTTAAGGTGGCCCATGTGGGTTGATTTTCCTAGAGGATTAAGTGTAAGTCAATAGGAAAAATCTATTGTTTTGGCACTCTTTGGGAATCCTCAGGAGCTAAACCCTGTCGGCGCTTAGCGACTTGAACTCGGACTCAGGCTCGGGCTAAGGGCATAAAGTGGCGTTCTGATGGCGCACTTTGCACTTAGCACATCAACATCGTCGCATGGCGCTCGTACGCTCCTTTATGCACGAGTTGCATGAACGGTTGCTTGCTCGAGATGCATGCGGTTGGCGCTATGGGTCATGGCGTTTAAGCGTCTAGGCATATAAGCGGCCATATGCATATGTGGCCACGCGCTATGCGGCTCGACACTATACGTCTTAGCGTCTATGAGTCAGGCGGCTATGCATCATGGCATCTATGCGTCACGGCGCCTATGCAGCTCAGCGTCTATGCGTCTTGGTGTCTATACGTCAGGTGCTATGAGTCCAGGATCTATGCATCTTGGGGCTATGAGTCTTGGCGCTATGCGTCAAGGCTCTATGCGTCCAAGAGCTATGCACCTAGTTGTGGGTGGCTTCTTTCGATGATGTCATGCATGTCCATTGTCATTGATTTCGACGTGGGTGGCGCTGTCAACATGCGACGCTCTGTTATGTCTGCACATGGTACTCTGTGCAGCTGATATTATGGAATTTGGTTGACCGACACGTATGGACGCATAAGAATTCTTATGCGTCCATAGGTGGCAGCCTGCTCTATAAATTGAGCTCGACTCATCTCATTTGGAGAGTTGGAAGAAGGAGAAAATCCACTCCAGTACAGAGGGACTATATGGGGCAGCAGCGGCTCTATGCGCCTACCCCAGGAGGTCTATGCGCCTCAGTGAGCTTTGGCTCAGATTGTGTTCCAAGTCTTCCCCGAGAGTAATCCAGAGCATTTCCAGAAGTTCTTGTATGGACTTGTTGGTTCCTGGGAGCAGATCATTTATGGGGTAAATCTTGCTTTGAGCAACGGTGACATGTTCACGCCAGCAAGGAGATGATTTTTGCTTTTCTCTTGTTGTTTGTCGTTCTCTTTCATTGTAGCATTTGCGAACGTAAAGAGAAGAACGGTTTTGTTTATTTCTTCTTCATTCTCTCTAACTGTGAACGTTCTATCACAATTGCAATTGCGTTTGCAAGGAAAAATGGATTTTATTCTTTGTTTGCTTGTAACTTGGTTTTGCTGGATTCATAAAGTTCGGGGAGCAAGTTTTTTGCATGAATTCCTGGACCTCTCCTTTAGGATTAAACAGAACGCATTTAAAGTTTGCATGAAGCTCTGTTGTTCCTATTCCTAGTTCTCATCTTGGTACGTACGTCTCTAGACTAACAAAGGGGTCTATGAGTACTTAATGCCTTGATGGCAATTTATATTATATAATTTGGAATAAACAACATATGTACGCAGTCCCTCCTGCCACTGGTACTACAAAGAACAAAAAAAATAGTAGGATCGATCGTTGTTTTCATGCTTCATTAATGAAGCATGCGGTATGGAATTATACTCAGTCGTCTCTTCATTAAATGGTCACTTTGTAATGTTTTCATAATATATATAGTGCTAAAATCATGAAGGACCAAGCCATGCATGCATATATACATTCATTCATTCATTCATTCATGCAAATCTGGCTGAAGGGACGGTGAAGGTTTATCCAATCCCAGTCCCGTTGAACATGAAAGCTAAACAATATTGGAACCTATTTGAATGCTTTTGATGCTCTAATTTGACCAGCCTGGTGACTCCTCGTAATTCGTTAACCATTGATTTTTAATATTGGCCATGATGTTCCCTTCCCAAATTCTTCATTAATTAATTTAATATGTAAAGTTCCCATGCAAAACCACTAATATATATAAGTCCTCTCAAACTCTTGAACTCACTCTTGTTATCGATCGATCACAGTCACAGACTCGGACATACCAGTTAAGGAAGGAGAAGTAGAGGAAGAGGTAATCAACATGGGTTTCCTTTTGTGTATGGCAACAGTTCCCGTGGTTATCATAGTAGCAGTTTTAGTTGGCGTAATGGCTACCACAATAGAAGTTAATGTGGTTACAAAGAAGGTACAGGTTCCGTTCGATGAAGACCGAGCTAAGGAGTGTTGGGAACGAAGCGCGGAAACCGTTCCCCCAAACTAGAAAGACCTGCGAGAGAACCGAGCAAAAGCACACAAACCAAAAATGCCAAACACAATCGCAGACACAAAGATTTTTAACGTGGAAAACCCTTGCGGAAAAAACCACGGGACGATCGGAGTCTAACCCTGAAGAACCTCCACTAATGGAATAAAGAGAATACACCCTCTACAAGCTCCTCCCGATCCAACACGGATCACCACAACTCACTTGAAAGAAGAAAAATTTTGATTGCGGACTCCGAAGAACAAGAGATGCCGAAAAATTATTCGAAGCAATCTCTCCTTCACAATAGTCCTTAATTCTTGTAGGAGCGTAAAAAGTGCTTCAAAGAAATAGTCATCCCATTCATAAGTGATCGGTTTTTACGCCAAGCAGAGCGGGTAATCTCTTTTACGCCCAAGACTAGGCTAATCAATTTACGCCTAAGCAGGCTGATCATTTTACGCTTGGGTCTACACCTGTGATTTTACGCCAAGGACAGAGCAGCCTCTTTTACGCTGGACAAAGCTCTCAAATCTTGCATTTAATGCAAACTCTGACATGAAGATATTAATGATGGCATTTACCACAGAATTTAATAGGATTTGTCTTATACAAAGACCATTGTTGTCGTTTATGGGGATCGAGCTACTTTACGCTCACTGTATGGTTTCTTTTACGTACGGAGTTTTACATGAGTTCTTACGCTCATAAAATAATGTGTGCATAAAGTCTATTTGAGCCATTTTACGCTCAAGGTTATTCAATAACCACTTTACGCGGGAAACCTATGATAGAGCTATTTTACGCTCATCTTACTGCTTTACGCCCAGAGGATGTTGGGGCTATTTTTACGCCCTATTCTTTCTGGCCAGTTTGGAACGTGGTTTGCCTACATGGCCTTCATGCCACATATTTCGAAGAATGTGTGTACATGTATCCTATTCTTACTGAAATAATGGGACGCGTGTCAACGTATGCAAAGGATGACTCTGATCATGGGTGACAGTTGTTAGCGTAAAGACAGACTTTGATGCTCTTTTACGCACAGAAGCCCCAGTCTATAAATAGACTCATTTTTCTCAAAGACACAGGGAGAGAACATGAGAGAATACAGAGATCAGGACTTCGAGATTTTGATTCTCCAGAGCATTTTTCTTCAACTTTTCTTTCAGAACAGAGTGAAGCAAAGCAGGAAAGCATTCGGCCTCGCCATCAGTGTCCAAGTGCGTCGATACCTTTCTGGTGACTTAGTTCTTCCAAGTTGTTCTACTTCAAGCAGTGATCTTCATCATCATCATATGGTCCAAGGAACAAAGTGATCATTTACGAATCAGACTTCCATAGCAATACTTTTCCAGAATCAAATTTGTACTTCTTGTACTTTTTCTTGTTTTATTTTCAAAATCCAACCTTTTGTTTGGCAATTTTGTTAAGTGAAACAAAATGACGACTCTGCTGGGGACTACTTTCTCCTCCGACGAGGAAGTGATTGCTCAATATGATGATGTTTCGGTCGGTTCGACCAAGAAGACTCTGGTTGTGCACTTCGACCAGACTGCCTATGAAGAAATGCTCCGAACTGGGGGTGGTTCTCGCCATTCCAATGTTCAAAAGTCTCGCAAAGCACGAAAAGTTTGGATTCCTAAATCCAAATTGGTTTCTGATCTCTCTGTTGCTTCTGATGACAAGGGAATTCTCCCCACACCTGTCGTAGGGGCTCCCGTTCGTAACGAGGCAGTCCTTACTTCAGAGTTACACTCAAAGTGTGATGATTTATCTCCCGTTTGTAACGGAGAAGATAATCAGGTTTCACGCCCACTGCGTAAGAATCAAGTTTTACGCTCAGTGGGTAAGAACCACATTTTACGCTCAAGGCATAAGAATGAGTATCCCATCTGTAATGTGGCAGATTCTAATGTTTCTGAGTGTAAGAATCAGTCTCCCGTCGGTGACGTGGTAGGCCCACACAAATTACGCTCCTCGCGTAAAACAAAATCTCCCGTCTGTGACGTGGTAGATAATCAATTTTTACGTTTTACGCGTAAAGGTAAGTCTCCTGTCTGTGACAGTGTAGATAAAATTCACAACGATGTTTGCACATCTAATGTGAATGTACCTAAACGCATACAGCGTAAAAATATTGTTGGTAAAACTTCTGTCCTACACCAACAACATTCATATACTACTTTACGTAAAGTACCAAACTTACAAATTACACGCCATGAAAATGGAGTCCTTCGTGCTTAATCTCAAGATTTACGCACACAACTCCAAACGCGTAAAAATGTACAGTTTGGTTCTGCGAATGAAGCCAGTAATCTTCTTTATACACAAGGGACTAAATGTTTTTCTACCCCAAATATAATAAAGAAGAATATTCCATCTGTTCCTTCTGATTTACGTGAATTGCTAATGCAAAAACGTAAGAACAGACAATCTCCGGTAATATTCCTCCAAGAAAAACATCATTGTGAATATCACCAGGTTGTGATCAACTGTTGTTTTTGGCTTCAAAACGGTCAGTTTTTGATCGTTTAAGTTTTAACTCGTCTCAACATCAAGCTGAAGACCAAGAAGATGAGCTGTCATATGCATCAGTCAATATGGCATCTCATACTAACAGAGGACGACGACCGAGACGGAACATGTCCCAAACTCTAGGTCAACAACAGTTCAACAGACTTCTTAATTCCTTTGAAGGAGTATATCAGAATACTCGATCAAGAAGACAAAGATAATTGCAAACTTCTGATTCAGAAGCTGGGGGTACTCAATCTTTGGAGTCTGATACCGATAGTGTGGATTCATACTTCTATACTAATCCCTCTATATCTTCAAGAGAGGTTAAATCTTACGCTGTTGGAGATGAACCAGAGACGTCATCTGCTAATACAGAACATCTCACTGCCGTGGAGCAATCATTGAAAGACATGCTTAACATGGTGCAAAGCATGCATCACATAATTTTGAATCAGCAAACTGCTCAACCCACAGTAATAACTCCGGTACCAGTAGCAGCACAAACTCAAGATAGTCAAGGGCCTGATATACCTTCGAATATTCAAGTGTCTGCTGTTAATCAAAATTCTGCATCTCCAGATCCCATCATTCCAGAAGATGTACCACCTCCAATGGGGGTTACGATACATCCAACAACTATTCAATCAAATGTGCTTCCTCAAACCAGTGAAGCCATTCAAGCAGTGCGTGAACTCAAAGCACAGCTTGAAGTTTTGAGGCACAAAGATCAGGTCCAGAGGTTAGGAATTAAGCAACCTTATCCTCCTCATTGGAATGATGTACCCTTCCCACCGAAGTTCAAGCCACAATCCATGGTTTTATTCGATAGAAAAGCATCTTCCAGTCAATATATCAATTACTTTGATATTATGACTGTACACTTGCAGAAAAATGATGCTCTCCTCACTCGAGTGTTCATTGGGTGATTGACGGGTTCAGCTTATGACTGGTATCGTAGCTTATCCGATAACACTATTTTGTCTTTTGACGAATTCAAGGCAATGTTTCTCTCCCGCTTCTATGAAGGAGGTATGGACCTGAACATGTCCTCCTTAATAGAAATCAAACAAAAGGAGAAAGAAGATACTCGGACGTTCATTGAACGTTTCCGACAGGCTACTCTAAAGATGCCTCCTGGTATGCCAAATTCAGCGTAGATCGATACATGCAAGATGAATCTGCGACCGTCCATTACTGTCTTCACAGGTTTCCAATTCACAGATTGGGCTTCATTTATCATAACAGCAGTTTCTGCCGAGACCAATGGTAGGTTGGCTCGAGAACATGGGATGATTTTCGCTTCAGAAGATAAAGGAAAGAAAAGTAATCCCGGTAATAATCCTGGCAATCGTAACGTGAAAGGAAAAGATACTCTTATGGTCAATCTTTCCAAGAACAAAACGACATCTAACAATCAAAAATCTTCCAGGCCAAAGGAAGAGTATTCTTTTGACGAAAGTGATATCCCAGGGATATTTCAGTGTCTGGTGAAAAGTGGTAAACTTCAGATTCCGGAGCCTAAAAGGCCTAATGAGGTGAATCTGACTGACAATCCCAAATATTGTATCTATCATAGATACATTAATCATCCTACCAGTGCTTGCTATGTCTTAAAAAAGAAGATCCAAGACCTGATAAATGGTGGCACTATCGTTTTAACTAATGATAACCATACGGTTACAACCAACATGGTCTCTCTTCAGTTTGGAGATTTTCCTCCACAGCAAGTCCCAGATGGAATTATCCCAATTCCGAAGGCGACTATGAAGATCGTAAATATCCCGCCTGCCAGGAAAGAAAATACAGGATTGCTGCCGCTCACATTGAAGAATGGTGAAATCATGTGGGTACATCCTGACTCAATACCTGAGTTGGAAAATGAAGGTAAAACTTTAAAATCCATGAAAGGTAAGAAAGTCAAAACCTGCAACATGATTTCTCATGTTATTACAAATCCTGATGACTTGGATCATCTATGGGATGACCTTCCTCTAGAAGGTAGACTGAAAAGACTAAACATCTGTCCTCCAAGTCTAGCTCCTCCTACCAAGCTCAAGCTTACTCATCAGCAGTGGCTAGCCATGAATAGTGTTCCTTTATACCGGGCACAACAAGTCTTTGCTGCTTATGAAAAAGCTCCAACAGGGATCTCTCCTCGTATCCCGAATCCTTCTCTTTCCTTAACTACGGAGACGTCTATGCTTCATTCTCCTGTAGTTGCAGAGGTTTCTTCCTCTTCCTGTGCTGAAATACCTGTCCAAAGTTCACTGCCTATCCACTTGTATAGTCAGCAATCTGTCCTTCTCATGAGGAAGATGGGTTACAACTTTCAAAAGGCAGAAGGTTTGAATTATGATAAAGGAATACGTCTTCCTTTACAAATTCAAAATCAGAATTCTACTGCTGGTTTGGGTTCTGAAGTACCTCGTAACAACCCTCATAAGAAAAAGACTACGGGAAGAAAGACTAAATCCTGTAATATGGTACTTCCTTCTCCTGAGTCTGAAGAAGAAACTTTTGCTGGTACAAGATCTGGGAAAGAGTACCACAAAGACTATGAGGGATCCTCCAAAGAAGCAGAAGATGTAGTGGAAACTCTACCAGTTCAACCTTCTCCTGTTCCTATTAAATCATCTGTGGTTGAAACGGGGAAACAGAAGGCAGTACGCTTTGATATCCCATTGAAGCCTGCTTCCAATCAGGGGGTGGTGATGAAGCCTTACAAGTTTGACATTCTAGCTCAGTTAGCCAATACTCCAGCTAGACTTTCTATATTTGAACTGTTTCGCCTTTCCAGAGAAAGCAGAGAGACTTTGAGCGAAGCTTTACTTCAAGCAGATTCATGCTTGGCACAACTCAAGACTCCTGATAATATATCAGTGTCATGTCCGCAATGCCATAGTATGATGGAAGCAATTCCCAACATCACCTTTACACAAGAGGATATGCTATTAAAACACAACAAGCATGATAGGCCTCTGTGTTGTACTGGATATATCGGATCCACTGAAATTGACAGGATTTACATCGATCCTGGGTCTTCAATTAGTATAATTCTTCAGAGTATGCTAAGACCCCTGAGGATTCCTGCGAGTGAGCTGACTTACACTAGTACTACGATAGTCAGTTTTAATTCTGGCAAGAGCAAACCACTGGGAAAGATTCGTCTGCAGATTCAGATTGGTGATCTTCGAACTATGGTAACTTTCTATGTTATCAACTCGGACGTATCCTACAATATTCTTCTTGGAAGACCGTGGATTCATGAACACAATATTGTGCCTTCAACTCTTCACCAATGTTTCAAATATGTGGACTCCCAAGGAGTTGTGAAGACTGAGTTTGCTGATATTAATCCATTCAAAGGTGTTGAAGCCTACTTCTCTGATTCAAGGCTTTATAAACAAGAGCATGTGAAAGATATATCAGACATGGCTGAAGATCAATCATCCTCTGAGGATCACTCTATTAATGAAGATCCGCCAGAGGAGCAACCTTTGAAGATCATAGTCAAGGGACGAATCCAATCCCAACCTGTCAATGATCAACCTTTGATGATCAAAGTTAAAGGAAGAACTCAAACTTCATCTGAGGAATCAATAAATATTCCTGCTAAGAGCCAAGTTCAACCTTTTATTATCAAGGTCAAAGGACGTACTTCTTGTACGAATAATCCGGAATTACCATTGATTGTCAATCTTGGCAAATCTACGCAGAAGACGGATGATGGTCCACTGTTGATTAATCCGAAGCGTAGCAATCAGACTGTAAATGATGTAAATATTGATCATTCCGTACTTTTTGATATCAATGAAGATTTCCTGTTCGAGTATATGGCTGTCAAGTTTATTGAGAGAATGACTTTATCTTCTGATAATCAAAGTCATCAATATAAAGACAACATAGAACCGGAAGAAACTTTATACATTGATCATAAGGAGAATTCTTTCCCTCCTTATACAGATGTTGGACCGTATGCTCAAAGGTTCCTAACATCTTCTCCTTATCTTCTACCTGTGGCCGCTTCATCACAAGCTTGCGTAACTTTTAGACGTCATGAAGAATCTTATTTCGTGGTACCGTCTGATAAGAAAAACAAGCGCCAAATTGTGTTTGGCCTGGCTAGAAATATCCATGTTGCTCAGACAGATGAGCTGAAGGATAAAGACAAAGGAAGAATCCGAATTGATAAATACAGTCAGCAATCTATCAAGATCATCCAGAACATGGGATATGGTTTGAAGACTATGCAAGGTCTCAATCAAGGCAAGGGTAGACGATTACCATTATGTGGTGATCCGTTTTACCAAAAGACTCATCATGGGTTGGGATATGATCCGTCCCACATGTTTTATGACGATATACAAGAAGAATTCTCTTCTAGCTCTTCGCAATCATCAGATTCGGAAGAAATTCTATTCATCGAATCCGATATTTCTCATTCCTCATATTGTAAATCTGGACAAGTACTCTCAGTCAATATGGTTCAAGCCGATGATGAATCAGAGCCATTTGAGAATGATCCTTGGGCTCAACAGATGGATACTCAATGGGAACTTCGTTTTGAACAACGACAGCCACCTACAGAAGATGAGGTTATCCAGATTGATGTTGGAGATGGAGTTACGTCCAAACCAATATTCATCAGTAAGAATCTTTCTGAAGATGAAAAGAAAGAGCTGATAAAACTTATAAAAGATTACATTGACATCTTTGCATGGAGTTATGAAGATATACCAGGGCTAGATCCTACAGTTGCTACCCATAAACTCAATATTTTGCCTAATGTCAAGCCTATAAAACAACAGCAACGACGCTTTAGACCAGATATGATGGATACAATTGAGGCAGAAGTCAAAAAGCTGATTACGTGTGGCTTTGTTCGTGAAGAACAACACCCAGATTGGGTGGCCAATATTGTTCCTGTTATGAAGAAGAACGGAAAAGTCCGAGTTTGTATAGATTACCGAGATCTTAATACGGCTTGTCCAAAAAATAAATTTCCACTTCCAATTACAGATATCATGATAGACAATACATGTGGTTTTGAACGCATGTCTTTCATGGACAGATTCTCAGGATACAATCAGATCAAGATGCATCCAGAAGATGAGAAGCACACCGCTTTTCGTACACCTCTTGGGGTCTACTGCTATACAGTTATGTCGTTTGGTCTTAAAAATGCCGGTGCCACGTATCAACGGGCTATGAGCAATATCTTTCAAGAACATCTACGAAAGATAGTTGAATGCTATGTAGATGACATTGCTGTTAAAAGTCGGTCAAAGAATGATCACATTCAGGACTTGAAGATAGTATTTGAATTGATGTGCCAACATCAATTGAAAATGAACCCTACTAAGTCTTTCTTAGGGGTTTCTAGTGGCAAGTTTTTAGGATTTGTCATTACCTCTCAAGGTATCCATGTTGATCCTGATAAGGTTAAAGCAATTCTTGAAATGCGTCCTCCTCGTAATCTGAAAGAACTCCGTGGCTTTCAAGGCCGTATTGCTTATATCAGAAGATTTATATCTAATATTTCTGGGAGATGTCAACCTTTCTTCCGTCTATTAAAGAAAGGGGTATCTTTCGTCTGGGATGAAGCGTGTCAAAAAGCCTTCAATGACATTAAGCAATATCTTACAAACCCATCTGTTCTGGTACCTCCGGTGGTAGGAAGACCATTTTTGCTATATGTTCGAGCTTTAGATCATTCACTTGGCGCTCTTCTGGCACAGAAAAGTGATATGGGTCATGAACAAACAATATATTATCTGAGCAGAATGATGGTCGGAGCTGAACACAGATATACTCCTGTAGAAAAGGAATGTCAAGCTTTGGTTTTTGCCATCCAAAAGACAAGGCATTATGTCACTGGACAGACTATTCATGTCACCTCCAGAATAAATCCCATTCGGGTATTGATGAGGAAACCGAGCATTCTTAATTCCAGGTTAGCTACCTGGGCGATGTTGCTCACTTCTTATGATATGATTTATGTGCCTCAAAAATCAGTGAAGGGCCAAGCGTTAGCTGATTTCTTAGCTGCTCATCCTATACCTGAAACTTCGAAGTTATATGAAGACATTCCAGACGAAGTAGTGGATTGTAACATAATTTTGAAGAATGATATATGGCAATTATATTTTGATGGAGCATCACGAGTGGGACCTAAAGGCAATATTGTCTCTGGGGTAGGAATTGTCCTGGTTTCTCCTGACAAAATGGTCATATACCGTGCCTATTCTCTTAATGAGCCATGCTCTAACAATGTAGCAGAATATAATGCTCTATTGATTGGTCTCCAAGTAGCAAAACAATTGGATATTGAATTCTTAGAGGCTTATGGAGATTCTCAATTGATCGTTAATCAAGTTAGAGGGACTTATGAAGTCAGAAATCCTGATCTCATCCCCTATCATCAGGTGGTAGTCGAGTTGGTCCTATCATTCAAAGGATTCTTCATTGAATTTGTACCACGTTCTCAGAATGTGGAGGCTGGTGCTCTTGCCAGCTTAGCTGCAGACTTGGCTGTCCCAATCCGAAGGCAAAATAAAATTACTTTGTTAGACCGAGACTTGTTCTGTGTGAAGAGTAATCTACATATTGAATAAAGTTATACTACAGAGTCAAGTTCCCAGCAGAAAGATTGGAGAACTCCATTCATTGATTATACAGTTCATGGGATTTTGCCTGAAGATCCTAAAGAAGCTGCATCAATTAAGAGACAATCATTTCGATTCTATTATGATTCGTCTTTACATATGCTATATCGTCGTTCATATGACGGACTCTTGCTGCGCTGTCTCTCAGAAAGTGAAGCCAAATAAACACTGCGTGAGGCTCATGATGGTGTCTGTGGTGCTCATCAACCGGGTCCAAAGTTGTAGGACCGTATTCGGAGAATGGGGTATTATTGGCCTTCTATGATAGCAAATGCTGTAGACTATGCCAGAAGATGTAAAGCATGTCAGATTCATGCTGATTTTATTCATCAACCATCTGAATTTCTACATCCTACAGCAGCCTCTTGGCCCTTCGAAGCTTGGGGTATGGATGTCATTGGTCCTATTAACCCTCCTTCTGTCAAAGGACATCGGTTTATACTAGCTATAACCGATTACTTTTCGAAGTGGGCAGAAGCAGTCCCCCTTGTGGAAGTGAAAACATCTAATGTCATCAGTTTCATCAAGCACCATGTCATTTATCGTTTCGGGATTCCTCGACGAATAATTCATGACAATGGTCCACAATTTGCTAGTCAAGCATTTTATCGATTCTGTGACAAGAATCGAATTCAGAATTTGGCTTCTACGGCTTATAATCTAGCTGCTAACGATTTAGCTGAAGCTTTCAATAAGATGATCATCAAACTTCTTAAAAAGTTTGTTTCTTCCAATAAACGTGATTGGAATGAGAAACTTGGAAAATATTTATGGGCTTATCGAACAACAGTCCAGACTCCTACTAGTTTTACACCATTCTCATTGGTTTACGGATGCGAAGCTGTTCTCCCATTGGAAATCCAGATCCCTTCTCTACGAATAGCCATTGCTAATGAGCTAACTACGGAGAATAATGATCGCTTACGACTCTAAGAACTTGAAGGATTGGATGAGAAGCATCTTCAAGCACAACAACACATTGAACTGTACCAAGTCCGCATATCTCGAACTTTTAATCGTAAAGTTAAGGAGAGGGTATTCAAAGTTGGCGAGCTCGTATTAGCTGTTCGGAAACCGATGGTAATGACTCATAAAAGCAAAGGAAAATTCCAAGCAAAATGGGAAGGCCCTTATATAATTGAGTCCGTATTTTCCAATGGCGCCTATCGATTATCAAAGCCCAATGGAGATCTGCTCATGATGCTAATCAATGGCAAGTTTCTCAAAAAAATACTATGTATAAAAAAAAAGAGGAGGACAGAATAGAAATAAAGTTTCTTTTATTACTATTTTTGTTCAAAACAGAAGATTAAGAACGAGGGCCACTCCCTTCGTTATTGAATACATAGTTGGCCAATGCATAGAAGGCGTCGTTTCCTGAACACATAAAAAATTTGCAGGCAGCCATCCTCGACGCTTCTTCTTCAGGAGTTTTCCCTGGCTCTACTAAAAAAAGCAAGAATGTCTTCGGGTGGTTTCGGCGCAGAAGAGCTTCTACCTATTTTGGTTGAGCCTGATGAGACTGATACAGGGGGCTCAACGGGGAACGTATCAATGATGCCCTCGATTTTTCGGGGGACTTCATTCTTTTGCTGTACATCTTCGGAAGATATTTCCAATAGAGAAGCAGAAATAAGAATGGAATGATTATAGAGAATTCTCACCTATTTATAGAGGAGAATTATTAATGAACTAGTCTCTGAAGTGGAGAAACGACTTTTCATTTCCGAAAAGACTCGTCCGTTCATGTTACCAGGTTCATCCATTTAAAATTAAGGAGCGATATCCGAGTATGGCCACGCTTTGCGGGTTCAGGGTAGCAGCTGCCTTCGTCATAAGTCTTCATGTCACTCCTGGGCTTTAGCTTCCCATCTTGTTGTATGTGCTACGAGCTGGATTTCTTCCGATTGGTGACTTTAATCTTCAGAGGAGTTGGATCCTCGGGAACTTGGGTGGTCTTCAGTGGCGGCTCCAGGTTCTCGATCTACTTCTCGGTGCAAAGTATGCGCTCGGTGTCGGAAAAGTCCAAAGGTCTGGGAGTCTGAAAAACAGAAGTCTTTTCTAGCTCGAGAAGCGCATCCACAAGTCTGGCTTGGAAAATGATGGCTTGCTCTCTCTCTGGGTGTCAAGAAACTTTTCAAACATCTCCGTCAACTACGTACTACCCATGGAGATAGTAGGGACGACCTGCGGGGTAGAAGCTCGGAATCCTCAGGTATAGGTGGATCAACCATTGCGGTGTCGCGTGCTTTTGAATTATCTGAAAAACAGAAAACTGTTAAAATAACCTAGACCTAAATACAACAAGTGTTTATAGAATATCAATATACCTGATATACCTGATATACCCTTATTTCCCAATTTTTCCTATGCTGTGATCAAGTTTTCCTAGTGTAATCAAGTCCCCCAATAGTACTCTAATACCTAGGTACCATTAGGATAGACCTGCATGGGCCACCACTAAAAACATGTCACGACCCGCTCCCGAATAATCAGACACGAGTCGGACACGCCCAGCCTTCGTCGTTAGATACGACAAAGTAAGCTGTACCAAACTAGGGAGATCTAACCAGATAATATAAATGTATGTAATCACAATATCTAAAAACGTATCCCATAATGATCACCATAATCCACAAGTCTATGTATATAAATGTACGAGTCATCAATAATAAAATGTACATGAATTCTAAAGACAATATCTAAGAGTAAGGCTAACAGTCTAAACCTGAAACCTCAAGCTAAGTCATGACCATCCTGCTCAGCTAAGATCCCGGGCTCTGGCCCATAAGGTAGAATGATAAATCCTGCAAGTATACCTGCAACTTATCCAGTCAGGAGCGGAGCAAAGTACAGTTCTAGGTAATGAAACATGAACATGATATAAAATGTGTACAGGGGTACATAAAAAGATATACAGGAATGAACATGAAAGTACAGGGAAATAGTACAGGAAAATGAATACAAAAAATATAGTACATGAATGTAAAGTACAGGAACATGTAAAGTACAAGAAATGTAATGTATATGAATGAAACTATAATCCTGAAGTACCAGACATGACAAGTGCACAATATCGAAATACATCTAGTCCATGTGACCGGCTGGGGTGAGTACAGGAGCATGCACAGGAGTACATGAATATGGTACGACTTAGGACCCGCGTGCACAGTGCGAGGCCTAAGCTAGGCACAGGAATATATAGTGACCGGGATTGGTCACATGGCTAGTGTATTTCCCCACCCGACACTAATAAGTACAAGAGCAAGGGTACAGGAATACAGGAGTACATGAATATCGTGCCATGACGTGTCACAAGAAGGATACAAGAATGTAAATGCACAAAACCGTAGAAAAGTACTTGCCTTGCTCCAGAGAAAGAACGGGTAAAGATCGGATCTAGATGTCCTCCTGTTTAAATGATTTACAAGTTGGTTAAAATCTAAATAACTATACTAACCAATTCTAATTTTTAAGCTCAATATGTAATACTAACTAATAATTGGGTTATCTTAATATTACAAGCTATATTGATCCTAATTAGCTACTAGGAAAATACATACATATATATATTCACTAGACACTAGGTACAGATTTCTAATAGTTAAAACAAATGGTTAATTTAGACATTTTATTCAAGCAAAATATTAATGATATGATGTTCAGAACGGTTACAACTAATTCATTACTAAGGAAACTAAAATATTATTAAACCGGAATTTACTAATAGATTTTAATATTGCCCACATATGCAACATCCAGCCTCATATATTTATACCTGCACCCTGACTCAAGCCGAATCCACAACCATGGAAGTTCACATGAATTCCACCGAGCTCCCAAAACACTCCCAATAATCTAATTCATAGGCAGCCCATACTTACATCAAAGCTTAACAACCAACATCTTCTCAAAGTTAAAAGAAGGGTTCGTTCTTAGCTAAGACTATATGCAGACCTTAGCCAAGATACGAAATAGAGGAACTCAAGACTGTACAAGTGGAGCAACCCAAAATTATTAATCCAACCCCAATCCTTATTGGCCTGCACACCACTCACTTCATAGGATTTACAAAATTTAACCACATGCACTCTATTTCAAAATATACACAACCAAGCCCATACTACTGGATTAAACCGAAGCCAACATTTGAATTTAAAAGGCAGCATGGGCAGTAGCTCCCTGAACTCACACACTAGCCCAAACAAGTATATGAAGCCAGTCAACTAGGCTATGTTACAAACAAACCAGCAGCATATTTGTAAAGGCAATTCAACCAAATGACACAAAACTTAGCCTCAGGAAATCCTAACTCTTGAGCTATACTAGGGTGACAGTTCCAACCCCTCCCATATATTCAAAAGCTAACACAACGACCCACATACAGATTAAACTTCAATATACAGCCCAGAAAAACCGACTAAAGTATGCAATTGGAAATATTACAAACATTCGATTCAGAAGCCTATAAATGCAGTATGAAACTACACCACGAACAGAGCTCTAGTCCGTTCGAATTATTCAAGCCAAGCACCTGCGACCCCAACCCATCAACACGACGTTCCTAGACCCATTCCAGACCAAAACAACATGTCCCCTTATCCTTCTCCAATCTAGCTACACAGTGCAGAACTACCCCTCGACTAAGAATATACAACCAAATCGAAACTCTAATTTAAAAAAAGATATACAAACCCAACTGTCAAATTTATACAACCAAATCGAAAATAAAATCAGAGAGAAAAATTGTGTCATTTAATCCAAAGAAGTCCTGCCCACAGTCGAACACCCAGCGCTGGAACCAGGACACGAACAACTGGACACGAACAAACCTCAGACACACACGAACAGTGCTACGGTCCGACACGAGTCACACCACCGACACACCCGCTTACGTCACTGGACACCCAAAACCAACTTAATTATGAAATATACCTCCCAACACCAAAATAGAGGAAAAATAAGGATTTACCTGAAGAGATTCACTCATCAATGAGGACACGGTTTCACAGTGTCCGACACAAACCCGAGCAGTTGAACACAGTCACCTCATCCAACCGTGATCGGTAGTTTCCCGTGTCATTGCATCAAGAACAGAAAAATTAGATTAAGCTTTCAATCGACTCAAGAATTTATAACTACCGATCCTCGATTCGATCGATCGATCCGATCCGATCAAGATCGGTCAAATCAGGAATAGTCAAGAAAAGAAAGGATCAGGGAGAACTCACCGCTCTGTTGATCGATTCGTCGCTGCACCGAGCGTAGATCGTCGATCGTTGAGAGGAAATCAAGCCCCATCGGTCGCCGTCGTGATGATGACCGATCCAGCCGGCGGAAAGGAGAGCCAGCATCGTCCCTGTGGAGGGCGGGACCAAGTCGTCGTGGTCGTCACAGCCGTCGCCGGAGAGAAACTCGCGTGCCGTCGCCGGGTCGGAACCCTAGGCCTGCTGCTCGGAGTCGTGGCTCGCCGTCCGTCGAGATCTAGCGCCGCCGAAGGGTACGCGCCGCCTTCAATCGCCGCTGGAATGGCCTCACCCCGACGCCGGAAGTGGTGGCCGCCAGAGGAATTTAGGTTAGGGTTAGGGTTAGGGTGAATGGGAAGAAATTTGAGAGCTCAAAATTATCAGAGAGAACTCTCTCTCTCTCTCTCTCTCTGTGTTCGGTTTTTAAAAAGAAAGGAAAGGAGATTTTGCAAGGAACCCCCTTTGAAATAACCTATTTGCAAAACGACCCCTTCGTCCAAAAATATTTATAAACGAGCCCTCCCCCTTTTCAAATATTACATAAATGATAAAATTGCAGTTAAAACTTTTGGAAAAATTTGAGGGGACCACAAGTTGGTTGTAACAACTTTTCAAATTTGAAAAGTAGCCCAAAATTAATTCCCTCCAAAATACTCATAACCATATATTTATAATGAAGTATTTATTATTAAAAATTTTAAATTTCACCAAAATTGGGAAAAGTGGAGTTACACGGTTCCTGACTGACTGAGCCCCAGTGGCAATCAGAACAGCAGGAATCAAACTCTGGTCTTCTCTCTCAGACGAGAGGAGAACCCCAGAGTATGGCAGCCCAAAGGCGTGTTGCTGCCAATACAATTGGTGGATTAGTGGCGGCACCTCAAAGGAGATAGGAATGTATCCAGCATTGGGATACGATTCCTAGTTCTGCTGTGAAAGGAACTCTACTACCCGATTTCTCGGGGTAGAGTTGACTCCACCATCCAACTCTCCGTGTATAAAGGCTCTTCCTACCAACAGAGGAAGACCCTTCTATCTCACGAAGAGTTCTGAGTTGTCTGATTTGTGCGTTAAAAGCGCATGAGCTCCCTGATGTTGATGTCAGAAGAATGCTCCTCACAACATCAAAATCGCCAATGCCGGTTCTGGAAAAGCTACTCAGCCAAACTTCTACAGAAAACAACAAAGAAGAAGTGTCTTAAACAGAAGTATTATCAGATGCGTATTAAACGCTAATTGTAAACAGATCACAAGGCTTTTACGCCAGCAATCAGCAAGGCTTTTACGCCAGTGATTCAACAAGGTTTTTACGCCACCAATCAGCAAGGCTTTTTACGCCAGTGCTTCAGCAAGGCTTTTACGCCGGTGATTCAATAAGGCTTTTACGCCAGCAATCAGCAAGGACGTTACGCCAATGCTTCAGCAAGTTTTTACGCTCGTCAAGAATTTACGCTCATGAATAGATATTTTCAACAAAAGATTCGAAAGACAGATATTTGCTTACGATCAGATTTACCATTTGAGTCGAATGGTTTGGCTCTGATGGTAGTTGAATCTGCGTCTAATGACTGGGCATACAAAAGAACACAATAGAAAAGCTTTGCCATCCTCATTTGTTGGAGAACAACATCACGGAAAGTTATCTTCAGTGGAATGAGTACGAGAATATGTGAAACATTCTCGGCTATTTATAAAGGCTGAAGAATTGTTGGAAAGAGTTTATTTTGGGGGAAGATCCTATTTAAAGGCTCTCATAACCCCATGACAGATGCCACGTGTCAAGTTTATTTCTTGGGATTGAACAATCATAGAAGCAGTCAAAATAAGTGTTGAACAGTTGAGATTAACATCAGACTTTATTTATAAAAAGGGGGAGTGGACCCCTACAATAAGAAAGTCGCAATACATGGAATTTCATTTTCCCTCTCCTTCGTTAGACTAACAAAGAGAGGCACCTAACTCACGCATGTTGTGAATCCCGGAGCGATGCATCAGATTTAAAAATGCTTCTGCATCTCCTGAGCCCTCATATGCAGTCGGGGGACCACCATCGATGCGGCTGAAGACTGCTGGAGTTAACCCGAAGTACGCTACAAAGTTGCGTGCTCGCTCAAAGTCAATCCTTGAGCCTGAAGCCTCTTCATTGTTAATCTCCTTCTTGGGCGCCATGTCACTATGGAGATGAATGACAAGAGTGAAGAATTTCTCCTTATTTATACGGTTAAATCAGCTCTCCATCTTTCTCATTGGAAACTGTTCATTATAAATACAAACTCGGGGAAGCGAAAAGGCATTCGAGAGTTTCAAAAAAAGAAATTCATTGTGACAATTAAGTGTTGATCGACACTGTTGGAAATTACGCCGACTGTTGGACATCCCCGCTATTACGCGGATGGCTGTTGCGTATCCCAAATTTTACGCTGGCAAATCTAATCTCAACTTTTACGCTTCTGTTCAAAGTGTTTCAAATGTTGGAGATATTTTAAAACTTTGAAGGGGGTCTTGTAGGAGCGTAAAAAGTGCTTCAAAGAAAGAGTCATCCCATTCATATGTGATCGATTTTTACGCCAAGCAGAGCGGGTAATCTCTTTTACGCCCAAGACTAGGCTAATCAATTTACGCCTAAGCAGGCTGATCATTTTACGCTTGGGTCTATACCTGTGATTTTACGCCAAGGACAGAGCAGCCTCTTTTACGCTGGACAAAGCTGTCAAATCTAGCATTTAATGCAAATTCTGACATAAAGATATTAATGATGGCATTTACCACAGAATTCAATGGGATTTGTCTTATACAAAGACCATTGTTGTCGTTTATGGGGATCGAGCTACTTTACGCTCACTGTATGGTTTCTTTTACTCACGAAGTTTTACATGAGTTCTTACGCTCATAAAATAATGTGTGCGTAAAGTCTATTTGAGCCATTTTACGCTCAAGGTTATTCAACAACCACTTTACGCGGAAAACCTATGATAGAGCTATTTTACGCTCATCTTACTGCTTTACGCCCAGAGGATGTTGGGGCTATTTTTACGCCCTATTCTTTCTGGCCAGTTTGGAACGTGGTTTGCCTACATAGCCTTCATGCCACATATTTTGAAGAACGTGTGTATATGTATCCTATTCTTACTGAAATGATGGGATGCGTGTCAACGTATGCAAAGGATGACTCTGATCATGGGTGTCAGTTGTTAGCGTAAAGACAGACTTTGATGCTCTTTTACGCACAGAAGCCCCAGTCTATAAATAGACTCATTTTTCTCAAAGACACAGGGAGAGAACATGAGAGAATACAGAGATCAGGACTTCGAGATTTTGATTCTCCAGATCATTTTTCTTCAACTTTTCTTTCAGAACAGAGTGAAGCAAAGCAGGAAAGCATTCGGCCTCGCCATCAGTGCCCAAGTGCGTCGATACCTTTCTGGTGACTTAGTTCTTCCAAGTTGTTCTACTTCAAGCAGTGATCTTCATCATCATCATATGGTCCAAGGAACAAAGTGATCATTTACGAATCAGACTTTCATAGCAATACTTTCCCAGAATCAAATTTGTACTTCTTGTACTTTTTCTCGTTTTATTTTCAAAATCTAACCTTTTGTTTGGCAATTTTGTTAAGTGAAACAATCCTCTCTCTCTCTCAAAGATTGTAAAGCACTCTTTGTTTTTGAGATGATTTTACAACTAGCATGCATCACCCTTTTATAAGCCATTGGTAACCCATACATGGAAGGCCAATATATATGGAAACTTCCAATATAAATCAATCATATATTTAATGGAAATCCAATCATAATTAGCTTACCATAATTGGAAATCCAATAATATGGAAAGCTACTATATTGAGGGTCCAATCATAAATATATAATCAAAGTAAATATGAAAATCCAATCATATATTTCCTTACCATATATGTACCAAAATAAAATCCATGCACTCCCCAAGCTTCTCCGACACACGGATGGCGTTCGTCGCTCTCCGGGGTATCCTCCACATAGGTGGGAACCCCACCCACTCCAACAAATCTCCCCCTTCACAACTATGTGGAGGAGGTCGTCATCCCGACGATCTGCCTGCAGTACTCAAACTTTCCCCTCAGAAGAACCTTCGTGAGCATGTCCGCTCCATTGTCATCAGTATGAACCTTATCAAGCGCTGCATCCTTCTTCTCAACCACATCCCGTATCCAATGATACCGAGTCTCGATGTGCTTGGACCGACTATGAAATGTCTGGTTCTTCACAAGGTGAATAGCACTCTGACTGTCGCAAAGCAAAGTATACTGCTCTTGCTTCAGCCCTATTTCCTGCAGCAGCTTCTTCATCCACAGCAACTCCTTGCAAGCCTCCGTCGCCGCAATGTACTCTGCCTCTGTCGTCTACAAGGTAACACACTTCTGCAACCGCGACTGCCATGATACCGCTCCTCTAGTAAACATCATCACATAGCCCGAAGTCGATCGCCTCGTGTCTATATCTCCAGCCATATCAGCGTCAGTATACTCAACCAGCTTCGGCTCGTCACCACCAAAAGAAAGTCTCCAATCGGCAGTGCCCTGAAGGTATCGTAGAATCCACTTGACCGTACTCCAATGTACCCTTCCAGGATTTGAAATGTACCTGCTAACTGTGCCAACTGCATAAGCGATGTCTGGCCTCGTACACACTATAGCATACATAAGACTTCCCACAGCAGAAGCATATGGAACCCGCTCCATATCTTCCTTTTCGTCCTCGTTAGATGGACACTGCTCCTCAGTGAACTTAAAGTGAGCCGCAAGGGGGCAACTCACTTTCTTCGACTCGTCCATACCGAAACACTGAAGTACCCGGTGAATGTAATTATTTTGGGACAAATGTAGCAGCCTGGACTCTCTCTTTCGGCTGATCTCCATCCCAAGAGTAGTCTTTGCTGCGCCCAAATCCTTCATAGAGAAGGCCGTGCCCAGTTGGCGCTTCAACTCCACTATCCTAGTGGCATTCTGACCCACTAACAGCATATCATCTACATAGAGCAATAAAATGATAAAATCATCCTCGGCAAAGTACCTCATAAATACGCAATGGTCCGACATCGTCCGTACATAGCCATGCTATCCTATAAACGACTCGAACTTTCTGTACCACTGCCTCGGAGCCTGCTTCAGACTATACAAGCTCTTCCTCTACCGGCAGACCAAATATGACTTGCCCTTCTCACAGAATCCATCTGGCTGCTCCATGTATAACTCCTCTTCAAGATCACCGTGGAGGAATACCATCTTTACGTCCATCTGCTCGACCTCCAAGTCAAAACTGGCTGCCAATACAAGCACCACCCGAATAGACGACTGTTTGACGACTGGCGAAAAGATCTCATCATAATCCATGCCTTTCCGCTGACCGTAGCCTTTAACTACCAGCCTCGCTTTGTATCAAGGGCGAGTAGCATCATCCGTCTGTTTCACCCTAAACACCCATCGATTCTTCAAAGCCTTTTTGTCCTTTGGCAACCGCACCAGCTCATAACTGGAATTAGTGTGCAAGGAACTCATCTCCGCCTGCATGGCCTCCATCCACTCCTGCCTGTGTTCGTCTTCCATAGCCTCTGTAAAGCTTTCGGGCTCTCCTCCGTCAGTCAATAGCACATACTCATCCGGTGAGTATCTCGTAGATGGTCGACAATCTCTGTCGCTCCTTCTCAGTGGAGCTACTGGTGCTGGCTGTATACCAACAGCCTCCTCCCCTTTAGGAACTGCCTCTCCGGCATGCTCATCCTCCTGAGGGACACCCTGACCACCATCAGCAGGATGATGATCATGGTTGAGAGCTACTCCATGTACTGGCTCCTCCATAGCTGGATCCTCTGCGATGTCCTCTGGAAACTGCTCGAAGCGAAATAACTCTAACTCAGGCAATTCCTCAGCCTCAGAAGGCGTCTTGGAATCCTGAGTGTTGGTCATGGTCTGATCCTCGATGAACACCACGTTCCTGCTTCTGTAGAGCTTTCTTCCCACTGGGTCGTAGAGTCTATAGCCAAACTCATCCCGATCGTAGCCGACAAAGACGCATCGCCTCATCTTCGGCTCAAGTTTGGTCCTCTCGTCCTTCGGTACATGCACAAAGGCCTTACTGCCAAACACTCGCAGGTGATTGTATGACGGCTCTTTGTCGTACCATACTTTGTCAGGTATATCACCGTACAAAGGAGAACTAGAAGATAAATTAATAACATAAGCGGCTGTTTGAAGAGCCTCACCCCAATAACTGCCCGGCAAGTTTGCTTTTGACAGTAAACACCGTACCCTCTCCATCAGTGTCCTGTTCATGCGCTCTGCTACACCATTGAGCTGAGGTGTCTTGGGCGGAGTCTTCTGGTGTCGTATCCCTTGCTCTCTGCAATACGCATCAAAGGGACCAATGTATTCACCGCAATTGTCGGACCGAACATACAATAACTTCTTGCCCGTCTCTCTTTCAACAGAGGCCTGAAACTTTTTGAAAGTAGGCAGCACCTGATCCTTGGTCTTTAAGGCATAGACCCAAACCTTCCTGGAACAGTCATCAATAAAAGTTACAAAGTAAGAAGCACCACCAATAGATTTTACCTTCATAGGACCGCAGACATCCGAGTGAATCAACTCGAGCAACGCCGGCTTCCTTGAACTTGGGTGACTTTAGAAAGACACCCTATTTTGCTTCCCAGCTAAGCAGTACGTGCACTTCTCCAACTTTGTAGACTTAAGCCCTGGAATCACCTTCCTGTTCACCAAGTAGCTCATCCCCTTCTCGCAGATATGGCCGAGCCGCCTGTGCCATAACTCGGTAGATGCATCACTGACTGCGTTCACCTCATGTGCCCCCTGTGCGCTCCCCTCCATATAGTAGAGACCGAACTTCTTGCTTCCTCTGGCAATCACCATCGAACCTCTGGAAAGCTTCCACTGACCATTTCCGAAGAGACTGAAGAATCCCTCATCATCCAACCTTCCAACCGACACCGAGTTGAAACGGATATCAGGGACATGACGAACATCTTTGAGAACAAGAACTACACCCGTCTTTATCCTCAAATGCACATCTCCAACGGCAACAGCCTTTGACACATCTCTATTGCCCATCTTCAACACTCTAAGTCGCCTGTCGTATAAGTGGCAAATAGTGCCCTGTTGTGAGATACATGCGCTGAAGCCCCTGAGTCCACTAGCCAAGAATTGTCATCACAGGCGAGGTTTGTGATAACCTCATCACCTACGACGATCACATCGCCTCCATGTATCAAAGCCGCCGTTGTAGTGTTCTCATCTTGCTTTCCCTTGTCACCCTTCTTCTCTCTCTTCCAAGCGAAACAGTTCCGCTTGATGTGGCCCTTCTGGACACAATGGTAACACTCCGAGTCCTCGTACCGACCCTTGGACTTTCCTCTGCTCTTGTCTCTGCCACCACCTGGACCCCTGCTTTTGCCCCTTCAGCGGCTCTCCGAAACTAGTGCCTCTGAGTGATGGAATGTGGATGAAGTATCCTGAGAACGTCTCTGCATCTCTTCATTCAGTACCCCACTCTTGGCAAACTCTAGACTGACCACGCCTTCCGGAGCAGAAGCGATCATAGATACTCGTACGGTCTCCCACGAGTCTGGCAATGTACATAGCAACCAAAGTCCTTGAACCTCGTCGTCGAACTTGACTCCCATCGAGGATAGCTGGTCCACCACGCCCTGGAACTCACTCAAGTGGTCCGTAATGGATGCACCATCTTTGTACCGCAGACCCATCATCGTCCGGATCAGGAACAATTTGTTTACCCCGGTCTTTTTCGCGTACAAAGATTCCAGCTTCTCCCACAACGTCTTCGCATGCTCAATATTGGCAACGTGGTTGTACACGTTCTCGTCAACGAACTGCCGCATGTACCCACACACCTGCATATGCTCGAAGTTCCAGTCCTCATCGGATTTGTCACTGGGCTTCTCGGATGCAAATACTGGAAGATGCAGCTTCTTGACGAACAGCAAATCCTTCATCTTGCTCCGCCAATAATGGTAGTTGGTACCGTTCAGGTTCACCATGTGCACCGGCTTCGCGTCCATCTCTGCTTCCTGGTTTGACTGTCAACTCCTGACTCTTCTTTGAACCCAAAGCTCAGATACCACTCTGTTGGGAACGAAGCGCGGAAACCATTCCCCCAAACGAGAAAGTCCTGCGTGAGAACCGAGCAAAAGCACACAAACCAAAAAAACGTCAAACACAATCGCAGACACAAAGATTTTTGACGTGAAAACCCCTTGCGGGAAAAACCACGGGACGATCGGAGTCCAACCCTGAAGAACCTCCACTAATGGAATAAAGAGAATACACCCTCTACAAGCTCCTCCCGATCCAACACGGATCACCACAACTCACTTGAAAGAAGAAAATTTTTGATTGCGGACTCTGAAGAACAAGAGATGCCGAAAAATTATTCGAAGCAATCTCTCCTTCACAATAGTCCTTAATCCTCTCTCTCTCAAATATTGTAAAGCACTCTTTGTTTTTGAGATGATTTTACAACTAGCATGCATCACCCTTTTATAAGTCATTGGTAACCCATATATGGAAGGCCAATATATATGGAAACTTCCAATATAAATCAATCATATATTTAATGGAAATCCAATCATAATTAGCTTACCATAATTGGAAACCCAATAATATGGAAAGCTACTATATGAAGGGTCCAATCATAAATATATAATCAAAGTAAATATGGAAATCCAATCATAGATTTCCTTACCATATATGTACCAAAATAAAATCCATGCACTTTCCAAGCTTCTCCGACACACGGATGGCGCTCGTCGCTCTCCGGGGTATCCTCCACATAGGTGGGAACTCCACCCACTCCAACAAGGAGGAACTTGGTCGCAAGCGAGAATAAGCAGGCTGTATGCATGCATGACCATCTATCTATCTATCTAGTAGCAAGCTAGACTCTCTGGCCTTTTTGGTTTATGTCTGCTACTATGAAGCTCATGCAAGCGTTCATGTTTCCTTAATTTGTTTTGGGTCATGACCATGGCCGCACTTATTTAAGCTACTTATTTTTTTGTCATGTGAACCGCCTGGCATGGTCTCTAGATCTTAATCTTGTGTATTCGGTTTGTGACGAGTGAGTACCATCTAATCAGTTAAGTTTTCTCTATTGCTCATATGGACCTCTCTTCTAGTAATCATAGCCTTGATGAAGACCAAAATGACCTTTAGGTGTACTTATAATATGCTGTGTCTTAGTCCATTTGATACAGTTATTGATGGGGTTAATTGTATTAACTATTTCTATATTTTACACTTATTATACGAGTCACTCCTCCTTTGAAATTAATTACATGGATCCTTGCTATAGTTTCTATAATCTATATAACTAATAACACTAATCACCCATATAGTTAATAAAAAGTATAAAGGAGAAAAGTTGTCAGTATAAATATTTTTGAAATATGAGGAGTCTTTATAATCCTTGTAAAACATATGGTAGGTCAGTGTAATTAACCTGTTATTGATATCTCACAATGAACATAACTTTCCATGTTCCAGAGTTAAAATCAGTAGTGAAACATTTCTGATGATACAATGAACAGTTGAACAAAAGTTAAAATCACTCGTTTTCCACAAATATATAGTAATGTGTTCTCTCCAATCACCTATGGTTGTAACAGTGTAACGCATACCGCCCAACTAATCAGCTGTATCACTTCCATTTCTTTAAAAAATGATAAGGAAAGAAGAAAAAAGAAAAAGTCAGTGTTCTCTGAAATGACATCGTATGTGAACTTTCAGATTCACTTGGGCCTCGTTTGGTTAGCGGAAAGAAATAAAAAGAAAATAGAACTATTTTTCTTCCTAATTTTTTTTATTGAAAATTACTTTCTTCTTCTCAATTTTTTTGGCACCCAAATATAGGAAAGTAATCACTTTCTTTTTTCAACTTCATTTCGCGAACCAAATGAGGCATTGAGGGTACTATGTACTGAGAATTATCATCAAATTCTTTAGGTTTTAATCAAAGAATTATAGAATGAAAATCATTAAACGATACTCTTCAGACATCATATTAGTCCCCTATTGGACTTGGGTTTGTCGAATGATATCTAAATATTAGTAATTTCAAGAGCACCGATTCCAGCCAGAACAACATGCTAATATTACAAAAGAGCTGCATAGCACCGGCTCCTCTGTCATCTATGCTTCGGTCAAGAGCAGAACCAAGAATTTAACTTACCCTGAGCTGAACTTAAAATTGTTAGAAATTTGTTGTGCCCTGTCGATTCATGAGATGAAGAACATAAATTAAATTGATTGCGGAAGCATACCTGAATCATTGTCTTTGCTTGACGGATCTTGAAGCAGACGTTTTTCTTTGTGGGATTTGATCTTCCAACCCGCTACAGCCCTTAATAATAAAGATTAAATCTTTATTCCTCTCTTTGTTGATGGAGATACAGAAGAGAATAGAGAAACCCTCTCTTTGGTGGCCGTATGAGTTGGGGACCATAACCCTAATGAATACACATATATATAGATATGTGTGTTGTGATATTTCTAATTTGGCCCCTCATCAAATTAGAATTATCTCCGGTATCTACACATTAATTCCATGACAATTATACTCTTAAGCCAATTTCCATATAGACCACTTTAATTTGGCTTAATTATTTAGATAGCCCAAACACAATTAATTTTACATGTGTGGCCCCATAATTATTGAATAATTTCAACAATCTTCCACTGGGCCACATATGTAACCTTATAATTGTGTTAACCTTAGTGAGCTCATAAATCACTATCTTAATCCTTAGGGTATATCCGGACAATCTCGTCCATTAACCATATCAACATAGGATCAAAGCGGCCTTCGTCACATATAGCGTAACTAAACCATCAATGGTCACATATACCAATATAGCTAAACGACATAGATCAATCATGGATGCGTAGCATGGAAATTACACGCAATGTGATCAATACATGTCTATTTCCAACTGGTCCTCCTTAACTTTAATGAGATCAATACTTTAACATAATAAAAACAGAATGAACTGAATTTCCATATATCTGATCAGATAAATATCCAAAATACTTTAATATATAAATGTATCCAAAACCAAATAGCACCCAAATACATAAAATACAAACTCTCACTATATTGCCATATTCTTAATTAACACCCATATGAGCAGTATGCTCATGAAAGACCCTGGGTGATAATGCTTTTGTGAGCGGATCCGCTAACATGAAGTTTGTCCTAATGTGCTATATGGACACTATAACCATTCTGAATTCTTTCTTTCACAACTAGAAACTTTATGTCAATATCCTTTACTTATACAAGTTTCTGTTGTTTTTGGAATACATTACTACTGATTTATTGTCACACCATAATTTAAGTGGTCTTTTAACACCGTACTGTAGGCGCAGCCTTGTGACAATTTCGCAACCATATTCCCTGAATAGATACCCCACAGCATGTTATAAACCTTGCTTTCATGGTGGAAGAAATTATGAGTGCATGTTTGACACTCACCCAAATATACCTCCATTAGTCAGCATAACCTGATGTGGATCTCCTGCTGTGTTGGCATCCAACAAAATCGGAGTCGGAATACCTTATGATCTCCAGAATTATCCGATATCCTACAAAGAGCATATAATTTCATGTTCTCTAACATTCTAATATAAACGCAATATCCTGACGCGTACATACTTGAGTATACATTAGACTCCCTACAACTCATTATGAAGGAAAAATCTATTATATTTTCTTAATTTTAAGGCTAACCTTAGGGCACTTGTTTGAGACTGAATTTGTCTCCTTTAACGAGAGGTGTCACCTGGTTTGCATTAAATACTTCAATCAATATATAAAACCAGAAAATTATTGTGAAACCCAATTTTATAGTGTAATTATTATTTATATTATTATTATTATTATTATTAGAGTTAATTTATTGAGTTTTAAAAATTAATTTCAAAAATTAATAATATGGTTTTTGGATGCTGACCCAGACCCGAGCCCGGATCCGATTCCCGGACCCAGACCCAACCTAAACCATTTTCTCTTTTCAATTAAATCTGATTTGTTTTTATAAAAAAAAATAATAATATATTCTTTTGATCTGGTCCAATTGGACCAGATCCCACCCCAACCCACGTTCAAACTCTTCTCCTCACTTTACTCTCATATTATCACTCACGTTCACTCACACCACCCACTCCCCCTCTTATAACTCCCTTCACCCAAAACCTACTCAAAACTCATCTCTCTCACACTACTCCTCACAGAACCATTTCCCTCTCCAAAGAGAAAACCCCATTCTCCCTCACAATTTTCCTCGACCCCCTCTCTCGGACCCGAGCTCCCGCGCGACCCCCGGCCTCCCAGCGCGGCTCAAACCCCGACGCCTCCCGCCGGCCTCCTTCCCTTGTCCGCCCTTTCCCGCGCCCGACGACGCACGGCCGACCCCTCCGGTGTTCGACCCCGACGCCCCGGCTCCCAGCACCTCGCCGCGCCCCGGACCCCGATCCAGCGCCACTTCTGCTGTTTTCGTGCCCGGCCAGCACCCCAACGCTGACCCTAAGGCTGTCCGCTGCTCTGGACAGCGTTCTTCGTTGGACTTCGTCTTCGAACTATGGATTTGCGCGTCCCGAGTCCGAGGCAACCCTTCGGATTCCGTCTTTTTGGGTAATTCCTGGTTAATCACAGTAGTTCGTCCCTTCCTGATGTCGATGATGAGTTGGTCCACGAATTCCCTTTGGAGAAATTCGATTTTTGGGGTGAACGTCGTTTCCGGAATTTCCGAGGAACGACGGGAAGTTGTTGTTGATTGGATTTCTTTATTTCTGAAACTTTCGGAAATGGTTTTCTTAATGTTTTAGCTTTCGAATATTTTCGGTATTATGCTGTGATGTTTTGGTTGGATTCGGACTCTCGAATTCGTTTCGGGTCATTCCGAATTAATATTTGGGAATGTTGTGGTTATTTTTATGAGTATATATTTTGGGATTCCCTGGTTTGGGATTTGCAGGAAAAAGATTGGCATATTTTCCAATTTTTGGGTTGACCAAAAACAGAAGAGATGCTGCTGGATTTTTCCGTAAATTTAATTATATTTTAAAAATAATTTTAAAATAGATTTCAGAAATATATATTAAATATTTAGATTTTGGGCGACGACCGTATCGGTCAATGGTCCCGGCTAAGTGCAAACGAAATCGGCTTCGCCCGGACGTTGAGGCATTAACCTAGTTGACGATTGGACCATATCTGAGAATCATCAAATATTCATATTTAACTTATTTAATTTATTATTTATTTATTCATATTTAATTTATAGGAAGTTTAGAACTAACGACCGTTTCTGTCTTATTTCAATTTATGTAAATAATTGTAATGGGCATAAGCCCAGCTGGTTGTTGGCTCTGTAACTTGTAAATTGGTAGTGTAGAATTTTGGTTATTTGCTGATTTTGCGAGTTTTTGTAGCATACGCATAAATCTAATAATAGTTATTTTCATATAAAAAAATTAATAAGTTTTCTCACATAAATTCTACAAGTTTTAATAATTAACAACGATCATGTATTTCTCACTAAAATAAGAGATTTAGTTTTATATTTATTATTACGAAAATACAAAGTTTTAATCAATTAATCTGGTATCGACGAGTTTTCTAAAATACAAAGTTTAAACGATCTTTCCCTCGTTATAAATTCAACGCACCAATAATCGTGTTTTGTTCGTGTTTTATTAATAAAGAATTAAAATGGATTAGGACACAATTAGAGATTTCAACTAGCGTAGCTAGATTGGTAACCCTGGAATCTGAGTCAATTTCTCGAATGTAGGAATTCGAGGACGATCCTAATTTTCCAACTCGAAGTCTTCATCCTCTCCAGTCCAGTCTATTTTGAGGCAAGTATAGTTTGTGTTAGTTTTACAGTTATTTTAATAATCGTCTTATTGCAAGTTTAAACCACGATGCAAACACGAAACTCTCCATGAGAGTACTGACTGCAACTACTGTAACTGATTGGGGAGTGGGGGAATAGAGTAATATTTATGACCACATCCAACTGTAACTTAGAACTGTATTAGCTTACCCCTCACACATACGGGGATAAGCCGAATCGTATCAATAGGATACAACTGTACAACCCAAGCCGGTCATATTCATTGCCTATTCAAATCACACTATTTTACTGCTAGAAAACTGTTCATTTCTAAACTGTTTAAAAGTGCATGATTCTATTATTTATTTTAACTGTTTAAATTAGCATGAATTGTACTTTGCTCCTTCCTGACTGGAGATACATTTTTAGGGGACATTGAGGATGCTGAGCTGTTATACAGCAGTTACTACGACCCTGTTCTGTACCCTGTAGTGCTGCCAGAGTCCCCCTTGGAGGACGTTGGGACTGAGGCCGATGAGCCGGCTGATTAGATAGCTTTTCTTTTTTCCTGCTTTGTTGTCTATTTAAAACTCTGTTTTTTTGAATTCAGTTTTATGTCAGTACATTTAAATTCCAGTTGTATTTGATTTCAAAGTTTAATAAAGTTTTATTTTCGAATTCGAGTTGTGACAAATATAGATGTTGTTGTATGGTTACCTGCTAATGGAACAGCTTACTACCGCCGTCTCAACAACGGTGCAGGCTGGACATGATCCGGTTCGACCCAATTATTTGGGATCGGGTCGTGACATATTTTTAGTGGTGTCCCATACAGGTCCAATACAACAACTTAGGAAAACATACCTAGAAACAACTAGAACACTAGAACATTGATTTGTCATAACATAGGTCCGAATTTTATATAAATAAATATTTTTATTTGATTATAGACTGGTAGGATACCTTGCTTATGTTTGTACCCTAAACCTTCCAGATTATGACCAAGGAAAAGATCACCCCTGCTGGCGATGAGGTGTCATCATCTGAACACACCCCATCTCTCCCAGCACGTCCAGACCCTTCACCGTTGCAGCTGACCGACCGTCCCCATCAATCTCCAGCACTCCGCGACGCTTACGCCACTACTTCTCAAGCGGCGAACCCTATACTTCCCTGGGCTGGGCCGCAGATCCCTGCGGTAGTGTCCGCACCAGCTGCCCCACCAGTGCCCGTGGATCCCACTGATCTAGTGGGCATGCTATGTGGAGTGCTCGAAGCCCAGAGAGCCCAAACAGAAGCTCATCGAGAACAGACTGCAGCCCAAGCTGCAGCCCATCGCGAGCAGATCGCGATCATGAGAGAAGGCATGGAGAATGCCCACAATGTGGCTATGGTTGCCCTCGAAAGAGGAGGAACCACTTCATCGGAGCCACAACCTGCCAAGGTAAGCATGATTCAGGAGTTAAGTTTTATATTATTTAGGCCATTCTTTTGATTAGAGGCGTATTATTACATGAAGGTCGGAGATATAGAGAGCTTTAAAAAGCAAGGCCCTCGACCTTTCAAAGGAACCGAGGGTATCATCTACGCCGATGAATGGCTAGACAGTATGGAGCGTCTCTTGAGCGTCGCTCGACTCCCAGAGGACCTCAAGACCGAAGCAGTGGGACTCCAGCTACAAGATGTGGCGAGCACCTGGTATCGGAATGAACCCCGACTCCAGGACAAGCAGCTCGACTGGGACACCTTCAAGAGGTTGTTCCGTAGGAAGTTCTTCCCAACATCTGAGATGCGGGAGATGGAAAGACAATTCCAGGACCTGAAGCAAGGGAACATGACGGTCAGCGAGTATGTGGCAGAGTTCGGCCGACTTTGCCGCTTTGCCCAGAACCTGGTTGCTGACCCCAAGGATCGTGCTGAACGATTCAGGTATGGATTAAGAGAAGAGATTCGCACCCCTGTGATCGCAGGTGGCGCTAAAATATATGAGAGGATCCTGATACGAGCTCAGGACGTAGAGAAGAGCCAGCCTTCTCGATCAAAGAGGGAGTATCCTAGAACTAGCAACTTCCAGGGTAACCAGAAGAGGCCCAACAATAACAACAACAGGCCTTTGCACCACCAGCAGCAGCACCATCAGGCGAGGACTAATGACAAGATGCCTCAGAGGCAGATCCTAGTCTGTGAATATTGTAAGAAGCCGGAACATCAGTCGAACATATACAGGAAGAGGCGAGGACACTGCCTAGTCTGTGGGTCTACCGCCCACCAAGTGAAGGACCGCCCCTCGTCAGTTCACCGAACCAGAACAACTCAGCAAAGAGATCCCCTACCCACTCAGCAACAACGGTTCGGACAGCACCAGCAGAAGACCGGGCGAGCTTTTGCCCTAGCAGCTGATGAGTAGGAACCAGAGCAGAAACCCACCGCTGATGTCATCATAGGTTCCATTTATGTGTTTTCACATCCTGCTCTAGCATTATTTGATTCGGGTATATCATCAGAGTTTATTTCTGCACACCACCTAGATACGGGACTTAGCAAGGTGATTAGTAGAGTTATGACCGGTGGTGGACCCATACCCATCACTGAGGCTTGTAACTGTTCCATCACTATCCCAGGCCATTAATTTTTAATACCCTTACTAGTGATGCCCCTGCCCAACTATGATGTAGTCCTAGGAATGGACTGGTTAAGTGAACAGCATGCACTGATAGATTGTCACCGAGGATGTGTCATCTTCAGCCCACCAGGAGAACCGGAGTTTGAAATCTCTCGAGCTCCGGAAGACATAAAGAGTGTTACCTACTCCTCAATCACCAAAGAACCCGGGCCTTCTTACCCTATTATCGTGGAATTTATGGACGTCTTTCCAGATAGTCTTCCAGGATTGCCGCCGGATCGAGGTATGGAATTCACCATCGATCTAGTACCCGAATCTTTCCCTATCTCTCGGGGATGCTACAGAGTCAACCCTAAGGAGGCAAAGGAGATGAAGGATCAGATCGACGAGCTGAAGGCGCAAGGATTTATCAGAGATGGGGCTTCACCCTGGGGAGCACCAGTTTTGTTCGTGCCCAAGAAGGATGGAACCGTGCGGATGTGCATTGACTACCGGGCACTGAACAACATCACCATCAAGAACAAGTACCCCCTGCCCCGGATCGACGACCTGTTTGATCAACTGAGTGGAGCCAAGGTATTTTCAAAGATAGATCTCAGATCAGGCTACCATTAAATCAAGGTCAAGAAGGAGGATATTCCCAAGACGACGTTCAACACCAAGTATGGGCAATTTGAATTCTTGGTCATGCCGTTTGGACTGACAAATGCTCCTGCGGTATTCATGAACCTCATGAACAAGGTTTTCCATAAATACCTGGATCAGTTTGTTGTTGTCTTCATCGATGACATACTGATCTACTCAAAGACGGAGGAAGAGCATGAAGAGCACCTGAGGAAAGTGATGAGTACCTTGAGGAAGGAGAAGCTCTATGGTAAGCTATCCAAATGTAAATTCTTTTTAGACAAAGTGGAATTTTTGGGCCATGTTGTCACAGGAAAAGGAATTTCGGTAGATCCAAAGAAGATAGCTGCTATTGAGAAGTGGACTGCACCAAGCTCGGTTGCAGAGATCAGAAGCTTTTTAGGTTTAGCTGGCTACTACCAAAAATTTGTGAAGGATTTCTCCAAGATTGCTGAACCAATGACGAAGCTTACCAGGAAGAACGAGGAATTCATTTGGTCTGAAGCTTGCCAGTCAGCTTTTGAGGAATTGAAGAAGAGGCTTACAACAGCGCCGATACTTGCGCTACCCGCAGATACCGGCTGTTTCTCAATTTATAGTGATGCTTCCGGTAAGGGATTGGGTTGCGTTCTTCAACAACACGGGAAAGTAATTGCTTATGCATCTAGATAATTACGGACTCATGAGAAGAACTATCCCACACATGATTTGGAGCTTGCAGCGGTGATATTTGCTTTGAAGCTATGGAAGCACTATCTGTATGGAGAGAGAGTGGAAATATTTACAGACCACAAAAGTCTGAAATATGTTTTCACTCAGAAGGAGCTGAACATGGGACAGAGACGATAGCTGGAGCTGATGAAGGATTTTGATATCAACCTGCAATATCATCCGGGTAAAGCTAATGTTATTGCAGATGCACTTAGTCGATACCCGATGGCAATGTTCTTGACCAAGGAGTGTCATTTGCTGGAGGACATGGAGAAGCTTGGATTGGAGATTGTACTGCCAGAAGAAGAGATGAAGAAACTTGGAAGAGAAGCTATCGTACCAGGAGATGAATCATCAATGATGCAGTTGCAAGTGCGTTCGAGTCTTATGGACAGAATTAAGGAGGCACAATTTTAAGACGAAACGCTTTGCAAACTCAGAGACCAAGTGCTGGCAGGAACACTTGGAGGATTCTCAATCGCCAGCGACGGAGCACTGAAGAATGGTACGAGGCTTTGCGTACCAACTGGCGAACTGAGGAACGAGCTGATGCAAGAAGCACACCAGTCGCAGTATTCCATACATCCTGGAGCCAACAAAATGTATCGAAATATGCGGACTATAGTATGGTGGTACGGAATGAAGAAGGACTTATCCAGGTATGTGGCTAGATGTTTAATTTATCAGCAAGTTAAAGCTAGCAGACAGAGACCAGCAGAATTATTGCAGCCGCTTGACATTCCGGAATGAAAATGGGAGCACATAACAATGGACTTCATGTCAGGACTGCCTCGATCCCAAGGAGGAAAGGATGCCATTTGGGTTATCGTGGACCGACTGACGAAGACAGCTCACTTTATCCCCTTCAAGGTTGGTCTATCCACCGAGAAGTTGGCAGCACTGTACATGCGGCACATCTACCGGATTCATGAAGTTCCGGTAAGTATCGTATCTGACAGAGATACTAGATTTACCTCTCACTTTTGGAAGAGTTTGCATGACAGCTTGGGAACCCAACTGAAGTTCAGCACCGCCTACCACCCTCAGACTGACGGGCAATCAGAGAGAACAATCCAGACGCTAGAAGACATGCTGAGATCCTGCGTCCTGGAATTTGGAGGGTCTTGGAAAGACCATCTGCACTTGGTAGAGTTCTCTTACAATAACAGCTACCAAGCTAGCATCGGTATGACACCGTTCGAGACACTCTATGGACGTCGTTGTCGTACTCCACTAGCTTGGGACGACGTCGGAGAACGAGTGTTGCTTGGACCTGAGATGGTGACCGACGCAGCAGAGAAGGTGAGAATGATCAGAGACAAGCTCAGGATTGCCCAAGACAGACAGAAGCATTGGGCCGATAGCAGTCGACGGCCTTTGGAGTTTGAAGAAGGCGACAGTGTGTTTGTGAAGATCTCTCCTACCAGAGGAACAATCCGTTTCGGCAGAGCAGGAAAGCTAAGCCCCAGGTATATTGGTCCATTTGAAGTACTTAACAGGATTGGAGAAGTGGCTTATCGGGTGGCTCTACCCCCAAGTCTCGAAGGCGTCCACAACGTCTTCCACGTTTCGTAGCTGAGACGCTACATCCCGGACCCGAGCCATATTCTGGACCACTCAGAGCTGGAGATTGGATCCAGTCTTACAGTACCGGAGAAGCCAGTGGCGATATTGGACAGAGGCGAGAAGAGAACCAGGAACTCTGTGACGCCGATAGTCAGAGTGATGTGGCGGCACAACTCACCAGGCGAGTCGACCTGGGAGCGAGAAGACCAGATACGGGAGCAGTACCCGTACATGTTTGAGGCTTAAGGTAACCCCTAACCCTGCCTTTAAATTTCGAGGACGAAATTTTCTAAGGAGGGAAGATTGTGAAACCCAGTTTTATAGTGTAATTATTATTTATATTATTATTATTATTATTAAAGTTAATTTATTGAGTTTTAAAAATTAATTTCCAAAATTAATAATATAGTTTTTGGATGCTGACCCAGACCCGAGCCCGGATCCGATTCCCGAACCCAGACCCAACCTGAACCATTTTCTCTTTTCAATTAAATCTGATTTGTTTTTATAAAATAAAAAACAATAATAATATATTCTTTTGATCTGGTCCAATTGGACCAGATCCCACCCCAACACACGTTCAAACTTTTCTCCTCACTTTACTCTCCTATTATCACTCACGTTCACTCACACCACCCACTCCCCCTCTTATAACTCCCTTCACCCAAAACCCACTCAAAACTCATCTCTCTCTCTACTCCTCACAGAACCATTTCCCTCTCCAAAGAGAAAACCCCATTCTCCCTCACAATTTCCCTCGACCCCCTCTCTCGGACCAGAGCTTCCGCGCGACCCCCGGCCTCCCAGCGCGGCTCAAACCCCGACGCCTCCCGCCGGCCTCCTCCCCTTGTCCGCCCTTCCCCGTGCCCGACGACGCGCGGCCGACCCCTTCGGCGTCCGACCCTGACGCCCCGGCTCCCAGCGCCTCGCCGCGCCTCGGACCCCGATCCAGCGCCACTTCCGCTGTTTCCGTGCCCGGCCAGCACCCCAACGCTGACCCCGAGGCTGTCCGCTGCTCTGGACAGCGTTCTTCGCTGGACTTCGTCTTCGAACTATGGATTTGCGCGTCCCGAGTCCGAGGCAACCCTTCGGATTCTGTCTTTCTGGGTAATTCCTGGTTAATCACAATAGTTCGTCCCTCCCCGGTGTCGATGATGAGTTGGTCCACGAATTCCCTTTGGGGAAATTCAATTTTTGGGGTGAACGTCGTTTCCGGAATTTTTGAGGAACGACGGGAAGTTGCTGTTGATTGGATTTCTTTATTTCTGAAACTTTCGGAAATGGTTTTCTTAATATTTTAGCTTTCGAATATTTTCGGTATTGTGCAGTGATGTTTTGGTTGGATTCGGACTCCCGAATTCGTTTCGGGTCATTCCGAATTAATATTTGGGAATGTTGTGGTTATTTTTATGAGTATATATTTTAGGATTTCCTGGTTTGGGATTTGCAGGAAAAAGATTGACATATTTCCCAGTTTTTGGGTTGACCAAAAACAGAGGAGATGCTGCCGGATTTTTTCGTAAATTTAATTATATTTTAAAAATGATTTTAAAATGGATTTCGAAAATATATATTAAATATTTGGATTTTGGGCGACGACCGTATCGGTCAATGGGCCCGGCTAAGTGCAAACGAAACCGGCTTCGCCCGGACGTTGAGGCATTAGCCTAGTTGACGATTGGACCATATCTGAGACTCATCAAATATTTATATTTAACTTATTTAATTTATTATTTATTTATTCATATTTAATTTATAGGAAGTTTAGAACTAACGACCGTTTCTGTCTTATTTCAATTTATGTAAATAAATTGTAATGGGCATAAGCCCAGCTGGTTGTTGGCTCTGTAACTTGTAAATTGTTAGTGTAGGATTTTGGTTATTTGCTGATTTTGCGAGTTTTTGTGGCATACGCATAAATCTAATAATAGTTATTTTCATATAAAAAAATTAATAAGTTTTCTCACATAAAATCTACAAGTTTTAATAATTAACAACGATCATGTATTTCTCACTAAAATAAGAGATTTAGTTTTATATTTATAATTACGAAAATACAAAGTTTTAATCAATTAATCTGGTATCGACGAGTTTTCTAAAATACAAAGTTTAAACGATCTTTCCCTCGTTATAAATTCAACGCACCAACAATCGTGTTTTGTTCGTGTTTTATTAATAAAGAATTAAAATGGATTAGGACACAATTAGAGATTTCAACTAGCGTAGCTAGATTGGTAATCCTGGAATCTGAGTCAATTTCTCGAATGTAGGAATTCGAGGACGATCCTAATTTTCCAACTCGAAGTCTTCATCCTCTCCAGTCCAGTCTATTTTGAGGCAAGTATAGTTTGTGTTAGTTTTACAGTTATTTTAATAATCGTCTTATTGCAAGTTTAAACCACGATGCAAACACGAAACTCTTCCTGAGAGTACTGACTGCAACTACTGTAACTGATTGGGGACTGGGGGAATAGAGTAATGTTTATGACCACATCCAACTGTAACTTAGAACTGTATTAGCTTACCCCTCACACACACGGGGATAAGCCGAATCGTATCAATAGGATACAACTGTACAACCCAAGCCGGTCATATTCATTGCCTATTCAAATCACACTATTTTACTGCTAGAAAACTGTTCATTTTTAAACTGTTTAAAAGTGCATGATTCTATTATTTATTTTAACTGTTTAAATTAGCATGAATTGTACTTTGCTCCCTCCTGACTGGAGATACATTTTTAGAGGACATTGAGGATGCTGAGCTGTTATACAGCAGTTACTACGACCCTGTTCTGTACCCTGTAGTGCTGTCAGAGTCCCCCTTGGAGGACGTTGGGACTGAGGCCGATGAGCAGGCTGATTAGATAGCTTTTCCTTTTTCCAGCTTTGTTGTCTATTTAAAACTCTATTTTTTTGAATTCAGTGTTATGTCAGTACATTTAAATTCCAGTTGTATTTGATTTCAAAGTTTAATAAAGTTTCATTTTCGAATTCGAGTTGTGACAAATATAGATGTTGTTGTATGGTTACCTGCTAATGTAACAGCTTAATGTCGCAGTCTCAACAACGGTGCAGGCTGGGCATGATCCGGTTCGACCCAATTATTTGGGATCGGATCGTGACAATTATTTCTACTCCCACTGAACTTGTGATACACACAATCTTCAACAGTGTTTATCTCAAAACCAAACGAGATAGTCACTTGTTAAAACTCAAAGTGTCTTTGACGAGAAGCCTGCTTGAGTCCATAAATAGATTCTGTCAGTTTGCAAACCATATTCTTTGGATCTCCCGACACAAAGTTTTCTGGCTGTACTATATATTGTTTCGTCGATGTTACCATTGAGAAACACAATTTTGACATCTATTTGATGTAACCCAATATTAAAATGTACAACAAGTACTATGATTGGTTTAAAAGAGTCTTTCAAAGAAACCGAAGAAAAAGTCTCTTTAAAAAACAATCTCTTCCTCTTCTCTTGAGGTTGTTGAGTTTGTTTCTCAGAAACAATTACCTTATCTTGAATGGGGGTGCCTTAATGTTGTCTTGTTGAGGTAGCTCAACTTCGACTTATAGAGGTAATTCGACATTGTCTTATTGAGGTTCCGAATTCACTTCTTGATCAATGACAGGTGTAGAATCTTGCACATCGTCAAAAGTGATAGTAGGAATCGCAATCGATTCCTCCTCAAAAGACAATGTCATTGACTTTATTTCTCCCCCAAACTCAACATCTCAAAAAAAAATATTACACTTCTCGTCTAAAAAAAAAATTTATTTTTGTGTTTAGTACCACGTGGTTCCATATGCAAGAATTCTTTATAGGACGCAATAGTTTCAAGTGATAATAGCATGTCACGAACATTTAAAAAAATAAAAATAATACCAACATTATTTTGAATTTAAAGATAGATCAAACTTTATTGTTCCCAAATGAACAATGATAAATAAGATTGTCAAACAAGAAAACTGAAACTAAATTTCATCTAAAAGACTGTACAATAAAAGCTTTAGATAAAATTGTCTATCAAATCCAATAATAACTAATATCCAAAATTTGTCCTATTGCATCCACTTCTACCGACTTGCCGTCTCCCACATAGATGTGTCTTTCACCATCAATTGGCTTTCGGTAGATCTGACAACCCTTTCTTTACACGCCATGCGTGGTACTTTGTGCATTCCTTCTTTACGTGTCCCGGCTTGCCACAAAAGAAACAACCATTAGCCTCAGTTTGTTGTTTCTTTTGCACTGGACCCTTAGTAGCTTCTGTATTCTTTCGCTTAGTGCCCTTATACTTGTCTTTAGGGGTGGTAGCCAAATTAGCACTTTCAGTTTTATCTTGCTTCAATCTCTCTTCTTCTTGTATACAGTACGAAATGAGCTCATTTAGAGTCCATTTTTCCTTTTGACAGTTGTAACTGACCTTGAACTGATTGTACTGTGTAGGAAGTGAGAGCAATACCAAATAAACGAGCAAGTCATCCGACAAGTCGAGCTTAAGTGCCTGAAGTTTTGAAGCAATATGAGACATCTCCATGATGTACTCCCTTATGTTACCTTTGCCTTTATACTTCATGGTAATCAAGCACAACAAAAAGTGTGCTTGTTTCCGCCTTATCATTCTTTCCAAATCGCTTCTCGATTTCAGCAAAGAATTGTGTGGCATTAGTAATCTCATCAGATACTGCACCCCTGAATGCCTCTGGAATACCGCGCTTTATGATCATTAGACTCATGCGATTTGAGCGTTCCCACTTCTCGAAGTTCGTTCTGTCACCAGATGAACTGTCATCCTTAGGAGTAGTGGGACGCTCAATCCTAAGTGCAAGGTCTAGATCCATGCAGCCGAGAACAATATATATGTTCTCTTTCCAGTCCTTGAAGTTTGTCCCGTTAAGCATTGGAATTGAGTTCAGATTAGTAGATATTGTAGCAACACTAGCTGAAAAGAGAACAAAAAATAATAAATAAATATTCTCTAATTAATAACCAAAGAATAAAAGATAGTCAAACAAATTCAAATAATGGTGAACCCCATCTCAAGATACCTAGTGCATCATTAATATCAAGTCTTTGGACAGTGATATTAACTGCAAGTGGTACTCTTGGTGTAGTGATCAAATATTGACAATAATTCATGTCAAATAATAAGCCTATCTTTGGATCGAATTATTATTCACATATAAACTGTATAATTGTCACACATTTATCACTACAAGTATGTGTACAATTCGGCCAAGTATTAACCTTCCTTTGGGCCGGCTAATACCCGCATGAATATACACACACAAACATCTGACATCCCTCATAGACTATCTACGCAAGAGAGGTCACTTTGGCGACATCTTGTTTCAATGAGTCTACTTAGAATATTGGACAACTATTGCTAGTCATAAAAGGCACCAAAAAAAATTGAATGTTGACTAAATTTTACAAAACTGAATCATGTCCAAAACTTTATATACATGCATATTCATAAGATTATTACTCAAATAAAGTAATCAAAAGCATAATCATGAATTTTAATTTGGCAAAATTGGATATTATCACTATAACAAAATTCATGAAATAATCTATGGAGAATATGCATCCAAAGATAATATCAAATAATGCATATGGATTACTTTAAATAGAATAATCTATAGAAGGTCAAATATATGCATTAACAGATTATATCAAATAATCTATAAGGATTATTTTAATTAAAATAATCTACCGAAGACAAAATCCTAATTTTAATTTGAAAAACAATCATATATCTTTAAAAATATCTCCTTTAATTATTTAATAATTCCATCACTTTCTACCAAAAGCAAACATTAGAAAGAGAATAAAGCGATAAATATGGAGAAATCAATAATTCATTAACAACTGTAGTATCGGAATCCACCAAAAATTCAAACTTTTCCCAGTTATCATATCCTTCCTCAAGATTTCCGTTCCCGAGCTAAAAAGAATCACCAGTATCTACCAAAAGGAAAACACCCAAAGCTACAAACTTTATATGATCTCATGGAAGAATCATAGATTTTATCAAAGGAAAACACCAAAAGCAACAGACTTTATATGATCTCATGGAAGAATCATAGATTTTATCAAACGAAAACAACCAAAGCTACAAACTTTACATATTTTTCTGGGAAAACAAATCATTGGTTTTTATCAAAGGAGAACACCCAAAGCTACAAACTTTATTTCTTTCTGGAAGAATCATAGGCATTTTTATCAAATGGGTCATCGAATAAGCTTATAATAACATAAATTATAGAAATAAGCGGATAGCAAAATATTCTCTTTAAATTAAATTAGGCCGAACGATCTAGGGTTCTGAATCCAAAAAAATAAAAAAATTCTAAAACTTCGATCTCATAAATCAAACAGGTAGGCTCTGATACCACTTGTTAGAAATTTGTTGTGCCCTGTCGATTCATGAGATGAAGAACATAAATTAAATTGATTGCGGAAGCGTACCTGAATCCATTGTCTTTGCTTGACGGATCTTGAAGCAGACGTTTTTCTTTGTGGGATTTGATCTTCCAACCCGCTACAGCCCTTAATAATAAAGATTAAATCTTTATTCCTCTCTTTGTTGATGGAGATACAGAAGAGAATAGAGAAACCCTCTCTTTGGTGACCGTATGAGTTGGGGACCATAACCCTAATGAATACACATATATATAGATATGTGTGTTGTGATATTTCTAATTTGGCCCCTCATCAAATTAGAATTATCTCCGGTATCTACACATTAATTCCATGACAATTATACCCTTAAGCCAATTTCCATATAGACCACTTTAATTTGGCTTAATTATTTAGATAGCCCAAACACAATTAATTTTACATGTGTGGCCCCATAATTATTGAATAATTCCAACAAAAATGTCCTATTTTTTATTAAAAAATAAATGTTGTGCCATTATTGGCATGTACATATCTCATCGTGTCCATACTTTACCGTATCTAGCCAATGTAGAACCGTGTCCAACATACTAAAAAATGGGAACACATGACAAATTTATTTAGTTTAGCAAGTAGATTTTTGTAGTCATAATTTTCATGCATGAAAAATTAATATATACAAAATTTTAACCTACCATGAAAATTTTGTATGCATTAATTATTTTTCATGCATAGTTTTCAAATCTGAACCATTAATTTCTATTGATGTGCGGCTAAAATTTCTTATTTTTTTAGATGTTAAATTGTATGTGTCATCTGATCCCGATCCCTTCGGAAATTCTCTCATATCAAGTTAATTTGAGTTTGTGGGTCGGTTGCTATAAATTTATTTTAGTTTGAGTAGTTTTAAACTAAAAACTAGAGTAAGGTCACAGTGTTTGTCCATGCTTATTGAATGAATCAATAGGTGAAGTCAACATCCATATATAAAGCTATTGTTAAGCCTTTTTCAATTCCCAATCGAGTTGAGCATGGAAGCTATGTGGGTCTGGAGAGATGTTGGCAGATGCAGTGAATCTTCTTAATTTGTTAAGCATTTTTAACGGAATTTTCTACCTATATTCTTCATTTAGTAGATGTGGCATCTCTAGATCTATAATGTTTTGGTTAATCACTACATTTTTTGCTCATATGATTTCTGATCAGAGCCTTGATGTTGATGAAGACGAAAATGAGCTTAAGGTATCCTTGATAGACTAGTCCATTTTGTTACAGTTATTGATATCTTACAATGTACTTAACTTTCCATGTTCCAGAGTTGCATATCTTCATGCATGATACAGATTGGACTTGAACAAATGTAGAAAATCACTCGCCAGAAATAGAAGTGTGAAAGTGCACTCTTGCATATGCATCATGCTTCATTTGTTTTGATGTTTTGAAAGGGTAAAACTTGAAAGTGAAAAAATTCATAGTTTTGTTTGGATATTTGTTAAACTCAACTTGAAATGTAACTCCTTCTATTTCACTTGTTTAGATGTTGTTATGAAGTGAAAATGGAGAAGATATATGATGACCACGTTTGAAATAAGTGAGCATATTTTCCAACCAAAAAATTGAAGGGCTCACACAAATAATTAGGAAATATATAGCTTTCAAAAATAGAAATAGCAACAACAACAAAAAAATCTATATATATCTTAAAATGTAAATGTATAAACCAAAATTTCATTTATGATTTGGTAGAACAGTATATTCCTAATTACAATGTACTGTCAAAATAATCTAAATAGTATCCAAAGATTCAATATCTAAAACATAGCTACAAGTTGACTACTTTTAGCCATTTCAAGATTCAAGGCAACCATTACAAACAATTTGACCTAAAAAAAAACACCGACCTAGTCATCATCGTCAAATTATTTGATTTATACTCAAAAGATCTAGTCATCATCGTCAAATTATTTTGATTTATACTAAAAAAGATTAACCACCCTCGTCATTGTCTAAAACATTGCTACAAGTTAGCTACTTGCAGCTATTTTAAAGTGAAAGGGGAAGCCATCGACTCTATCATTTATTAATATTTCATTTATTGGGGGGTAAAGTGCATTTAAACCCTCCTTAGATGTCACGAAAATGCAAATAAAGACTCGCTGATCCGAAAAAGACAGTCTGTTACGAAAATGCTCAAATCATACCCCCCCCTCCCCGCTGTTAAAATCCGTTAAAAATCGTCTTAAAAGATGATTTTGCCCCTCCCCCTCTCCCTCCCTCTCTCTAGTGGGGGCGGGTCGGGGGGGTCGGCGATGGCCGGTGGAGGAGGGGGGAGGGGGGACGGGGACGGGTCGCCGACGGAGGGAGGAGGGGGAGGGGAGGGGGTCCGGGGGCGGGTCGCCGGCGCCGGCGGAGGGATGAGGGGGGGAGGTTGGGGATGACCGGCGAAGGGAGGAGGGGGGGAGGGGGGGAGGGGGGCGGGTTGTCGGCGGAGGGAGGAGGGGGGTGGTCAGGGATGACCGACGGAGGGAGGAGGGGGGGGATGACCAGCGGAGGGAGGAGGGGGGTTAGGGAGTCAGGGGGCAGGTCGCCGGCGGAGGAAGGAGGGGCGGGGGGGGGGGGTCGAGGTCGGGTCACCGGCGGAGAGGGGGCGGGTCGCCGGTAGAGGGGGGAGTAGGGAAGGGGGGCTGGTAGGGAAGGGTGGGGGGGTAGTTTAGGTAGTTTCTTTTTTTTATTTTTTTTTAAGTCTTAACGGCCATTTTAACGGCCATTTAACGGATAAGGGCCATTCTAAACAAAACAGGTTTTTTGGGAGGTGCAGACTGCTTAGGTTTTCTAAAAGGTCTTATTTTGCAAACGAGACAACTCTAGGGAGGGTTTAAATGCACTTTACCCTTTATTGGGAGCCCCTGTAGTGAAACATATGTATCATCATTATATTCATCATTTTTTGATAATATCTTAACTCTAAATGTGCATAGAAAACATAAAACATAACTGAATGAGTCCTAAATGTAATACTAATGCTAGTAGGAGGAATGTATAGTGCATTGTACATAGACCTGTTAATTGGGCCGGACTGACCCAGCCCGATTCGAGTCCAACTAAAAAAAATGTCCCATGTGCTGGTCCGGCTCGAATAATCTTGGGCTCAGGCCAGCCCAACATAGTATATCGGAACATGTCATATCTCATATTTCGGCCCATAAGAAAGGTCAGACCCGAAGTCCAGACCAGGCCCGTTCCGACCCGACCCAAGGCTTGGCTCGGCTCGGCTCGGCCCGGCCCGACCCGACCCGACAAGAGAAGTTTTGGTGAAGTTTGTTCTGTACACTAGATATATCAAAATAGGTCATGTATTTGGTGTTGCATCACAAATGATTGCAAAAGTAGATACTACATTTACAACCCAAAAATCAATAGGGAAAGGATGAAGAGAGAGTCAAAATGATCTTAAAATATTCTTGTACAATTATCCATATAGAACCAAAAAAAAGGTAAAGTCGACTAACTTAATTAATTTATGTTCAATCAAACCATAAATTAAGACCATCAACCAGATCCTAGCATTTGGATCTAGTAAGTAACCACGTATATATATATTAGTTTACATGTATGTGCTTTGCACGTATTTTAATTAGAATATTATAAGGTCAGTTGTCGTCTTTTCGTCTTTTTCATGTGACTATTCATGTGTGTGCGCTTTCTTTTTACAATGCTGAGAGATTCGAAGTACAATTTTTTTAAAATTTTTTATTGAGAATAATAACATTTGGAAAATTGTATGGACTGAAAAATTTATTACCATTGGAACATGAAGAGTTGTATGAAAAAAAACTTGCATGCAAACTTTATTGCTTTGACTTGTAAACATAACATGCAAGTTGACATAATAAAATAATATTTCTAAATACTCAAGGGTATTTTAGAAATTCAAAAGTTTCACCACCAAGTTTTCTTGTTATATAGTAGCATAGATAAGCTGTAGAATTCCCAACATCTTGCCCTGGAGTAAGGTGCATATATACATATATATATATATATATATATATATATATATATATATATATATATATATATATATATATATATATATATATATAAGCTGTAGAATTCCCAACATCTTGCCCTGGAGTAAGGTGCATATATATATATATATATATATATATATATATATATATATATATATATATATATATATATATATATATATATATATATATATATATATATATATATATATATATATATAAATATATATATATATATATATATAAAAAATATATATATATATATATATATATATATATATATATATATATATATATATATATATTTTATATATATATATATATATCTATATATATATATATATATATATATATATAAATTTATATTTATATTTATATTTATATATATGGGAGCGCAAATGATCTCTAGCCTAGTGGTTAAGAGAGATGCATGCGGCCCGAGTGGTCAGGAGTTCGAATCCCAGTGGGAGCGATTCCAAAAATAATATACCTGGTTCCAAATATATATATATATATATATATATATATATATATATATATATATATATATATATGGGAGCGGATCAAAAGCCCCCTTAGAAAACCCTCTAAAAAAAACCCTCACTCTAATTCGTAATGTTAATGTTAATATTAATTTTTTTTTATTTTTTTTATTAATGTTAATGTTAATGTTAATATTAATGTTAATGTTAATATTAATTTAATTTTAATGTTAAGTTTAATGTTAATTTTTGTATTTAATGTTAGTATTAACATTAACATTAATATTAACATTAATATTAACATTAAATTACGGATTAGAGTGAGGGGGGGTTTTAGGGGTTTTCTAAGAGGGACTTTTGATCCGCTATATATATATATATATATATATATATATCTATATATATATATATATATATATATATATATATATATATATATATATATATATATATATATATATTTATTTATTTATTTATTTATTTATTTTTAAAAGAAACCCCCTTTTATTAAAAATCAAGGCTCAAAAAGCTGAAGCCTGACACGTATACAAGACAAAAGTATACCAAAAGGGAAAGACAGGGGAAAAGGCCGGACGCGACCGTCAAAACTAAAAGGAGAACGGTTGCCCGAAAGCCGGAGATCTGTGGGAACAAAGGGAGCTCCGTTTGCCACATTGCCGGTGAATCTCCCGGATCAGCTGATCGGCAGAGTAATGGTGTCCCTCGTATCTCGCTTTGTTGCGATTTTTCCAGATAGCCCAGGTGGCGGCCGCTGCAATGATCTGGTGGCCGTGGGAGGCGGCGCCCCAGTGAGCCAGAAGATCGATAAAGCGCCCGTCGTCTGGAGAGGTGTTGTAGTTGTGATTGAGGGTGCTCCAGATTTTGTCAGGGAGGCTTCCTTCCCTGAAGATGTGATCGATAGTCTCCATCTGACACTCGATGCAATAGTTACAAGTAGACGCCAGGCTAAAACCGATGGAGTTAAGGGTGTCGTCGGTGGGAAGTTTCTTTCTCATGACTTTCCACAGGAGGAAAGACCATTTCTTTGGGATGCAAGAGTTCCAATAACGCGCAATGAAAAGGTCAGGGCCGTTATCTTGGATCGAGAGTCTAGCCGATCGTACAGAGAAAGCACCAGTAGCTGCTAGTGACCACCTCAGCTGGTCGGCGTCGATACCGATAGAAAGACCGTACTGGCGAATGCTGTCGACTGTTTTATTGCCGGACCAGTCTCGGATTCTGTCCTAATTCCAATCGTTGTTGGTAGGATTCCACAGGTCTTTGATCCTGCTATTTCTCGGGGAATCGGTAATGTTCGGGATAAGGCAGTCACCTATCCACCTTTCCTGGAATGGGTTGGACTCGCTAGTACCCAGATGAAGTCTGATCGCGGGTTCGGCCAGTTCTCGGCCACGTAAAATACGACGCCAAGCCGCGGAGGATCTGCTGTTAGCTGTGGCGGTCGCAGGATGGATGTGTCTGAAGTACCTGCCCTTCATAAACTTGGTCCACAGGTTATTGCTTGTGCGTAATTTCCACCATAGTTTATTGAAAAAGCTTTGACGATGTGATCGAGTTTGGTGAATCCAAGCCCGCCGTTAGCAGTTGGGGAAGCCATAGTGTCCCAACTGGCCCAGTGGTATTTGTCTTGCCCCTTGTTGTGCCCCCAGAAAAAGTTGCAAAAGATCTGTTCAATAGACATGATGACCTTCCTGGTCGGAGAGCAGGCCGCTAGGGTGTGGATGGGGACGGAGTTGAACACATGTTTGATGAGGATTATTTTCCAGCCTGGGGATAGGGTAGCGTTATGCCATCCTTCGATCTTGTTCCTAATTTTGGTGATTAAGTTCTCATAGATGCTGGCGTTGGATTTTCCGTACGCCAGGAGGGCGCCGAGATAGTTGAAGGGAGGATGAGCCACCGCAATGGAGGTGAGGTTGGTGAGTCTGGTCGCGTTCTCGATTTTGAAGCTGTGGTGGGAGTAGATGGTACTCTTGGATAGGTTAATCTTCTGGCAGAGCATCTGGAGTACCGCGCCAGGGTGGTGTGAACCACCTCCATTGATCCGACATCCCCGGAAGAGAAGATGAGAAGATCGTCGGCAAAAGCCAGGTGGGTGATGGTGGGGCATCCGCTAGCAGTGTGGTATTACTGGAAGTTGGGGATGTTAACCATATTGTTGAGGTTTCTGCTCAGGGCGTCGGCTGCAATGATGAAGATCGTGGATGATAGGGGATCGCCCTGTCTGATTCCTCGACTAGATTTGAAAAATCCCTCAGATTGGCCGTTGATGACTGTGGAGAACCATGAGTTGCTGATGGATCTCCACACGATGTTGGTCCAATTCTCGGAGAAACCGAATGCTCTGAAGACCCAGATCATGAATTGCCAATCTAGTCTGTCGTATGCTTTTTCCATGTCAATTTTGATGGCGATGTTGCCCCCTCTAGCCGAAAATTTCATGCAGGTGATAAGTTCCTGGGCCAGCATGATGTTGTCTTGGATGTTTCTACCGCGAATGAATCCGCTTTGCTCTTTCGAGATGATTTTGGGGAGGGTTTCGGTCATTCTGGATGCGATGATCTTGGAGATGATTTTGTGGGTGAATGTGCAAAGACTGATGGGTCGGAAGTCGCGGAAGGAGTTGGGGTTATCTTTTTTTGGGATGAGGATGAGATTGGCGCTGGATATAGCTTTAGGGTAAGAAGCTCCTTCGAGGAAGGCGCTCGCCGCCGCGGGTGATGTCCTACTTGATAATATCCCAGCAGGTACGGAAGAAAGTGCCAAAAAGCCATCAGGGCCGGGGGCGCTATACGCGTTCAAAGCCCAAACCGCGTTTTTCACTTCCTGTTCGGACAGAGGGCGCTCCAGAAGAGCATTGTCGGAGTCGTTAATGATGGTGGGGATTTGGTCAAGGAACGAGTTGTCTTTGAAGATCATCTCCTTGGAGAATAATTTGGTGTAGAACTCTGTGGCCGCCTCTTGGATCCCCTTGTGGTCTGTTCTGATGATGCCTTGTTCGTCGGTGATATAATGAATCGAAAGTTTGTTTCTTTTACCGTTGACGCAGGCGTGGAAAGAATTAGAGTTTTTATCCCCGTCGCTGTCCCATTTCAGTCTGGCTTTCTGCTTCCAGAAGTCGGTCTCAACTTTGAGCCTGAATTTGAGAATAGCCTTGGTAAGGTTCATAGCTCTCCTCGCCGTAGGGGATCGGTCGGAGAGGAATAAAGCTTCAGCTCAGGTGACATCGTCCTCGGCGACGCGTATCGCTTGGAAGATGTCCCCGAAAGCTAGTTTGCTCCAATTGGAAAGAGCTTTCCTGGTGGCTTTGAGCTTGTTGCTGACCCGAGTGAGAGGATGAGGGGAGTCCGCTATATATATATATATATATATATATATATATATATATATATATATTTTATATATATATATATATATATATATATATATATATATATATATATATATATATATATATATATATTTATATATATATATATATATGGAAAATTCTACAATACATCCACCCTTTTGGGATGTATCGTTACATCCGAAATATGGACCGTTGGATGTTTATCCAACGGTCCAGATTAAATTCAGATTAAATAATACAGGATACATCATTTAATGCTGATTTAGACTTTGACCTGTTGGTAACTTGCTTTAGCAGGTCATTCTTCACTTTAATTTTTTTCAATGAACACCCTAAATTAACTCATATTTACTCTCTCAAAAGTCCATCCAATTTAATTTGTACCTTAATTATTATTTTTTTTGGTTACAGGCCATGGTAGTAGTGGTGGTGGTGGTGGAAAAAGAAACGGAGATGAAGAAGGAAATAAGAATCGGTTCGGATCGCGTCGAACGTCGTCGAGCCCTCCTAGAACAACGAGGAGTACCAGCTGCATTGAGAAGAATCGGTCCGCTTCGCGTCGGACGTCGTCGAGACCTCCTCGAACAAGAAGAAGTACCAGCGGCGGCGCTCTATTTTTACTGCCCATACCATTGTCAGAAATTTTATTTTTCATTTAACAATTTAATATTTTGTTAATAAAGCTACATGTCATGGTGGTGGTGGTGAACTGAGGAAACCTGCTTCTGAGGTCGGGCGGATTATTTTTTTTCATTTTCTAATGATAATATTTTCGAAGTGAATATTTTTTTGGACGAAGAATGGCCATTCTCTTTGCTTTTAACACGGAGAATGGCCATTCTCTTTGCTTTTAATACGACGAATGGACGAAGAATGGTACATTTAGGACGGAGAATGGTACATTTAGGACGGAGAATGGACGAAGAATACGGCGAATGCCATTCTCTTTGCTTTTAATACGGCGAATGGACGGTGAATACGGCGAATGGACGGAGAATGGCCATTCTCTTTTTGCTTTTAACACGGAGAATGGCCATTCTCTTTGCTTTTAATACGGCGAATGGACGGAGAATGGACGGAGAATGGTACATTTAGGACGGAGAATGGTACATTTAGGAAGTCGACAAAAGCTCATTCTCTCAAATCTCTTCTTTGTGTAAATTAAATCCAAGGAGGACACAATCCCTAATTTTAGTTATTGCTTAGCAGAGTCTGCTTAGTTGTTGTAAAATTATGGTGTTGCTTTTGTGACACTTTCATCTTTAATCTCATGTTTTCTATGAATATGTGTTCTGTTTGATTTTGATTTAGTAATCTTTCTGAAATTAGTTTTTTTGTTTCATCTAACAATTTAATATTTTTGTTATAAAGCTACAGGGCATGGTAGTGGTGGTGGAAGGAGAAACGGAGATGAAGAAGAAAAGAAGAAGATGTTCCGGTTCGCGGCGGACTTCGTCGAGTTCCTCAATCAAGCGGAATTAAACCTCTTATAGAGTTCCTTAATTGAAGTTGATCACGATAACCTTTTGTATTTTTCAAACGGATAGTAGAATCTTCCTCGAGCCCTCCTCAATCAAACGGCTAGTAGAATCTTCCTCGAGCCCTCCTCAATCAAACGGCTAGTAGATTGTTTGCTAGTCTCGAAATTTATTTGTCTTTCCATCTTTCTCACTTTTTGTACTTCTCTCTTGTTATATATACAATAGTTTTCTTGTTTCATAGTACTATTATTCATTCTGAAATACATAGAATAGTTTTCTGAAATACAATAGTTTTCTTGTTCCCAAGATGCCTACTCGTATGGGGGGAATATAGAAGACGTAGAAGATTGGTTGCCAACTCCAAATGAAACCTTCATTCCGCGTATGTTGCGCAGGATTGAACAACAACTGTCGAAGATTTCAGCTGATGTTACATCGATCAATTCTATGCTTGGTTCAATACAAATTGAACAAATGAATTTATCTCGACGTTTGGAGAAGATTGAAGAATCTCCAGCTTTGAAGAAGGCATCTTCATCTGGAGTATTTAATAATGTGAAGGTGATTTTCGTTGTATCTTCTTCCGATGAGGAGGACGTAGAGTTACAGTCTCGTAGTAAAGTATTGGACCGAATGCTCGCATTGTCCCCTACAGAAGAAACTGACTTTAGCAGTTCTTCTAAAAGAATGCGTGGAAATTTACATCCGGTCACACCATCGAAAAATTTAATAAGGGGTTAAACCTCGAAGCCTAGCAATTGTACTAGTGGTTCTTCGAGATATTACGACTATATTTTTGCCGATGATAGACCTGACGAGTAAGTAATATGAGTTTTGATTTAATTCCAACAGTTTTTTCTCTTAATTTATTCGTTTCTTTTCTTAGAGAAATAATATCATCTTGCAACAAAAACTATGTGTCTCGGTTTGAGATGAAGCCCTTAGCTCCATTAACGAAAATTAGCAATGGGGTATGTATAGATAGTATATTTCTTCTTAGATGCCATCTATGTTTACTTCGATTCTATCGCTGACATTTTTAATGATTTATTCAGATTGTAGGTATTGTCTCTGCTCTTCTCACCGCGGAGGAACGAAAAAGAACCTCCAATAAAGCTAATTTATGGTTTTTACCAATAAGGATATCGGTGAGTGAGCATTTTATTCTTCAATGCATATGCATTAACAATTTTCTCGTTTGTTTGTCCTTCGTAATGTATTAGTTGATGTGTATGTAGAAAGAAACGTTACCTCCATCCGACAAAAAGCCTCATCAAATATGGAAGAAGTACAAATATTTTCAGGATTACATGGGATCTTTAAGCACTTGTAACGAGGTATTAATGTATTTCTGTTTAAATATTAATCCTAATTTTTTGAAAATTTACTAATTTGTTTTACCTAATTAATCCTGATTCAGATATACATACCCATTCATTTGGGCGAACACTATACTCTTGCAAGAGTTCTGGTTAAAAAAAGGACTGTTGAAATTTGGGACTCACTTGCATCTAAAGATGATCTAATTCAAAACAAAACAGTCATAAAAGAAATAGTAAGCTCATATTCATCAATTTTTATGAATTGGGTACAAGATACGCGGTTATACTAATACATATTGTATTCTGGTAATTGTAGCTTTCAAATTTGGATCTCTTTCTCCAAGAAGAGATTTTGAAGTTGAGAGATGCTAGGTTCAGCTTTTCTACTTTTGCAATAAAACGTCTTTCTTATGTTCCCCGCCAAGGCAATTCTGTTGATTGTGGGATTTTTGTAATTGCATTCATGAAAGACCAATGTAGTCTAGACTACCGTTCTCTCGATGTAAGTCTGAAAATATGTCGTCAAAAACTTCAACTTTTTAGAGCAATATTTTTGATGTTATGTTTGTTATATGTAGTTTGATGCGGGAATGAAAAGACGCAAAGCTGCTGAATGGATTACAACTTCAGAGCACAATGAAGATCTAAAAGAAGTCCAATCTGAAATGATTGAATATGGAAGACGATAATTTTTTTCTTCTTCTTTTATATCTAATGTATGGAAACCCCTAATATATTATGTTCATTTGTTTTGATGAGTTGTAATGACATTTTTGCCAAACGGCTTCGATTCTTTTTGATTAAGCAGAATAATTTTTGTCCTTCAAATTAATATAATTAAGCAGAAAGGAGTCTTTTGCCCTTCCATCGAATGACATTTTTGTCCTTCTAATTAATTCAAAACACCCGAACCCCTTTATTACAAAAAAAAAGAAAAAAGAAAACCGTTTCAATTCTTCCTCTTCTTCCATACTCCACTCTGTACTCAAACCTAGGTCATTCTCCTCCAAAATCTTCAAACCTTCCTCCCCATTCGGCATCAGCGGCAGAATCGTCACCGGCAGCATCACCAATTAGAGAAGATGCACCAGTTACAGAAAATCCAAAAGCAATAGACGGAGAACAACCGAAATCCTATTCTAAGAAAGTTGCACAAAAGAAAAAGAAAAAAGTTGCTAAACAAAAAGAAGTGCAAGAAGATGTGCAAACAGAGGGTATAACTTTGATTTTATGTTCGCAAATTCTGTATATATTACAAGGAAAATGACATTCTCCGTAATAAAACGCATTTGAATGTTAAATTCTATTCGCCGTTTAATTTGGAACGGAGAATAGAATTCTCCGTCTAACTTGTAACGGAGAATAACATTCCCAGTTTTAAAATACATTAGAATGTTCATTCTCCATTTTATTTTAAACGGAGAACGACACTCTCCGTGTCATTTGAAACGGAGAATGACATTCTCCGTGTTAGTATACACGGAGAATGACATTCCCAGTGTTCAAATCCATAAGAATGGCCATTCTCCGACCTATTTTTTTGTTTTTTTTGTTTTGTAGAAAAAAATCTGTCAGGAATAAGGATTCAAGACTTTTCCATTCTACCTTCAAGCCAATGCTAAATATTATGGAGGAGGTCAATAAAGATGTTGGCCGTTTACCTGAGCCAGTTATTGTTCCTTGAAGAATACCGGTTTCTAGAATTTTGTTGAGATTTTCTACCAAAACAGAGTCCACGTCTCCGAAGTGGCCAAGGTAACGGAAGGGCTTGAGAATTTAATTGCAAGTTACACAGAAGAAGAAGATGGCGTCGGGTGCTTTGAATTGAGCACCACTGTTAAAATCGTGCCAAGCGTCGAGGATATGGCAGTCATATTCGGTCTACCGCTGAATGAAGAAAGCGATGATGATGTTTCTTACAGAAGATTGATAAAGGAAAAAACAACAGCAGCCCACACGACCAGCATTATTGAGCCTGTATAGAGATCACTTCACAAGATTGCTGGCTAATACCAAGGGCAAACACTCAGAAGTCACGAATAAGGAAGTGAGAGACAAGTTCTTTGAATTGTTACGACGGCTTCGTGGCGGAGATAACGCTGTTAATCCAGATGATTTGGCCAAGCTAATAATCTTCCACTTGTACCAAACAGTATTCTTCACAAAGTCTGGCGGTTCAAATTTGCCGTACAGATTCTTGGCCTTGGTAGACAGTGTGGACGTCATCAACAGTATATGCTGGCCAAGGTTAATCTTGGCATATGTAATAGATAGCATAAAGAGGAGTAGAAGCAAAACTGAACAGGGAGATTACTCAATGGCTTTCCACAAATTGGAAGGTTGCACAATATACTTCCTCTATTGGTTTGCAGAACATAGTAAATTTGTGGAAAGGAAGTTCGCCCCAATTCCTGATTACCCAAGATTTTTCACATGGAATGGGTACGAAATCTTAAACTTCCTCAAGACCGAATATCACAACAAAATGAGATCGAAGATGATATTTGAAGATCTGGTTATACCTGTTGGAGAAGAAGAAGGGCACAAAGAAGATGAGCCACCTATAGAAGAAGTTGAAAAAGAGGGAGATGAAGAACACCAAGAAGCAGGTGGGGATAATTTTGATGAACAACGGATACCACAGCATCATGAAATGGGCGCTGTGATGGACGACTCAGCAAAGAAATTGAAGGATTTGAGAAGACACCATTCTGATATTCTTGCGCAGAATGAAGAACTCAAAGAAAAGTTAAAAGAGATGGAGGCACAAGGAGCGCAGTTACGTGCAGCCAACTTTGAGAATGCCATACTCAAAGAAAAGCTGAAAGAGCTCGAGGCAGAAGAAGCGTAACAACGTGCAATCAATGTTGTGATGGAGGGCTCTGTGCATGAACTGGAGGATTTGAGAAGACATCATTTTGATATTCTTACGCAGAATGAAGAACTCAAAGAAAAGTTAAAAGAGATGGAGGCACAAGGAGCGCAGTTACGTGCAGCCAACCTTGAGAATGAGAAACTCAAAGAAAAGCTGAAAGAGCTCGAGGCACAAGAAGCACAACAACGTGCAGTAAACGTTGTGATGGAGGGCTCTATGCATGAACTGGAGGATTTGAGAAAGCAGAATTCTGTTCTTAAATCAGAGCTACATGCACAAGGTAAAATATTTTCTATTTCAAATTTCTGATTTATAATCTTCCAAGAGAATGACTATTCTCCGTGTATTATAACACGGAGAATGGCATTATCCGTGTTATTTGAAACGGATAATTGTTATTCTCTATCATTTCGATACTGAAAAGATTATTCTCCATGTAATTCCAAACGGAGAATTCTATTTTTCGTATTATATTACACGAAGAATGTCATTCTCCGTGTTAGGTTCACATCATACATTTTATTGTTGTTTATTTTATTTCAGTGCGAACAACCGAGCAACTCAGAGAAACAAATGAAAGGCTCGTTGAGGAGAAAAGGGAGCTTCAAAATAAAGTTGAATCGTTTAATATTGAAGCCAATGAAAAGGATGAGAAAATTGTTAATCTCTAAGCCATGGTTGTAGCATTTCAGCGTGAGGAGATTCAAGCAGCTGCTGAACTTGCTGCTCCAAAAGAAGCCAAAAGAAGAGGAGGATCGGGGAAAAAGAGGTTAATAAAAAGCAATATAGTTGGAGAGGCTAATAGAAAGCGGAAGATTAATGCCGCTCCGAAATCCCGAGGAGACGCCAAAATGTTTGAATTAAAGAAGAACCGTGTCATACTAAGGAAATGTGATGAACTCTTACTTTGGAAACATGTGGATGAAGAGCTGAAGAAGCAATACATCGACATCATAATTCCCAAAAAGAAGTGTCCAGAGTATGTATCATAACCCTTTTTTTCTTTTGTTTTTTCTAAAATTTTTTCACAATTATGTAATGAGAATCTATCTTTATTAATTTAATCTAAACTAAATTTATGTGCAGTGATATTGTATACTCATTTTCGCCGAAAGAGGGTGAAAATGGAGTCACAGTCGAGCTGTCGGCAATAGACATGCAAGACATACTCAACTATGAAGACATAGAGGCTGGCATACTGAACCTAATAATAAGGAAGCTGAGAGAAATTCAAGGCATTAAAAGAAGGTGTCCTCCGTCTAGTTCAAAGGACGTGCCATTGATCCATAAGCAAAAGCCGGCGCCCCAATCACATAAGTGGTCTGCATTCATGATGCCCCACACATTGGTAAGAATCCAAACAAAAAAAATCCATATTCATGTGTACACCGATGAAAAATGACAGAAAAAATTACTCATGATATTGTGTTTTGTTTTTGGAAAACAGAACATCGTTGAACGTGCCAATGAACTAGACGCAAAATACGGCGCCCTTGAAAACTTCCAAACAGATGTAGTAGACTTCGTCATGGGTTTGGAGGACGACATAGAGTTGCTATTTATCCCACTCTTTAATATACCCATCAAACACTATACTCTGCTCATATTCAACTTTATCTCCTACGACTGGACACACTACAACTCCTTGAGGCAAAATACGTACGAAAAGTGCAAGGTGGATGCAGAATTAATGAAGAACACTCTAGAGCCTATCGTCAGGAGAAAAGTTGATAGGATGAGGGAGAAATGTCCGGCGAAGATGGAGTATGAGAGCAAAGTGCTGAATTATTCTCCAAATTGCCCACAACAACTGGCACCCAACTGCCTCTTGTACACGGCGTATTATATGAATATATTGACGACTACTCCCTTCGAAATACCGGGAGGAAATGACGATAAAACTCACCAGAAGATTACAAAGATAAGGTTGGTATGGGCTAAGAAGTTGCTTAAAAGCGAATATGTAACACGAACCAAGCAATGACATTGTAAAACAACAATGTAATTATGTAATTGGACAAGAAACTTCTGTCTTTTATAAGCTCTGCTTTTATAATAAAATTATTTTTGAATTACATTTATATTGTCAAAACCAAGAAAAGTTTGAGGATTCTATTCTCCGTTTATCTTGAAACAGAGAATAACTTTCCCGTTTAAATTAAATCGTTTGAGGATTCTATTCACCGTTTATTTCGGAACGGATAATAATATTCTTCGTCTGTCTTGAAACGGAGAATAACATTCCCAGTGGTAAAAAACATTAAAATGTTCATTCTCCGTTTTTTTAAATGGAGAATGACGTTCTCCCTGTCTTTTGAAACGGAGAATGTTATTCTCCGTTTAGTTTGAAAAGAAGAATGAAGATGAGCTTGATGAGAATATGACGAGGTTGGTATGGGCTAAGAAGACTACAATGATGAGGTTGGTATGGGCTAAAAATTAGATTTCAAGAGAACTTCTATCTTTTATAATGTCTGCTCTGATCTGTCTTTTATAATAAAATCATTTTTGAGTTATATTTACATTGTGAAAACCACAAAAAGTTTGATTTTTTTAGTAGCATTTACATTATGAAAGTCTGAAATACTACATAAAATCCTACTATCAAGAAAAAAGTTGAATGTGAGTTGCGTGCGGGCATCGCAGAGCAATGGAACTCCTTGAGGCAAAAGAATTCTTTGAGGCAAATCACTTCATCGTGCATCGTCAGAGCAATGGAACTCCCTGAACAAAGGAACTCTGTGCATATTTAGAGCAATGGAACTCCATGAACAAAGGAACTCCGTGCATAGTCAGAGCGAATCAAAGTGTGAGCGCTTCGATAGAGTGTAGGTTGGCAATAAATCCAAACTCGGGCACATCTCAGTCTTCTGAAGGACTTCACCACCAAAGCTTCTTCAACCAAAACCCTGCGGCTCTTCCAGTAACCAACAGGAAAGAGTCTTGCCAAGGTGGGGGATCGGTAGAGTGCATCTCCAGGATGAAGAAGGATGCCTTTGCAAGGTGCTCTGCCTCAAGAAATTCTTTTACAAAGTCCTTTGCTCTCAAGGAATTCCTTTGCTTCTGTTCCTATACCTCAAGGAATTCATCTTGCTCTTGCTCTGACGATGCACGATGAAGTGATTTGCCTCAAGGAGTCATCCAAAGGTTCATATGCTCTGACGAAACACGATGAAGTGATTTGCCTCAAGGAATTCAATTGAAAGCTTCGACTGTGAAGGAGGAGTGTTGTTCTCCGTCGTCTTTCAGTTCGTGTCCACGTGGTAGATGTTCTTCATCGTGCATCGTCAGAACATAGAAACCATTGGATGACTCCTTGAGGCAAGTCACTTCATCGTGCATCCTCTGAGCAAAGGAACTCACTGAGGCAAAGGAATTCCTTGAAGCAGAGCACCGTGCAAAGGCATCCTTCTTCATCATGGAATACGTCGAAGAAATAAACTCCTTGCGGCAAAGGAACACCGTACATAGTCGGAGCCAATCAACGTGCGGGCGCTTCGACAGAGCGTGGAACGATAATAAATCTAAACCCAGGCACATCTCAGTCTTCCAAAGGACTTCACCACCGTGCATCATCGGACCAATGGAACACGTCGAAGAAATGAACTCCTTGCGGTAAAGGAACATCGTGCATGGTTCGAGCCAATCAACGTGTGGGCGCTTCGACAAAGCATGGGTTGGCAATAAATCCAAACCCAGGCACATCTCACTCTTCTGAAGGACTTCACCACCAAAGCTTCTTCGAACGAGAAGATCGACAACCAAGAGAAAAGCGTCTTGCCAAGGCGGGGGATCGGTAGAGTCCATCTCCATAAGAAAAGCTAAGTGGGACGAGAACAAACTCTCCCTACACTACTGCCAATTATAGGCATGGAACAACTCGGACTCATGCGCTAAGTGGCAGCCACTTCGAATTCAATTCAATTAATTTCCATCAATACCAATGCATCTGCCCCTTCTCAAGTAAAGCTAAGTAAGACTAGAACAAACTCTCCCAACTACTGCCATTTATATGCCATTAATACCAATGAATCTGCTTCTTCGAATTCTTCCAACTTTGATACCCCCTACTGTATCAAAGTTTTTTTCTTGATACAGTAGGGGGTATCAAAGTTTGATACCCCCTATGTATGACATGTGGGCCCTTCCTGCTTTATAAAATGTGTACACATATATATATACACATAAATTTTGAGAGGGCCCACATGTCATACATAGGGGGTATCAAAACTTTGATACCCCCTACTGTATCAAAATTTTGATATCCCCTATGTATGACATATGGTCCCCTCCTGCTTTGTAAAACGTGTAAACATATATATATACACATAAATTTTGAGATGGCCTACATGTCATACATAGGGGGTATCAAAACTTTGATACCCCCTACTGTATCAAAGTTTCTCTCCTGTATCAAAGTTTTTTCCCTTTTAAATGAGCCCCATACATAACTTACAAAAAAAAGTATAAATAAAACAAAATTTTGTTATAGTCAAGATTTGAACCAATGACCTCTTAAATACAAGTCTAGCATTGTAACCACGACACCACAATAGCATTCTCCGTGTTTTATTAAACGGAGAATAGAATTCTCCGTTTTGAATTACACGGAGAATAGCATTCCCAGTGCTAAAAACACATTAGAATGTTCATTCTCCGTTTTAATTTGAAACGAAGAATTATATTCTCCGTTTCATTTGTAACAGAGAATTATATTCTTCGTTTTGAACTGCACGGAGAATGTCGTTCCCAGTATTAAAACGATTGAGGATTCTATTTGCCGTTTAATTTGGAAGGAGAACGGCATTCTCCGTTTAATTTGAAATGGAGAATAAGATTCCCAGTGTTAAAAACACATTAGAATGTTCATTCTCCATTTTAATTTGAAACGGAGAATGATATTCTCCGTGTCATTTGAAACGGAGAATGATATTCTCCGTTTTGAACTGCACGGAGAACATATTTTCTCCATTTTTGATATTCTCAGTTTTGAACTTGGAATTTGATATTCTCCATTTTTATCTAATTGTCTTCTCAAACTTTTGCATTGGAGAACATATTTTTTATCTAATTGTCTCGTGTGAATGACATCTTGCCACATAAGAAAGACATTGTCTTAAGTCAACGACGTTTCATTTTATTCTATTTGCTCTTTGTCGCTAATTCGCTTTCGTACTTTACAATTACGAAAATCGTGACCCGATTTTTTACAAACTCTACATACTCTAGGCTTCGGGATAGGCTGACTTTCTGTAGGCTGGCTTGATTTCCCTTGAGAAGGCCTTCCTTTTGTTGCTACAGGATTTAGCTCTTTTAAAGCTTCATGCACTCCATGAACTGCATCAGCTACCATTTGTTCTTCTTCACCAATATCGGTCACCATTTCTTTCAACTCCATCAGAACAGACGACATCAACTCCGTTCCCCTCTCTTAAATTTTGCTTGATTTTTTACAATAGTATGTAAACAGATTAACTTGTTCATTAATACCACCATACCTTCTGCTCTCAATACTGTCTGGATGGATGAATCTTCTTTTTGAGTCGGGTCCAGAGAGATAACTCTCTTTGCAATCCTTGAGCCAACGAGATTTTATCAAGTTCTTTGGAATATCTCCAATTTGGAATCTCTTCATTGCTGAAAAAATATGCCTACAAGGAATCTCCTTGGTCTCCATCCACAAGCATTCACAATTTATGATATTGTCGACCGGATCAAATGTAACCTTCCGGTTGACACTGTTTGGCGACATATACTTTTGGACAGTGCAAACTTCTGCCTCTCTTATGATGTGATGATGGAGAACAGTATATGCATCAGAATGAGTGATTTCCTTCCTTACATCTATAAACACCGTTTTAGTGTAAATTGTGGCAAATTTACCTTCTATTACGGCCATGCTAGTTTGATTCACAACTGGTGTTGAGAGTTTATCAGTGACATGCTTACCCATCTGGCCGTAACGTAAGGTCGCCAAACCGTAGTCACAATTTTGAAGGGCCTTCCATAGTGGCAGCTTCTCATTCAAAAACCTTTTCAGAAATGCGTTCATAGATTCACATCTATTTGTTGCAGTAGAACCGCTAAAATAATTTCCACGTAGGAATGTGTCCGCCCATCGCTCCCTCGTTCTGTACAATGCAGTTGTTCACTCATTGTTCTCTACATTATAATTTGTTAGCATCTGCTGCCAACGGTTTTCAAATTCTTCGACTGAATAGTACCTGTTTAGAAAATATGGACAGTAACTAAAGTTGTGATATTGTAACAACAACATACTTCCAAGTAAAGTAGCAAGTGTGCGATGTACCTTTTAATCAGAAGACTCAGTTTATTGTGAAAACCCTCTCAGTGTACATGTTTGGCAGCATTGTTTAGGATATGCCATGAGCACGTTCGATGAACTACGTTGGGCATTAAATCCTCAATTGCTTTATTCATGGATCTGCAACCATCCGTGAGAACTGTCACTGGTAATTTGCCATTCATACACTCTAGGAATATTTCTAGAACCCAAGAATATGTCTCTGCAGTCTCATTATGGATCATTGCAAACCCAAACACACAAGTCATCGCATGATTGTTTGTACCCACTAGAACCACCAACGGCATTTGACTTCTATTTGTTTTATATGTAGAATTGAATTCTAGTGAATCTCCAAATAATTCGTAATCGAATCGACATGCACCGTCAGCCCAAAAGAGATGGGTCAATCTCGAATCTTCGTCTACCTTGTATGCGTAGAAGAAATCTGGGTCACTGCCCTCCTTAGATTGAATAAATGTAAGTGTTATCGTAGCATGAATATCATCTAGTGCTCTACTATATTGAGCTAGAGCGTTGTATAAATCCTTTCTCGTCCATCCAACCTTATCCCAGCCACCTTTCTTCTGGATAATTAAATTCCATATATGTCCAGTCCCCATCCCTGATTGCTTCATAAGCTTAATTTCTTCCAACTCTGCGGGTGATATCGTACAATGGGATCTCAAAAAAACTGTTTTATAATCATTCGCCAGGATATGGTTGTGATGTACATGAATTTTTTTGACGAACCACATCTTTGTTTTATCGGTGTACCCAATACGAAAAATTGCTTTACAACCACTTCTGCTTTCACTTCTTGGCTCACGAACCCTGTTAGGAGCTTCCTTGTATTTCTTGTGTCTGAATTCCGCATTCGAACAACAGCAACTACGGACCATCACCATCCCAGATTTGTTTTTCTTTACCTCATTCTTTCTAATACTGAAACCATATGCTTTTGAATATATCCGATAGAATGTCTCTGCTTCTTCAATAGAGTTGAACTGTCGGCCAACAATATCTTCTTCTAAGAGATGTTTTGGATCTTTGTTAATGTTGGCAGACTGTAATATTTTTTTATCGTCGCTGCATCGAAATCCAATGGAGATTCACCGTCGTCCCTAAGAACAGAATAAAACAAAATAAACATGAGAAATAGATGTAAAAATATAATACATTTCTTAAATCTATTAGAAAGGGTGATGCAAAATAACATTTTGTTGTTTGCGTTGATGTCGTCATCGTCGTTATGATGCATTCTTCTATTGTTTTCTTCATCTTGTTCTTTACTGTCTCCTAAGTTAACATCTTCCAAACTTTGCTCATCATCCAAATCATCTGACAGTCCTCTTGAAAGAAAGCTTTCTTCATCGACTAAATCTTCCACACGACGATCACTTTCTCCATGTGACGTCGACATTGAAGAAAATAGAGTGTGTTAGAAACCAGCAGAAGAAACGAAGGACAAAAAACAATACAAGAAGAAAGAGTAATGCTATATTCGTACCTCTAAATTATCCCTCTAATATATAGCCCTCCCATCTGATGTGGCATGTTAAATAATAGTGTGTGTCATCTGACATAACTGATGACATGGCAAATTTTAATCCAAAAAGTTAACTACCCAATTTTCTCCATAATAATTTAACGTTAATATCAATGTTAATTTAATGTTAATATTAATTTATGTTAATATTAATGTTAAGGTTAATGTTAATATTAATATTAATATTATTGTTAATGTTAACGATAATATTAATATTAATGTTAATGTTAATATTAACTTTAATGTTAATTTTTATTTTTAGTTTTATTTAAAAAAATTGCCACGTCAGCTGCCAGATCAACATATCACGTCAGCTGCCACGTAAGGATGGACAGTTCGAAAGTGCAATTTGGAGGTACAAAAAGCATTATTCAGGAAGAAACAACTTCCAGCAAGGCAACAACACAACCTTTTCATCTTCCTTGTAACTCCGCCACGTGGCCCTCTTTTGATGGCTCATAGAAAATCTTGAGTGATTCTAGGAGCAAGCATAATTTTAAGGAAACAACTTCCAACAACACAACTTTCTCGTCTTCTGGGTACATGTATTATTAAATTGTGTAGCTTATAACGCATGAGGAAGCATGCAACAGCAATCTCCACGTGGCCCTCTTCTGTAGGATAACGCATGCAGCAGCATTTAATGCTACAAAACCGTATTGTCTTGTTATGTGTTGTGTATCCTATGTGGCATGAGACAGAAGACAATAACTTGCATAGGCGGCTATATTCACAAATGACAATAAGTTTAAAAAGTCATCTCCAATGCAAAAAAAGTATTGAGAAGACAATACAAAGTAATTTTTTACAACTTCCAAGACAACTTTTACTCTTCTAATGATATGGTATCAGTGTTTATTATTAAATTGTGTAGGATAATGCATGCAGAGCATTTAATGCTATGGGATCTGTTGTGTAAGGAACACAACCTGTGAGAGAACCCGAGAGAGAGAGAGAGAGAGAGAAAGAGAGAGTGTGGGAGATGGGATAAAGAGGAAGGATCGAGCTCGACTAGATTTTAAACTTAAAATTTAATTTTTGGTTATCATTACTAATAACTAGTTCACATGTACGAGTTTAGACGAACACTAACCGAGCCCCGAGCAACGTGACATCAGCTAGCTAGGTTTCCAATACCGTGGCATTCCTGTTAATTTAAAATCTACAATATTATTGAAACTAATACTAATACTAAAATTTAAAATAGTTTTTGATTTAACATTTACTTCAAACTAGTTAAAGTTAAAATTGCATTCTTTTTTATTTAAAATGTAATTGAAACTACAATTAATATTAACATTCGCTTGTCCCGTAGTTTAAGTCGTATTTCACTGCTTCTTGCTTAAGTCTATGCACCCAAAGAACTTGATTGTTCAAGTCGAACGCGTGCACAGCACGTTCCCTCGATGCAAGGCTTGACGTAGCCCTTGTTTGTCAAGTCGTTGCACGAACACATTAGAAAAGAGTTTTGTTGGGCTATCGAAGTATAGCAAGCACCGTCCCGTGTCACGTGCATTTGTTAAGCAGTGAAAGGGTGTAAAGGCCACTGGCAATGTCAAGCCATCACGGACTATAGCTGGGTTAGACGACGACCCTTTTGTTGCGGGCCGAATCGGTCCCTTGGCCTAGGAATGGATTGGTTGAAGGAGCAATACACAAGAATAGACTGCCATATTGGCAGGATTATTTTTTGTATTTCCGGTGAGGCAGAGTTTTCATTTTTCGGTGAGGCAGAGTTTTCACCATCGACTTGATTCCAGGGACGGCACCAGGATCGGAGAGAGTCTACAGGATGGCACCTTCAAAGTTGGAAATCTTGTACAAGATGATTGAAGAACTCAGAACCAAAGGATTCATTCGTGCTAGTGGATCGCCTTGGGGAGCACCGATACTTCTTGTGAAGAAGAAGGATGGTACGTCAAGATTATGTGTTGATTATCGTACATTGATGACTTATTTGATCAGCTCAAGGGAGCGGCTGTATTCTCGAATATTGACTTGCGGTCACGAGGGTACCATCAGATCAGAGTCAGAGAGAAAGTCATCCAGAAGACATCATTCAGATCGAGGTATGGACATTGGGATTTCCTTGTTATGCCATTTGGAGCGACCAGTGTGCCAGCCGTATTCATGGACCCCATGAATCGTATCTTCATGCACTATTTGGATCAGTTCGTGATAGTGTTCATAGACGATATCTTAGTCTCTAGCTGTGTGCCCCGTCCCTACATCGTGTCCCGTACTCCGTCCACGGGGTGCACGAGAAAGGAATACTGTCGCTATCGATTCGGTCGGGACCGATAGGTCGGGATCGATTGACTCGATCGAACAGGAATGGTTGAATTAAGATCTATTCTCTCGCCTGAAGTAAACTCAAGGTGAGTGGCTGACCCTCCTCTTCTCGACCCCCTTCCTAGGGAAATCGATAATGTTGTTGCGAATGAAAGGATAAATGCAAGGGCACAAACACGGGAAAGGGATTGAGTTTTCAAAGATAATGTAGGCTATGTCTTAATAACTAAAAGGAAAATATGTCTTCGCACGGTTATGGACAACTTGTCGACAAGGTGGTAGTTTCCTCGATCAGCAACCCGGGGCCACGGGACCGTTTCGACCTAGGAGGAAACAGGGTATAGTCGTGCATAAGGTTTCAGCACAGGTTAAGCGGGGACTTGCATCGGAGCTAGCTACTTGCGTTGAAAGGACCCCGATTAACAAAGCTATACATCCATGATGGCTTGTGATGCCAGTGACGTCGAAGAGGGACGAGGCGAAGGAGGTCAGCCACTCGTCTTAGACTTGCTTCAAGCGAGAGACTGGTTGGCTGCGCTGACGTCGCCTACGCGATCACCTGCAACCCGCTGAATATGGGACTTGGTTCCAGAGAAGCCATTCCATAACGTGGAATGGATCTTAATTCAACCGTTCTCGTTCGATCGACCCGGCCGATTTCGACCTATCGGTCCCAACCGAATCGGTAGCGACATTGTTCCTTTCTCGCGCACCCTATCACGACCCGAACCCGGAGTAAGGGCATGAGTGCGTGACAGCGTCCCAGCCTACACCGCAGAAATAACGTAGAACGCTGCCTAGTTCTACTATCTAACAACAGTTATAATATCAAAACCTATCGAGAACGGTCAACTCCGAATGTAGGACAAGCAATGTCAATATAATATACTCAATAAGCTATGATATTGTTACGACCGTCCAGTGTTGGTATTTATGTATGATATTTATGGTGCACATCATCTTAATTCAACCGAGTAGTTCAAAGGAGGGAATTATGTATGGTATTTATGGTGCACATCATTAGGACGGGTTGCGACCGTCCAGTGTTGTGATAAGCTATGATATCAGTAAGTTTGGGATCCTTCGGATATTGGGCTAGCAACCCGTACCGAAGCGATCATAGTCTTACACATAAGGATGCCAAAGATGCATTACGGTGCGAAACACCATAACCTTCATATAGATAGGGCCGGTGGGCTGAGATTAGCGCTGGGTGCAGGCGTAGGGCCTGCCACCCTTATGCATATGTTTAAGTTTACGGTTGGTTGGTTGGTTGAGTGAAATGATATGATTTCTTATGTAAAGTTATAACCTTGCAGGCTAGGCGAAATGGGACAGATGAGCACGATCACTATGTTTATGTTAAGATTATGTCTAACTGTATCTGCCGCAGGGACATGGTAGTGGACAAGTTCAGGATATGTTCGGCTCGAGGCGGGGCTCGGCTTGGACGTGCCGAGGCATGGAGTCCTTAGCGTTCAAGAGGAGCTACCGCATTGGCGTTCGGACTTGCGACATGGAGATGTTCAGCCGAAGACTACTTGTTGGCTTTAAAGAGGCATAATGTATGGAACAATGTACTCCTTTGTGAGCTAGAGAGATCATGAGCGTTGTAGCCAATTGGCATGTTAAGTTGGGCTATTCAGAGCCATTGTAACCTTCAGTTCATTATCAATAAAAGAGATTCTTGTTGTATACTACATTTTCCTTCCGCTGCTTATGTTATCAATTTGAGCTATAAACACATTTGTGAATCTGTTATCTTGACTTGCACGAGCGCAACTCCAGGCTCGTGCGGCATCACGCCCCAGCGAGGACGATGATTCGGGTGAAAACTTGATAATGATGAAGACGGTAACTCGGTCGACAATCGTAAGTATCGAGGTATGATCGAAAAAATTTAACAGTAGCATTAATATTAAATCTACATTGGCTTTTCTGTTAATTTAAAATTTACAATATAATTAAAACTAATATTATGAAAATGCTATTTGCTCCCAAAAAATTTGAGTGATACCATCTTCCATTATGTGGCATATGACATGGTTGCTAACATGACAGCTGACATGGCAAAATTTAACAATAAAATTAACATTAATAGTAAATAAATAATTTAATATTAAATTAACATTAATTAATATTAATATTAATATTAACATTAATATTAACATTAATATTAATATTAATATTAACATTAATATTAGCATTAGCATTAACATTAACATTAATATTAATATTGACATTAACATTAACATTAACATTAACATTAAAAAAATTGGGTAATTAATTTTTGGGGTTAAAATTTGTCATGTCAGCTGTTATGTCATCTGCCATGTCAGATGCCACATAATAGGAGATGGCATCACCCAAATATGTTGGGAGCCCAAACGACTAATTGCTAATATTAATACAGTGGCATTACCGTTATTTCCCAATAGATTCGTGCCTTGTTCGGTCACACCCCTCCACGAGCAGGTTACACCCCCCTAAACGAGGGGTTAAATAGCCTTTTCCAAAGAAGAGAACCCATCCAACTAGAGAGCAACAAAGGAGAAAAGAAGAAGAACAGTCGCAATGGAGAGGAGCAAGATCAACTACAGCGGATGGACTGTCATCCCTACCGAGATTCTCTCGATGATACTGGTACTGTCGGGAATGCCGGCGGACGAGGTAATGTGCAACGTGGCTCCAGTTTGCCGTTCGTGGTGGAAGGCGCTCAACGGTCCCTTAGACTATTGGTCTAACGTCGACTTGGTACAGTGGTGCCGGAGGACCCAACAAACCGCTGAGATTAGTTTGACCGTAATGAAGCTCGTGACTCGTAGTGGAGGATATCTAGGGTCCTTCTCCGCGTACAAGCTCGACGAAGCAGCCTTCTCTTTTGCATGTTTAAGGCCAGTGCAAAATTTTATTTGGTCTTATTCTAATACTTAATTTTTTCTATTACAAAATTTTACGTATAGTTTTGTTAATTTCTATTGATGTTTTTCCATTTTTATAATACAGTAGGAACTTTCTAAGGGTGCTGCGCATTCCGAAGTGCGACGTGAGTGATGAAACTTTCGTGAGACACTTGGAGTTTCTCCCGGTGCTGGAAGAACTCGACATTAGCTACTGCCTCTATATCACGTCGACTGGAATATTTTTTGCTGGAAAGTATTGCCACCGTCTGGTCAAGCTGGGTAGGAACATGCCCCCTCCAGATTTCATGCTCAGGAATATATTCGTGCTGGACACGGAAAACGAGATTGAGGGAAAGGCCATGGCTGATTCGATGCCGCGTCTCAAACACCTATATATGGGATTCGATATGTTCAATGGAGACACGCTGCGATCTATCATATGCAACTGCAAGGGTCTTCGCGTGCTCGACATACGTGGGTGCTTCAATGTGCACTTCGACGACGAACTCTGAAAAATTTGTTATTCAATACAAACGTTTAAAAAACCCTTTGATGATGTAATCCCAGTCCCAGGGGAACCTGGATACGAGATGTATAATGATTTAGATACCATCAATCATTCCTGGGGTGAATGGTAAAAACATTAGCATGCATGCATGCATACATTTCTTTATATTTTTCACTAGTCTACATACAAGATATTTTTTATGAGTTCGATTCTCCATTTTGACAATTTTACTTTTGTCAATAATTTTTTACATGATTAATTTTTTTATAAATAAAATGGACTGTGATATAATGACGCCTAAGACGGCTCACTTCTGAGATTTCGACATTTTCTAACACAGATTTTACCATTAATACAACATCTCAGTGTAATCATATCCAAGAGATTTCGACATTTCCCAACACAGATTTTACCTTATTCAAAATGAATTCTGGCGGTGCAAATTCCACTCATATTAGTGGTATCAGTGCCAATTCACCATAATTAATGGTGATCGATACGAAAATATTAGTTTATTTTTCACAACCCTTTAAAATCTATTTATACAGCCAAACAGGCAAACTAATTCATCTTCACCATCCTTCAAAACCAATTTATATAGATTCAAAACAAAACTAAACAGCCAAACTATTTAAAATTCACAACCCTAAAGAATAGTCTCAAATGTACCATTCTCCGTCCTAAATGTACCATTCTCCGTTTTATATGTACTATTCTCCGTCCTACATGTATCATTCTCCGTCCTACCTCCGTCCTAAATGTACCATTCTCCGTCCTAAATGTAACATTCTCCGTTATATATGTACCATTCTCCGTCCTACATGTATCATTCTCCGTCCTACATTTACCATTCTCCGTCCTAAATGTACCATTCGCCGTCCTAAATGTACCATTCTCCGTCCTAAATGTACCATTCTCCGTGTTAGAGGAACGGAGAATGGCCATTAACAGTCCCAAAAATTGTTCCATACTAAGTTAAAAGCATATAATAGCACCCAAAAAATGTTAACAATAGAAAAATTCTACAGAACCCAAACACCAGACTCGATCCTAGGCCTTCCATGTAAAAGCCAAACAGCACAACCAACTAAGCTTGGAATAAGACATCAATAATGCTAAGTCTACTACCAAATGCTTACAACACTTTTACAACCTTCACCCATTGCTGACATGTGGGCCAGCAATGGGTGAAGGTTATAAGAGTGTTGTAAGCATTTGGTTGTAACTGTAGCATTATATCCCCAACTTCCAATAAGGAATAAGAAATTGAATATCCCCAACTTCCAATAAGGAATAAAAAGAGTCGGTTAGGAACGTGTATATATATACATAGGGGTCCCCATTCATCTGAGTAGGTTGCACATTTAACATAGCTCCAAAAAGATCATCTAGTTGGGAACCATTGCCAGAGTCTTCTTCCAGTCGTCGCCGAGCCTCTCCGCATGGAGCACCCTATGCGCCGCCTCTGGCCCATGACTGGCTGGCAGCAGCTGCGGACTTCCTGACCTCCTGCGGGTTGTCACTGGAGGTCATCACTCGACCTCTTCCTCCGGCGCCCAACTTTGACCTGTTGTCGATCACTCCGGAGGAACGGGATTCTCTGGAGAAGAGGGAAGCGTTTCGCCGCCTGTGCCATAGGGCGGGTGTGCGCACCCTGCAGGACTTTGCGGAGATCCTCCGCGAGGCCAGTGAGGGCTAGACCTCTTTTTTTTTATTTTTTACAGTTTTTTGTCCTACTCTTGTATACTTCGTCGGAGAATGTTCCGGCAACGAAGCTGGGATTTAATGAAATATAATATTTTGTTAACTCAATTTGGTTTCGGCTACAATCAAACTTTTACAACCTTCTTACAACTTACACCCATTTGCTAACTATAGCATTGCTCTTTATAATTAACAAATCTTGTTACGTCAAATCCATATATCAGCGACGATATCCCCATCAATGACTTGATACGTCATAGAATTGATTATGCTGTCAGCGTCAATCTTGCCGTCAAATCCATCTTAAATATGATTACAAAGTAAAATAGAGGACAACTTTGAGTGTTTTAATTTTACTCTTTTCAAGTACATAGTCTTCTTATTTTCAAAATTTTAATCAAATATTCGAAAAATGGAAATATTGAGATTAAACTTCAAATTCTTAAATATGTTGTCAAAATTTTTTAAGGGAGTTACAATTGCCAAGGAGACTTTTACAACATCCAAGGATTTTCAAGATGGATTACCAAAATTATCCTTGATTCATAGGGGAAACTATAAATTTTATTTTTAAAAATTGTAATAAATTGAGGATAGCATTGGTAATCTACCTTAAAAATTCTTGGATATTGAAAGGGCTCATTGGCAATTACAATTCCCTTTTTTAAATAAACATGTTTTCACCACATTTTTTCTGCCAAATTTTTCAATAATTTATACAGAACATGTGGATATATACTAGTAATAATAGTAATAAATTTAATTTTGGAAAGTAGCTTTTAAAATTATGGTCTCAAAATCCCAAAGGTTTATGTAGTGATTTCACATGGATATATACTAGTAATAATAGTAATAAATTTAATTTTGGAAAGTAGTTTTTTAAATTTAATAGTAATAAATTCGACCGTCTTATACTAGTAATAATAGTAATAAATTTAATTTAAGACTCAAAACTATTCTAAATTTTTTCACTTCCCAAGGCTATATAAGACGGTCGAATTTTCCCTCTTGTTCTCTCAAACCCTCTTCCTTCTCCCAAACCCTCTTCTAATCAAAATACTGCCAAAGAAACAACGACCGTCGCCGAAGGGGAAGAATCTACAAAGGGATGCGATACAGGCCCGAAGGGCAGAACTTGCAAGGGCGACGAAAACAAAGATTATGGTCGCTAGGGCAGAGGCCAAAAGGGCAGCGGCGGCGGCAGCGACGATGAAAGCGGAGGCGGCAGCCAAGCCACGTGCAAAAAAGGCTAAAAAAAACTCATTGCTCGACAAAGACCGGAAAATCTATCTTCGATACAGAGTCGTCGGAAGACTCAACTTATGAAGATCGAAGGCGTACTCAAGCGAAGGCTAAGGTGGCAATGGATACAGAGTCATCAGCGTACTCTGTGGATTTTGAATCCTCATCAGAAGAGGAAAATGAAGAGGAAGAGCAATCATCAAATAAGTCCCAGGCTGGAGAGGAGGTAAAAAAATTTAAAGACTCTAAATCTAAGAAGATTTACATTAAATATTTCAAGAAAAAGGCTGTTATGCCTGAAAGATCAATTAAGATGGATGATGTCGAAGACGAAGCTTTCCTGAATATATTGAAATTCTATCAATTGGAGAAACTGAACAAATCTTGTCTTGAGAAAATCTCCCAAATAATAGTAAGAGAATTTTACTCAAATCTTCCGGCTGAAGTTAAAGAAAAAGAAGAGGATCAACAACTGGTGTTTCTGAGAGGGAAACTGATTAGGGTAAATGATGCTGTCATCAACGAATTTTATGGATTTGATCCAGTTCATGAGTGTCACGACCCGCACCCACTGTGAGGGTACGAGAACGTAACAACGCCCAGCCTACGCCGCAGTGTCGGCGGTAGAACGTTGTCCTAAGTCTCAATGCATCTAACAGTATAAGGCTAAACAGTTTATACTCCCCGAATGGGGGTGACATAGCAGAAGTAAACTCAATCACAACTAAGGAAGAAGAAGCACGATATGATATAGAACTCAAGAAAAAATACAGATGATCAAATAGTCTAAGATAACATCTCAGCAAATATCCAGAGTACAAGATCTCAGCTACTGAAAATGAAAAATAAATACAACCCCAAATCTCAAAGACAGAAATAAAGTCTAACTACTAGTCTCAAGACAACATAAGTAAGATAAAGCCTAACTAAGCTAGTCTAGGCAGTAGGGTAAAGTCGTCAGCTAGAGCTGTCCCATAGAAGGTATCCACACAGGCCTCCTCCTCGTCCTCTGTAATATTTTTAACAGGTCCAGTCAGGACAGGAGCGAGCACAATACATCTCAACAATTCATAGCAGGTTAGAAAATATAATCATACAGTAAAGTAAGATATAGATACTGAAGAATTGCAGTATGTAAACAGAGAGAGAAAATTGTAATAGAAATATCTACTATAAGTAAAGAGCTACCATGACTAGTGATTTAGAGTACAAAGTCGACACGTGAACGGCTTGATTTGCACATGGCTATACTAAAGAGGCGTACATGGCTATTCTATTTTAGAATTGTTCACATGGCTATTTATACTCCCCCGTACCCCCAATCAGTACACAAGGATCCAACCAGGTTATGTTATGATTCTATGTAACGGCCCCCGAAGGGTGGTACATAGTAGTCCCATAAATGGAGATTCTGGGAAACCCAATAAATGAGATAAGGATTCAAGAAAAACTCTGTGATCATAAGAGTATATGTCACAAGTGATCAAAGAACCAAATGAAGCATAGTGATACGCCATGTAAGTGAAACGCACAGAACATGTAGTACCCGATGCTCCCTGAAGGGATAACATCTCAAGAAGGGATCCATATAGTACTAATCCGTGTGACCAACGTGACAGTATCAAGTAAAGTAATTTAATACAGGAAAATAATTCTAAGCAGGATATGAAATGATCAGTGTCACCCCTATTTCCTGTATTTTCGTATTTATACTCGTATCTGGGTTTTGGCATGTATTTTAATTTTCTCGACTTGCGGATTTTGGTTTCTCGTAAATGGATTTTGGACCATGGCTTGGTTTTATTTTGTGGAAGTTGGTTTGGTTTGGTTCATCATGAGTGGAACACTTTAACCTACACTCTACCCTCAACACAACACAACCACCCTCATTATATCTCCACCAAACTTTCTCTCTCCTCTTTACTCTCCATTAATTTTCTTCTTCTTCCTTCTTCCACACAACACCACACCATAGGCAAGTGCACCTTGCCAACAAATAAGCACCCAATTTTATTTGTCCATTTGATAGATTAGGACATGTAGATCAACATTAGAACTTGACATTTTGTGAATTGGAGCTTTTATTCTTCTAGATCTAGGTTTTAACCATTTTCGAAAATCCTTGGTTTTGAGCTATTAAACTTCGATTTTTGCATGTTTTGATGCTTCTATGTGGAAGAAAATTCGATTTTACTCAAGTTAGAACTTTGAAAATCTAGATTTGGTTTTGATTTGGTCAAGTTATGAAGAATTGAAGTTTTGAAGTTCTTGGAGTTCTTCTCGGGTTGGAGAAGCAGCCCTCTCGGCCTGCACTCTTTAGCGCAAGGCCGATTGCGCAGCTCACCCTTTGGTGAACTGTGCACCTTCCTTCTCGGCCAGCGCCTTTCATTGCGCATAGCCGATTGCGCCCGGCCTCTTGGGCTGGACCGCGCACCTCCCTTGGCGCACTCTCCCCTGCGCAGTTGGCCCTGCACAACCTGACTCCTGTGCAGTCCACCCTCTGCGCAGCTCACCCTGCGCCATCCCCTCCTGCGCAGTCTAACCCCTGCACAATTTGATCCCGCGCAACCCATCTGCTGTGCCATCCATCTCTGACGCAGTTGGTACTCTGTGCAGCTCACCCTGCACAGTTGGCCCCTGGCGCACTTGACTCTTGCACAATCCAACCCCATGACCCCTTGCACAATATGTCCAATCATGGAGACTTGGTTTTATTCTTCTTTTAGCCTGGCTCTTCTATAGCCCTATATATATTGATATTTTATTAGATGTTTTACGCCCATTTTATATCCTTACGCCTTTTGACATGAACTTGATTTTGCTTAATATGTTTGGAATGACTATTGTACATAGCATGGTATGACAAGGAACTAGCATAACACGACAGTGACCCGTAGTGGTGCACTCCTGACATGACCAATCGACATGATAGTGGCCCGTCGTGGCGCACCCCTAACAAGTACCCTGACATGAATTATCTTGATAACTTGATAGTGGCCCGTGGCGGCGCACTCCTGACTTGACTTGACTTGTAACTTGTAACTTGACTCGTATAATTAACTTGACACCGTGGGTGCTCCTGCTTGCTTGCTTGTACAATCCACTTGTCTTGTCTTGCATCATGTCTAGGACGTGACTTCCTGGGTACCACGGCCAGGGACTCGCGCTAAGTTGGATTAGGCTAATTATTAGATCAAACTAGAACATGGAGAATTTCCAGTCACAGGCAATCTCATTATCTGGACGCTTTAATGGACTTGTAGCTTGCCGACGAGTAGAGCACATTTCCAGCACACTGTCATGTGTTGCACCCTCTAAGTCACCTAAGGGTACATTTGTCTCCCGGGCAATGTACCCACCTATAACTCTCAACCCGCGGAAGGATAACTGGATAGTCTGTAGGGCTTGGGACTGGGAGTTTCTCACTTGCATCTTATTAGTAATTAGGTTTGTGATAACCCTAGTTAGTTAAGTAGTAAGCCGTAGTATTTGTTTGGCCGATTGTGAATGGATGGTGTCCAGCCTTGTCTAAGTCTTGTCTAGCTCCAGTACCTGCTATCTCCTGAGCATGTTTGTTTTATTTATCTTAACGATAAATGGGTAGAGACAGTGAGCTATTCAGGCGAAGGGGTACAATCCCGGTCCTTATCTGGTTTAAGGATTGTAACCTGGCTCCCGGAATGGTTCCACGTCCCTAGTCGTTTATCGCCCTGTGTACTTTACTACTTGTACTTATTTTATTCTTTATGTTCTGATATACTGGCTTTTGTTCTTATTTGTGGCCTTCTTTGTGGCACTTGCTCTTTCTGGGGTTTGACCCAGCTGGTTTTGTGTGGCCAGATTTCGGAGCAGCTCCCGAGGATCTACCGAGCTTCCAGCCCAATGGTGACAACTAGACGGAACCCGGGCCAAGAGTGGGTTTTCCTTTTTATTTCACCCACTTATATGTAAATTTATTCTTTTGAGGCGTTTAGCCGATGAGCACCTGTTAGCTCGATGCACATTTACTTACTGTCTGCCTACGGGCTGTAAACATGATTAACAAATCCTAGGGTTGATCATGTATGACTGAACTCTTGCTAGTCCTATCATTTTGTACGACTAGCTTCATGATCATCCAATATGTAATATTTGGGACGCCTTATATATATATATATTTGATGCTCTAACATCTTGTAACTCTGTTAATTGCTTGAGATTGAGACAATAGGCTTGACCTTAAGAGACAGCTGGCTTGTAGTAAACCCTCATATCTAGACAGCCGTGACCGTATCGTTGAGATGTATTCTATTTCAATATACGTAGCTGGCTATGTCTGCCCCCGCTCTCCAGTATTCTGGTTCTGGGGCGTGACATGGTTTAAGTGGTGGCCCATGCAGGTCTTGGCATTCAAGAAATGTGAGGGTTTACCGAATAGATGTCTCAATCAATATTCGTCCTTGATCTCTGCTCGTATCTTCAAATCCCTGAGAATCTCGACCTGATCACATGCTTGTATCATTGATCTATCCTGGTCCTTTCCTTATTGTTCCCTATGTCGTCTTCTTCAGCGGCATTACTCCCGGACCTGCCAACCAGCCAGAGGAAGCTCGACAAGCACCCCAGCGCCAGGAAGATCAAGCTCAACACTCTGGAGTAGCCTCCCGAGTTATGCTTCCCGGAGGCTCAGAACCTCCAGTTCAGGTAGCTCCGCCCGTTCAACCAGCTAGACAGGATGAGGGACCTTTGGTAGGGCTTATCAGAGAACTGCTTGCATCCCAAGATCGTCGAGGCGACGCCTTGCACCAGGAAGTTCATGATGCACTAAACCGAGGAGGTCCCCAAGGGAATCAGGCGGCCAACAGTTTCAAGCACTTGAACCCTTCCTTCTTTGACGGCAGTGAAGATGCGATTGCCGCGGACGCTTGGCTTCAGGATACCGAGGTGGTTCTAGAAGCAGCTAGGACACCTGAGAATGAGAAGGTGGCGGTGGTACGCCTACAGTTGTTAGACTTGGCTCGCGATTGGTGGGCAGCTCAGGCCATGGGATTAGCAGCACCAGTCACTTGGGCGACGTTCAGAGAGAGGTTCCAGACGAAGTACTTCGATGCGGTGGCACGGTACGACCTGCAGACGAGATTCACCAACTTGAAGCAAGGAGGTAGGACGGTCGATGGCTATGCGACCGAGTTTTCCAGGCTGAGTAGGTTCGCCCCCACTTTGGTGGCAACCGAATTCGATAGGGCCCAGCGGTTCCAGCAGGGACTGCATTTAGAGATATTATTGGCTGTGGAGCAGTTCGAGCACCAGACGTTCGATGCAGTGTTGAAGGCAGCGAGGAGGCATGAGTATACCTCCCGGAGAATTATGGACAGGACCGGAGGCAGGAAGCGGCCCCACAACCAGATGCACCAATCTTCAGCTCCAGTCCCGGCAGCTAGGGGTATAACCATTGGAACTCCGAGGCGGGCGGCCTCAGTGACGTCGGTTCAGCATTCAACCCCGACGTATCCGCAGCAGCAGAAGCAGAAGCAGTCTTCCGCGGTGGGATGTTCTCATTGCGGGAAGCCGGGCCATGTAGTGGCAGAGTGTCGTAGGGCGCAGGGATTGTGCCTGGCTTGTGGAGGAGCAGACCACCAGATAGGGACCTGCCCGAATAGGGGAGGTCCATCATCATCCAACCTTTCTAGTTCTTCGGTGAGAGGACCAGCCCCAGTTCCAGTCCAGCAGCAGCAGCAGTACCCGAGGCCATTGTTGCCTCAAGCCCAGGCCTTTCAGCAGCAGAACCAGCAGCAGTTCACCCAGGCTCCAGAACAGAACAGACAGAGGGGTTTCCAGCAGAGGGGACCCGCAGCTAGAGGTCAGGCTATGATGATGACCATGGAAGAAGAAGTTGCACCAGGTGAGGTAGTGGCAGGTACTATTCTCGTTAACACCTTTCCAGCATCTGTATTATTTGATTCTGGTGCATCGCATTCATTCATGTCTGCACGATTCGCGACACGGATAGGATTGGAGCCCGAGTCATTATCAGTGAGGCTCAATATACTTACTGGTAATGGTCTTGTGGGAGTAGATCGAGTATTTTCCTCGTGTCAGATCGTAGTTAGCGGTAGAGAGTTTCCCGCTAGGCTCATAGAGTTCCCTATGGCAGACTATGATGTAGTCCTAGGCATAGATTGGTTGAGGAACCATTATGCTAGGATAGACTGCCATGTTGGCAGAGTTGTCTTTAGTATTCTCGGAGAGCCAGAGTTTTTATTTTCCAGAGGCACAGTAGAGTCATCTCCTCCAGTATTGCGGATGGCAGTAGCAGCAGTGCAGTTGCCTCGGATAGTTGAAGAGTTTTCAGATGTCTTCCCAGAGGAACTTCCAGGGATGCCGCCAGAGCGGGAGATCGAGTTCACCATAGACTTGATTCCTGGGACAGCACCAGTATCAGAGCGAGTCTACAGAATGGCGCCTTCAGAGTTGGAGATTTTGTACAAGATGATTGAAGAACTTAGAACCAAGGGATTCATTCGTGCTAGTGGATCGCCTTGGGGAGCCCCGATACTTCTTGTGAAAAAGAAGGATGGTACGTCCAGGCTATGTGTTGATTATCGTACCTTGAACTCAGTGACAATCAAGAACAGATACCCTCTCCCGAGGATAGATGACTTGTTTGATCAACTCAAAGGGGCTTCAGTTTTCTCGAAGATAGACTTGCGGTCATGATACCACCAGATCAGAGTCAGAGAGCAGGACATCCCGAAGACGGTGTTCAGATCGAGGTACGGGCATTGGGAGTTTCTAGTTATGCCCTTTGGAGCGACCAATGCGCCGGCAGTGTTCATGGACCTCATGAACCGTATTTTCATGCCTTACTTGGATCAGTTCGTGATAGTGTTCCTTGATGACATCCTGGTCTACAGCAAGAGTGAAGCAGAGCACGAGCAGCATCTCAGAATTGTCCTCCAAATTGTCAGAGAGCACCAGTTGTACGCCAAGTTCAGTAAATGCGAGTTCTGGCTCGATCGCATTTCTTACTTAGGTCACATCATTACCAGAGGAGGGGTGGAAGTGGATCCCCAGAAGATTGTGGCTATCGAGGCATGGCCAGTACCCAGCTCAGTGGCAGAAGTTCGCAGCTTTCTTGGATTGGCCGGCTACTACCGGCGGTTCGTCTCTGATTTTGCAAGGATTTCAGCGCCGATGACCCAGTTGACCCGCAAGGATGTGCCGTTCGTTTGGACAGCAGAATATCAGGAATCATTTGAGAAGTTGAAACGAGGTTTGATAACGGCTCCCATTCTTACCCTTCCAGATGGGACCGGAGGATTCACAGTTTATTGTGACGCTTCAGGCAGAGGATTGGGATGTGTTTTGATGCAGCATGGAAAGGTAATTGTTTATGCGTCACGTCAACTCCGTGATCATGAGAAGAATTACCCGACCCACGACTTGGAGCTATCAGCAGTAGTGTTTGCACTTAAGTTTTGGAGGCACTACTTGTACGGAGACAGAGTGGAGATATTTACTGATCATAAGAGCCTGAAGTATGTTTTCACCCAGAAGGACCTTAATATGTGGCAGAGAAGATGGCTCGAGCTACTGGTGGACTACGATGTGGATTTGTAGTATCATCCAGGGAAGGCCAACGTTGTAGCAGATGCGTTGAGCCGGAGAGCCGGAGTTTATTTCCTGACGGCGCAACCAGAGCTATTGGCGGATCTTCAGAAGATGGGAATTGAAGTTGTCCTCCCTTCTAATGTGGCCTTGATGGCCAGCCTACAGATTCAGTCCACCATAGTTGAGAGGATCCGGACAACACAGTTAACCGATTCCAAGATTCAGCGGCTCAGAGCAGAGTGTGAAGCAGGAAGAAGGCCAGAGTTATGTATTCATGAGGATGGTACACTTTGACACGGCACGCGTCTTTGTGTACCCAGTGGAGATATCAGACAGGAAGTCATGGCAGAGGCTCATAGTTCACAGTATTCCATCCACCCAGGCAGCACGAAGATGTACAGAGATATTCGTCAACACTTTTGGTGGAATGGTATGAAGAGAGAGATAGCCCGGTATGTCTCTCGATGTTTGGTTTGCCAACAAGTCAAGGCTGAACATCAGAGGCCAGCTGGACTTCTTCAACCTTTACCGATCCCAGAATGGAAATGGGAGCACATAACCATGGATTTCGTGACTGGGTTACCCAGATCTCCGACAGGCAGAGATGCTATTTGGGTCATTGTGGACAGGCTTACCAAGGTGGCACACTTTCTTCCATTTAGAGTTGGACAGTCGACGGCGCAGCTAGCAGAGATGTATCTCAAGCAGATCGTCCGACTTCACGGAGTGCCAGTCAGCATAGTATCAGACAGGGATACGAGATTCACATCGCACTTCTGGCGCAGTCTTCATCAAAGTTTGGGGACTCGTCTCAAATTCAGCTCAGCGTATCATCCGCAGACAGATGGGCAGTCAGAGCGTACTATACAAACTCTCGAAGATATGTTGCGGTCGTGTACCCTTGACTTTGGTGGTTCGTGGGAGGATCACCTGCACCTGGTGGAATTCTCGTACAACAATAGTTTCCAGGCCAGTATCCAGATGGCACCCTTCGAGGCTCTGTATGGTAGGAAGTACAGATCCCCGTTAGCATGGGACGATGTCAGAGAAAGGCAGATGCTCGGTCCAGAACTGATTTCTCAGACGGTTGAAGTGGTCAGGAAAGTCAGAGATCACCTCCGAGTTGCTCAGGATCGCCAGCGCCATTGGGCCGATGCTCATCGGCGTCCCTTAGAATTTGCCGTCGGCGACCATGTATTCCTTAGGATCTCGCCTACCCGCGGCGTCATTCGTTTTGGCGTACGGGGAAAGCTTAGTCCTAGGTATATAGGGCCGTTCGATATTCTGGAGCAAGTAGGCGATGTGTCCTATCGTCTCGCTCTTCCGCCGTCGTTAAGTGAGGTACATGATGTATTCCATGTGTCCCAATTACGACGGTACATCCCGGACCCGAGCCATATCCTAGATCATTCGGAATTGGTTGTTGGTACCAACCTTTCGTATGAGGAGAGGCCCGTGTCTATATTGGACCGGAGAGAAAAGACGCTCAAGAACAAGACTATTAACTTAGCCCGTGTTGCTTGGGGTCATCACTCTCTAGGTGAGTCAACGTGGGAGCGTGAGGACGACATCCGATCGCGATATCCCTACCTGTTTGACTCGTGAGGTATAATGTCTTTCTTATGCCTTACGCTTTCCCTTTCCTTGCTTGCATTGTATGATTGTATGATTGAACTGCTTAGTGTAGCTTGTCTGTGCTTAGTATAGCTTGTCGTGGCAATCTCTAGCTCCTTGATTAAATTTCGAGGACGAAATTCTTTGAAGGTGGGTAGAGTTGTCACCCCCATTTCCTGTATTTTCGTATTTATACTCGTATCTGGGTTTTGGCATGTATTTTAATTTTCTCGACTTGCGGATTTTGGTTTCTCGTAAATAGGTTTTGGACCATGGCTTGGTTTTATTTTGTGGAAGTTGGTTTGGTTTGGTTCATCATGAGTGGAACACTTTAACCTACACTCTATCCTCAACACAACACAACCACCCTCATTATATCTCCACCAAACTTTCTCTCTCCTCTTTACTCTCCATTAATTTTCTTCTTCTTCCTTCTTTCACACAACACCACACCATAGGCAAGTGCACCTTGCCAACAAATAAGCACCCAATTTTATTTGTCCATTTGATAGATTAGGACATGTAGATCAACATTAGAACTTGACATTTTGTGAATTGGAGCTTTCATTCTTCTAGATCTAGGTTTTAACCATTTTCGAAAATCCTTGGTTTTGATCTATTAAACTTCGATTTTTGCATGTTTTGATGCTTCCATGTGGAAGAGAATTCGATTTTACTCAAGTTAGAACTTTGAAAATCTAGATTTGGTTTTGATTTGGTCAAGTTATGAAGAATTGAAGTTTTGAAGTTCTTGGAGTTCTTCTCGGGTTGGAGAAGCAGCCCTCTCGGCCTGCGCTCTTTAGCGCAAGGCCGATTGCGTAGCTCACCCTTTGGTGAATTGTGCACCTTCCTTCTCGGCCAGCGCCTTTCATTGTGCATAGCCGATTGCGCCCGGCCTCTTGGGCTGGACCGCGCACCTCCCTTGGCGCACTCTCCCCTGCGCAGTTGGCCCTGCGCAACCTGACTCCTGCGCAGTCCACCCTCTGCGCAGCTCACCCTGCGCCATCCCCTCCTGCGCAGTCTAACCCCTGCGTAATTTGATCCCGCGCAACCCATCTGCTGCGCCATCCATCTCTGGCGCAGTTGGTACTCTGCGCAGCTCACCCTGCGCAGTTGGCCCCTGGCGCACTTGACTCTTGCGTAATCCAACCCCATGACCCCTTGCACAATATGTCCAATCATGGAGACTTGGTTTTATTCTTCTTTTAGCTTGGCTCTTCTATAGCCCTATATATATTGATATTTTATTAGATGTTTTACGCCCATTTTATATCCTTACGCCTTTTGACATGAACTTGATTTTGCTTAATATGTTTGGAATGACTATTGTACATAGCATGGTATGACAAGGAACTAGCATAACACGACAGTGACCCGTAGTGGTGCACTCCTGACATGACCAATCTGACATGATAGTGGCCCGTCGTGGCGCACCCCTAACAAGTACCCTGACATGAATTATCTTGATAACTTGATAGTGGCCCGTGGCGGCGCACTCCTGACTTGACTTGACTTGTAACTTGTAACTTGACTCGTATAATTAACTTGACACCGTGGGTGCTCCTGCTTGCTTGCTTGTACAATCCACTTGTCTTGTCTTGCATCATGTCTAGGACGTGACTTCCTGGGTACCACGGCCAGGGACTCGCGCTAAGTTGGATTAGGCTAATTATTAGATCAAACTAGAACATGGAGAATTCCCAGTCACAGGCAATCTCGTTATCTGGGCGCTTTAATGGACTTGTAGCTTGCCGACGAGTAGAGCACATTTCCAGCACACTGTCATGTGTTGCACCCTCTAAGTCACCTAAGGGTACATTTGTCTCCCGGGCAATGTACCCACCTATAACTCTCAACCCGCGGAAGGATAACTGGATAGTCTACAGGGCTTGGGACTGGGAGTTTCTCACTTGCATCTTGTTAGTAATTAGGTTTGTGATAACCCTAGTTAGTTAAGTAGTAAGCCGTAGTATTTGTTTGGCCGATTGTGAATGGATGGTGTCCAGCCTTGTCTAAGTCTTGTCTAGCTCCAGTACCTGCTATCTCCTGAGCATGTTTGTTTTACTTATCTTAACGATAAATGGGTAGAGACAGTGAGCTATTCAGGCGAAGGGGTACAATCCCGGTCCTTGTCTGGTTTAAGGATTGTAACCTGGCTCCCGGAATGGTTCCACGTCCCTAGTCGTTTATCGCCCTGTGTACTTTACTACTTGTACTTCTTTTATTCTTTATGTTCTGATATGCTGGCTTTTGTTCTTATTTGTGGCCTCCTTTGTGGCACTTGCTCTTTCTGGGGTTTGACCCAGCTGGTTTTGTGTGGCCAGATTTCGGAGCAGCTCCCGAGGATCTACCGAGCTTCCAGCCCAATGGTGACAACTAGACGGAACCCGGGCCAAGAGTGGGTTTTCCTTTTTGTTTCACCCACTTATATGTAAATTTATTCTTTTGAGGCGTTTAGCCGACGAGCACCTGTTAGCTCGATGCACATTTACTTACTGTCTGCCTACGGGCTGTAAACATGATTAACAAATCCTAGGGTTGATCATGTATGACTGAACTCTTGCTAGTCCTATCATTTTGTACGACTAGCTTCATGATCATCCAATATGTAATATTTGGGACGCCTTATATATATATATTTGATGCTCTAACATCTTGTAACTCTGTTAATTGCTTGAGATTGAGACAATAGGCTTGACCTTAAGAGACAGCTGGCTTGTAGTAAACCCTCATATCTAGACAGCCGTGACCGTATAGTTGAGATGTATTCTATTTCAATATACGTAGCTGGCTATGTCTGCCCCCGCTCTCCAGTATTCTGGTTCTGGGGCGTGACAATCAGAGAATGTACTCGCCTATATCTGAGTGTCCGGATAAAATGTACTGTCCGAGGAGAGGTATCTGGCTCCTAATCAGAACAGCACAGGTCACAACAAGTCTAAATGATATAAATGAATTCCTTCTATGCATTCTACATGATTCTAGGTCAATCTAGACCAAAGTCAACTCTTGGTCAACCCTAGAGTCAAACCTAGGTCAACCAAGTCAAACCTAAGTCAAACTAGTCTATACTAGTCTAACTAATCTATTCTAGGTCTAACAAGACTAAACAAGTCTGTCTAGACTCTATACTGACACACAGATACACCCATAAGCTAAGGGCCTAGGCTATAGGCTATACTATGCCTATAATATATATTACATAACACATGACAATATTCAAATCTAAAATACAACACATATTGATATATTATAATCTAATATAGAATTACACATATTGATATAGCTATATAATATAATATAGAATACACTAGCATATAGGCTACCTATATTCATATCACACATATATTTATATAATACATATATACTAGTACACACACATGCATATATTATATTTATATATTATATATACATAGGCATGTATAGGGAAACATATGTGTGTGTGTGTGGGAAAGAATGTGTGTGTGAGAGATGTGTGTGTGTGTGTTAGAAGAGCAATGTGAGTGAGTGAGGGTGTGTCTACATATGTGTGTGAGAGTGAGAGACAATGTGTGTGTCTAGACAAGTGAGTGTGTGTGTGTGTGTGTTAGAGTGTCCTGTCATAGGTGAATGAGAGAGTGAAATGTGTGTGTTAGCATGAGGGCTTGTGTGTGTGTGAAATTACAAGAGACATGTGTGTGTGTTAGTGAGACAGTGAGGTATATATGGTATGTGGGTGTGAGGGTGATATCCTGGAAATCAATAAACAGGGAATGCACAGGAAAACAGGGAAATGTAATAATCAGTTGGCAGGAACATTGAATAGACATTCATTTAAATCTCAATTATATTAATGGAAAGGAACCCAATTCCTGTTATCAGTTAAAGGGAACCATTCAGTTCAAAAGACAGGAACCTATTTCCAGTCAAGTAAATTAGTGAAATCAGCTCAATGAATAAATCACTCATTCACATACCATAAATCAAATCTCAGGTATTTAAGGAAATGAACATTGAATCATAACAGTGATGAAAATCAGTATTTCAGTTTTAGAAAAATAGGAAGGAAACCAATTCATTAACACAGTTTTCAGCCCACCATTCAAAACCTCATTCATTCAACCCAAATCCATTTCAGTTCTCAGTCCCAAACAATCTCAGATTTCTCAGAAATAGGAAAGGAAACCAATTTATCATAAAACAGTCCCTAAAACAGTTCAGTTTGAAATAGGAAAGAAAGGAAATCTATTCATACAATTCAGTTTGTATTGACAGTTAAACATCAATCAAATATACATATTAGCTAAGGGAAAGTAAAATCTCAGGTTTAATAAATAGTGAGTGGCAATAGTGTCCTATGTGTGTATGTGCCTGAACATGTGTGTATGGTTCAATAGGGTGTCTCAGGAAATCAATATCATAACTCAGGTTTTAGAGTGTAATAATCCACATGGTAATGAACTTCCAGAACAGTTAAAAGGAATGAAATAAATTCTTAGTTTAAGAAGAGTACATGACAGTTTCCAATATGAATCATATCATTCGACAGTACCATATTACAAGACTTAATAGTTAACAATTAAAAGAAATGGGAAAGGGACCCAATCTCAGTTAAATTAAGAAGGGAAAAGAAAACAGGAAAGAATCATTCAGGTATTTGGTAAAAACCAATCTCAGGAATTAAGGAAATCAGTGGCATGTCTCAAATGGAAAATCAGTGAATGTGGCAATGTGAATACAAAATCAGTGGAGTGTTTAGAGATTATATTCTCAGTCTACAGTTCATTAAGAAGGGTTTAAATCTCAGGTTTAGGGAAGAACCATTCTCAGACAAAACCAATGTATCACTATATCATTCGAAAACCAACACCAAATCCAAAATCCCATTCCATACTCAAAAGTCTACTGAATTGAAATGTTAAGCTAAACATAAACAACCAAATATGTGGGAGTAATTAGCAGTGAAAAACATCAACAAACTGGAATTAAAGGTTTGGAAAAGTCTGGAAATTCCCAAGTATCAGGCAGTATCAGTAACATGCAGTTCATCCTAATTCGAACCAAAAATTCACATTGAAACCTAATCTAATATGTAAACTAAATCAAACATAGTTTACACATCATGTAGGATCTAATTAGCAATAATAACACGAATTAAAACATATTAAAACTGAATAAAATAAGAACACAACAGTGCACAACTCAAAACACTGCACACGCACAGTGCACGTATGGTGCACGCACGAATCCGTGTCCGACACGACACGAGAGTTCGTGAAACCCTAGGAATCTCGTATTAGTCATGGACATAACATGTATGTCGAGTTATACGTGTCGGGGTAGCGTGTGCACAGAGCAAACAGCCCCGAGTAGCAGGGCATGCATCATGCCCGCGCGCGCGCGTGTGCACCCGATCGTACGTGTCCAAAATCCAACACGACGCGACACGAAAACATGCTCAGAGCAAAAGAATCACAGAAGCGAGGTAAAACCCTAATTTTCTATTCAATTACAATCCTAAAATCAGGTCGAAATGCCCTTTGGGGCATTTCGTTAAACACCTATAACATGGGCTGATACGTGTCCGATACGGACACGGGGTTAATTAGTTGTACTCCCCTATGGTTTGTACGTATTTTGGTAATTGTTCCTGTTATTTTAAAAACAAAGAATACCCCCCTGATTTATAAAGTTAATTAGTTATACCCCCCTGGTGCATAGAAGAAAATGAGTGAAAAATTAAGCAGCCAGGGGGGTGTTCTTTATTTTTGAAACAACGGGGACAGTTACCAAAATATGTACAAATCATAGAGGGGTACAACTAATTAACCTACGGACACGTAATGGACTCGAATTCTAGGGTTAGCTACACCTACAGCTAGGGTAGGCCTAGGACATCCTAGATATGCAAATAATCAGTAATTTCATGGAGTATAATTGAATATACCTAGGGATGTGCAAAGGCTCAAAATCTCCAAATGAAAGTGGTTCTTCAAACCACCAAACTCCTTCAAATTGATTCCTTCCTGAAAATACTCAATACCAACAGCAAGTACAGTAATTTTAGGACCTATTGCAATTGGTTTGCGGGAAAAATGAATTGAAATGGATTTTCTAGGATTTAAAGAAGATGGAGACTTACCTCTTTATAAAACTTTGCAAAATTCCTAATGGAGGCTAGCCCTAACTTTGAGGAACATTAAATAGAGAGGGGGGATCATGTGGCCAGCCATGGGCTGTTGGAATAGGGCTAGGGTTCCATGGTGTGGGCCTATGGGCTTCTAAGGCTTAAGTCATTAGTCATGACTTATGAAGTCACAAGCCATTCTAGCCTAATCAATTCCTAATCTCTCCAAATAAGTTCTAATGAGTTAATCATCACTAACTTAGGTCAAGCTAAGGTTACTTAACCTAACCAAGTAGTCATGACCTAGGTTAGTCTCTAGGTTAGTCTCCTAGTCAACACTAGTCAAAGTCAACTATAGCACCAAAACAAATATACTAAAAATTACTGAAAATTCTAATAAATATAATTGATACTAACTATCACTAACCATGGTTAGCTAAGACTAGCTATGATAATCTAGGTTAGGTCCAAACCAAGTTAGGCTAATCACAAAACATGAAAATCAATTAAATAATATTAAAATCACACCATTCTTAATAATACATTAAATTCTAAATAATATATATTAAATTCAATTAAATTCAAAATGACAAAAGTATCCTCGAACTGAAAATGATAAATGAAACACCCTAATCACATGGCTAGGCTCTAGGTCAACCAGTCTCCAAGGTTACACTATCGAAACACCAAAATCATAAGTCATGATTTAAACTAGTTTTAAATGATTAAAAATCACCAAAAATTATATTATGATTTAAATATCATTATTAAAAGACTAAAATTATAAAATTTCAAAATTACCCTCTTCTGGAAAACTGGGTGTTACGCTGAGTTTGATATGAAAGATATTGATAATGTTTCCATGACGGATGCAATTCATGAGATTACAGGTGTTTCAATGGATGCCAAGACCCCTCAAAATGTATACAAAGATCAATTAAAAACTTTGTATAAATTGTTGCATGCCTACGTATCTCAAACACTCAACCCTACTGGACATGAGTTTTCCATCCATCCCGAGAGAGTAAAATTTTTTTATTATATGGGGAAGAAAAAAAAGGATGGATATAGGTTCCTACATGTTCAGTAGAATGATGCATCTCGTGGAAAAACCAACTGCAATGACAGCTCTCCCTTTCGGATGATTTGTATGCTCGATGGCTAATAAACATTCTGTCCCAAGCTTAGCAGGGGATGTTTATATTAAAAATAAAGGTCCCATGAGAAAACTAACCTTCACTCGAATGTTTGGAAAACGGGCAGCAACTGCAAGCAAACCATCAACATTTGGAAAACCATCAACTTATGGAATCAAAAATACTAAGGACATGGTTGATGATCTATACAATTTTGTTGCTGCAAACTTTGAGAATGTCTTCAAAGAGATGAAGACTATATCCGACAACCAGAAATTGATTCTGGATAAGATTAACCAGATAGAGGTTGAATTTGCTGACCAAGAATAAGATTTTCCTTTCCTCGTGAAGAAGGTAAATGGGGCTAGCCCAAACTCTTATGTAAAAATACACATTGTGCACATTGACACTTTAATGCTAGCCATCACTTTGATACTTCTATTTATGTTTCTGGATGTCATTTCTACATATATAGTGAGTCCATACTGACAATAATTTTTCTTAATCCGTCCTCAAGGTGTAGGTGAAGGATATTTTGAGAAAGATGAAGAAGAAAAAAAAATAAGAAGAAGAAGATGGAGATGGCTATGAAGATTCATTTTGAGTTTTGAATCTTTTATTTCAATTTGGAAGTAATATTTGACTTGTAATATGGTTCTGAATATTTGTTGGTCGTGGCGGTCAAACTAAATTTTGTGTTTGAAATATTGTAAGACTAAACTTTTCGCTTGTACTAAGTGCATAGTACGTAATTTGTTTTAAAAATGTAATATGGTCTTGAATTTAGAGTAGGTCTGATATTTATTTGGATTATTGTATTGTGAATTATGCAGGTTCTATGTTGAATTACTAACGTGGATTGGGCAGATTACTGTAACGTGAATTATGCAGTTTATTGGATTTGGAATGAAGTATACTTAATTTGATTATGATTTTTTGGTTAAAGCGTTTATTTGGTTGGCAGTTGGCCTTCATAGATGATATTGATATTTTGGTGTATTCCTTTGATTTGCAGATGCCCATCACAGATTTCATGAGTCCTGGGTGCATTCCTAGGGTTTACAGGTGGCCTCATTACGGATGCATTTCTGGGATCACTAAAACTTTATTTGATTGTAATGTGTTTTGCTTTCTGTAAAAAATTACTACATCGATGCCATCAGTATGAATTCGATGTCAGTGCATGTTCATCCCTTGTTATTGCTGAAGCAAAATTGTAATCCTGTCTGTTCATCCCTTGTTATTGCTGAAGCATAATTGTAATCCTGCATGTTCATCCTTTGTTATTGCCATCAGTACATCGATGCCATCAGTATGAAGTCGATGCCAGTGTAATGCATAATGTAATGTAAGAAAAATTCTCTTTGATAGTAGGTTAATTATATTCAAACACTCGCAAGAATTTTTGTGTAGCCATACAGTAGGAGCCTGATAAAATAATATTCGAATTTTCTTGAAAATGATTTAATATTAAATGAATGTACTATGGTAAATGATATTAAAAATACTGTAAATATTTGGTAAAAAAATATGAGATACTTGAACATTTTCAGTCCTAAATGTACCATACTTTGTTAAAAGCACAGAGAATGTCCATTCTCCGTTTTCAAAGAACGGAGAATGGTCATTCTCTATGTTAAAGGAACAGAGAATGGTCATTCTCCTTGAGAATGGTCATTCTCCGTGTTAAAAGCAAAGAGAACGGCCATTCTCCGTCCATTTGTCGTGTTAAAAGCAAAGAGAATGGTCATTCTCCGTCCATTCGCCGTGTTAAAAGCAAAGAGAATTGTCATTCACCGTCCAAAAAAAATATTCTCTTCGAAAATATTATCATTAGAAAAGCAAAAAATATTTCGTCCGATGAATACAGATTTTTTTTTTTTAAAATATGTGAGCAGATGATCCGCCCGACCTCAGAAGCAGGTTTTCTCAGTTCACCACCACCACCACCATGACATGTAGCTTTATTAACAAAATATTAAATTATTAGATAAAAAATAAGATTTCTGACAATGGCATGGACAGTAAAATTAGAGCGGCGCCGCTGGTACTTCTTCTTGTTCGAGGAGGTTTCGACGACGTCCGACGCGAACCGGACCGATTCTTCTCGGCGCAGCTGGTACTCCTCGTTGTTCTAGGAGGGCTCGACGACGTTCGACGCGATTCGGACCGATTTTTATTTCCTTCTTCATCTCCGTTTCTCTTTCCACCACAACCACCAACACCACCACCACGACGGCCTGTAACCAAAAAAAAATTGCGAAATATTAAATTGGATGGACGAAAGAGAGAAAATATGAGTTAATTTAGGGTGTTCATTGAAAAAATTAAAGTGAAGAATGACCTACTAAAGCAAGTTACCAACAGGTCAAAAGTCTAAATCAGCATTAAATGGTGTTTCTACACTATTATTCAATCCGAACCATTGGATCAACATCCAACGGTCCAAATTTCGAATGTATCGATACATCCTTTTCCAGCGGATGTACTGTAGAACGATCCTATATATATATCCACAAAAGCATCATTATTGTACCCCCAATGTGGAGGGGGCATTAAACTCTCGAAAATTTATGGTGAATAAGGTGTAGAATTCCCAACATCTTGCCCTGGAGTGCCAACTCATCCTAATGATCTCCCCTTTGCCTAAGGAGATGCGAAAGGACTGTCCTTGTGTATTTGGAAGGATGGATATAAAAGTTGTCCGACATCTCACATATTCAGATTAACTTTGTCAACACAATATCAAAAATTAAATTGTACTTTTCAAACATCACATGAAAAAAAAAAAAAAAAAACTTTAAGTAGTCGTAACATATCCAACAAAAGTTATTACAACTCATAAGTATGTTTAAGTATAGAATAATGTTATTTGTCCCTCCAAATTGTACCTACAAATCGTCCCTCCTTACGTGACAACTGACATGACATATTGATGTGGCAACTGACATAAAAAAATTTAAAATTAAAATTAACATTAACATAAAATTAACATTAAAATTAATGTTAACATTAACATTAATATTAATTAATATTAATATTAATTAATATTAACATTAACATTAAATTAACAGAAAATTGCAAGAACAGCATTATAGTTTAGTTAAATTTTACATAACGCACTAAGTTTTGGGATTTTTCATCCCAAGCACCCAACCGGACTTTAGAAGTCCGGATGTTTACATCATCCGACGCAATCGTTCTCCCCATTTAATCTTTGGATTAATTCTGGAATTAATTAAAAGCTAATTCCGACCGGACTTTTAAAATCCGGATGCATGCGTCACCTCCTTTTGGAGAGAGCCAGACTTTTGAAATCCGAATTTTTTTTAAAGTTCGTTTTTCAGCAAATGTGCTGACGTCAGAAGGAGGAGGGTAAGGATGGAGGGAAGAGACTGTGGTGGTGGTCTACTACGGAGATGAAGAAATGGGGTTCGCATCTTTATGTGAACAACAAAGACTATATCTGCTGCTACTACAACGATACTGTTGGGACTGTGGCGGTCGCTGCAGCCGGCACGAGCGGGGGTGGAAGCCAAGTGGCGGGGGCAGAGGCGAAGCTATTTGTGATGTCGAAGGAGCAGCAGAAGTTCCTGGAAGCTCATGGGCTGGAACAATGGTGGTTTGATGACATGGAACTGCAAGAGGTTGTACACAAACAGCAAGCTTTAAAAAAAAAAGTGACGCCAGCATCCGGACATTTAAAGTTCGATTTTTATCAAATGTGCTGACGTCAGCATCCGGACTTCAAAAGTTCAGTTCCCTTTCTCAGAAATTAAGCCCGCGGATTAAATAAGAGTTATGAGAGTTAAAGGATTAAATGAGAGATTAAAATTTGGGAGGGAGATGATGTAAGCAACCGGACATTTAAAGTCCGGCCGGATGCTTGAAATGCTATTTCACTAAACTTAGTGCTTTATTTATAATCGAAGGAAACTATAATGCGATGTTTGCAATTTTCTGTTAAATTAACATTAATATTAACATTAACATGGACAAAATTGGATAATTAACTTTTTGGATTAAAATTTGTCATGTTATTGATCATGTTAGATGATATATAATATTATTTAACATGCCATGTCAGCTGCCATATAATAAGGGATGTCTTGGGTGGACAATTTGGAGGGATGTCTTAAGTATATGTACAAGCCATAAAGTGAATATAAATACCAACGAAACTAACGTGCACAAATTTCCTAACTCCCGCCAGCAGTGTAATCATTCCACGTATGCAAGCTGAGAACTGTTTTTCTTAGAGCATCTCCAACCCTATTGTGAGTTTGAAAAAAATGGTTGCCACATAGGAATGACAACCATTTTTTCCAAAAGTACTTCTCCAATGCAAATGTGAAATAAAGTGTGGAGTTGACATGGCAATGACATGGCAAAGACAATGTGAAGTTGGTTGTCTAGATCTAGACAATGCACTTCACAATGTCTTTATGTCCACATCATCATTTGTGAATAAAAATATTTATAAAAAAGAAGTAGAAGAGTAAAAGTTGTCTTGGAAGTTGTAAAAAATTATTTGTATTGTCTTCTCAATACTTTTGCATTGGAGATGACTTTTTAAACCCATTGTCATTTGTGAATATAATCTTGCCACCTATACAAGACATTGTCTTGTCCCTCATGCCACATAGGATTCACAACACAAAACAAGACAATAGGGTTGGAGATGCTCTTAAATGTTTCTATTATGTAGTTGATTAAATGCAGTAGTAGGTGCATTCATAGAAAGTCAAGAGTATGTCAATTAAGAGCAAGATGAGAAAATAGATAATTTGGACACGTGCAACATATATTGCACCAATAGATATTGGCAAATGTTAAAGGCTATTCCCAAATTACTAAGGGCAACCCTCCTACTAAGGACAACCATAAAAAAAAAATTTTACTAAGAGCAACCAAAGTTGAATAAGTTTACTAAGAGCAACCAAAGAAAATTTTCTTACTTTTTTATTGTTGGAAATCAATCCTCCTTTTTCTTTTTCTTCCTTCTCCGTTCTCTCTCGGCCGTCACATTATATTGTTCTGCCACTTTCCTCTTCCTTTACAGTGGTGACCAGGGGACCATGAGCGTTGCTATAGCATACGCTCCTCGCACTCGATCGCCACTCCACTGATATTAAAGAAGAAGAAGAGATCTGACCGTTAAACACTTCCTCTTCTCCCCATGGCCATGGCGATGGCCTTGTCCCATCGGAACATCTCCTCGTCGTCGGCTATGGAGGAGGAGAAGAAGGTCGCTGACCGATACTTGAAGAGGGAGCAGCTCGGAGAGGAAACGTCGTCTTCAAGGCCCTCGACACAAAGGTCCCTCCTTTTAACATAGGACTGCATCCTAGGCTGCAGTTCTCAAAGAAATTAGGACTGCAGGCCAAGCCTGCAGTGACTGTAGCCATCCTTTTTTTGGTAGAACGAGCTTCTCATTTAGCTTCTGTCAACTTAGGACTGCAGCCTAGCTTGCAGTCCTCAATGCACATAGGACTGCAGGCCAAGCCTGCAGTCACTGTGTTCACTTTGGACTGCAGGCAAGTCCTGCAGTCCTCGATTGACAGAAACGGGGTGGCCTTTAGTGTTTTCAAAATGGCAAACTTGTAATTTTTTTAAAATTTTAAATTGGTGGCCCTTAGTAATTTGGGGGTGGCCTTTAACATTTGCCTAGATATTCCACAACGGAGTAGCATATACATGTATTCAATTATAGGGCTGTCAACAGGTCGAGTTCGTGTAAAACCTTACCCGACCCGAAATTTATTTCTGGTTTTGGAATGAGAGAATTCTCTGTAGGGAGAAGTGTCAAAAATTGAAATCTTTTATATATTATTGTAACATGGACCGAAAGTGCAACTGCAGTGATAATGCCTCTTCTTAACTAATCCTTGAATCACAAGGAAAATACTGACCACAATAACGACCATAAACCCAATGCAGAAAGTATAATGTAATTTATAATGATAAACTGGATCACAGTACTGTAGCATAATAATAATTTATGAATATAGAAATACAAAAGACATTCTAAATTTTGTTAGATTCTCCAAACACAATTCTCGAATCATCTACTTAACAGAAACAAAATGTGCAATTACTGATGCTTAAATGTTTATCTAGCTTTTCAAGACATGTACAACAATTCGATATTGAAATAGAAAAAACATGAAAAAGCTTACTTAGATCCTCCCAGAATTGTTCACTGGCCAATTGGCCCAGCTACCATTCGACAATATTTATAATACTCACTTTATAAATACATAATTTGGCTATCAAGAATTTAATTCTTTAAGCCACATCTTCGACCACTGAGATGTTATGGTTTATGCAATTGCAGTGCAAATTGAAACTAAATAGGGAAAGAAGCAGTATAGAGTGAGTGGTAAAAAAATACATGAAGTTTGAGTTCTAATTTCGGCTCTCGCTGTGAACAACTTAAAATGTTTCTTACTCCAACAACATGAGTGCTAAACTACTAGAAAACTACACATGAATTCACGAGAAAAAGGAACAATCACTAGTCTGTAAGAAGTTAAGTCTAACATAAATCGGTTAGATGCTAATGAATCATTCACTACTGTTACTGTCCAGAACATTCATCATACAGGCTGACCGTCGAGCCATTTTAATGTTGGAAGCAGTTTCCTCAACACCCCTCTAAAACAATCATTGACAACTGCATTCCCGCTCACATCTAATTGAGTGAGATTCAAGCCTTTAAACAAGAGTACAGCTTCCCAGTTGTGCGCAGGCTCAATGTTATCCTTCTTAGACACTTGTAATATTTCACTCGCGTCTCTAGTTTGCCACAATGGGGATAAACATAGGTATCTTGTTGTGTCTACTGGGTGAGCGCCAATCTCATTGAAGGAGATGTTCAACACTCTCAGAGAGTTCAGCAGCTTCAGAGGATCCAATGCCGTGAAACTACTGATGTGGTTGTTACTTAAATTTAAGTAGACAAGGAGTTGCAACGCCTCTAAACCTGAAAATTTGCCGAGCCAATGAAATTAAAAGCCTATAGAATGTGATGATATCAAGTTACTAGTGTTGGAAGAAGGACCTCAAACTAAAAATCCCCTAAAAACTGATATTGACACTTCAAAAAACAATGAGATACTTGGTAATAAAGAGCTTCCTAACAACAGTGGATCACAAGTCTATCTTTGCCTCAGACCAGATAATCCAAGTCTATACCCAAAAAGCTAACATTTTCAAATATCAATTTCGTTTAATTATCTAATTGTAAAGAGAGGAAAAATGACCCATTAAACCATTGTGTCCTCTGATATATTTTCCCTCTTAACTTGAATCTCCATTTGGCTGTATGGAGCAAAGTTCAGTATCCAATATCAATTTAGAAATTAGAACTTTACTTTCAGCACATAACAACATAATAAGGGGAACAATATTTAGTATCTGCCAGTTTTGGAGAAAGGATGAAGAACAGAAAGAGAAGGAAAAAAAGAAGAAAAAACACTCGAACTGTTATTTTTCGTGTGACCTACAAAGAGAGCTCATTCATGACATCTAGCAACATACAAAATTAAACGAGTAACAAGTACAAAAAATGACAGTCCAAATGCCCAAATGGAAAATCCAGATTATGCCACTATGTGGGTATAAGGTAAATATGTGTGAAGAAGATAATATTCTTCGTCGCCATCATCTAAACCTCTCCCAAAAAGTGGCAGCAGCACTCGAGAAGAGTGAGCAAAGCATAATACAAAATTAAACAGCAAGAAAGAGAACTCAACACAAAATCTGATAAGAAATTGTCAAATTGCTGCTAGTGAGATGCTTGTTACGTTAGGTTATGAACAAAGGCTTATAAAGTCTAAAGAAAGTTACAGAAATCAGTATGCCTTACCTTCAATTGATCTAAGCTCATTGTAACTAAGATCCAGCCTCTGTACCCATAAGAGATGCTCGACGAAGCCGATCCGTGTCAATGATAATCTGTTAAGTCGTAAACAGGCATGCTGGTAGGGACCCGAGGAAGTCGACTTACAGGTATGTCCACAATGTTTCATCATAGACTCTTTATCAAAAGTTGCCTGCAAATTAATTACTACTAGTAGTAAAACGCTAGCAGAATATGGATAATTGTCATCATGAGAAAATGTAAACAAGAATTCATAAATATGAGGTTTTTCCCTGCAGCAAGAGGAGGTTTAAACATGATCCAGAGACTAATGTGTAACGATGTAAATTATCACACAAACATACCCATAAGATTTTTCTACAAAACTCTGTACAGTTCTTGTATCCCTTGGAATTCTATGGATTGGAAAAAAAACGTTCAACGGGTTCCCTAAAAAATTACTTGAATGCAAAGGAAAGATACAAAAGAAAGATTAGATATACTGGGACCACATCCTTGAGTATGGAAAATAACCACTACATATGGTACTTATTATTTATGTGGTTTCAGCATACGTGCCACCAAAAAAATACTATACCCACAGTCATCAACAGCAATGTCAAAACATTCTATAACACAATGGATGGAACTTAGATATCAAACCTTTTATGACACCCCTCTGAGACACTTCACTTTGTTTCTGAAACTTTTGGTGACAGTTTTATGCGATAGGCGATGGTTTGGTTCTTGTCGGGTCTCCTATGTCCATATTTCTTCTAGTGCAAAATTTATTTCTAGGTTGTTACACCAGGTTTTCATACACTGTTTTCCCTCCAAAATCACTTCCTACTCGGATACCATATTGTGGCAACCATGCCCAAGAGAGACTAGCCGAAGATTAAATCTCCGCATAACTGAAAAACAATACCAGATTGAAAGTTCAGACATTTGTACCATTAAAATTTTCATTTCTTGATCTTAAGGAATAGAAATGAGAATCTAGAGATGCATAAGCACCAATACATTTACTAGATAAGACAAGAAATGTGTCCATTCCTAGGAGATGAGAATCTAGAGATGCATAAGCAGCAATACACTTAATAGATAGGACAAGAAATGTGTCCATCCGTAGGAGGTTAGATGTGGTTACCATGAACACAACATGAGAAAAAATACCTGATATTGTTCAGACGTGAGATGGAGATGATAACAAGCTTCAGTTAGAAGTGATGGGATCTCAAGCGAAGGAGTTGCTAAGAGTATAGGTAGATCCAGATGATCATGGATTGAGGAAGTAAAATGAAGATGTTTATGCTAGAGAGGAAATGGACCCTACTACAGTTGTTTGGAGGAAAGTGTCCATGTGGCCAATCTAAACAGCTTGGATAGAAGCTCTGTTAGTTTCTTCTTGTTTTTTGTTTTGCCAATATAATAAATTATGCTCAGTGCAAAATTTCAAATGGTCCCTCATTTTCATATTCCATACCAAAATTGATTCTCTGAAAAAATAGAAAGTTAAAATAACAGATATACCTGATTCATTAGAACTAAGCTTCTTTCGTCCATATAATATCTTGCATGAGATGGATCTGACTTAACCAAATTATTAAAGAGATCTAAAACCTCTTCGGAGTGGGAACTCTTTTGCATGAAAAGTGTTCCATGCGACATCAATGCATCCTGAGCAACAAGTAGTTGTGCGAGTTTTAACTTCACAAATTTACTGCAAATGAAAAAACACAAACAACAATTATAGATGAACATCCAAGTAATGTAAGACCTCTCTATTAGAAAATAATGAGATTAAACTAACCAATTTTCTTCTGATAGCTCTTTGAAAAGAAGTATCTCGTTATTTAAAGTATCCACATTCCATTTGAATATTTCTGGAACATGGGCATTAGTATTATTCAGTTTATCAAAATAAATCTCAGGAACACTTTCCCCATCAAGTTCTTGGTTAGTGTTCCAGTGAAACAGTTCTTCACCAGATTCACATCCTGGCTGCTCTGAATGCAAGGACTTAGTATTCAGAGAAAATACCAATTTCAAAGGCTGGTTGTACGGAGAGCCACTCAATGATATGATATCAGGTGAACTGCCAACAGTGACTTCAAAAATACATGCTTCTGAGATACTGGTTTTTGCATCAGAAATGTTTAACCGCATCATCCAACATTGGGCTCCTCCTGACTTAGTAGAGGAAAGTGGTCTCCAGATAAGATCTTCATTTTTCGCAAACATAGAACTTACAGTAACAGTTGATGAATTTACTCCTCGCACAGCTTGATTAAAATAGAGGATAATGGGCAAAATCCCCATTTGCAAAGAATAGTGGATATTTGGACACGAGGATGGAATGAGTTTCCAACATCTTAAGTTCCCATCTGTAGACAAATTCCAATCTGACCCATGAAATGGCCATGTAGCGATCAACAGAGGATCATCTGTGGTAACAGTTTGATCCAAAAGCCAGCGATGATAGAACCATCCACTTTGGTCACTTGGGTCTGTAAACAGAGCTTGACGTACAAGATCATACTCCTCTGTTATTATGCTTTCCTTTGTATCAAAACCTTCAGCCTTCTGTTTCAGCAAGTTGGACAAAAGTACACTACGTACAAGCAGTTAGAAATTATCGGAATATAGAAAAAGGCTACAACATTAATCATGACGAGTTTATAGAACTTTTACAGGAAGAACACAAAGTAGCAAAAAATTGCCATCTCATCAATATCCAAACACAAGCTTAAATCGGAATGTCTATTCCAATTAGTTGAAGATGCATGCATACGCTTTGTTTATTGCACAGAAAATGGTAGCAAACAAAGTGTTTTATGTCTGGGGACAATAATTGCATTAATTGTATCACAATAGTATTGACTGGAGATAAGCAAGCATTTGCTAAATTACATTGATAGGTTGCAAGCACCGGCATTTCGTTCGTGAAACCACTACTCTTATCCTATTGATTTATTTAATCAAAAGTCCTGAAATCAAGTATTAAGTTTTTTAGTTGTAAGCTTCGTAAATATAATGCAAGTCCACTGGCATAAGAATTAAAGAACTAGCAGATATATGATATATGAAAACATCAGATGAAACAAAGTAACTCTTGTCCAAGCATATAAAATTAAGGCAGCACATTCCTAGACACAAATCTAAATATTAGCTAATACTATTATTTCATTAGCAAAAGAAATTTGGCTGCTTATAAGGAAAGCAAAGATACTGTCAATATTTTGTTTTACTAAATGAAATTCATCATAAGGGAAACTCTGAAGTCCGCCAATGAGGAGAGACCAGAGTTACAAACTGACTCACTACTTAAGTTGCTGTTACATAAGAAATTCATTGATCGGTTTTGAAGTGAAATACAAAAAAATTCTTCACATTGGGTTCAATTTACACTTACCCGACTCAAAGACATTGAAAGAATGAAATAAATTTGTTAACAAATTTCAAATTGATAATAAATGTTTCAACTAAATAAAGTAACTAGATAATGGACTCAATTTATGTGAAGCATGTGCCTTTTCAAAGAAATACAAAGTTATATACATTTGTGCCTTGAGTTATACACATTTATATAATATAAGTACCTCCTGTTATGCCAAGCGGAATAATTGCTAAAATTAGTGTTGATCATATCCATTGTAAACTTCAATTCGTCCACTTCAGCTACATTCTTCAGTTTTGCAACAAATCTGAAACATAAAAAAAAATGCATAATCTAGGAGTAATATAGGAACATCTTGTGAATAGTTTGCATGTTAATTCATTTAAATCAATGAAAATTCCATGGCAGTTGCATGAACAGATATGCAAGTCGTGTGATATTCATAAGCAAAACTTTAAGCTAATCAGAGTACAAATAGCTCATTAATTTAACAAATGATTCCATAGGGTACTCCAAGCAAACATTCAGAAAAATACAAAGTAAAGTTAAAATTCACATCTAACACATAAATCTTTCAACAACTATGAGAATAATGTAACTATGGAGCAATAAAATGCCAATACAACTTCAAAAAAGATAACCTGCGATAATTCCATCCATGGAAATTTCGAGAGTCAGCCTTCAGCAGCTGGTTCAAAAGCCGGAACTCGCGATCGAAGTCAACGTCCATAAGACCTTGGCTCAACACCCATTTCCGGTGATGCCATGCCCCATAGCATTTGGGGTTCCGCCTCAGTGCCATCTCTACCTTGAGAATTTTTCAAATAAAATCGATACACCCAAATGGTTATTAAACTTCTTCAGTAGTCTTGAAACAACTTCTCATTGTAAGCTTAGATATTAAAGGAGGCAACTTTGGATCAACTTAAACCAATGGGTACTCTAAATTTGAAGAAGGAGAAGAGACATTTTATATCAAATCAACACTTGCATCAAATTAACAACTGCATACTCAAAATGTATCCTCATATTTTCGATCATGGAGACAAAATTTCATCAAATTAACACTGGGTGTTCAAAATTCCATCGAATTGTGCAGCTCTCTGCTGCGAGCGCACCTGGCGCCGCACCTTCCTCGGGTGGTGGATGCGTCATCACGTACTCACGTCGCAGGAGACGCGGAGGAGCCGTTTAGGCATTTTATTTACTTTATTTTATTTTAGTCATTGAGGGTTATTTTGGTCTTTCACCACAAATAACCCTCCTCTTTGCTTTTTCTATATATATTAGGTCTAGCCGTCTTTTATGGCTTATGCTTGTATTGAGAAGAAACTCTCAAGCGTCATTCAGAGGGATTTAGACTTTGTCCGTCCATCAAAGTTGGGAGTTTGTTCTTTTCTCTAATAAAGATCGTTCTTTTCCTTCTATTTCTATTTTTCTATAAAGTATTTGTGAATCGATCTGGTCGATTCACATCAATTGGTATCAGAGCTCTCTACGAATCCATGGCGCACGGGACGAGGAACACGATTGAGGAGAAGATCCAAGGTCTTCGTGAGGATCTCAATCTCGAGATCGAGGGTTTGAAGGCGGCAATCAGAGATCAAGCGTCCACGCAGGAGGGACTTCAAACCGAGGTGCGGAGCATGCGGAAGGAGATGGCAACGATTCCGGCAATGATGACAATATTGCAAGACATCTCCAAGAAGATGACCGGCGCCGAATCGACGAGCCAACCGGAGGCGGCAGCAACCCAAACCCTAGGCAGCCGTCTAGGGTTTGCTCCGACAAACCTCGGCGAAACCGAGGATCCCAGCATCACGACCGCCGTCGATCACCAGGATCCAGGCGGGCCGGCGCGGGCGGGAGGAGGCCGCTGGCCGGCCGCGGACGCGAGCCAGGGCCGCTGGCCGGTCGCCGCCGACCGCCAGGGCCGCTGGCCGGTCACGGCCAACGCCACCCGAAGCCCAGGCGGGTCGGCGCCGGCGGGAGGAGGCCGCTGGCCGGCCGCGGACGCGAGCCAGGGTCGATGGCCGATCGCCGCCGACCACCAGGACCGCTGGCCGGTCGCTGGCTGGCCGGTCGCCGCCGATTACCCGGGTCACGGCGGGCCCCCGCCTCATGCGGGGAGTGTCCTAGGACCGGCCGCCGACGAGTGGGGGGAGCCCAACGGCACAGCACTCCCTTTGGGGGGTGCCTTAGGGCAGCCAACCCTCCACGGGGGTCGAACAGGGAGAACAGAGCCCCCAGGAGGGGCAGGAACCGTGGGAGGCGCTTTCGGAGGCAGCAATTTCTGGGGGGGAACGGCAGCTCCCGCTCACTTCCAGGAGCGGTATGGAGGAGGTGACGGAGTTCCATACGAGACCCACCGACGAGACACAGGCCGGTGGGGAGGAGGTCGAGCCAGAGATGACAGACAGCAGGGAGACCTTAGCGCTGATTGCCGGCTTAAGAAGCTGAAAGCCTGAAGCTACCTACGTTTGAGGGTGCGGCTCCGGACGAGTGGATCTTTCGGGCAGAGCGCTACTTCGAGGTCATGGAGTTGACTGAGGCGGAGGTACTCAAATGCATCGGGATCTACTTCGAGGGCCAGGCCCTGGCGTGGTACCGGTGGAGGTCGGCGAGGACCCCATTCCGCATCTGGGAGGAGTTGACTGCATACCTTTTGGACCGATTCCAGGAGACGGCCAGGGGAGACTTCTACGAGCAGTGGTCTTCTCTGCGACAGGAGGGAACGGTTCGGGACTTCGTAGCGAGGTTCGAACTGTTATCCGGACGTGTCAGAGGGGTGTCGGATGAGCTGCAGATCGGGATGTTTATGAAGGGCTTGAAGCCCTCCATACGAGCGGAGCTCCGGTTGCAGAGTCCGCAGTGCTTAGAGGATCTGCTCCACCTGGCTCATAAGGCAGAGGAGAAATTGACAGAGGAGAGACGTCTTAAGGGCGCTTGGGAAGCATCGGGACAACACAGTCAGACGGGCCCAGTACTTCCACAACCAGCAGCGGAGGCTCAAGCACCAGTACCACCTAGACCCGCAGGCGGGACAGGGGGCTCCATAGTACCGGGGAGGCGCCTGTCGGATGCTGACATGAAGGCGAGAAGAGCAGCTGGCTTGTGCTTCAGATGCGACGAGAGGTTCACTCCCGGTCATCGATGTGCGAGCAAGTTGCTGCAGATCGTGATCTTGCCCGACGAGGAGGAGGATCCGACGGAGGAAGAGGCCGCTATAGCAGCAGATGCTGGGGAGGAGCAGGATCATGTGCACATGGATGTTGCGGAGGTGACCCTCAACTCCGTGGTAGGGTTCACTCCGAACCACACCATGAAGTTGGCGGGAACGTTGGGAGAGCAGACGGTGACGGTGCTGATCGACAGTAGGGCAACCCACAACTTCATCTCTCAGAGACTGGTCGAGCGGCTTGGCCTAGAGTTGAGTACGGCGGAGAAGTTCACGGTGTTGCTGGGCACCGGGAAGATGGAGGAGAGCAAGGGCCTATGCAAGGGGGTCTCTCTCACTGCAGGGATATCAGCTGACGGAGGACTTCTTACCATTAGAGCTGGGCAACGTCGACATCATATTGGGGGTTCAGTGGCTGAAGAAGCTCGGGGAGATGAAGGTGAACTGGAAACTTCTACGGATGGAGTTCCTGGAGGGAGGCGAGACGGTGGTGCTGAGGGGGGGCCCGACTCTCTGTTTCTCGGTAGTGGTCCTCAAGGCTATTACGCGAGCATTGCGGACGGGAGGAGAGGGGTACCTAGTAGGGTTCCAGGGGTTTTCGGTTGAGGGTGAGACACAGGAAGAGACCCCTGAGGAGGTGAGGGCACTGTCACGACCTATATGGCGGGACTGGAAGCCGATGTTGCAGGAGGCTGAGCATGACGCAGGGTTGCAGCACATACAACAGCAGATAGAGAGCGGCAATGACGGTCCAGCGGGCTATATTGTGGAGGGTCGCCGACTGCTCTATCAGGGGAGGATGGTGCTACCGATGACTTCGACATTCTTTCCAGCCTTTGGAGGTACGGGCAGTTCGGCAGGGACCAGGACAGACGAGGGAGGTTCTGATTCACTGGATGGGACTACCAGACTGCGATGCGACTTGGGAGGACTATGCGAGATTCCAGACACAGTTTCCGGATTTCCACCTTGAGGACAAGGTGGCTCTTTTAGGGGGGGTATTGATGCGAGCGCACCTGGCGCCGCACCTTCCTCGGGTGGTGGATGCGTCATCACGTACGCACGTCGCAGGAGACGCAGAGGAGCCGTTTAGGCATTTTATTTACTTTATTTTATTTTAGTTATGGAGGATTATTTTGGTCTTTCACCACAAATAACCCTCCTCTTTGCTTTTTCTATATATATTAGGTCTAGCCGTCTTTTATGGCATATGCTTGTATTGAGAAGAAACTCTCAAGCGTCATTCAGAGGGATTTAGACTTTGTCCGTCCATCAAAGTTGGAAGTTTGTTCTTTTCTCTAATAAAGATCGTTCTTTTCCTTCTATTTCTATTTTTCTATAAAGTATTTGTGAATCGATCTGGTCGATTCACATCACTCTCCATGCAATTTTTCAATACCAGAAGCAACTTAGATTATTATATACGACAACTTATAAAGGCACTGCAAAAGTTATTCGGGGCTGTCCAAGCATTTACAAGTTTGTCACTCAAAATTTTTTTTACTAAGGAGCTACCCACTACAGATAAGGACTGTCAAAAATTTTGACAGTCCTACCAATATAATGGATTGTCAAAAAATTTGACAGATCCCACTACATAATGGATATATGGCTATAGAATAAATTCTATAGTCCTGACAACGTATGTGACTGGATCTATGATTTATGTTGGCTGCCAAAACTTATATTGGTAAACAGTCTTGTATTCCTAGTGGGCAACCCTTTAGGTATTGTTTGGAAAGAGGAGAAAATAGGGGGAAGGAAAATGTTGAGGAAAAAATGAGTGAAAAATTAAAAGTATTGGTGTTTGGGAAGGGGGAGGGAGGAAGAGGAAGAGAATTTTGGGAGAAAAATTCATGCGGGCCCTACTCAAAAATTTTCTCCCAAAAGTGGGAGGAAAATGGAGCGAGTTAAAAGGATTGTGGGAGAAATTACCCACCTACCCTCCAAAAAAGTTAGTTTCATTTATAATTTAAAAAAAAATCAAGGATTGAATGGTAATTATATCTATTTCCACAAACAAATAAAATATTATGTTTAAAAAATTTCTTCCTTTACTTTTTGGTCATCCAAACAAGTAAAGGAAAAATTAATTTTACCTTCATTTTACTCTCCTTCATTTTCTTTTCCCTCAAATTTTCCTTCCCCTCCTCAAAAATGTTCCCAAACACAGCATTATTAAATTTCTTTGGGTGGCAAACATGTAAATACTTGGACAGCCCGAGTAACTTTTGCCGTGCCTTTATAAATTGCCTTAAATAACCTAATTACTCATCATTTTCACAATAAATGACTTGGGATCAAGTCGATAATTTGGGTACTCACAATTTTCAATAAAGGAGACACCTCTACATTAAATCAAGAATTGGGCATGCCGCATTCAAAATCACAATATGAAGATCAAATTAACAAAATCTTACTGTTCTGAGCTCGTCGTTGACCAGAGAATCGATGGGTTCCGGTTCGGATTCGTAGCTGAGATGGTACTCGAAGGCCATCTTCCGGTAGTTCCAGGCCGTGTAGACCTCCGGGTTCATCTCCAGAAGCTTCTCGCTCGCCGCCAACGCCTCCCTCGTGTACCTATACCCCCAAAGAAAGAAAAGAAAAAAACTGAAATATATATTACGCGGACACGGATACGATACGGACACGAATACGAACAGCTTGTTGCGGTGGTGATGGAGGAGTTGGGCCTGGAGGTCGCGGAGCTTGGCGGCTTTGGCGGCGGAGGCGGCGGATTCCGCCGCCGACGGGGGCTTCCGAGGCCGGCCGTGCATTTCGCTTTCTTCTTCCTCTGGTCGGATCTGATGAATCTAGAGATTTGGACGGACACAGCTTGATATTTACAAGTGCCCGTTACTATTGTGCTTATCCCCTAACTAAATGACAGAATATCAGTGGATCGAATCACGAGAGTTTACTATTATTTTATTTATTTGATGGAAACGGACATACAATACAGCATGCACAAAATCGGAGAAAACTTTGATACAGCCGGCTGTATCAAAGTTTTGATACAGCCGGCTGTATGACAGGTGGGCCCCACCTATTTTTCGTAAACCGTGTAACCAAATATATAGGAGGGGCCCACCTGTCATACACCGGCTGTATCAAAACTTTGATACAGCCGGCTGTATCAAAGTTTAACTCCACAAAATCTCGTACGTCCAATTAAAAATACATTTTGGAGTCCGAAAAACTAGTTTGCAAATAAAATGGGAAGTAAAATTGAATATTTTAAGGTAGGAAAATAAATCTTTGCTTCAATGAACGAAACCATTTTTCTCCTAAATTTTTTTCTATTGGAAGTCATTTTCTTTTCCTCCTCAATTCCTTTGCACCCAAATATATAAAAAGTAACGACTTTTCTTTTTCAATCCCATGATTTCACAAACCAAATGAGAGGCTTTAAAGGAGGTACCTATATAGTTATGAAAAAGGGATTTTTAACTTTAATCCCACTTAATAATACGAATTTATACTTACGTCCCACTTTTTTATTATTGGACTTATATCCCACTTTTTGTTACAGAAAATATTTTTCGTGAAAAAATTTGGAATGGAAGTCTAACCAAAAAAAAATTTGTGATGCAAGTACAAATTCATATTAATAAGTGGGACCGAACCATACTAAATTTTGGTTCAGTTCGGTTATTTTAGTTGGAGGGGACTTTCCTTGATGGGTTGGACTTTTGTCAAAAATAAATTAAAAGAAAACCAAGCACATTGTAAAATGATTATCTTTGTTCTTAGTATAGCACACAAAAATCTAAAATATGAAAATATTATAGAAATAACTGGACTGGTTTAACTAAAATTAGATTAAAATTATAAGGAATAAAGGAAAAAAAAAATGATCACATTTGAGAGTTATGAAAAAAAGTTGGGATGAATCGTAGGACGATCCAAAATTTTACATAAATAGGTATAGAAGAGATTATAAAAAAAATACAAAAAATCACAGAGAGTGATTTTAAATATTTATAATTTGGTTTTCATTTCGGATCCAAAATTCTATATCCGAACACTTAAATAGAAAGAATCTAAATTTTAAAAACTTAAACCGAAAATTGAACCATAATGTAGAAAATTGAACCAAATCACTATTTCGGTTCAGACCGGATCGGTTTTATATTTTAAATCGAGAAATGCTCATCCCTAGACCCGTGAATGGAGCTCAAGATTCGAAGACGTGCAACTTGAACATGAGATTTATTCTTGTGTTGATTGTTGTTAGTATGGGAGATGTTGGTCGCATTGGTATGACTTACGAACACGATGCTCAAGTACGGCAATTGGAGGAGGATGAGGTGTTGGTTTTTCGACGAGCTTTCGAACATAGGGATGGTGATGACAATGGTGAGGGGGAATCGATTCTAGGTTGTGGTTACGAAGAAAGAACGGAGAGGTAATGGGCAGAAGAGGAACAATAGAAATTTAACTTCCAAATTAAGTAATATAATATAATTAATTAATAAAACACAGTCTAACAGGGAAAATATTTAATTTGGTTCGAAAATTTATTTTTGTTTAGTTATATGAAAATTTTAGCTACTAACTAACGGAAGGGAGCAACTTATAACTCCTCACTACTTCAAGATATTAGTTGGTATAATATAAAAATTTAGAATATAAAGTTGTAAAATTGAATAGTTGAGCATATTAATAACATAAATTTTCATATAGGGTAAAGAATTTTATTCAAATTATAAAAAAAGTAAAAAAAATTAGTGAAATTGTATTCCGAGTAACGAAACGACATTGGAGATGGCGCGGGCTCACAGTGAAGAAGGGACGCGCCATAGACGATGGAGCGCACATGGACGCGCCATGGATGATAGCGCGCGCTGGAGAATCCCACAGGGGGCTACATGGACGCGCCATGGGTAGTGACGCGCGTGGAGACGCGCCATGGGTGGTGGCGTGCGCTGGAGAATCCCGCAGGACACGCCATGAGTGATGGCGCGCCTTCCCCCACTCCATTATTTTGTATTCACAGCCAAGCAAACTTGAAAATAATTTATTTTTGTACAAAAAACCCTCCACAATTCTACTTTGCAACCTTACAACCCACTCTACTTTACCTACGAAGGAACCTGTGAGAAAGTAAACTATTTTGCATCCAAGCACCTTATAATCATATTATTTTCATACGCCATCTAATGTGTCATTTAGAAGTTGTGCTTCTTCTCCCATGGTTGCAATCGAGACGTGGGGCTACTCTTCCGTAACCGGGTTGACTGGTGTAGTGCCCCGTCCCGCTCAGTCAATCGGAGGAATCGAAACGCCGACGGCGTTTGGACTTAGCCTTGCAACGGCTGCTCGAAGACATCGCTCGGTCGAGGCGACCACTCGCTCAGGTGGGATAGTTTCGGTGAACTTGCCTCATCTTAGCCTTCACATAATAAATCGCATGTTTTCAATTTGCACAAGTAGGCTTGATAATAAAAGAGACGAATCCACATAGCTAAAAGGAATAATCTCGACGGGTCGAATTGAGTTAGAATATGGAATGGTCCAACGGTCGGCTTAGAGTTGGTGCACGACGTGCTTTGAAAATGACACTCGATCCTTCGTCCCGTGGCTTGGGAGAAGGAAAGTTGGTTGAGTCGGCGAAGTTATGAACATAGCCTAAGTCATAGGCGTCGCCCGCATGAATGCTTCATAAAGCATGTACGGTCCTGTCGTCCAAGGCTTGGCATAGCCTTGGCTTGCCCCATGAGTTAAGTTGCGTTGCACAGCTTGTGCCATAAGTCTAGGCACCCAAATGACTTGGTCGTTCAAAGTTGAACGCGTGCACGGCACGTTCCATCGAGGCAAGGCTTGGCGCGGCCTTTGCTCGTTAAGTTGTAGGCTTGAGTAAGTTAGCCAAGTTATGTCGGTCGACCTAAGTCATTCCAAGTGTTGTCCCGCTCATTCTGCGGTTGTCAGGTTAAATAGTCCTACGATCCCAAGGTCCGTCATATAAACTATGACTTGGGCGATAGCGTCACGTAGAACGGAAGTCGGTTTGAGGCACGATGCACGGACTTAGTGTTTAGGGCATGAACCACGGTTGATTGAATGAGTTTTGGAGAAAGGATTATTGAATAGGCATTGAGCTGAATGAAATGATATGGTAACATGGAAAGAATGCTCGCGACCGTGGGTCGTCGAGGGGTCTCAAATGATAGAAAGAATGCTCGCGATCGTGGGTCGTCGAGGGGTCTCAAATGATAGATGGTTTGATATTGGTTTTGAAAGAGATGGTAACATTGGAAGAGGAATGACTGTGTGAGACGTCAGTTTGTGTCGAGTCTTGCATGGTCATTGGACAACTTGTCGACAAGGAGGAGTTTCCATGCGCGACAACCCTGGGCGCCATGGGACCGCGGCGTTCCGGAAGGAAACAGGTATAGCCGTAGCTGGACGAACCGCTCGGGTCATTCGGAAACTTTCAGCGGGGCTAGCTACTTGCGCTAAAAGGGTCGCCGAATGGCAAGGCTATAGTCCAGGATAGCTTGTGATGTTGGTGACCAATTTATATAGATGGGTCGGCACGGGCGACAATCCGCGTGTGTGCCTTTGGATTGAGTCAGTTGGATGTGTGTACAGTTAGAACACAAGGTTTGGTCCTAAGATTTGGCATCAACATAGGCGACGTGCTACTGCACGAGATGCGGCGTCGGTCTTAAGTTGTTGGCATATAAGTTGCAGAAGTTATGGTTTTGAGTTGTCTTGAGTTTAAGTCAGGAAATGTCGCAAGGCGAAGTCGGTCAAGTGATACTTAGGCCAGAAGTCTTGATTGGGTCTGTTGGTGATCGAAGTAGCAATGGCCGCGAGGCGGCGATATGGTGAAGTCACATTGAGTTGCGAGGCACGGTATGATGGATTTGTAAGCACGGTCACACGGAAATGGAGCTTCATCGCGTAGTTGCGTCTCTGATTATGGCAGTAAGGCAAATACGACTTAATAGGTTAACGTTGTTGAGTTAACATTGATGTTGCGAGCCCGGGATGGTCTAAAGACACAAAATAAGCAAGGCGTCGGTCATAAAACTGATCCTAAGACAAGACTAGAAAGAAAATCGATAAAAAGTACTATGTTGCACAAAGTAAATCAAACGTGTTGGGTTTGTATGGGTGGGCGAGGAGCTCATTCTACCAGTACAGTTGAGTACTAACACCCACACAGTTTTTATGTACAGGCACAGGTAGAAGCTCGTGGCGTGGAGCTTGCTTGGATGTGTCGAGGCATGGAGTTCCTTGGCGATTCGAAGCATGCGGCCGCATGGAGTAAAGACTTATACAGGACATAATGTATGGACGTCGCCTTCCGAAGCATCCGCTGGCTCAAAACTTGTAACTGAGAGATGAGAGAGAGCTGAGTGACTTGTAAATGTGAGATGAGTGAGCTTGAGTGATTGTAATATTGGCCTTGCGCCCCACTGTAACCTTTGTTTCAATATCAATAAAAGAGTTTCTTCTGAATGACTTGTGTTTGTTCTAATTTCTGCTGCTATTATTCAATGTCTCTACACGGGACTTCTGTGCGACGACCACGTCGCAGCCGCTGAAATCGGCCGTTATGGAACCCGCCTTGCACGAGCCCAATCTAGGTGTAGGAGCGTAAAAAGTGCTAAAATGAAAGAGTCAAAGTGATAGATCACTCCACTCCAATTGACCTACTTTACGTCGCAGAGAGGCTAACTACTTTACACCCAAGACAAGGCTAATCACTTTACGCCTAAAGGCAGGCAGAGCATTTTACGCTCGGGTCTACACCCATGATTTTACGCCAAGGACAAGATCAACCACTCCTACGCTGGACAAAGCTGTCAAGTCTCGCATTTAATGCAAACTCTGACATGGAGATATTAATGATGGCATATATCACAGAATTCAAAGGGATTTATTTTTACACAGAGGCCAATGTTGTCGTTTAGTGTGTGGATTGAGCTACTTTACGCTCCCACTATGGCTTCTTTTACGCATGAAGACTATACGAGCTTTTACGCTCAACAGTTGACGTGTGCGTAAAGTCTATTTGAGCTACTTTTACGTTCAAGGTTATTTAACAACCACTTTACGCGGGAAGTCTATGACAAGGCTACTTTACGCCTAGTCTACTGCTTTACGCTCAGAATACATTGGGGCTATTTTTACGCCCTATTCTCCTCCACCAGTTTGGAACGTGGTTTGCCTACGTGGCTCTCATGCCATTCTTCTCGAAGAACGTGTGTACGTGCATCCTATTCTTAATGAAATGATGGGACACGTGTCAACACATACAGAAGATGACTTCAGTCGTGGGTGGCAGTTATTAGCGTAAAGATGGAACTTTTGCTGAGTTTTTACGCACAAGAGCCCAAGCCTATAAATGGGCTGCTTTTTCTCAGGAGACACACACACAGAGAGACAGGAGAGAATACAGAGATCAGAACTTAGAGATTTCGAGAGCATTCTTCTTCAACCTTTCTTTCAGAACAGAGTGAAGCAAAGCAGGAAAGCATTCGGCCTCGCCATCAGTGCCCAAGTGCGTCAATACCTTTCTGGTGACTTAGTTCTTCCGGTTGTTCAACTTCAAGCAGCGATCTTCATCATCATCATATGGTCCAAGGAACAAAGTGATCATTTACAGATCAGACTTCCATAGCAATACTTCTCCAGAATCAAATTTGTACTTCTTGTACTTTTTTCTCGTTTTATTTTCAAAAGCCAATTCCTCCATGCATTTTGTTAAGTGAAACAAAAATGGTGACTCTGCTGGGGACGACCTTCTCCTCTGACGAGAAGGCAATTGTTCAATATGATGATGTTTCGGTCGGTTCGACCAAGAAGACTCTGGTTGTACACTTCGACCAGACTGCCTATGAAGAAATGCTCCGAACTGGGGGTGGTTCTCGCTACTCCAATGTTCAAAAATCTCGCAAAGCACGAAAAGTTTGGATTCCTAAATCCAAAATAGCTTCTGATCTCTCTGTTGCTGCTAGTGGCAAGGGAATTCTTCCCACTCCTGTCGTAGGGGTTCCCGTTCGTAACGAGGCAGTCCTTACTTCAGAGTTGCACTCAAAGTGTGACGATTTATCTCTCGTTTGTAACGGTGAAGATAATCAGGTTTCATGCCCACTGCGTAAGAACCAGGTTTTACGCTCAGTGGGTAAAAACCAACTTTTACGCTCAATACATAAAGATGAGTCTCCTATTTGTAATGTGGCAGACTCTAATGCTTCTGAGGGTAAGAATAAGTCTCCCATCTGTGACGCGGTAGACACACACAAGTTACGCTCTTCGCGTAAAGGAAAATCTCCCGTCTGTGACGTGGTAGATAACCAATTTGTACGCTCTACGCGTGAAGGTAAGTCTCATGTCTGTGACAGTGTAGATAAAATTCGCAAAGATGTTTACACATCTAATGTGAATGTACCTAAATGTGTGCAGCATAAAAATCATGTTGGTAAAACTTCAGTTCTACACCAACAGCCTTCTTATACTGCTCTACGCAAAGTACCAAATCTACAAATTACACGCAATGAAAGTGGAGTCCTTTGTGCTAAAAAAATTCAGGATTTACATACACAACTCCAAACGCGTAGAAATGTACAATTTGGTTCTGCGAATGCTGCCAGTAATATTCTTTATACACGGGGTACTAAACGTTTTTCTACCCCTAATGTAATAAAGAAGACTACTCCCTCTATTTCTTCTGACTTACGTGAATTGCTAATACAAAAGCGTAAGAATAGACAATCTACGGTAACATTTCCCTAAGAAAAACATCATTGTGATTATCACCAGGTTGTGATCAACTGTTGTTGTTCAGCTTCAAAACGGTCAGTTTTTGATCGATTAAGTTTTAATTCGCCTCAACATCAAGCTGAAGACCAAGAACATGAGCTGTCATATGCATCAGTCAACACGGCGTCTCATACTAACTGAGGACGACGACCAAGACGGAATATGTCCCAAACTCCAGGTCAGCAACAGTTCAACAGACTTCTTGATTCTTTTGAGGGGGTATATCAAAATACTCGATCAAGAAGACAAAGACAAATACAGACTTCTGATTCAGAAGCTGGGGGTACTCAATCTTTTGAGTCCGAGACTGGCAGTGTCGATTCATACTTCTATACTGATCCTTCTATATCTTCAAGAGAGGTTGAATCCTAGCTGTTGGAGATGAACCAGAGACCTCATCTGTTAATACAGAACAGCGTCTCACTGCCGTTGAACAATCACTGAAAGACATGCTTAACATGGTGCAAAACATGCATCAGATAATTTTGAATCAGCAAACTACTCAGCCGACAGTAGTGACACCGGCACCAGTAGCAGCACCAACCCAAGATAGTCAAGGGACTGAAATACCTTTGAATATTCAGGAGCCTGCTGTTAATCAAAATTCTGCATCTCCAGATTCCATCATTCCTGAAGATGTACCACCTCCAATGGGGGTTACGGTACATCCAACAACTATTCAATCAAATGTGCCTCCCCAAACCAGTGAAGCCATTCAAGCAGTGCGTGAACTCAAAGCACAGTTTGAAGTCTTGAGGCACAAGGATCAGCTCCAGAGGTTAGGAATTAAGCAACCTTATCCTTCTCATTGGAATGATGTACCCTTTCCACCGAAATTCAAGCCACAATCTATGGTTTTGTTCGATGGAAAAGCATCTCCCAGTTAATATATCAATTACTTTGATATTATGACTATACATCTACAGAAAGATGACGCTCTTCTCACTCGAGTGTTTATCGGGTGCCTGACGGGTTCGGCTTATGATTGGTATCGAAGTTTACCCGACAACTGCATTTCGTCTTTCGACGAATTTAAGGCAATGTTTCTCTCCTGCTTCTATGAAAGAGGTATGGACATGAACATGTCCTCCTTGATAGAAATCAAACAAAAGGAGAAAGAAGATACTCGGACGTTCATCGAACGTTTCCGACAGGCTACTCTAAAGATGCCTCCTGGTATGCCAGATTCAGCGTTGATTGATACATGCAAAATGAATCTACGACCATCCATCGCTGTTTTCACGGGTTCCCAATTCACAGATTGGGCTTCGTTCATCATAGCAGCGGTTTCTGCCGAGACCAATGGTAGGTTGGCTCGTGAACATGGGATGATTTTTGCCTCAGATGATAGAGGAAAGAAAAGTAATCCTGGTAATAACCCCGGTAATCGTAATGTGAAAGGGAAAGATACCCTCATGGTTAATCTTTCCAAGAATAAAACGATACCGAATAGTCAGGAATCTTCCAGGCCAAAGGAAGAATACTCTTTTGATGAGAGTGATATCCCAGGGATATTTCAGTGTCTGGTGAAGAGTGACAAACTTCAGATTCCAGAGCCAAAGAGGCCTAATGAGGTGAATCTAACTGATAATCCCAAATATTGTATCTATCATAGATACATTAATCATCCTACCAGTGCTTGCTATGTCCTGAAGAAGAAAATCCAGGAGCTGATAAATAGCGGTGCTATCGCCTTAACTAATGATGACCATACGGTTACAACCAATATGGTTTCTCTTCAGTTCGGAGATTTTCCTCCACAGCAAGTCCCAGATGGAATTACCCCAATTTCGAAGGCGACAATGAAAATCGTAAATATCCCGCCTGCCAGAGAAGAAAATACAGGATTGCTGCCACTCACATTAAAGAATGGTGAAATTATGTGGGTACATCCTGACTTAGTGCCTGAATTGGAAAATGAAGGTAAAACTTCAAAATCCAAGAAGGGTAAGAAGGTCAAAACCTGCAACATGATTTCTCATGATATTCCAGATCCTGATGACTTGGATCGGCTATGGGATGGCTTTTCTTTAGAAGATAGATTGAGAGGACTGAACATATGTCCTCCAAGTCTAGCTTCTCCTACTAAGCTCAAGCTTACTCACCAGCAGTGGCTAGCCATGAACAGTGTTCCTTTATATCGGGCGCAACAAGTCTTTACTGCTTATGAAAAAGCTCCGATAGGGATTTTTCCTCGTATCCCGAATCTTTCTCCTCCTGTGGCTACAGTGACATCTATTCTTCATTCTCCTGTGGAAATAAACTCCATAACTAAAGTAGACGTTTACCTTATCAGGATATATCATAATTCAATCCACAAAATTTATCACGATGCAAGATCAAAGTCAACAACGAAAATCAGAAATCGATTTCAACAACAATTTAAGGAGAGCAAATAAAACAGGTGAAAACAGATTTCGAGATAAGATTAGAGTAAGATCCTCAGGGGTCATCCCAAGGGTACTAAATTGGTCAAAATTGTAACCCACAAAATTCAAACAAGATACTAAATATAGTAAACGGTCCTATGCTGTGATGAGTTCTCCTATGTTGCAATCCTAGAAATCCTCTAGGTGTTCTAAATGTTATTCCTAGTGTTAACAAGTTGTCATAGATCCTAATTGCAGGCATGCTTGGTACAATAACGTAACCAAACAACTTAAGTCGAGACCTGCGTGGGCCGCCAAAAAAACATGTCACGACCCGATACCCAAATTGTTGGGCCGGGCCGAGCCATGTCCAGCCTACGCTTGGTTAAAGCGCAGTAAGCTGTTCTAAGTATAGACAATAAAAGATCTAAGCTACTAACAGTTCTAAAATCATATTTAAAGGTTCATCACAACACAGCATCTATAAGCGAAGGTAAACAAACACAGATTTAATAATACATAACCAAAGTATCTAACTGGAGACAAAGTCCAGTATCCAAATATAAGAACAGACAAAGTCTAAGTCTACTAAACACATGAAAGATAACTAAGCAAGGTTCCCCGCTGGGGCCTCTTCTGGAGCTAAGGCCAGGTCCTCAATGCAGTACCATAATATGTAACACATAGCGTTTCCTTCTCGAAAAGTATACCTACAACGTTATCCTGTCAGGACGGGAGCAAGTACAACCTCTACAACTAAAGTACTGAACATATAATGAAAGAGATGTACAACAAGAATCATGGTGTGATAAGTCTATAAAACAGGAAATACTGAAAAACATGGCCTCATGGTACAACTGGGATCACAATATCATAGTAACACAGGGAACATGGCATATCTGGAATCCTGGTATATCTCATAATCTATCATGGCAAGGATACACATGTCATAGAGACAGATGTATATGTAATGTTTAAAACTGTAGTAAGTACGTGATCGGTCAATAGATGTACAATGTACCGAGGTACAATGTAAATAAAATGTACATACGTACAAGTAAAACAAGCGATAGATGTACATACGTACAAATACAGCTGATGAGCCTACGACAAGGTATACATAAAATGTCAACCTTGCTCGGTACGTACGTACGAGTAGGGGGGCATGATCACGTACTCAACTATCAGTTTCCCCATAACCCATATTCTATCATGTGAGAGATACGAGAACAGTAAAAACATGTAAGAGATACTGGGAGTAATATAAGCATGGTAGGTACTGGGAGCAGTACAAAACTCGTGAATACTCAGAGCAGTATAAAGCATAGTGAAACATGTACCGAGATCCAGTATGAAACATGTGAAGATATAAGAACTGTCCTAAGCATGGTAGGGACTAATTTAATGTAAAATGTGAAGATTTAACTTGCAGTTATTCAGAAAGCAGTATTTTAACAGGGTTAATACATGTTCTAGCATTAAAAGACAGTAAATGAGTGTGTAGATGTACTTGCCTCGAGCAAAGCAAGAATACTAGTACGAAGATATAGATGTCCGGTGTCCTGTCAATAATGACATACAAACTCAGTTCTAAGCTATGATCAACAATATACTAGTGGTGTGACACGACTCCTAACTGGATACTAGCCAAGTGGGGACCTAGCATAAAAGTCTAATGTGAAGTGCCACTATACACAAACTAACTCTCTAGGGTCTTTACACTAGTGCGGGGTGAGGTCCAATACTATAACAACTCAAATCAACGCAAAACTTGCAAGTTGTAACTACTCAATAAATAAATCAAACGGTACACTAAGTTCCAACAATTTTAGAGATAGACAAAAAGCTTAAATATATATAAAATAAAGTACCAAAATAATCCTTGTTAATTATAGAAATTTATACTAATTTTTTTGGAATTTATAAACCCTCATAAATATTTATTAAAAATCAGCAAACTTAAATATATTGAAAATGAGTTCTGTTTTCCCATTTTTATAAAATACCAAAAGCACTTAATAAATGCTAGAAAAATTATAATAAATTAGCTAAATTAACATAATATTTAAATACCATTTTTTCCAAGATTTTTACAGCAATTAAAATATATATAAAAATTCAAAACCAGAAAGTAACAATATCTAGAAAAATAATTAATTATAAATTAAGGATAATACATAATCAAAATCTACAGATGTTGTCGGATGATAAAATAAATGGCTGATCTGGCGCTCCTAAATTAAAAGCAACGGTAACGTGCAAACGATGATAAAAAATAAAAGTGGGAATAATATTCAACGATTAATCGGTCTAAGTTGACCCGAACTTGCACGATACAAAAAGAGCACAAGGAAACGAGTTCAAGTGGGACAGGATATATCAAAACGAAGATAATCTTGTCTACTTCAAAACTCGTGAAGAGAGTTTACAGAGATTGGTATCCCTGACGCTCCAGAAATCAAAATCATGGAAAGGTACATTAATAATCAAAAACAATTAAATAAATAAAATATTTATCGATAATAATTCATTTAGAAAAATTTAAAACAGCCCTGAAATTCAGGGGGCTTACAGTTATCCAAATTGATGTTGGAGATGGAACTACGTCCAAACCAATATTCATCAGTAAACATCTTTCCGAAGTTGAAAAGGAAGAGTTGATAAAACTTATCAAAGAATATATTGACATCTTTGCATAGAGTTATAAGGATATGCCAGGGTTAGATCCTAAAGTTGCTACTCATAAACTCAATATTTTGCCCAATGTCAAGCCTGTAAAACAACAGCAACGGTGCTTTAGACCAGATATGATGGATGTTATTGAAGCAGAAGTCAAAAAAGTTGATTACATGTGGGTTTGTTCGTGAGAAACAACACCCGGATTGGGTTGCCAATATTGTTCCTGTTATGAAAAAGAACGAAAAGGTCCGAGTTTGTATAGATTATCGAGATCTTAATGCAGCCTGTCCAAAGGACGAATTTCCACTTCCAATTACCGATGTTATGATAGACAATACATGTGGTTTTGAACGCATGTCTTTCATGGACGGATTCTCAGGATACAATCAGATCAAAATACATCCAGAAGATGAGAAGCATACTGCTTTTCGTACACCCCTTGGGGTTTATTGCTATACGGTTATGCCGTTTGGCCTTAAAAATGCCGGCGCTACGTATCAACGGGCTATGAGCAATATCTTTCAAGAACACCTACAGAAAATAGTTGAATGCTACGTAGATGACATTGCTGTTAAAAGTCGATCAAAGAATGATCACATTCAGGACTTAAAGACAGTATTTGAATTGATGTGCCAGCATCAATTGAAAATGAACCCTACTAAGTCTTTCTTAGGGGTTTCTAGTGGCAAGTTTTTAGGATTTGTCATTACCTCACAGGGTATCCATGTTGATCCTGATAAGGTTAAAGAATTCTTGAAATACGTCCTCCTCGTAATCTGAAAGAACTCCGTGGCTTTCAGGGTCGTATTGCTTATATCAGAAGATTTATATCCAATCTCTCTGGGAGATGCCAACCTTTCTTCCGCTTATTGAAGAAAGGTGTATCATTTGTTTGGGATGAAGCGTGTCAGAAAGCCTTCAATGATATTAAACAATACCTTACAAATCCACCTGTTCTGGTATCTCCAGTAGTAGGAAGACCATTTTTGTTATATGTTCGAGCCTTGGATCATTCACTTGGCGCCCTTCTTGCACAAAAAAGTGATATGGGTCATGAACAGGCAATATATTATCTGAGTAGAATGATGGTCGGAGCTGAACACAGGTATACTCCTGTGGAAAAGGAATATCTAGCCTTGGTTTTTGCCGTCCAAAAGACAAGACACTATGTGACAGGACAGACTATTCATGTCATCTCCAGAATAAATCACATTCGGGTATTGATGAGAAAACCAAGCATTCTTAACTCCAGGTTAGCCACCTGGGCGATGTTGCTTACTCCTTATGACATTGTTTATATACCTCAAAAACCAGTAAAGGGCCAAGCATTAGCTGATTTCTTAGCTGCTCACCCTATACCGGAAATATCGAAGTTATATGAGGACATTCCAGACGAAGTCGTGGATTGTAACATAACTTTGAAGAATGACATATGGCAATTATATTTTGATGGAGCATCACGAGTGGGACCTAAAGGCAGTATTGTCTCTGGGGTAGGGATCGTCTTGGTTTCTCCTAACAAAATGGTCATATACCGTGCCTATTCTCTTAATGAGCCAAGCTCCAACAATGTAGCATAATATAATGCTCTATTGATCGGTCTTCAAGTAGCTAAACAATTGAATATTGAATTCCTGGAGTCTTATGGAGATTCTCAATTGATCGTTAATCAAGTTAGAGGGACCTATGAAGTCAGAAATGCTGATCTCATCCCTTATCATCAGGTGGTAGTCGAGTTGGTCCTTTCATTCAAAGGGTTCTTCATTGAATTTGTACCACGTTCTCAGAATGTGGAGGCTGATGCTCTTGCTAGCTTAGCTGCAGACTTGGTTGTCCCAATCCGAAGGCAAAATACAATTACTTTGTTGGATCAAGACTTGTTCTGTGTGAAGAATAATCTGCATATTGAACAAAGTTATGTCACAGAGTCAAGTTTCTAACAGAAGGATTGGAGAACTCCATTCATTGATTATGCAGTTCATGGGATTTTGCCTGAGGATCCTAAAGAAGCTGCATCAATCAAGAGACGATCGTTTAGATTCTATTATGATTCGTCTTTACATATGCTATACCGTCGTTTATATGATGGACTCTTGCTGCGCTGTCTCTCAGAAAGTGAAGCCAAACAAACGTTACGAGAAGCTCATGATGGTATTTGTGGTGCTCATCAACCGGGCCCTAAATTATAAGACCGTATTCGAAGAATAGGGTATTATTGGCCTTCTATGATAGCAGATACTGTAGACTATGCCAGAAGATGTAAAGCATGTCAGATTCATGCTGATTTTATTCATCAGCCGTCTGAATTTCTACATCCTACAGCAGCTTCTTGGCCCTTCGAAGCTTGGGGCATGGATATCATTGGTCTTATTAACCCTCCTTCTGTCAAGGGACATCGATTCATATTAGCTATAACCGATTACTTTTCTAAGTGGGCAGAAGCAGTTCCCCTTGCTGAAGTAAAAACATCTAATGTGATCAGCTTCATCAAGCACCATGTCATTTATCGCTTCGGGATTCCTCGACGAATAATTCATGACAATGGACCACAATTTGCCAGTCAGGCATTTTATCGGTTCTGTGATAAGAATCGAATTCAAAATCTGGCTTCTACGGCTTATAATCCGGCTGCTAATGGTTTAGCTGAAGCTTTTAACAAGACGATCATCAAACTTCTCAAAAAGTTTGTCTCTTCTAATAAACGAGATTGGAATGAGAAGCTTGGAGAATGTTTATGGGCCTATCGAACAACGGTCCTGACTCCTACTGGTTTCACACCATTCTCATTGGTTTATGGATGTGAAGCTGTCCTCCCATTGGAAATCCAGATCCCTTCTCTTCGAATTGCTATTGCTAATGAGCTAACTACAGAGAATAATGATCGCTTGCGACTCCAAGAACTTGAAGGATTGGACGAGAAGCGTCTTCAAGCACAACAGCATATCGAGCTATATCAAGCCCGTATATCTCGAACTTTCAATCGTAAAATTAAAGAGAGAGTATTCAAAGTTGGAGAGCTTGTATTAGCTGTTCGAAGACCGATGGTGATGACTCATAAAAGCAAAGGAAAATTCCAAGCGAAATGGGAAGGCCCTTATGTAATTGAGTCTATGTTTTCTAATGGCGCCTATCGATTATCAAAGCCCAATGGAGATCTACTCATGATGCCGATCAATGGCAAATTTCTTAAGAAATACTATGTATAAAAAAAAGAGACAGAATGAAAATAAAATTTCTTTTATTGTTAAAGACAAAAGATCAAGGACAAGGTCCACTGCCTCCCTTATTGAATACATAGTCAGTTAATGCCTCGAAGGCATCGTTGCCTGAATTCATAAAAAACTTTCAGGCAGCCATCCTCAGCGCCTCTTCTTCAAGAGTTTTCCCCGGCTCTAATAAGAAAGCAAGGATGTCTTGGGGTGGCTTGGGCGTAGAAGAATTTCCATCTATTTCAATTAGGGTTGTCACTATCGGCCCAACGATGTCCTCAACTTTCCTGGAGACTTCATTCTTTTGCTGTACATCTTCGGAAGACATTTTCAATTGAGGAGTAGAAATAAGAATGAAATGATTACAAAGCGTTCTCGACTATTTATAGAAGAGGACTGTTGATGAACCGGTCTTTGAAATTGAGAACAACCTTTCATTCCCGAAAAGACCTGTCCGTTCGTTCTATCGGGTTCATTCATTTAATTATGGGATTGAATCAATGTTTTCTTTTCCCGAAAGTTATGATGATTCATTCATACATTGATACGGACTTATATGCTTATGACATCTGTCTCCTTATTTCCCAGCTACCAAGGTTTGGTTAAGCTGATTTCTTGTCTCCTGGGAGAGGAATTTTAAATCTTCTATTTTATCAATTGATTAAAAAGTGGGATTCGTTATTTATCATGTTTTCATAACCTCTGGATAAATACTAAATCTACCTACTTTTCTTATTTATCATTTTTCATTTGACCTCTGCATAGAAATTAATCTAATTTTCTTTTGAGTTCTCACATACTGTCATGTCCATATTACCTCTAATAGTATTGTGTACTCTAAAACAGAAAATAAGATTTCATTATCTATCATGTCCATATTACATCTTGATAGATACAAATCACTGAGCATAGAAGACATATCATTTCTATTCCCATATCATCAAAAAAGTCTATTACATTTCTTAGACTTTATTACAAGTTACAATAGAAATCTATTACATTCTTGGATTTTCACTCTATACACACAATGATAGCCTAATAGAGATCTGTTTCTTCTTTGGATCTTCTTCGTCGGATTCGTTGTTGGTGTCAATTCCTTGCTGTACAAGCCCTTGTGACGACCAGAACAGAAGGAATTAAACTCGGGTCTTCTCTCTCAGACGAGAGGAGAATCCCAGAGTATGGCAGCTCGAAGACGTGTTGCTGCCAATACAACTGGTGGAAGAGTGGCGGCACCTCAAAGGAGATAGGAATGTATCCAGCATTGGGATACAATTCCTAGTCCTGCTGTAAAAGGAACTCTATTACCCGATTTCTCGGGGGTAGAGTTGACTCCACCTTCCAACTCTCCGTGTATAAAGGCTCTTCCTACCAACAGAGGAAGACCCTTCTATCTCACGAAGAGTTCTGAGTTGTCTGATTTACACATCAAAAGCGCATGAGCTCCCTGATGTTGATGTCAGAAGAACGCTCTTCACAACATCAAAGTCACCAATGCCGATTCTGGAGAAGCTGTTCAGCCAAACTTCTGCAAAAAAAACAACAAAGAAGAAGTGTTTTAAACAAAAGTATCATCAGATGCGTATTAAACGCTAACTAAAAACAGATGACAAGGCTTTTTACGCCAGTGCTTCAGGTGTATCACTATTCAGCAAGGCTTTTACGCCAGTGATTCAGCAAGGCTTTTACGCCAGTGATTCAGCAAGGCTTTTACGCCAGTGATTCAGCAAGGCTTTTACGCCAGTGCTTCAACAAGGCTTTTACGCCAGTGATTCAGCAAGATTTTTACGGCAATACTTCAGCAAGGCTTTTACGCCAGTGATTCAGCAAGGCTTTTACGCCAATGCTTCAGCAAGACTTTTACGCCAGTGCTTCAGCAAGGTTTTTTTTACGCTCGTCAAGAATTTACGCTTATGAATAGCTGTTTTCAACAAAAAATTCGAAGGAAGACAATAGCTTATGATCGGACTTACCACTTAAGTCAAATGGTTTGGCTCTAATGGTGGTTGAATCTACGTCTAATGACTGGGTGTACAAAAGAATGCCGTTGGAAAGCTTCGCCATGGTCACTTGTTGGAGAACGAAATTGCAAAAAGTTATCTTCAGAGGAATGAGAATGAGAATATATGAAATATTCTCGGCTATTTATAAAGACTGAAGAAACTGTTGGGAGTCTATTTCGGGAAAAGATCCTATTAAAAGGCTCTCGTAACCACAAGACAGATGCCACGTATTGGTTTGTTTCTTGGGAATGAACAACCAAAGAAGTAGTCAAAAGAAGTGTTGAACAGTTCTATGCACCAACAGATTTCTATGCACCAACAGATGAGATTAATATCAAAACTTTATTTATAAAGGAGGGAAGTGGCTCCTACAGATAAAAGATTCGCAATACATAAAAATATTATTTTTTCTTTCTCTCGTCGGGCTGACGAAGGGAGATACCTAGTTCGTGCATATTGTGAATCCCGGAGTGACGCATCAGATTAAGAAATGCTTCTGCATCTCCTGGCCCTTCGTACGCAATTGGAGGACCACCATCGATGCGACTAAAGACTGCAGGAGTCAGTCCAAAGCACTCTAAAAGGTTGCATGCTCGCTCAAAGTCAATCCTTGAACCCGAAGCCTCTTCATTGTTAATCTCCTTCTTTGGCGCCATGTCACTATGGAGATGATTGACAAGAGTGAAGAATTTCTCCTCATTTATACGATTAAACCAACCCTCCATATTCCCCATTGGAAACTGTTCATTATTAATGCAAATTCGGGGAAACGAAAAGGCATTCAAAAGTTTCGAGAAAGAAATTCATTGTGACGGTTAAGTGTTGACCGACACTGTTGGAAATTACGCCGACTGTTGGATGTCCCCGCTTTTACGCGGATGACTGTTGCGTATCCCGAATTTTATGCTGACTGGTCAAAACTTAATTTTTACGCTTCTGTTCAAAGTGTTCCAAATTTTGGAGATATTTGAAAACTTTGAAGGGGGTCTTATAGGAGCGTAAAAAGTGCTAAAATGAAAGAGTCAAAGTGATAGATCACTCCACTCCAATTGACCTCCTTTACGCCGCAGAGAGGCTAACTACTTTACGCCCAAGACAAGGCTAATCACTTTACGCCTAAAAGCAGGCAGAGCATTTTACGCTCGGGTCTACACCCATGATTTTATGCCAAGGACAAGATCAGCCACTCCTACGCTGGACAAAGCTGTCAAGTCTCGCATTTAATGCAAACTCTGACATGGAGATATTAATGATGGCATATATCACAGAATTCAAAGGGATTTGTTTTTACACAGAGACCAATGTTGTCGTTTAGTGTGTGGATTGAGCTACTTTACGCTCACACTATGGCTTCTTTTACGCATGAAGACTATACGAGCTTTTACGCTCAACAGTTGACGTGTGCGTAAAGTCTATTTGAGCTACTTTTACGCTCAAGGTTATTTAACAACCACTTTACGCGGGAAGTCTATGACATGGCTACTTTACGCCTAGTCTACTGCTTTACGCTCAGAATACATTGGGGCTATTTTTACGCCCTATTCTCCTTCACCAGTTTGGAACGTGGTTTGCCTACGTGGCTTTCATGCCATTCTTCTCGAAGAACGTGTGTACGTACATCCTATTCTTAATGAAATGATGGGACACGTGTCAACACATACAGAAGATGACTTCAGTCGTGGGTGGCAGTTGTTAGCGTAAAGATGGAACTTTTGCTGAGTTTTTACGCACAAGAGCCCAAGCCTATAAATGGGCTGATTTTTCTCAGGAGACACACACACAGAGAGATAGAAGAGAATACAGAGATCAGAACTTAGAGATTTCGAGAGCATTCTTCTTCAACCTTTCTTTCAGAATAGAGTGAAGCAAAGCAGAAAAGCATTCGGCCTCGCCATCAGTGCCCAAGTGCGTCGATACCTTTCTGGTGACTTAGTTCTTCCGGTTGTTCAACTTCAAGCAGCGATCTTCATCATCATCATATGGTCCAAGGAACAAAGTGATCATTTGCAGATCAGACTTCTATAGCAATACTTTTCCAGAATCAAATTTGTACTTCTTGTACTTTTTTCTCGTTTTATTTTCAAAAGCCAATTCCTCCAGGCATTTTGTTAAGTGAAACACTAGGCTCATGCGGCATCACGCCTTAGCGAGGATGATCGCTCCTACGGGAGCGGAGCGTGACATAATGGTATCAGAGCACGGCTTTACGTCCTTGGACTATCGATTGAATTCTTTAACTCTGTTGTTTCCGCAAACTCTGATGTGTTGCTTCCGCATGTTGATATCGTTGGTGCGCTCTCTCTCAAATATCCCACGGGATGTCCATATAGTAAGTCTATCTATTTTGCAAAACGTAGGTGAACAGTTTTCAACAAAACAAAAAAAAAGGTTTGCGTAAGCACGGTTGGCTAAGTCGGGCTGGGTATATACACCAAGGATTGTGTCGACCTTAGCAAAGTCGAGTGCGAATTCATAATGTTTCGAACAAGGATGGGTTGGACTTGGTTGAGTAAGTGGGATGACTGTCGATAGGGGTGCTATCGAGCGACGATATCGTCGGTGCGATATAGATGGTCGTGCTTAGAAATTGAGGAATGGTTCGAACGGGATTCGAAAAGTCGATTTTGATTCAAAGGACAGTTTTGAGAATTTGTTGAATGACTTCATTCCTGAGTGGTGTATGCGATAGGCTCAGGAATATCGATCGATCAATTGAGGATGCGGGATGTCGATGAGTCTATCAGCGAGCGTCGCACATATGCAAAGCCTTAGATCGTGTGCGATGGAGTGAGTTATTGTCATAAAGTTTGATAAGTGGATTCGAACAACCTAGAAATTGACGCGCAAGGAACGTGCACAGGATTGAGGATTGTGCGAAGTATGAAATGCGAGAATGATTAAGTAGGTAAAATCGAATCGAGGAAAAAGTTAGAATGTACGAATGGATGACTTGATCGACGAAATAGATATGGATCGTATACGAAAAGTTAGCACGACAGGTAGACAGCGTGCATGAAGGATTTGATTTTGAAGTTACGCGAATGACTCTAAGGATTGGGTTGAATGTTGCTCGATGATTTGAGTTAGCAAGGAATGATGCGACTTGAGGAAATTGATGTTGTGAATGATTCGAGCGATAATGATCGAAATTGGTTTTGAATGTCGAGGAGATTATCCAGTCGGATGATGGCATTATTCGTACGACTCGAAATTGGTTACAAAGGAAGATCGTCAGGTTACGCATATTATCGATGGTATTGAGGCGTATCAAAGACCGATGTGAGATAACTCGGGGGTACTCTAACTCGGCGAATGACGATCGTGCAAGTGTTATTGTTCGGTGGGATGCGATACTTAGGACTTTGATCGAGATGAATGTTGGATGAAAAAGATCGTGTCTCGATGGTTACGTTGATAGCCACAACGTCGACAATCTTGTCTTGCGCGTGCGCAACTCCAGCCTCGCACATGCATTGCATCATATTTGGGGCGATTGTTCCACGTGAGCGCTGACATGGTGATTCATGTCGCGGGAATGATCAAACTCAAAAAATCAGGATACGTCAACTTTGATTGTCTCGACTTGTCGATTTGATGCGAAAGAAATTTTGAGGATGTTTAGACTTGAGATTGATGAATGAAATAAACTTGAGGATTGAGTAGGTCCAATTTGTGCATCGAGAATGAATTAGTCTAGACACCAAAACAAGAGTTACGTCCCGATGAGGATGACTATCCCGCGGGAGCATGCATGGTGATTCATGGCCACCGTGGATAATCTGAATCGCGTGAGATCGGGGCGCAACATATTGTTAAGCTAGACGACCTCACTATCGGATACGTGAATTGGAATAAATGACTTAGGAAATATGAAATGTGAATTATGGTTTAGCGATGGATTGTGTCGTAGCGTGCGTGACTTGGAAGGATTGATAGGCGTATTATGTCGAACGTGTTCGAAGAGATAGACTATGCGAAGATGGTTTGTTGAACGAGTGAGATTGATATGTTAAAAAATTGGTTGAAATGTGAGTTATCGTAGGATGGCTTTGCTGAACGACTCGGACCCCGTGCGACGAAATGTTGGGATGTGTGTAGGCAATCTATGCTCGATGTCTAGAAATCGGAGTGATGTAAGCTTGGGTAGAAAAACCCTATACTATCAACTTGGTTTGACCTTAGGATGGGGTCAGTGTTGATATCGTTGTTTGGGAACTATGATTCTAATACTGATAATTGACTTTAGCCTAAAAAGATTGCCTAGCGGCTAGGCGAGATGTCCATGTTACGAGGGTTAGCATCGGTAGTATTAATTTTCAGGATTGAGTGGATGGATCGATAGGTGGAATTGGATTTACTATCACAAGGCTTGGTTGAAATGTATGTATTTCGGGGACGTCTGGAATGTATGCACGATCCAAACTAAGTGATACGCTGAATCAGGTGAGACTTGAGGAATGAGAAGTGTCGAGGATTTTGAGATCGTGATTTCTGAAGAACGGATTGAGGGTAGCACGAGCGTGGCTCGAATTTGAGGGAACGCATAGGAGAAATGTGTGCGAGAGTTCTTGAATGTTGAGTAAGAAGTTATAAGTCGATAAGTGTACTCAGTTAGTTTCGAGGATGAAACTTTTTCTGAGTGGTGTATGATGTAGTGCCCCGTCCCGCTCAGTCAATCGGAGGAATCGAAACGCCGACGGCGTTTGGACTTAGCCTTGCAACGGCTGCTCGAAGACATCGCTCGGTCGAGGCGACCACTCGCTCAGGTGGGGTAGTTTCGGTGAACTTGCCTTATCTTAGCCTTCACATAATAAATTGCATGTTTACAACTTGCACAAGTAGTCTTGATAATAAAAGAGATGAATCCACATAGCTAAAGAGAATAATTTCGACGGGTCGAATTGAGTTAGAATATGGAATGGTCCAACGGTCGGCTTAGAGTTGGTGCACGGCGTGCTTTGAAAATGACACTCGATCCTTCGTCCCGTGGCTTGGGAGAAGGAAAGTTGGTTGAGTCGGCGAAGTTATGAACATAGCCTAAGTCAAAGGCGTCGCCCGCATGAATGCTTCATAAAGCATGCACGGTCCTGTCGTCCATGGCTTGGCATAGCCTTGGCTTGCCCCATGACTTAAGTTGCGTTGCACAGCTTGTGCCATAAGTCTAGGCACCCAAATGACTTGGTTGTTCAAAGTTGAACGCGTGCACGGCACGTTCCATCGAGGCAAGGCTTGGCACGGCCTTTGCTCGTTAAGTTGTAGGCTTGAGTAAGTTAGCCAAGTTATGTCGGTCGACCTAAGTCATTCCAAGTGCTGTCCCGCTCATTCTGCGGTTGTCAGGTTAAATAGTCCTACGATCCCAAAGCCCGTCATATAAACTATGACTTGGGTAATAGCGTCACGTAGAACGGAAGTCGGTTTGAGGCACGATGTACGGACTTAGTGTCTAGGGCATAAACCACGGTTGATTGAATGAGTTTTGGAGAAAGAATTATTGAATAGGCATTGAGCTGAATGAAATGATATGGTAACATGGAAAGAATGCTCGCGACCGTGGGTCGTCGAGGGGTCTCAAATGATAGAAAGAATGCTCGCGACCGTGGGTCGTCGAGGGGTCTCAAATGATAGATGGTTTGATATTGGTTTTGAAAGAGATGGTAACATTGGAAGAGGAATGACTGTGTGAGACGTCAATTTGTGTCGAGTCTTGCATGGTCATTGGACAACTTGTCGACAAGGAGGAGTTTTCACGCGCGACAACCCTGGGCGCCATGGGACCGCGGCATTCCGGAGGGAAACAGGTATAGCCGTAGCTGGACGAACCGCTTGGGTCATTCGGGAACTTTCAGCGGGGCTAGCTACTTGCCCTGAAAGGGTCGCCGAATGGCAAGGCTATAGTCCAGGATAGCTTGTGATGTTAGTGACCAATTCATATAGATGGGTCGGCACGGGCGACAATCCGCGTGTGTGCCTTTGGATTGAGTCAGTTGGATGTGTGTACAGTTAGAATACAAGGTTTGGTCCTAAGATTTAGCATCAACATAGGCGACGTGCTACGGCACGAGATGCGGCGTCGGTCTTAAGTTGTTGGCATATAAGTTGCATAAGTTATAGTTTTGAGTTGTCTTGAATTTAAGTCAGAAAATGCCGCAAAGCGAAGTCGGTCAAGTGATACTTAGGCCAGAAGTCTTGATTGGGTCTGTTGGTGATCGAAGTAGCAATGGCCGCGAGGCGGCGATATGGTGAAGTTACATTGAGTTGTGAGGCACGGTATGATGGATTTCTAAGCACGGTCACACGGAAATGGAGCTTCATCGCGTAGTTGCGTCTCTGATTATGGCCGTAAGGCAAACACGACTTAATAGGTTAACGCTGTTGAGTTAACATTGATGTTGCGAGCACGTGGTGGTCTAAAGACACAAAATAAGCAAGGCGTCGGTCATAAAACTGATCCTAAGACAAGACTAGAAAGACAATCGATAAGAAGTGACTATGTTGCCCAAAGTAAATCAAATGTGTTGGGTTTGTATGGGTAGGTGAGAAGCTCATTCCACAAGTACAGTTGAGTACTGACACCCACATAGTTTTCATGTGCAGGCACAGATAGAAGCTCGTGGCGTGGAGCTTGCTTGGATGCGTCGAGGCACGGAGTTCCTTGGCGATTCGAAGCGTGCGGCTGTATGGAGTAAAGACTTATACAGGACATAATGTATGGACGTCGCCTTCCGAAGCATCCGCTGGCTCAAGACTTGTAACTGAGAGATGAGAGAGAGCTGAGTGACTTATAAATGTGAGATGAGTGAGCTTGAGTGATTGTAATATTGGCCTTGTGCCCCACTCTAACCTTTGTTTCAATATCAATAAAAGAGTTTCTTTTGAATGACTTGTGTTTGTTCTAATTTTCGCTGCTATTATTCAATGTCTCTGCACGGGACTTCTGTACGATGACCCCGTCGCAGCCGCTGAAATCGGCCGTTATGGAACCCGCCTTGCACGAGCGCAATCTAGGCTCATGCGGCATCATGCCTTTGCGAGGACGATCGCTCCTACGGGAGCGGGGCGTGACAACTGGTAGTGCACGAACGGGATTCTCCAGCACGCCACTGCCCATGGCGCACCCAAGGTTGCAATCGAGACGTGGGGCTACTCTTCCGCCTTCACGCACGCCACTACCCATGGCACGTGCCTGCAGGATTCTCCAGCGCGCGCCACCACCCATGGCACGTTCATGTGCGCGCCATCATCTGTAAGTCCCCTGAATTTTCGAAATTTATTTTCGAATTTTCCAAATAATTTATTCTCGATAATTAATTTCGATTTAATTGATTTTGATCATTAAATGATCTTTACCGTGACTCGGAATTCTAGAGCATCAGGGATGCCAGTCTCTGGAAACTTCCTTCTTAGAGTTTATAGTAGACGAGATTATCTTCACATTGATATTTCGTATCCCACTCGAACTTGTTCCCTTGTACTCTTTTTGCTTCGTGCAAGTTCGGATCAATTTAGACCATTTTAATTATTAATTGAATTTCCACTCTTTTCCTGGATCCTCATATGCACGTTACCGTGACTTTTAATTTAGGAGCACCAGACCAGTCGTTTTCTCAGAACCACCTTGTCATGCCTGATCTACTCGAGACGCTCTTCACCCATGACCTTCTTGTCCCACTCAGACACACCATCTTGTGCCCCATTTTCTTCATACAACTTTCCTGACACGTGACCCGATTTTAATTCACCCCATGGTGTCACATTTATTTTCCGACTTAAATTGTGGATACCCTATCGACCCAAACCTGTCAACCCCAAATATGGACATAGCCCACCCGAAGCCTACTACCCGCATGACGCTTCTGTCCCACTTATTTGAGTCCCCACATGCTACTTATTTTCCCATGATTATAAATACCTAAAAAAATAATTTATTTATTGTACCTAGTCCATTTTGGCTCGATCCGGCTCGACCGAACCCGAACCCAAGCCCCATGTTGTTCTCCCATGACTGTCCAAGTACCCCACTTAATTTTTTGCTTTTTCCTATTTAAAAATATCTCCTCTCTACTTTATTAAATATCTCCTATATATATATATATATATATATATATATATATATATATATATATATATATATATATATATATATATATATATATATATATATATATATATCTTCTTTCTCTCTCCTTTCCATCACACACACAACACCACCTTACCCCCTCCACCTCACAAGAGCACCCCCCCTGCTGGACTGACATCCCCCTCTCTCTCTCACAAATATCTCTTCCCCTCTCTATTCTCACCCTCTCTCATATTAATACACACACACCCCCATACAAATCTCTCTCTCTCCCACTCTCTTTACACAAACTCACCACACTCCCTCTCACTACAGCACACTCTCCTCTCCCTCTCGGCCGACAGCTCCTCCCGAGCTCCTCCCCGACTCCACCACCCTCTCCTCCTCCTACACCATCATCATCACCACCATTACCATCACCATCAACTTCATTATCATCATCACCTCCACCACCATTAACCACCACCACCTCCACTCCAACACCACCACCGCACAGCCGCCCCCCCTCCCCCGTCGTACCCCAGCGACGTGTCGCCGTACGCCGCCGAACCACGCCGCCGCCGCAGCAGCTGCAAGCAGCAGCAGCATGCGGCAGTAGCTGCCGCGTCGCCCCCGCGCGCGTGCATGGGCGTGCCGTGCGCCACCACGTGGCCGGCCCGCCCCCGCGAGCTCCCCCACCGTCCAGCGACCTCCGACGAACCCCCATGGGCCACCGCCTCCCTTCCCGGCGCGACGTATAGTCGATTCGTGCGTTTCGCACGAGATCCCGTCGGCGCGCGCGAGTTTGGAACTTCAGAATTCGCGTCCCATCGTAGCAAGTTCGTACGTGTTTTCCGGAAGATCCGACCGTTGGATCGACGATCTCTTTGCTCCGTCACAATCTCGGTATATCCATCTTCACTCCTGTCAATTTTCGTCCGTTAATTTCGTCGTTTGATACATCAAAACCGGCCACCAAGTTGACATTTTAATTTGTACTATTTTTGGACAGTTTTGCGACGCCAACTTCGCGGGTTCGTATCTTCGCCGTATCAGCTCTGTTTTGTGCGCTACCAGTTCTGGTGCACAGTTGGTATAACCCTCTTCCTACACCCCCTTTAGATTTCTTTTTAGTTTGAGCTTGTTAGGTCGGTCGAATTCGACGCCAAAGTTGGCCGTTCGAATTCTTAGTGTTGTACTTGTAAAATTCTATTTTTGAACCCGGGACTCCGGATTCAATTTCTGACACCACCAGTAGACTTGTGGCGTCGTTCTGGCCTGTTTTTATATAAAGTTTGTTAGATTTGGAGAACGTGGGCCCTGGCACGCATTTCGGTGCAAAGTGGGTCCCACTTTCTGGGACAACGGGTCATTTTGAGTTCGGCTCATCGGAATTCAATTCCGGATATACCATTGAGTTCATATCGTCATTCTGAACTCGTTGACATATAATTTGCTGAGTTTTGAGGACATTAGCTCCGACACGCTTTTCCGTGCAAATCGGAATTTCAATGTCCTGGTCAACGGACCAATTTGAGATCGGGTCAACGGAATCCAATTCTGGATATACCGTTGGGTTCGTATCGTCATTCTGGATTCGTGGACATATAATTTGTTAAGTTTTGTGCACTTTTATTTTGGCACATTTTTCGGTGTAAAGTGTGTCCAACGGCGGACATCATTTTGGCCCAAAATTACCGTTTTGCCCCTGTGTCCAAACTGGACTTTTGGACAGGCTATTCTAGCTATTTTGACCATTCTAGACACGTTGGTGATATTTATTTTATCATCCAACAATATCTGTAGGTTTTTACCCTATTATTACAATCCTTCTCCTTTTGTGGTATTTTGAGTTCCATCGATTCCGGTGATTTCACAATCACTGAAATTGAATGGGTTGACCCTGTAGATGTTTATAGAGACTAGTTTTTACCTTGTTGACCTTGGTTGACTACTTTGACTGAACGTCGAAGTAGAGTAAATATTTGACCTAGTTTAGCCTAGAGTTGACCAGTTGACCAAAAGTCAACTGTAAGTCAACCATTGACCCAGTTTAACCTAGTTTGACTTGGTTTGACTTCTTGTGACCTAGTTTGACCTAGTGTGACTCAGTGTGACCTAGTTTGACTTCGTTGACTGAGTCTGACCTAGATTATGTAGCTTATACTATAGAATCAAGCCTAACACTGTTGAACCCTAATTAGTTTATATATATCTTATCTTTAGGTCTGTGGCATCACTCTGAGCATCGACCCCATTTGACAGCTCAGGACTGCAGGCGAGTACATTCACTGATAGTTTTCATTGTCTTGATATTTGCTATATCCGATTCAGTCGTAGTGTCTTACTTGATTCTCAGACACGAAAGTTCACGGACTAGTATTGTCGGATTCCTGTCATGAGATGTCATTCTTGAATTTCTTGGGATACTGGTACTTGCTTAGTCTTGATTCTCGTACTTGTATTGACGCTGATTCCTGAAGAGGACTTGCTCCCTTCTTAGGGAATCCCGCGTCATGACGTGCTATGTCCGGATCCGTATACTATTCGGGAAAATGGGGAATATTATAGATAGTGTGATCAATGCCCACCTTGAGTTACTACTTGTATCATAGCTATACCCTCACCTCATGATGGGTATAGCCTTACCTGTGCTACTACTTGCTCCATAGCTTACCATCCCGGCTGGACCGAGTCCACGTACTTGTAGCCGGTCGGCTGGAAGCCTGATTCTTGACCCATACCGATCACATTAGGCTATAATATTCGAGGCACATTTTATATTTACTTTTCTTGTCATATATCCTGTTCTGTTCTACATTCAGTACTTTCTCACCATGCATGATATACAGTTACTCACATGCTCTACATGCATTTACATTGTATCTTGATTGGAGACTAAGTTCTGCTCGGGAGAAGAGTTACAACCCCGGTCCTTGTTTGGTTAAGGGTTGTAACTCGGCTTCCGAACGGTTCCCAAGTTTTTATATATCTTTGTCTCGTAGTTCATTATACTGTCTCTTATAGAATTTGTCAATTCACATGGAACTGCTGTTAGTGTTTGTACTTGCTCATTTTCCTGACAGGATACCGTTGATAATATTTTAGGAATTGTTATACCATTAGTGGACTTCATGATGTTGCTAGCTGAGGTAGATCTCACTATTATTCTATGTGAGTTGCCTGGGAGTTATCCTTAGTTAGTCTTGTTGTTCCTTCTTTATTTCCATGTCTTATGATTCCTTCTAGTAGTTTCTAGTTGTTCTTGTGCTTTAGTTATCTTTCTTGTCTTATCATCCCTAGCTGTTATGATGTGACTAGAGTATATTTGTAGTTATAGGCCTTCTAGACGTAGTGTATATTTATTGGGTACTAGACAGCGTTCTACCACCGATACTGCAGCGTAGGCTGGGCGTCGTCTACGTATTCGTACTCGTATATCCGGGTGCGGATCGTGACACGTTTTTAGTGGTGGCCCATGCAGGTCAGTCTTTGCAATTAATGCGAAGTCGTGGTAGTACTTGAGCTTATCTGTACTACTGCGAGCCTGTCCTAGGATTAAGATTGAGTCATGGCATATTTTAGGATTTGGTACTCAGTCACATATTAGGAACTCTTGGTAGATTCCAGGGATGACCCCTGGAAATCTTATTTCGAAGGCTTTCAAATCTTTTCCCACTTGTTTCCATTCGTCATGATTTCTGAAATATCTGTCCATATCAAACTTTATTCCTTCTTGGGATGAGTTTGTGGACCCCAAAGGGAAGGTATAAGTTGGACTTGTATATCATCTAGGTTGGGGAGAGAATATGATTTACCAACCTCGTATCATGGTCGAGGTTGTTTTAGATTATATTTCTATCTTGACCTAGGTAGTACCTTCGGGACTTTTCCTGAGATTTTCCTCTGAACCCTATCTCGAAAGTTATTTCCGTTGTTTCTATTAACTTACCCTTGACTTGTTGTTGAATTTTAAATCTTAATATTCGTTGTTGACCTTTGATTTTGTTTTGGATAATTCTTTTAAGAATTAAGTTAAGATATCCTGATAAACATAATTTGGACGAGGACGATGAGAACAGTAAGTGTCTACTTTATTTAGGGAGTTTAGAATTCATCGCAGTCATATTAGCTAGCGAGACAAGGACATGGAGCCTGATTTGGATATACTATCCTAGTTATGTCATTTAGATTCTCTTGCAGCCATACCGGTTGGCGTGGTAAAGAATCTAGATGACATGATTATAGGGTGTATACCCTAGTTATGGACTTCATTGTTTATTACCGCTATGCTTACTGGCGTGGCGACACTACCAAAATAAGTCATATCAGCGACGTATTTAGCGACTCCAAAGAAGAACGTCGCTATTTTTGGGGGTTTTAGCGACGTTTATACAAGACGTCGCTGTTGGTCGCTGACAGCGACTAATAGCGACGTCTAGCGGCTACAATTTGTTAAATGAGAATAGGCGTCGCAAGTTCGTCGGTACACGTCGCTAATGTAGCGACGTGTAGCGACGCAATTTAAGTAGCGTCGCCGTTTCACAAATATCAGCGACGTTTAGCGACGTTCTAGAAGAACGTCGCTAATCGTTTCATATAGCAAGGGTTTCGCTTTTCGATCTTTCACAAAATTTCCCCCCAAATATTTCGTGCCCTCCTCCTCCGCGACGCTCCTCCGGCGATTTCCCTCCTCCGGCCTCCTCCTCCGCGGCGCTCCTCCGGCGATCTCCCTCCTCATTCTCCTTCCTCAGGTAGCTCCTCCTCAGGTAACTCTTTCCCCCCCGCTTTCCAGTTTCTCCTCGTCTTCTAGCTCTCTCTCTCGCTTCTAGTTCGTGTCCACGAGAGCGTGGACTCGCTGCCGGGGACACGAGACTCACAGTGGACTCGTTTCTAGTTCGTGTGACACCTATTTTGTTGGTTTGGACACGTCGTGTCCCACTGTGTGGACATGAGACTCACAGTGGACTCGCTTCTAGTTCGTGTGACACCTATTTTGTTGGTTTGGACACGTCGTGTCCCACTGCGTAGACACGAGACTCACAGTGGACTCGCTTCTAGTTTGTGTGACACCTATTTTGTTGGTTTGGACACGTCGTGTCCCACTGTGTGGATATGAGACTCACAGTGGACTCGCTTCTAGTTCGTGTGACACCTATTTTATTGGTTGGGACACATCGTGTCCCACTGTGTGGACACGAGACTCACAGTGTGACACCTATTTTGTTGGTTTGGACACGTCGTGTCCCACTGTGTGGACACGAGACTCACAGTGTGACACCTATATACTGATACTGGGAGTTTTTTGGGCATATCAACTGTCAATTTGATGTTTTGCTTGGATTCGAATTCTAATTTAGGGTTCGAGCCCTATTTACTGATACTGGGAGTTTTGGGCTTTTTCAGGGTTTTGAAATGATGAATAAATTGACTAATAATTATTATCGAGCTCTATAAAATTTCAGCTATGTCATGAAGGATGGATAATAATTCTGTGAATGAGTTTTCTCCTAAGTATTCTCGACAGTTGAGTATGATTTAGCTCACTGACATTACTAAAATATGGAATGATTAGTGTAGGATATGTTGGTCAGGTTTTGGCAGAGTCAGCTATGTCACGAAGGATGGATACTAATCCTGAATACCATATTTTAAATCCTACAACGCTGCTTAGTTAAAAGTCTTATAATTAGACTTTCTGTTCAGTACCCTGTGACTGCTTAGTTGAAAGTCTTAATTAGTAGTAGATAATCTATGGTACGACATCGTGATCAGGACATAGTCCCTGCAGCCATTCGACTGGCGAGGCATAAACTATGTAGCCGTAGATAAAGTTGACTGTCCTCCGACTTCCATCCCTCGGCAATGATGATACGACAACCTATCACTACATCTTTTAGTAGTAGATAATATCTTAGTATTACATTATGTGGGTTCATCTTGATTCTGTTACATCCTTCAGATACTAGATTCGATAAGAACATATACTACACAATATGTACAGAACATAGATGATTCAAACTAATGTATGCTAGAATGCATTTTGGGTTGTGTTCTGAGCCATTCGTCCCCACACTTGGCAATTATGCAGAATCGTTTGTGGATATACAATCGTCATCCTGATGAATTATTATCTGTGTCAATCTTTGCAGAATTATCTTAAAATGGATATGAATTACTATCTGCGAAACCGTTTGTGGATGTACAATCGTCATCCTGATGACATGTGCGGTGTGCGGGATGAATTTATAGAGGGTGTGCAACAGTTTCTGTAGTTTGCCAAGGCGTTCCCTCAGTACATGGACCGTACAAAAATTAAGTATCCATGTATGAGATGTCGCAACTTAAAATATCATTCGGAAGTGGATGTGACATATCATTTGTATTCGAGGGGTTTCATGCCAAATTATTATCAGTGGACCGCACACGGAGAACTTGTGTCTTTAGCCTCCGAGCCGGAGCCTTATATGGAGCCTTATGTAGATGTCCACGAGCATGCTGATTACGACCAAGGGTGGACGAACATGGTTTTCGATGCCGCGGGGCCTAGTTTCGATCCGAACAATCAATATGCAGCTGAGGAGGCACCGAATGCCAATGCTGCAAAGTTCATGGAGTTGCTGGAGAATGCAAGGACTCCTTTATATCCTGGTTGTGATGACCATTCACCGTTGGAGGTGGTTACAAGATTGTTGAGCATAAAATCAGATTTTAATATGTCTCAAGAATGCTACAACCGAATCCTGGAGTTAATTATAGATATATTGCCGGAGGGTGGCAAGTTACCTAAAGACTTCTACCGATCCAAGAGAATGGTGAGATCGCTCTGGATGGGGTATGAAAAAATTGATGCATGTCGCAACGGATGCATGTTGTACTATAAGGACAACAAGGATGAAGATGCCTGCAGATTTTGTAGTGCCGATCGCTTCAAGGCAACTAGTACAACAAGGACTTCTAGTGCACGCAAGCCAACAGATTCGATGCACTATTTGCCTTTGACGCCGCGGTTGCAGAGGTTGTTTATGGCAAAGGAGACAGCTGATAATATGAGTTGGCACAAGCGGGAACAAATAGATGGAGTACTGGATCATCCATCCGACGGGAAAGAATAGAAGCACTTTGATCGAGTGTATCCCGATTTTGCTTCGGAGCCGCGTAATGTCAGATTGGGGCTTTCCTCCGACGGTTTTACCCCATTTGGACTTTCGGGCTTACAATATTCTTGTTGGCCAGTGATTGTTACTCCGTACAACTTGTCGCCTTGGATGTGTATGAAGACTCCTTACATGTTCCTAACTGTTATTATTCCAGGTCCGAAGAACCCGAAGAGGAACATCGATGTGTACTTACAGCCCTTAGTAGATGAGCTGAATCAGTTGTGGGAAGTAGGTGCAACCACATATGATGTTTCCAGAAAGCAGAACTTTCAGATGAGGGCCGCACTAATGTGGACCATCAATGATTTCTCGGCCTATGGAATGTTATCGGGTTGGAGCACCCATGGTCGTCTCGTATATCCGTATTGCATGGATCGTACTAAGGCTTTCCGTTTGAAACACGGAGGAAAACCGTGCTTCTTTGATTGTCATCGACAGTTTCTGCCAAAGGATCATCCGTACCGGAGGAACATGAATGCTTTTCGTGCTGGCGTGGTAGAGAAGTCCAGTCCACCGCCACGGTGGTCTGGGGACACGATATGGGAAGAAGTTAAAGAATTGTCAAGTGCTATTGAAGAGCCTACAGCGGGGTACAAGTGTGATGGATTTGGCCGCGCTCACAACTGGACAAAGAGGAGTATATTCTGGGACCTACCATATTGGAGTGACCATCTGCTCAAACATAACCTGGATGTCATGTATATCGAGAAGAATGTATTTGACAATATAATAAATACTGTGATAGACGTAAAGGGGAAGACGAAAGACAATCCCAAGGCCAGGTTGGACTTAGAAGAAATATGCAGACGTCCAGAGTTGCATTTGATAAAGGAAGGCAGTGGGAAGTATAAGCAGCCCAGGGCCATTTTCTCACTGGACAAGGAGGACAAAGGTAAACTTTGTAGGTGGATCCAGGGCCTAAAATTTCCAGACGGGTACGTATTTAATTTGAGAAGATGTATTGACCCGAAGGAGAACAAACTACATGGTATGAAGAGCCACGACTGTCACATTTTTATAGAGAGGTTAATCCCGATTGCATTTCGGAAATTCTTACCTCATGTCGTTTGGGATCCACTGACAGAGCTTAGCATATTCTTCAGAGATCTTTGTTCTACTAAGTTGCTTGTCGATCGGCTTGAAAAGCAGGAGAAGGACATTGCAGTAACATAGTGTAAGCTTGAGAGGGTGTTCCCTCCTGGATTCTTCGACTCTATGGAGCATTTGCCAATTCATCTTTCATATAAGGCACGTGTTGGTGGGCCCGTCGGTTATCGGTGGATGTACCCGTTCGAGCGCCATCTAAACCACCTGAAGAGGAAGGTGAAAAATAAGGCACGGGTCGAGGGTTCTATTTGTGAAGCCTATGTCCTTGAGGAGATTACAAACTTCTGTTCAATGTATTTCAAGCCTCATATTGCTACAAATAGAACAAGAGCTCCGAGGAACGACGATGGAGATATAGAATATAATGATGCATTATTGAAAGTCTTCAATGCTCTTGGAAAGCCTTCAGGAAAACTGAAAAAGAGATATTTGAATGATGAGGAACTAAAGGCGGCCCAGTTATATATATTACTCAACTGCGAGGAGGATGAAGTGGAAAAGCTAGAGTGGTAAGTGAAAATCTTCAACATTCAAGTCATCTATTTGTTGATTCTGTTATTATAATTTAACGAGTATATCCCGATATTTATTGGTTTTCAGCAAATTTAATGATGAGGTGAGGTCAAGTAGACCATACATTATAGATGAAGAAGTAGAAGAAGAAATGAGACTTCATTTCCCGTCTTGGTTGACTGTATATGTACGTAAGAAGCTAGTTAGAATCTTCCTCCATTCACAACTGCACAAGAAATAACTTAACATTAAACTTAATTTTGTATCTTTTCGTGTTTAGGTCGATCGTCCGGACGTCATTCTTGAGAATGAATCTATTAGAACTCTTGCCAAGGGACCAATTTATGCCGTCAAAGTATGGCCAAGTTATTGCGTGAATGGGTTTAAGTTCAAGTCAATAAATGCTCTCATCAGAGATAGCTTCCTGGATCTTGATTCCACAAAAAACAGTTGCTTGTGTATCAAATCTACAAACTACAAAGATGTCACTCCAGGCAATGATTTCTATGGCGTCTTACGGGAGATCGTGGAATTGACGTACAACTATGGCATAGAGCCTGCCAAGATCGTGTTGTTCAAAGTTGATTGGTTCGATCCCATACAAGATCAAGGATAGAAAATTGACAAACATGGTCTTGTGGATATTAACTACCGTCGTCGATACCAAGGATACGAACCATTTATCCTAGCAAGTCAAGCTCAACTCATATATTTTACAACATATCCTAGACGGGGAACAACGAGGTACGACTGGTGGGCAGTATGCAAGACTAAAGCCAGAAATACTTACGACGTCGACGAAGTGCTTATCAGGAGGACGAGCTGCCTCTTGTACCTAATACAGTTGATATCGACTCAGCAGAAGTTCCCCATTCAATATCTACTTGTGTAGAAGAGGTACAAGTATCCGAAGGGGAAGACGAAGGAGATGCTAGTGACGATGAGGAGGAAGAGGATGAGGAGGAGGAGGAGGCAAACGAAGAAGATGAATTTTCAGAGGATGATTGAGAAACTGTGATTTTGATGTATTCATACTTCTGTAATCTTAAATTATGAACTATGATCATTTTTGAAAACTTAAATTATGAATTCCAATGTATGCAGATATTTCTAAACTGTTATTTTATTTATTTATATTTTTAATCATAAACTGTGATTTCGATGTATTCATATTTCTGTAGTCTTAAATTATGAACTCCAATGTTATTATCAGCATGGCAGGACGACGCGGAGGCACCGCTGCACGACACGGAGATAGGCCAGCACGATCCGTGTCCTTAGGTGGGCAGAGAGCTCCGTTACAGGAGGATGGCTCTGGACCATCGTCTGACCCGAGCACTCCATTGTACCGTACGGTCTCAGGTCCGGGTGGCAGTACACCTACGACGAGCAGTTCCAGGCTTGCTGATCATACTACTTCCCCTAGCCTTCCTAGTGCTGACAGCAGCATGGCGGGTGGGGAGCAGGTGGAGGAGGTAGTCCCTACTCCCGTCCGTCCCGCCTGGGCGAATCCATACCAGAGCGACCCTGCATGCGCACCTCAGGGCGAGACGAGGATGGAGATTTGGGCCGACGGTCCTACGAAGTAAGTTAAATCAATATTTTATGCATGTCTGTATATCTATATATATTCATTAATATGTAGGTTATCGTTGTATACAGATATCGTCCCTCATCGGTACAGAGAGCGTTGGGCACCTTTCTAAGGTCCAACTATGGGGGTCCGTGGATCAACTACTCGGATGCCTCGGAAGAGAGGAAGGCATTCTGGTTTGCCCACTTCAAGGTAACTAAAGATAGTTAATTTAGTATGATTAATATAATTTTTAGTATTATTTAGAACTAATTATTTTAATTTATAATTCTTGTAGAGGACTTATTTTTATCCACCACACCGGGCCGAGCAGATTGAGAGGCAGTTTCCTGCCGTCGCCGCTAAGTTGATCCGTGATGCAATTGACGATCAGAAAAAACGTCACCGCTCCGGAAAGCCAATTGCTAGTTGGATCACACCTGACCAGTGGACCACGATGAGGGCTCGATTTGAGGAGCCCGAGTACAAAGAGCGGTTGGAGAAGGCGAAGGCGGCTAGGACGATGGCCGAAAAGTGGTATGGTGGATCGATTCCTATGACGGAGCATTTCCGTCGTCTGGTATGTAATTAATTGTCAAATATAAGATTTTATTGATAGTAGGAGTATATAATTTTCTATTTTACTAAAGAATAAAATATAACAAACACGCAGGTGAAGAGGGGTGAGGACGCAAACATGGTGACCATCTTCCTAGCCACCCATCGGAAGGACGGGAAGCTCATCGACGACCGGGCTACTCAGAGCTATGTAAGTACTAATTTAGATTTCGTTAATTTTTAACACAACTTGAAGAATATACAGATAACCATATACTTAATAATAATTAAATATTTTAGACGTTTATTAGGCTAATTTAGGTAAGTACTGATGTATAGAGATGCACAATAATTTCTAGGAAGAGTATGTTAGGCTACGTGATGAGCGTGCGAGTGCTAGTACACAGGCAGAGGGAGGGGTTGGTACATCGCAACCCTCTCCGCCTCAGTCGAAGGACGAGCTCTGGAAGACCGCTGTTGGTGGTCTTCAGAGGGATACGTACTACGGTACGGGGTCCTACGGCGCATTTGTTGCGACGCAGGCATCCAGGGCTCCCTCTTCTAGTGCGCATTCACAGCCGTCACAGGCCGAGTCATCCCGAGTCGAGGAGACTATTGTCCGCCAGATTGTTGAGCTGCGCAACGATATGCTGAGGAGGATTGCTGAGCAGCAAGGGCCTCAGGCACAAGAGGACGCTGCGTCGGTCACCGCACGCTTTGACGAGCTCGAGCGCACCGCACAGCAAGTACAGGGGACACAGGAGTCCATTCACGACACCGTTACCAGGATAGTGACTTGTATGGAGCAATGCAGCGCCAGACTCTGAGCCCTAGAGGAGACGCGGACGCACCCATCTCCAGCGGTTACACTGCCTCCTTCTCCAGCGGTTGTATTGCCTCCTCCTTCATCGTCGTCGGTGGTTCTTACACCGGAGCAGTATGCTTACCTTCTTTCTAGGAGCGGTGATAGGAGCGGTGATGCTCCTCCTGATCAGTCGTAGTCGGCATATACATTGTTGTGTGATGGCCCATTGTTGGGTCTTTTATGTGGTTATACATACATTATTCTTATGTGGACACATTATGTTTGACATTGTTACAAATTTTCATAAATTTGTGTTGATTGATGAGATTGTGTTTCAAACGTGTTCGTGATTGTGTGTATGTGTTGTTTGATACTGTGTTCGTGATACACAGTCGTTGTCGTAACAAATGGTTCTGCAAATTCTGCAAATTCTGTAAATGCTGTAAATGCTGTAAAATTTTTTTAATTTTTTTTAATATTAGCGACGTTCAGCGACTGTCAGCGACGTCCAGCGACGATATAAACGTCGCTAAGTACGTCGCTAACATTAATGATTACCGTCGCTAATCGTCACTAAACGTCGCTACACGGACGTCGCTAAACGTCGCTATATGTCGGTAATATAGTGACGTTAAAAAGTCGCAGAACGTCGCCATTTGGCTCTAAAGCCAGGTCAGCATCGATACATGTCAAGTCGCTCAACGTCGCTAGATTACGTCGGTAAATTATGACGTTTTATGTCGCTGGCAGTCGCTAACTTAGCGACGTGAACACGTCGCAATAGCGACGTATGGCGACGTTTTCTTGTTTAGCGACTAGGTTAATCGCGACTACTTGAAAACGTCGCTAAATACGTCGCTAATAGAACTTAGCGACGTATTTTCCCTATTTAGCGACATTTTGACGCGTCGCTGAATTGACAGATTTTAGTAGTGCGAGAATTCTGGCAACATGATTTGGGATAGACATGTATGGTTATCAGATCGTATCTTAAATTAATTCACTTGTTTTAACCTATTGGGCAACAGCAGTTCCTACTATTACTTCTGTTTTCCCGTTCTTCTCTTCCTCATCGCATGATGATTTTCTCATCTTATCCTTATTTTCTCCGTCTTGATCAATTATGTCTTGGTTCCACCAATTACCTATCTCGTATCTACTTCTGTCAGCCATACCTTGAAAATTTTAGAATTTTCATATCTTTTATCTTGGGAGAAATCGAGGAAGTATCGTAATCATCCGTCTCGGAGTAGACATTGTTGGTAGTAGTCGAAGCAGAGCGAGATGATTACCCCGGCTTCCTCCTACGATCCCATATTCTGGTTTTTATGATAACAGAAGCAATTCAATTCTACATTCTTGATTTGTTTATTATATTTTGATATCGTGAGATTGATCATCTCTGATTGACCAATCGATTCTGGTTGTCTAGTTTATCGTGCCAAAGAGTCTCGATTGTTGATTAAACTTAAATGGTTTCGAATTCCATTATGATATGATTTCCTTCTTAGATGCTCGTGTCCAGACTTCGTTGATTTTGTTCTCCATCTTGCCCAAATTCTGATTTACTCAAAACTTGATCAATTTAAATCGTGCTGAGACTAAATTATTTATTTTTATCGTGATTGGACAATGCTATCATTACTCGTGCTTTAAACTTTCGATTCAATTCTGGTAAATGACTAAATTCTATTCTAATCACGATTAGGCTTCATACTATCCTTGATTATGCCGGAGTCTCATGTTGGCCATGCCTAAAACCGTTATACTTTTGACCAAGGTTGAGCTGACCGTATCTATGATCGTATTAAGATTCAATTTTGAGCATGTTTGGATTTGAAACACTCGTGCCTATACTCTTTTCGACTTTGATTTGATTTTTTGATTGTATCTGAAATTTCCTGGTGCTTAATCATGCCTAGATGATCTAGCGTGACTAAGGCAACTTGGAGTTCCTTGATGGTAATTTTAACGATCATAACTATGCATATCATCTTACTTCTAAATTGTGCTTTTAAGACCTTGATTTTGAATTCATGATTTATTCGTCATTCACAACTGAACTTGGATCTTGATCGTGCTTATGTGACCTATAATCTGATTTCTATCAAATCTATCTCTCAATCGTGCTATACTCAAATTTTTCTCTCCATTTGCTTCTCTTAGCCTTGTTTTAGATTGTGACTGTCGACCTTGATTTTCGTGATCTTGATAATCTTAACCCTAAATCAAATTTCATCGAGCTGAAATCCTGTTAATCAATGTTTGACTCGATTGTAACCGGACGAAGCTCAAGTTTTGATTTCGTTGTCATATCTAAATCGTGCCCCAATGACTTGACTTATTTCTGAAATCACGCACATATGACTTTGTTTGTATCATAATTCTATCGTGCCAAATCTCTCATCGTGCCTGAACAATTTTAAATCGATTATCTTGATCGTGCAAAACTCGTCATTTTGGATCATGCCTAAAATATTGCTTAAATCTTCTATCATGTTTTAACCCCACTACCAACCTTTAATTTTGAGTACAAAATTTTTATAAGGTGGGTAGGATGTAAGTCCCCTGAATTTCCGGGATTTATTTTTGAATTTTCCAAATAATTTATTCTCGATAATTAATTTCGATTTAATTGATTTTGATCATTAAATGCTCTTTACCGTGACTCAGAATTCTAGAGCATCAGGGATGCCAGTCTCTGGAAACTTCCTTCTTGGAGTTTGTAGTAGACGAGATTATCTTCACATTGATATTTTGTATCCCACTCGAACTTGTTCCCTTGTACTCTTTTTGCTTCGCACAAGTTCGGGTTAATTTAGACCATTTTAATATTAATTGAATTCTCACTCTTTTCCTGGATCCTCATATGCACGTTACCGTGACTTTTAATTTAGGAGCACCAGACCAGTCGTTTTCTCAGAACCAACTTATCATGCCTGATCTACTCGAGACGCTCTTCACCCATGACCTTCTTGTCCCACCCAGACACACCATCTTGTGCCCCATTTTCTTCACACAACTTTCCTGACACGTGACCCGATTTTAATTCACCCCATGGTGTCACATTTATTTTCTGACTTAAATTGTGGATACCCTATCGACCCAAACCTGTCAACCCCAAATATGGACATGGCCCACCCGAAGCCTACTACCCGCATGACGCTTCTGTCCCACTTATTTGAGTCCCCACATGCTACTTATTTTTCCATGATTATAAATACCTAAAAAAATAATTTATTTATTGCACCTAGTCCATTTTGGCTCGATCCGGCTCGACCGAACCCGAACCCAAGCCCCATGTTGTTTTCCCATGACTGTCCAAGTACCCCACTTAATTTTTCGCTTTTTCCTATTTAAAAATATCTCCTCTCTACTTTATTAAATATCTCCTATATATATATATATATATATATATATATATATATATATATATATATATATATATATATATATATATATATATATATATATATATATATATATATATATATATATATATATATATATATATCATCTTTCTCTCTCCTTCCCATCACACACACAACACCACCTTACCCCCTCCACCTCACAGGAGCACCCCCCTGCTGGACCGACATCCCCCTCTCTCTCTCACAAATATCTCTCCCCATCTCTATTCTCACCCTCTCTCATATTAATACACACACACCCCCATACAAATCTCTCTCTCTCCCACTCTCTTTACACAAACTCACCACACTCCCTCTCACTACAGCACACTCTCCTCTCCCTCTCGGCCGACAGCTCCTCCCGAGCTCCTCCCCGACTCCACCACCCTCTCCTCCTCCTACACCATCATCATTACCACCATTACCATCACCATCAACTTCATTATCATCATCACCTCCACCACCATTAACCACCACCACCTCCACTCCAACACCACCACCGCACAGCCGCCCCCCCCTCCCCCGTCGTACCCCGGCGACGCGCCGCCGTACGCCGCCGCACCACGCCGCCGCAGCAGCAGCTGCAAGCAGCAGCAGCATACGGCAGTAGCTGCCGCGCCGCCCCCGCGCGCGTGCATGGGCGTGCCGTACGCCACCACGTGGTCGGCCCGCCCCCGCGAGCTCCCCCACCGTCCAGCGACCTCCGACGAACCCCCATGGGCCACCGCCTCCCTCCCCGGCGCGACGTATAGTCGATTCGTGCGTTTCGCACGAGATCCCGTCGTCGCGCGCGAGTTTGGAACTTCAGAATTCGCGTCCCATCGCAGCAAGTTCGTGCGTGTTTTTCGGGAGATCCGACCGTTGGATCGACGATCTCTTTGCTCCGTCACAATCTCGGTATATCCATCTTCACTCCTGTCAATTTTCGTCCGTTAATTTCGTCGTTTGATACATCAAAACCGGCCACCAAGTTGACATTTTAATTTGTACTGTTTTGGACAGTTTTGCGACGCCAACTTCGCGGGTTCGTATCTTCGCCGTATCAGCTCCGTTTTGCGCGCTACCAGTTCCGGTGCACAGTTGGTATAACCCTCTTCCTGCCCCCCTTTAGATTTCTTTTTAGTTTGAGCTTGTTAGGTCGGTCGAATTCGACGCCAAAGTTGGTCGTTCGAATTCTTAGTGTTGCACTTGTAAAATTCCATTTTTGAATCCGGGACTCCGGATTCAATTTCTGACACCACCAGTAGACTCGTGGCGTCGTTCTGGCCTGATTTTATATAAAGTTTGTTAGATTTGGAGAACGTGGGCCCTGGCACGCATTTCGGTGCAAAGCGGGTCCCACTTTCTGGGACAACGGATCATTTTGAGTTCGGCTCATCAGAATCCAATTCCGGATATACCGTTGAGTTCGTATCGTCATTCTGGACTCGTTGACATATAATTTGCTGAGTTTTGAGGATATTAGCTCCGACACGCTTTTCCGTGCAAATCGGAATTTTAATGTCCTGGTCAACGGACCAATTTGAGATCGGGTCAACGGAATCCAATTCTGGATATACCGTTGGGTTCGTATCGTCATTCTGGATTCGTGGACATATAATTTGTTAGGTTTTGTGCACTTTTATTTTGGCATGTTTTTCGGTGCAAAGTGTGTCCAACGGCGGATATCATTTTGGCCCAAAATTACCGTTTTGCCCCTGTATTCAAACTGGACTTTTGGACAGGCTATTCTAGCTATTTTGATCATTCTGGACACGTTGGTGATATTTATTTTATCATCCGACAACATCTGTAGGTTTTTACCCTATTATTACAATCCTTCTCCTTTTGTGGTATTTTGAGTTCCATCGATTCCGGTGATTTCACAATCACTGAAATTGAATGGGTTGACCCTGTAGATGTTTATAGAGACTAGCTTTTACCTTGTTGACCTTGGTTGACTACTTTGACTGAATGTCGAAGTAGAGTAAACATTTGACCTAGTTTAGCCTAGAGTTGACCAGTTGACCAAAAGTCAACTGTAAGTCAACCATTGACCCAGTTTAACCTAGTTTGACTTGGTTTGACTTCTTGTGATCTAGTTTGACTCAGTGTGACCTAGTTTGACTTTGTTGACTGAGTCTGACCTAGATTGCGTAGCTTATACTATAGAATCAAGCCTAACACTGTTGAACCCTAATTAGTTTATATATATCTTATCTTTAGGTCTGTGGCATCACTCTGAGCATCGACCCCATTTGACAGCTCAGGACCGCAGACGAGTACATTCACTGATAGTTTTCATTGTCTTGATATTTGCTATATTCGATTCAGTCGTAGTGTCTTACTTGATTCTCAGACACGAAAGTTCACGGACTAGTATTGTCGGATTCCTGTCATGAGATGTCATTCCTGGATTTCTTGGGATACTGGTACTTGCTTAGTCTTGATTCTCGTACTTGTATTGACGCCGATTCCTGAAGAGGACTTGCTCCCTTCTTAGGGAATCCCGCGTCATGACGTGCTATGTCCGGATCCGTATACTATTCGAGGAAATGGGAAATATTATAGATAGTGTGATCAATGCCCACCTTGAGTTACTACTTGTATCATAGCTATACCATCACCTCACGATGGGTATAGCCTGACCTGTGCTACTACTTGCTCCATAGCTTACCATCCCGGCCGGACCGAGTCCACGTACTTGTAGCCGGTCGGCTGGAAGCCTGATTCTTGACCCATACCGATCACATTAGGCTATAATATTCGAGGCACATTTTATATTTACTTTTCTTGTCATATATCCTGTTCTGTTCTACATTCAGTACTTTCTCACCATGCATGATATACAGTTACTCACATGCTCTACATGCCTTTACATTGTATCTTGATTGGAGACTAAGTTCTGCTCGGGAGAAGAGTTACAACCCCGGTCCTTGTTTTGTTAAGGGTTGTAACTCGGCTTCCGAACGGTTCCTAAGTTTTCATATATCTTTGTCTCGTAGTTCATTATACTGTCTCTTATAGAATTTGTCAATTCACATGGAACTGCTGTTAGTGTTTGTACTTGCTCATTTTCCTGACAGGATACCGTTGATAATATTTTAGGAATTGTTATACCATTAGTGGACTTTATGATGTTGCTAGCTGAGGTGGATCTCACTATTATTCTATGTGAGTTGCCTGGGAGTTATCCTTAGTTAGTCTTGTTGTTCCTTCTTTATTTTCCTCTCTTATGATTCCTTCTAGTAGTTTCTAGTTGTTCTTGTGCTTTAGTTATCTTTCTTGTCTTATCATCCCTAGCTGTTGTGATGTGACTAGAGTATATTTGTAGTTATAGGCCTTATAGACGTAGTGTATATTTATTGGGTACTAGACAGTGTTCTACCGCCGATACTGCGGCGTAGGCTGGGCGTCGTGTACGTATTCGTACCCGTATATCCGGGTGCAGGTCGTGACATCATCCATGGCGCGTCCCTTCTTCGCTGCGAACACGCGCCATCTCCAATATCGTTTCGTTACTCGGAATACAATTTCACTAAACTTCTTACTTTTTTTACAATTTGGATAAAATTCTTTACCCTATATAAAAAATTCTATATTAGTAATATGCACCTTTGTGTGAGATCTATCCTTTGAGAAACTCCATGGGTGACAACCACGGATAGAAATAGAGAAAAAGAGAAGAATGCGACATAGATAATACTCAACGAACCCCAGGTCTTGTTTTTTCCGTTGTAAGTTGTCTGACTAGTGGCTTGGCTAGGAATCTAGTTATTTCTTGTGACTATACAAGAGAAGTTCTTCCTTCGGGCGCCTAATGAAGTTCCTTCGGACGCCTAAGGACTCTGCTCATTTTTTCTATTTTAAAATATAATTTATTTCATACACTGACGATATTGTATTCCGACTTTGCTTCCGAAATATAACCACATGTTGATATCAAATAGGGTGGGATTCAATGCACACATAATTTTATATTATTGGGACATGTGGCATGATTTCAGAGTTGTATATGAAATTTATACCAACTGCACATAAAATACAAAAAAAAATTAAGGTGGAGTTTTACTGGTGGATTATATAAATTTGCCCTTATTATAAATACTAGTAAATGTACGCGCTTTGTACGTTTGATAACGTATAATAAGAATATTATCTAATTTTAGTCAAATATTTTTTATAGTTTAGGTGGTTAAGGTGGGAGGTTTTCTTCTTGTTTAGTTGAGTTTGATTCTCTATTTTGCCTATATATAACAAATTTAAATTTTTTTTAAATTTTTTTTAATAATTTAATTTAAACTTATTATAGGGACTTGTGGCATGATTTCAGAGTTGTATATAAAATTCAGGGGCGGCCCGGGCCCAGGGCAGGCCGGGCGACAACCCAGGGTCCCCCTGACGAAAGGGGACACCAACATGTAACTATCTACAATAGAACTAATATGTATCATGTGCATTTTTTAACAAAAAAATATTGTGGTGTAGTTGTTATAATGCTAGACTTATATTTAAGAGGTCCTTGGTTCAAATCTTGGCTACAACAATTTTTTGTTTTATTTATACTTTTTTATTATGTATGGGGCCCATTTTGGAACTTTCGTCTCGGTCCCCCATCAGCTCAGGGCCTCGTTTTACAACAAACCGTGCCTCGTTTCGACCTTCCAGTCAAAAGTTATGGTCCTCCAAAGTTTCAACTGACCATAAAATGCAGGAGAATGGCCATTCTCCGTGTTAGAACACGAAGAATGTTAATTTCGCATGAGGGTGGCCATTCTCCGTGTTAGTAACACGGAGAATGGCATTCTCCGTGTTAGTAACACGGAGAATGGCATTCTCCGTCTTAAACACGGAGAATGGCCATTCTCCGTGCTAAATTACACGGAGAATGACCATTCTCCGTCTTAATTTACACGGAGAATGGCCATTCTCCGTGTAATTTAGCATGGAGAATGGTCATTCCAGTGTTAAAACGCAGGAGAATGACCATTCTCCGTGTTAGAAACACGAATAACACCATTCTTCGTATTAAATAACACGGAGAACGCCATTCTCCGTGTTAATTTACACGAAGAATGGTCATTCCAGTGTTAAAACGCAGGAGAATGGGCATTCTTCGTGTTAATTTACACGGAGAATGGCATTCTCCGTCTTAATTTACACGGAGAATAGCATTCTTCGTCTTAATTTACACGAAGAATGGCCATTCTCCGTCTTAATTTACACGGAGAATGGCCATTCTCCGTATAATTTAACACGGAGAATGGTCATTCCAGTGTTAAAACGCAGGAGAATGACCATTCTTCGTGTTAGAAACACGGAGAATGTCATTCTCCGTATTAAATAACACGGAGAATGCCATTCTCCGTGTTAAAACGTATGAGAATGACCATTCTCCGTATTAAATGACACGGAGAATGTAACCACCACTTTTCTAAAATTAGGGTAATTTTGAACTTTTGTAAAATTGATTTTTAATAATAGGTTTAAATCATGTTATTAATTTTGATTATTTTAATTTAATTTAATTAGTGTTTGTGATTTTTCTTCGGCTAGTGTAACCTTAGAGCTGCTTAGCCTAGAGACTAACCATGACCATGGAGGCCTAACCCATGTGATTAGATTAGCTAATTACCACTTTTAGACTAAGGGTATTTTGGTCATTTTGTGACTTTGAATTATTTAGGATTTTGATTAATTGGTGAATTTTATATTATTTTAATAATATTTAAATTGATTTATTATAATTTTGGTCATTTTTCATATTTTAATTTTTTGGGAATTTTATATTTTAATATTGTATTTTCGGGTTTATGATCGGGTTTGAGTTTTGGCTCATTTCGACTTGTGTTAGTGATCCGGGTAGCTTAGACTCTAGTTGGGACCCAGAGTTTAGCTAGACATGGCCCATAAATTCTACTAATTAGTATAGTGTATTTAGACTAATCCCACATGACATAATTGGTCCATTTGGTTATTTAAACTTGACCCTTTTAGCCCCAAACTTCCACATAAGACAAAATTGACTCATAGGGGCCTTGGAGGGCATTTTGGACATTTGCCAAATGCCCCGAAACCCCATAAATTTGGACAGCAGCAAGAGACCCCCTCTCCACTTCATTTTCTTCACACCTTGTTCTTCTTCTTCTCCTTTGAGAGTTCCTTCCCAAACCAAGCCAAAACCCTTTGATTTCAAGTCCAAAGTAAGTCAAATCTCTTCCATACTCTAGATCCCTCTAATCTTGGTGCTAACCCTTGTTTATTTTATTTGTGATTTTTATCTAGGTAGAACCTAGCATGGAGGGGTTGGAAGCATAGAATTGGCTCTTGACCCAAAAAGAACCAATTTTGGGGCTTTTCTTGGGATTCCAACTCCCAAGAGGTAAACCCTAACTCTAACTCTTGTAATTACTCCTAATTAGTGTTATTTTTATATTAGAGGATACCTGAGGCATAGGACAACCCATTAGAAGATGTTTGGAACCCATTGGGCTCAATTCGGGACTTTCGGGCTAGGTTTAGTGCCAAATTTGGAGAAAATCCTAAATTAACATGTTTGGGTGTTACTCCCAACCTAATTAGACCTAATTATGTTAGTTTGGGTGAGATGAGGCTAGGTACGTGTCCATATTTGGATACGTGGGGTCGTTTTGCGAGAAATCATAAAAATAGGCTTTTTTCGAGGTTTTCGGGTTCCAACACACGGATGACTTTTTGCACCGACACTAGAATCGACAAGTTAATACTTAGAATAGGTCTAATAATTATTTTGAACTCGTGGGTAGAATTTGGGTCGAATCCGGATAGGTTTGGTGTCCGTATCACGCAGTATCGCAAATCGGACACCGGAGTCGCCAAAATGGCCATTTGGCCATTCGGGCCTCGTTTCTCGTTTCCGCTCGCGTGCGCGAGTTAGATTTCTTGTGTGGGGAACATGTCTAGGTCCTAGAGGGCAGAATTTCAAAGATTGGGTATTCGAATAAGGTTTTGGGTCGTTTAGGAGTATATGTATATGTGTATGTGTGTAGATTTTTATGGGGAGTGTGTTAGTGTGTGGTAGTAGTAATGGTGTTGGTAGTGTGTGTGTGTGTGTGTGGTGGTAGTGGTGGTGTTGGTAGTATGCATATGTATGTGTGTGTGTGGGTGGTAGTGGTGGTGTTGGTAGTATGCATGTATGTGTGTGTTGGGGGTGTTCATGATAGATAGATAGATAGATAGATAGATAATAGATAGATAGAGATAGATAGGTAGGTAGAGAGTGAATGAATGAGTGAATGGATGATGGATGAGTGAATGGATGAATGGATGGAGGGGAGCTGCTGCCTCCCCCAATTCAGCAACAACAACAGCAATTTCAGCAACAATAGCAGCAGTAAAACAGCACAAACCCCCTACTTGAGCCCCATTTTGACCCCCCAATACACCCCTAATTGACCCCCTATATACCCCCCTATATCCCCATATTTTCTACTATACAACCCCCTAATTTGTGAGTATTGGAGTGGTGTAGGTTGGTTAGAAAACTATTGGTTAGAGTGGTAGAAAATAAGCTAAGCCACATGTTAGTAGGTAATGAGAATTTACCCTTTTTGACTTTTAAATGTCAAGATATCATGATACGGTATCGAGATACTAGAAGAAGGTTGAAATACCATATTGGAGAGTGGAGGAATACTTAGAATGAAGGTAGGAAAGTCTAGAGTGGGAGTTAGAAGCTAAGGTAATGGGATTACCTTGGAAGGGTAATAAAGGGTATGTTAAGGTATTCACATTAGAGGGTAAGTTTGTAGATGTATGAGTTGGTATTTGAGAGTTAGTTTAGAAGTAGTATTCTAATTAAATGGGTGTAATGCCTGTAGTTCGTATTACGTATCTTGGAATACGTGTACGTATTTTATTTTGTATTGCATATCTCTTGGCTTGGCTCGGTTTGTTTTGGGTTGGTTCGGCTAGGCTTGGGTTGCCTTGGTTCATCATGAACCAAAGAGACCCCTACCTACCACCACCATCCCCATTTATTAACCCCTCCTCATTCTCTCTCTTCATTATTCTTCTTCTTCTCCACATTTACTTCTACACCTACCAGAAAGAGAAGAGAGAGAGAGAGCTTAGGCAAGTGCAAACTTGCTTCATTATGGATCTCATGTTTTTTGTTCCATTCTCTTCCTTACTAGATTCTAAGCCTCTTTAGAACTGGAAGTTTTCGGTTTTGATGGTTATATTTGTGTAGATCTAAGTTTTAAGTTCCTTCTTGTTTATTTTCTTGGTTTGATCTCTAAAATTTGGTTATTTTGAAAACTAATGGTTCTATGTTGTAGAGAATTCAATTTCATTCAGTTTTGGCTTTTGTTTCGCTTGATTTCAACTCCGGATGAGTAAGTTATGGCCATTACAAGTTTTCGGAACTTTCATGGCTGAACTTGCTGTTTGGGGACGATGAATCCCATGTGCCGGGAACCTCATGCGCCCGGGAGGCCATGCGCCGGGAGGCCATGCGCCGTGAAGTTCCGGCAACGCATTCCTTAACTCCGAGCGTGTCATGCGCGTAGGTTTCTTACGCGCATGTATTGAAGACGCAATGTGAGTATCTCATGCGCCGATTCGTGCAGGAATCCCATGCGCCGATTTGTGCAGGAATCTCATACGCCGATTCGTGCAGGAATCCCATGTGCCGATTCGTGCAGGAATCCCATGCGCCGATTCGTGCAGGAATCTCATGCGCCGATTCGTGCAGGAATCCCATGCGCCGATTCGTGCAGGAATCCCATACGCCGATTCGTGCAGGAATCCCATGCGCCAATTCGTGCAGGAATCCCATGCGCCGATTGTGCAGGAATTTACTGTTTTTGCCTGTTTAAGTTGTTTTGTAGTTAGAATCTTGAAAAAAAAACTCAAACATGAAAGTTGTAGGTCTTTTCCTTGGCTTCAAGAATATGTTATTAGTTATTTTATACAATCTCTCTCATTCATGATATGTAAGAATAGAACACGATAGTGGCCCGCGGTGGCGCACTCTTGACAAGTAAACTGATATGACAAGTATGAAAGGTCTGGACACCGTGGGCGATTGCGTTTGTACAAATAAACCAGTACTGTCTTACATCATGTCTAGGATGGGGATCCCTGAGTACCACGGTCAGGGGTACCTACTAAAATTGACTAAGGCTAATTAACTAGAATGATTCAGTAGTCATGAAGAGATTCCCAGCTACAGGCAATCCCGTCATCTGGGCGCATTAAGTGGACTTGTAGCCTACCGATGAGTAGGGCACATTTCCAGCACACAGTCACGTGTTGCATTCTTCATAACGGACATTCGACCCGGATAACCGGATGGTCTGCAGGGCTTGTGGCTGTTGGGATAATCATTGCATCTTGCTAGTAACTAGGCCTGTGATAACCCTAGTTAGTTAAAAGTATCAAGCCGTACTCTTGATTGGCCGTGATTGATTGGATGAAGTTTATTCCAGCTTTGTCTTATCCTGATCCTGTACAAGATTGTATCATGACATGATTTCTTGTATCGATAAATGATGGGATACCAAGTTCTGTTCAGATGAAGGGTTACAACCCCGGTCCTTGTTTGGTTTAAGGGTTGTAACTTGGCTATCTGAATAGTTCCATGGTTATCTTATCATATATCGTCCTGCTTATTGTGCCCGCCTTAACAATAAAGATCAGGGGTCCAGTTCTGTTCAGGCGAAGGGTTACAACCCCGGTCCTTGTTTGGTTTAAGGGTTGTAACCTGGCTCCCGGAGCAGTTCTGTGTCCTCTCTTCGTTTATTGTCTTATTGCAACCCCTGTCATGCTCGTCATGTTTTACCTTTACTTCAATACCATGATTATTTATACTGGCCTTAACAATAAGATCAGGGGTCCAGTTCTGTTCAGGCGAAGGGTTACAACCCCGGTCCTTGTTTGGTTTAAGGGTTGTAACCTGGCTTCCGGAGCAGTTCTGTGTCCTCTCTTCGTTTATTGTCTTGTTACCTTATCATAGTAATTGAGGCGGGTTTCTATTCAGGCGAAGGATTGCAACCCCGGTCCTTGTTTGGTTTAAGGGTTGCAGTCTGGCTACTTGAATGGTTTTTCCGTGTTCAAATATTATTGTTATCTCAGCTATTATCACTATCTTTTAATTACCTTTACTATTTATTGTGATATGCTGGTTTTAGTTCCTAAGTGAAGCCTCCTTTGTGGCACTTGCTCTTTCTGGGGTCTGACCCAGCTGGTTTTGTGTGGCCAGATATCGAAGCAGCACTAGAGGATCTACCTACTATCCAGCCAGATGGTGACCACCAGGCGTAACCCTGGCAACGAGTGGATTTCTTTTGTCCTCCCACTTTATTGTAAAATTATTCTTTTGAGGCGTTTAGCCGACGAGCACGTGTTAGCTCGATTGCCCTTTATTTACTGTCTACCTACGGGCTGTAACATGATTGACAGATCCTAGGGTTGATCATGTATGACTGAACTCTTGCTAGTCCTGACATTTTGTACGACTAGCTTCATGATCATCCAATATGTAATGTATGGGACGCCTTGCTATTATATATTTGGTGCTCTGACATCTTGTAACTACTATTACTTGCTTATGATTGAGACAATAGGCTTGTTCATGACCATAGAAGACTGTTGGCTTGTAGTTAAACCCTCATGTATCTAGACACCGTGACCGTATAGCGAGGTGGGTTGCACTTCAATATACGTAGCTGGCTATGTACGCCCCCGCTCTCCAGTACTCTGGTTCTGGGGCGTGACATGGTTTTGTGGTGGCCCATGCAGGTCTTGTAATTCAAGATATGTGAGGGTTTACCGAATATGTCTCAATCAGTATTCGCCCTTGATCTCTACTCGTATCCTCTTGATCCCTGAAAAACTTGACCTGATCACATGCTTGTATCGTTGATCTGTCCTGGTCCTTCCTTATTGTTCCCTATGTCGTCTTCTTCAGCGGCATTGTTTCTGGACCTGCCGATCAGCAAGGTGGAGCACCTCCTGCGGACCAGCAGCAACCTGGAGATCAAGCCCAGCATTCAGGTGTAGCCTCCAGAGTCGTGCCCACCGAAGGAGAACCACCAGTTCAGCCCGTCCAGCCAGCAGAGCATGATGACGGCACTTTGGTGGGTCTCATCAGGACGCTATTAGCTTCCCAGGATCGGCGAGGAGATGCCTTACACCAGGCGGTGGCAGATGCTTTGACCAGAGGAGGTCATCAGGGTAATAGCGCGGCCAACAGCTTCAAGCGCTTGAACCCTCCCTTCTTCGATGGCAGTGAAGATGCGATCGCTGCAGATGCATGGCTTCAGGACACAGAGGTGATTCTAGAAGCAGCCAGGACTCCAGAGAATGAGAAGGTGGCCGTAGTGCGCCTGCAGTTACTAGATCTTGCCCGTAGCTGGTGGGCAGCGCAGGCCGATGGATTAGTGGCCCCTATTTCATGGGCAGTATTCAGGGAGAGATTCCAGACCAAGTATTTTGATGCTGTAGCTCGGTATGATCTACAGACGAGGTTCACCAATCTGAAGCAGATGGACAGGACGGTCGATGGATATGCGGCCGAGTTCTCCAGGCTTAGTCGGTTTGCTCCCACCTTGGTGGCGACCGAGTTCGATAGAGCCCAGCGGTTCCAGCAGGGGCTTCATCTGGAGATTTTATTGGCGGTGGAGCAGTTTAGCATCAGACTTTTGATACAGTGTTGAGAGCAGCCAGGAGGCATGATATACCTCCCAGAGGATCGTGGATAGGACCGGAGGTCGGAAACGATCTCACGGCCAGATGAATCAGTCATCAGCACCAGCCCCGGCAGCCAGGGCTTTGACCATTGGAGCTCCGAGCGGGCGACCTCAGTGACGTCGGTTCAGCATTCCACCCCGACGCACCCTCAGCAGCAGAAGCAGAAGCAGTCTTCCGCAGTAGGATGTTCATACTGCGGGAAGCCAGGGCATGTGGTATCGGAGTGTCGCAGAGCACAGGGTTTGTGCTTGGTTTGTGGTGCTCCGGACCACAGGATTGGGAATTGCCCGAACAGGGGGAGTTCATCAGCCTTCTCTAGTCCTTCAGTTAGAGGACCAGCACCAATCCAGCAGCAGCAGCTACAGTACCCGTTCCCGAGGCCATTGCCGACGCAGGCCCAGGCATTCCAGCAGCAGAGGCCGCAGCAGTATGCCCAAGCCCAAGCCTTGATCCAGAGCAGGCAGAAGAATTTTCAGCAGAGGGGCCCGCACCCAGAGGATATGGTCAAGTGCTGGCTTTGACCATGGGAGAAGAAGGAATAGCACCAGGTGAGGTGGTAGCAGGTACTATTCTCGTCAATACCTTTCCAGCTTCAGTATTATTTGATTCTGGTGCCTCGCATTCATTTATGTCTGCACGATTTGCGACACGGGTATGACTGGAGCCCGAGTCATTATCAGTAAGGCTCAATATACTTACTGGTAACGGACTTGTAGGAGTAGATAGAGTGTTTTCCTCGTATCGGGTCGTAGTTAGCGGTAGAGAATTCCCCGCTAGAATGATAGAGTTCCCAATGGCCGATTATGATGTGGTCTTAGGGATGGATTGGTTGAGGGACCAGTATGCTAGGATAGACTGCCACATTGGCAGGGTTATTTTTAGCATTCCAGGAGCCAGAGTTTTCTTTCTCCCGAGGCGAAGTTGAACCTTCTCCTTCAGTGTTGCGGATGGCAGTGGCAGCAGTGCAGTTACCTCGGATAGTCGAAGAGTTTCCGGATGTTTTCTCCGAAGCTTCCCGGGATGCCGCCAGAGCGGGAGATCGAGTTTACTATCGACTTGATTCCCGGGACAGCCCCAGTGTCAGAGAGAGTCTACAGGATGGCGCCGTCAGAGCTTGAGATATTGTACAAGATAATTGAAGAACTCAGAACCAAGGGATTCATTCGTGCTAGTGGATCGCCTTGGGGAGCCCCGATGCTTCTTGGAAAAAGAAGGATGGTACGTCCAAATTATGTGTAGATTATCGTACCTTGAACTCAGTAACAATCAAGAACAGATACCCACTCCCGAGGATAGATGACTTGTTTGATCAACTCAAGGGGCAGCAGTATTCTCGAAGATCGACTTACGGTCAGGATACCATCAGATCAGAGTCAGAGAGCAGGACATCCCGAAGACAGCGTTCAGATCGAGATATGGGCATTGGGAGTTCCTTGTGATGCCATTTGGAGCAACCAATGCGCCGGCAGTATTCATGGACCTCATGAATCGTATCTTCATGCCTTATTTGGATCAGTTCGTGATTGTGTTCCTAGAGACATCCTGGTCTACAGCAAGAGTGAAGCGGAGCATGAGCAGCATCTCCGAGTTGTCCTCCAGATTCTCAGAGAGCACCAGTTGTATGCCAAGTTCAGTAAATACGAGTTCTGGCTCGATCGCATTTCGTACTTAGGTCATATCATCACCCAGGAGGAGTTGAAGTGGATCCTCAGAAGATCGTGGCCATTGAAACATGGCCAGTACCTAGCACAGTTGCAGAAGTTCGCAGTTTTCTTGGATTGGCCGGCTACTACCGGCGATTTGTTTCAGACTTTGCTCGAATTTCAGCGCCATTGACCCAGTTGACCGCAAGGATGTGCAGTTTGCTTGGACAGCAGAATGTCAGGATTCTTTTGAGAAGTTGAAGCGAGGCTTGATGACGGCTCCTATTCTCACGCTTCCAGATGGGACCGGAGGATTTTCAGTATACTGTGATGCTTCAGGCAGAGGTTTGGGATGTGTTCTGATGCAGCATGGGAAGGTAATAGCTTATGCGTCACGGCAACTTCGTGATCATGAGAAAATTACCCACCCATGACTTAGAGCTGGCAGTAGTAGTGTTTGCACTTAAGTTGTGGAGGCACTACCTATACGGAGAGAGGGTGGAAATTTTCACCGACCACAAGAGCCTGAAGTATGTTTTCACCCAGAAGGATCTCAACATACGTCAGAGAATGGCTGGAGCTGCTTGTGGATTATGATGTCAACCTGCAGTATCACCCAGGGAAGGCCAACGTTGTTGCAGATGCATTGAGCAGGAGGGCAGGAGTTTATTTCCTGACAGCGCAACCAGAACTGTTAGCCGATCTTCAGAAGATGGGTATAAAAGTTGTCCTCCCTTCCAGTATGGCATTGATGGCCAGCATGCAAGTTCAGTCCACTATAGTCGAGAGTATCCGGATGGTGCAGTCAGCAGATTCCAAGCTTCAGCGACTCAGAGCAGAGTGTGAGGCGGGACGAAGACCAGAGTTATGCATTCATGAAGACGGTACACTTCGACATGGTAAGCGTCTTTGTGTACCCAGTGGAGATATCAGACAGGAGATCATAGCAGAGTCCCACAGTTTGCAGTATTCCATTCATCCTGGTGGCACGAAGATGTACCGTGATATTCGTCAGCACTTTTGGTGGAATGGCATGAAGAGGGAGATAGCCCGGTTTTGTCTCTCATTGTTTAGTCTGCCCAACAAGTTAAGGCTGAACATCAGAGACCAGCTGGACTACTTCAACCATTGCCGATTCCCGAGTGGAAATGGGAGCATGTAACCATAGATTTTGTGACTGGATTGCCCAGATCCCCGGCTGGCAGAGACGCTATTTGGGTTATTAAGACAGGCTCACGAAGGTGGCTCATTTTCTCCCGTTCAGAGT
>JANAVB010021600.1:22526749-22656749 GCA_029216955.1 Iris pallida
CAAACTCACCACACTCCCCTCACTACAGCACACTCTCCTCTCCCTCTCGGCCGACAGCTCCTCCCGAGCTCCTCCCCGACTCCACCACCCTCTCCTCCTCCTACACATCATCACCACCATTACCATCACCATCAACTTCATTATCATCATCACCTCCACCACCATTAACCACCACCACCTCCACTCCAACACCACCACCGCACAGCCGCCCCCCCTCCCCCGTCGTACCCCAGCGACGTGTCGCCGTACGTACGCCGAACCACGCCCCCGCCGAGCGCAGCAGCAGCATGCGGCAGTAGCTGCCGCGTCGCCCCCCGCGCGTGCATGGGCGTGCCGTGCGCCACCACGTGGCCGGCCCGCCCCCGCGAGCTCCCCCACCGTCCAGCGACCTCCGACGAACCCCATGGGCCACCGCCTCCCTTCCCGCGACGTATAGTCGATTCGTGCGTTTCGCACGAGATCCCGTCGGCGCGCGGCGAGTTTGGAACTTCAGAATTCGCGTCCCATCGCAAGTTCGTACGTGTTTTCCGGAAGATCCGACCGTTGGATCGACGATCTCTTTGCTCCGTCACAATCTCGGTATATCCATCTTCACTCCTGTCAATTTTCGTCCGTTAATTTCGTCGTTTGATACATCAAAACCGGCCACCAAGTTGACATTTTAATTTGTACTATTTTTGGACAGTTTTGCGACGCCAACTTCGCGGGTTCGTATCTTCGCCGTATCAGCTCTGTTTGTGCGCTACCAGTTCTGGTGCACAGTTGGTATAACCCTCTTCCTACACCCCCTTTAGATTTCTTTTTAGTTTGAGCTTGTTAGGTCGGTCGAATTCGACGCCAAAGTTGGCCGTTCGAATTCTTAGTGTTGTACTTGTAAAATTCTATTTTTGAACCCGGGACTCCGGATTCAATTTCTGACACCACCAGTAGACTTGTGGCGTCGTTCTGGCCTGTTTTTATATAAAGTTTGTTAGATTTGGAGAACGTGGGCCCTGGCACGCATTTCGGTGCAAAGTGGGTCCCACTTTCTGGGACAACGGGTCATTTTGAGTTCGGCTCATCGGAATTCAATTCCGGATATACCATTGAGTTCATATCGTCATTCTGAACTCGTTGACATATAATTGCTGAGTTTTGAGGACATTAGCTCCGACACTTTTTCCGTGCAAATCGGAATTTCAATGTCCTGGTCAACGGACCAATTTGAGATCGGTCAACGGAATCCAATTCTGGATATACCGTTGGGTTCGTATCGTCATTCTGGATTCGTGGACATATAATTTGTTAAGTTTTGTGCACTTTTATTTTGGCACATTTTTCGGTGTAAAGTGTGTCCAAGGCGGACATCATTTTGGCCCAAAATTACCGTTTTGCCCCTGTGTCCAAACTGGACTTTTGGACAGGCTATTCTAGCTATTTTGACCATTCTAGACATTGGTGATATTTATTTTATCATCCACACAATATCTGTAGGTTTTTACCCTATTATTACAATCCTTCTCCTTTTGTGGTATTTTGAGTTCCATCGATTCCGGTGATTTCACAATCACTGAAATTGAATGGGTTGACCCTGTAGATGTTTATAGAGACTAGTTTTTACCTTGTTGACCTTGGTTGACTACTTTGACTGAACGTCGAAGTAGAGTAAATATTGACCTAGTTTAGCCTAGAGTTGACCAGTTGACCAAAAGTCAACTGTAAGTCAACCATTGACCCAGTTTAACCTAGTTTGACTTGGTTTGACTTCTTGTGACCTAGTTTGACCTAGTGTGACTCAGTGTGACCTAGTTTGACTTCGTTGACTGAGTCTGACCTAGATTGTAGCTTATACTATAGAATCAAGCCTAACACTGTTGAACCCTAATTAGTTTATATATATCTTATCTTTAGGTCTGTGGCATCACTCTGAGCATCGACCCCATTTGACAGCTCAGGACTGCAGGCGAGTACATTCACTGATAGTTTTCATTGTCTTGATATTTGCTATATCCGATTCAGTCGTAGTGTCTTACTTGATTCTCAGACACGAAAGTTCACGGACTAGTATTGTCGGATTCCTGTCATGAGATGTCATTCTTGAATTTCTTGGGATACTGGTACTTGCTTAGTCTTGATTCTCGTACTTGTATTGACGCTGATTCCTGAAGAGGACTTGCTCCCTTCTTAGGGAATCCCGCGTCATGACGTGCTATGTCCGGATCCGTATACTATTCGGGAAAATGGGGAATATTATAGATAGTGTGATCAATGCCCACCTTGAGTTACTACTTGTATCATAGCTATACCCTCACCTCATGATGGGTATAGCCTTACCTGTGCTACTACTTGCTCCATAGCTTACCATCCCGGCTGGACCGAGTCCACGTACTTGTAGCCGGTCGGCTGGAAGCCTGATTCTTGACCCATACCGATCACATTAGGCTATAATTCGAGGCACATTTTATATTTACTTTTCTTGTCATATATCCTGTTCTGTTCTACATTCAGTACTTTCTCACCATGCATGATATCAGTTACTCACATGCTCTACATGCATTTACATTGTATCTTGATTGGAGACTAAGTTCTGCTCGGGAGAAGAGTTACAACCCCGGTCCTTGTTTGGTTAAGGGTTGTAACTCGGCTTCCGAACGGTTCCCAAGTTTTTATATCTTTGTCTCGTAGTTCATTATACTGTCTCTTATAGAATTTGTCAATTCACATGGAACTGCTGTTAGTGTTTGTACTTGCTCATTTTCCTGACAGGATACCGTTGATAATATTTTAGGAATTGTTATACCATTAGTGGACTTCATGATGTTGCTAGCTGAGGTGATCTCACTATTATTCTATGTGAGTTGCCTGGGAGTTATCCTTAGTTAGTCTTGTTGTTCCTTCTTTATTTCCATGTCTTATGATTCCTTCTAGTAGTTTCTAGTTGTTCTTGTGCTTTAGTTATCTTTCTTGTCTTATCATCCCTAGCTGTTATGATGTGACTAGAGTATATTGTAGTTATAGGCCTTCTAGACGTAGTGTATATTTATTGGGTACTAGACAGCGTTCTACCACCGATACTGCAGCGTAGGCTGGGCGTCGTCTACGTATTCGTACTCGTATATCCGGGTGCGGATCGTGACACGTTTTTAGTGGTGGCCCATGCAGGTCAGTCTTTGCAATTAATGCGAAGTCGTGGTAGTACTTGAGCTTATCTGTACTACTGCGAGCCTGTCCTAGGATTAAGATTGAGTCATGGCATATTTTAGGATTTGGTACTCAGTCACATATTAGGAACTCTTGGTAGATTCCAGGGATGACCCCTGGAAATCTTATTTCGAAGGCTTTCAAATCTTTTCCCACTTGTTTCCATTCGTCATGATTTCTGAAATATCTGTCCATATCAAACTTTATTCCTTCTTGGGATGAGTTTGTGGACCCCAAAGGGAAGGTATAAGTTGGACTTGTATATCATCTAGGTTGGGGAGAGAATATGATTTACCAACCTCGTATCATGGTCGAGGTTGTTTTAGATTATATTTCTATCTTGACCTAGGTAGTACCTTCGGGACTTTTCCTGAGATTTTCCTCTGAACCCTATCTCGAAAGTTATTTCCGTTGTTTCTATTAACTTACCCTTGACTTGTTGTTGAATTTTAAATCTTAATATTCGTTGTTGACCTTTGATTTTTTTTGGATAATTCTTTTAAGAATTAAGTTAAGATATCCTGATAAACATAATTTGGACGAGGACGATGAGAACAGTAAGTGTCTACTTTATTTAGGGAGTTTAGAATTCATCGCAGTCATATTAGCTAGCGAGACAAGGACATGGAGCCTGATTTGGATATACTATCCTAGTTATGTCATTTAGATTCTCTTGCAGCCATACCGGTTGGCGTGGTAAAGAATCTAGATGACATGATTATAGGGTGTATACCCTAGTTATGGACTTCATTGTTTATTACCGCTATGCTTACTGGCGTGGCGACACTACCAAAATAAGTCATATCAGCGACGTATTTAGCGACTCCAAAGAAGACGTCGCTATTTTTGGGGGTTTTAGCGACGTTTATACAAGACGTCGCTGTTGGTCGCTGACAGCGACTAATAGCGACGTCTAGCGGCTACAATTTGTTAAATGAGAATAGGTCGCAAGTTCGTCGGTACACGTCGCTAATGTAGCGACGTGTAGCGACGCAATTTAAGTAGCGTCGCCGTTTCACAAATATCAGCGACGTTTAGCGACGTTCTAGAAGAACGTCGCTAATCGTTTCATATAGCAAGGGTTTCGCTTTTCGATCTTTCACAAAATTTCCCCCAAATATTTCGTGCCCTCCTCCTCCGCGACGCTCCTCCGGCGATTCCCTCCTCCGCCTCCTCCTCCGCGGCGCTCCGGCGATCTCCCTCCTCATTCTCCTTCCTCAGGTAGCTCCTCCTCAGGTAACTCTTTCCCCCCCCCGCTTCCAGTTTCTCCTCGTCTTCTAGCTCTCTCTCTCGCTTCTAGTTCGTGTCCACGAGAGCGTGGACTCGCTGCCGGGGACACGAGACTCACAGTGGACTCGTTCTAGTTCGTGTGACACCTATTTTGTTGGTTTGGACACGTCGTGTCCCACTGTGTGGACAGACTCACAGTGGACTCGCTTCTAGTTCGTGTGACACCTATTTTGTTGGTTTGGACACGTCGTGTCCCACTGCGTAGACACGAGACTCACAGTGGACTCGCTTCTAGTTTGTGTGACACCTATTTTGTTGGTTTGGACACGTCGTGTCCCACTGTGTGGATATGAGACTCACAGTGGACTCGCTTCTAGTTCGTGTGACACCTATTTTATTGGTTGGACACATCGTGTCCCACTGTGTGGACACGAGACTCACAGTGTGACACCTATTTTGTTGGTTTGGACACGTCGTGTCCACTGTGTGGACACGAGACTCACAGTGTGACACCTATATACTGATACTGGGAGTTTTTTGGGCATATCAACTGTCAATTTGATGTTTTGCTTGGATTCGAATTCTAATTTAGGGTTCGAGCCCTATTTACTGATACTGGGAGTTTTGGGCTTTTTCAGGGTTTTGAAATGATGAATAAATTGACTAATAATTATTATCGAGCTCTATAAAATTTCAGCTATGTCATGAAGGATGGATAATAATTCTGTGAATGAGTTTTCTCCTAAGTATTCTCGACAGTTGAGTATGATTTAGCTCACTGACATTACTAAAATATGGAATGATTAGTGTAGGATATGTTGGTCAGGTTTTGGCAGAGTCAGCTATGTCACGAAGGATGGATACTAATCCTGAATACCATATTTTAAATCCTACAACGCTGCTTAGTTAAAAGTCTTATAATTAGACTTTCTGTTCAGTACCCTGTGACTGCTTAGTTGAAAGTCTTAATTAGTAGATAATCTATGGTACGACATCGTGATCAGGACATAGTCCCTGCAGCCATTCGACTGGCGAGGCATAAACTATGTAGCCGTAGATAAAGTTGACTGTCCTCCGACTTCCATCCCTCGGCAATGATGATACGACAACCTATCACTACATCTTTTAGTAGTAGATAATATCTTAGTATTACATTATGTGGGTTCATCTTGATTCTGTTACATCCTTCAGATACTAGATTCGATAAGAACATATACTACACAATATGTACAGAACATAGATGATTCAAACTAATGTATGCTAGAATGCATTTTGGGTTGTGTTCTGAGCCATTCGTCCCCACACTTGGCAATTATGCAGAATCGTTTGTGGATATACAATCGTCATCCTGATGAATTATTATCTGTGTCAATCTTTGCAGAATTATCTTAAAATGGATATGAATTACTATCTGCGAACCGTTTGTGGATGTACAATCGTCATCCTGATGACATGTGCGGTGTGCGGGATGAATTTATAGAGGGTGTGCAACAGTTTCTGTAGTTTGCCAAGGCGTTCCCTCAGTACATGGACCGTACAAAAATTAAGTATCCATGTATGAGATGTCGCAACTTAAAATCATTCGGAAGTGGATGTGACATATCATTGTATTCGAGGGGTTTCATGCCAAATTATTCAGTGGACCGCACACGGAGAACTTGTGTCTTTAGCCTCCGAGCCGGAGCCTTATATGGAGCCTTATGTAGATGTCCACGAGCATGCTGATTACGACCAAGGGTGGACGAACATGGTTTTCGATGCCGCGGGGCCTAGTTTCGATCCGAACAATCAATATGCAGCTGAGGAGGCACCGAATGCCAATGCTGCAAAGTTCATGGAGTTGCTGGAGAATGCAAGGACTCCTTTATATCCTGGTTGTGATGACCATTCACCGTTGGAGGTGGTTACAAGATTGTTGAGCATAAAATCAGATTTTAATATGTCTCAAGAATGCTACAACCGAATCCTGGAGTTAATTATAGATATATTGCCGGAGGGTGGCAAGTTACCTAAAGACTTCTACCGATCCAAGAGAATGGTGAGATCGCTCTGGATGGGGTATGAAAAAATTGATGCATGTCGCAACGGATGCATGTTGTACTATAAGACAAGGATGAAGATGCCTGCAGATTTTGTAGTGCCGATCGCTTCAAGGCAACTAGTACAACAAGGACTTCTAGTGCACGCAAGCCAACAGATTCGATGCACTATTTGCCTTTGACGCCGCGGTTGCAGAGGTTGTTTATGGCAAAGGAGACAGCTGATAATATGAGTTGGCACAAGCGGAACAAATAGATGGAGTACTGGATCATCCATCCGACGGGAAATAAAGCACTTTGATCGAGTGTATCCCGATTTTGCTTCGGAGCCGCGTAATGTCAGATTGGGGCTTTCCTCCGACGGTTTTACCCCATTTGGACTTTCGGCTTACAATATTCTTGTTGGCCAGTGATTGTTACTCCGTACAACTTGTCGCCTTGGATGTGTATGAAGACTCCTTACATGTTCCTAACTGTTATTATTCCAGGTCCGAAGAACCCGAAGAGGAACATCGATGTGTACTTACAGCCCTTAGTAGATGAGCTGAATCAGTTGTGGGAAGTAGGTGCAACCACATATGATGTTTCCAGAAAGCAGAACTTTCAGATGAGGGCCGCACTAATGTGGACCATCAATGATTTCTCGGCCTATGGAATGTTATCGGGTTGGAGCACCCATGGTCGTCTCGTATATCCGTATTGCATGGATCGTACTAAGGCTTTCCGTTTGAAACACGGAGGAAAACCGTGCTTCTTTGATTGTCATCGACAGTTCTGCCAAAGGATCATCCGTACCGGAACATGAATGCTTTTCGTGCTGGCGTGGTAGAGAAGTCCAGTCCACCGCCACGGTGGTCTGGGGACACGATATGGGAAGAAGTTAAAGAATTGTCAAGTGCTATTGAAGAGCCTACAGCGGGTACAAGTGTGATGGATTTGGCCGCGCTCACAACTGGACAAGAGGAGTATATTCTGGGACCTACCATATTGGAGTGACCATCTGCTCAAACATAACCTGGATGTCATGTATATCGAGAAGAATGTATTTGACAATATAATAAATACTGTGATAGACGTAAAGGGGAAGACGAAAGACAATCCCAAGGCCAGGTTGGACTTAGAAGAAATGCAGACGTCCAGAGTTGCATTTGATAAAGGAAGGCAGTGGGAAGTATAAGCAGCCCAGGGCCATTTTCTCACTGGACAAGGAGGACAAAGGTAAACTTTGTAGGTGGATCCAGGGCCTAAAATTTCCAGACGGGTACGTATTAATTTGAGAAGATGTATTGACCCGAAGGAGAACAAACTACATGGTATGAAGAGCCACGACTGTCACATTTTTATAGAGAGGTTAATCCCGATTGCATTTCGGAATTCTTACCTCATGTCGTTTGGGATCCACTGACAGAGCTTAGCATATTCTTCAGAGATCTTTGTTCTACTAAGTTGCTTGTCGATCGGCTTGAAAAGCAGGAGAAGGACATTGCAGTAACATAGTGTAAGCTTGAGAGGGTGTTCCCTCCTGGATTCTTCGACTCTATGGAGCATTTGCCAATTCATCTTTCATATAAGGCACGTGTTGGTGGGCCCGTCGGTTATCGGTGGATGTACCCGTTCGAGCGCCATCTAAACCACCTGAAGAGGAAGGTGAAAAATAAGGCACGGGTCGAGGGTTCTATTTGTGAAGCCTATGTCCTTGAGGAGATTACAAACTTCTGTTCAATGTATTTCAAGCCTCATATTGCTACAAATAGAACAAGAGCTCCGAGGAACGACGATGGAGATATAGAATATAATGATGCATTATTGAAAGTCTTCAATGCTCTTGGAAAGCCTTCAGGAAAACTGAAAAAGAGATATTTGAATGATGAGGAACTAAAGGCGGCCCAGTTATATATATTACTCAACTGCGAGGAGGATGAAGTGGAAAAGCTAGAGTGGTAAGTGAAAATCTTCAACATTCAAGTCATCTATTTGTTGATTCTGTTATTATAATTTAACGAGTATATCCCGATATTTATTGGTTTTCAGCAAATTTAATGATGAGGTGAGGTCAAGTAGACCATACATTATAGATGAAGAAGTAGAAGAAGAAATGAGACTTCATTTCCCGTCTTGGTTGACTGTATATGTACGTAAAGCTAGTTAGAATCTTCCTCCATTCACAACTGCACAAGAAATAACTTAACATTAAACTTAATTTTGTATCTTTTCGTGTTTAGGTCGATCGTCCGGACGTCATTCTTGAGAATGAATCTATTAGAACTCTTGCCAAGGGACCAATTTATGCCGTCAAAGTATGGCCAAGTTATTGCGTGAATGGGTTTAAGTTCAAGTCAATAAATGCTCTCATCAGAGATAGCTTCCTGGATCTTGATTCCACAAAAAACAGTTGCTTGTGTATCAAATCTACAAACTACAAAGATGTCACTCCAGGCAATGATTTCTATGGCGTCTTACGGGAGATCGTGAATTGACGTACAACTATGGCATAGAGCCTGCCAAGATCGTGTTGTTCAAAGTTGATTGGTTCGATCCCATACAAGATCAAGGATGAAAATTGACAAACATGGTCTTGTGGATATTAACTACCGTCGTCGATACCAAGGATACGAACCATTTATCCTAGCAAGTCAAGCTCAACTCATATATTTTACAACATATCCTAGACGGGGAACAACGGGTACGACTGGTGGGCAGTATGCAAGACTAAAGCCAGAAATACTACGACGTCGACGAAGTGCTTATCAGGAGGACGAGCTGCCTCTTGTACCTAATACAGTTGATATCGACTCAGCAGAAGTTCCCATTCAATATCTACTTGTGTAGAAGAGGTACAAGTATCCGAAGGGGAAGACGAAGGAGATGCTAGTGACGATGAGGAGGAAGAGGATGAGGAGGAGGAGGAGGCAAACGAAGAAGATGAATTTTCAGAGGATGATTGAGAAACTGTGATTTTGATGTATTCATACTTCTGTAATCTTAAATTATGAACTATGATCATTTTTGAAAACTTAAATTATGAATTCCAATGTATGCAGATATTTCTAAACTGTTATTTTATTTATTTATATTTTTAATCATAAACTGTGATTTCGATGTATTCATATTTCTGTAGTCTTAAATTATGAACTCCAATGTTATTATCAGCATGGCAGGACGACGCGGAGGCACCGCTGCACGACACGGAGATAGGCCAGCACGATCCGTGTCCTTAGGTGGGCAGAGAGCTCCGTTACAGGAGGATGGCTCTGGACCATCGTCTGACCCGAGCACTCCATTGTACCGTACGGTCTCAGGTCCGGGTGGCAGTACACCTACGACGAGCAGTTCCAGGCTTGCTGATCATACTACTTCCCCTAGCCTTCCTAGTGCTGACAGCAGCATGGCGGGTGGGGAGCAGGTGGAGGAGGTAGTCCCTACTCCCGTCCGTCCCGCCTGGGCGAATCCATACCAGAGCGACCCTGCATGCGCACCTCAGGGCGAGACGAGGATGGAGATTTGGGCCGACGGTCCTACGAAGTAAGTTAAATCAATATTTTATGCATGTCTGTATATCTATATATATTCATTAATATGTAGGTTATCGTTGTATACAGATATCGTCCCTCATCGGTACAGAGAGCGTTGGGCACCTTTCTAAGGTCCAACTATGGGGGTCCGTGGATCAACTACTCGGATGCCTCGGAAGAGAGGAAGGCATTCTGGTTTGCCCACTTCAAGGTAACTAAAGATAGTTAATTTAGTATGATTAATATAATTTTTAGTATTATTTAGAACTAATTATTTTAATTTATAATTCTTGTAGAGGACTTATTTTATCCACCACACCGGGCCGAGCAGATTGAGAGGCAGTTTCCTGCCGTCGCCGCTAAGTTGATCCGTGATGCAATTGACGATCAGAAAAAACGTCACCGCTCCGGAAAGCCAATTGCTAGTTGGATCACACCTGACCAGTGGACCACGATGAGGGCTCGATTTGAGGAGCCCGAGTACAAAGAGCGGTTGGAGAAGGCGAAGGCGGCTAGGACGATGGCCGAAAAGTGGTATGGTGGATCGATTCCTATGACGGAGCATTTCCGTCGTCTGGTATGTAATTAATTGTCAAATATAAGATTTTATTGATAGTAGGAGTATATAATTTTCTATTTTACTAAAGAATAAAATATAACAAACACGCAGGTGAAGAGGGGTGAGGACGCAAACATGGTGACCATCTTCCTAGCCACCCATCGGAAGGACGGGAAGCTCATCGACGACCGGGCTACTCAGAGCTATGTAAGTACTAATTTAGATTTCGTTAATTTTAACACAACTTGAAGAATATACAGATAACCATATACTTAATAATAATTAAATATTTTAGACGTTTATTAGGCTAATTTAGGTAAGTACTGATGTATAGAGATGCACAATAATTTCTAGGAAGAGTATGTTAGGCTACGTGATGAGCGTGCGAGTGCTAGTACACAGGCAGAGGGAGGGGTTGGTACATCGCAACCCTCTCCGCCTCAGTCGAAGGACGAGCTCTGGAAGACCGCTGTTGGTGGTCTTCAGAGGGATACGTACTACGGTACGGGGTCCTACGGCGCATTTGTTGCGACGCAGGCATCCAGGGCTCCCTCTTCTAGTGCGCATTCACAGCCGTCACAGGCCGAGTCATCCCGAGTCGAGGAGACTATTGTCCGCCAGATTGTTGAGCTGCGCACGATATGCTGAGGAGGATTGCTGAGCAGCAAGGGCCTCAGGCACAAGAGGACGCTGCGTCGGTCACCGCACGCTTTGACGAGCTCGAGCGCACCGCACAGCAAGTACAGGGGACACAGGAGTCCATTCACGACACCGTTACCAGGATAGTGACTTGTATGGAGCAATGCAGCGCCAGACTCTGAGCCCTAGAGGAGACGCGGACGCACCCATCTCCAGCGGTTACACTGCCTCCTTCTCCAGCGGTTGTATTGCCTCCTCCTTCATCGTCGTCGGTGGTTCTTACACCGGAGCAGTATGCTTACCTTCTTTCTAGGAGCGGTGATAGGAGCGGTGATGCTCCTCCTGATCAGTCGTAGTCGGCATATACATTGTTGTGTGATGGCCCATTGTTGGGTCTTTTATGTGGTTATACATACATTATTCTTATGTGGACACATTATGTTTGACATTGTTACAAATTTTCATAAATTTGTGTTGATTGATGAGATTGTGTTTCAAACGTGTTCGTGATTGTGTGTATGTGTTGTTTGATACTGTGTTCGTGATACACAGTCGTTGTCGTAACAAATGGTTCTGCAAATTCTGCAAATTCTGTAAATGCTGTAAATGCTGTAAAATTTTTTTAATTTTTTTTAATATTAGCGACGTTCAGCGACTGTCAGCGACGTCCAGCGACGATATAAACGTCGCTAAGTACGTCGCTAACATTAATGATTACCGTCGCTAATCGTCACTAAACGTCGCTACACGGACGTCGCTAAACGTCGCTATATGTCGGTAATATAGTGACGTTAAAAAGTCGCAGAACGTCGCCATTTGGCTCTAAAGCCAGGTCAGCATCGATACATGTCAAGTCGCTCAACGTCGCTAGATTACGTCGGTAAATTATGACGTTTTATGTCGCTGGCAGTCGCTAACTTAGCGACGTGAACACGTCGCAATAGCGACGTATGGCGACGTTTTCTTGTTTAGCGACTAGGTTAATCGCGACTACTTGAAAAACGTCGCTAAATACGTCGCTAATAGAACTTAGCGACGTATTTTCCCTATTTAGCGACATTTTGACGCGTCGCTGAATTGACAGATTTTAGTAGTGCGAGAATTCTGGCAACATGATTTGGGATAGACATGTATGGTTATCAGATCGTATCTTAAATTAATTCACTTGTTTTAACCTATTGGGCAACAGCAGTTCCTACTATTACTTCTGTTTTCCCGTTCTTCTCTTCCTCATCGCATGATGATTTTCTCATCTTATCCTTATTTTCTCCGTCTTGATCAATTATGTCTTGGTTCCACCAATTACCTATCTCGTATCTACTTCTGTCAGCCATACCTTGAAAATTTTAGAATTTTCATATCTTTTATCTTGGGAGAAATCGAGGAAGTATCGTAATCATCCGTCTCGGAGTAGACATTGTTGGTAGTAGTCGAAGCAGAGCGAGATGATTACCCGGCTTCCTCCTACGATCCCATATTCTGGTTTTTATGATAACAGAAGCAATTCAATTCTACATTCTTGATTTGTTTATTATATTTTGATATCGTGAGATTGATCATCTCTGATTGACCAATCGATTCTGGTTGTCTAGTTTATCGTGCCAAAGAGTCTCGATTGTTGATTAAACTTAAATGGTTTCGAATTCCATTATGATATGATTTCCTTCTTAGATGCTCGTGTCCAGACTTCGTTGATTTTGTTCTCCATCTTGCCCAAATTCTGATTTACTCAAAACTTGATCAATTTAAATCGTGCTGAGACTAAATTATTTATTTTTATCGTGATTGGACAATGCTATCATTACTCGTGCTTTAAACTTTCGATTCAATTCTGGTAAATGACTAAATTCTATTCTAATCACGATTAGGCTTCATACTATCCTTGATTATGCCGGAGTCTCATGTTGGCCATGCCTAAAACCGTTATACTTTTGACCAAGGTTGAGCTGACCGTATCTATGATCGTATTAAGATTCAATTTTGAGCATGTTTGGATTTGAAACACTCGTGCCTATACTCTTTTCGACTTTGATTTGATTTTTTGATTGTATCTGAAATTTCCTGGTGCTTAATCATGCCTAGATGATCTAGCGTGACTAAGGCAACTTGGAGTTCCTTGATGGTAATTTTAACGATCATAACTATGCATATCATCTTACTTCTAAATTGTGCTTTTAAGACCTTGATTTTGAATTCATGATTTATTCGTCATTCACAACTGAACTTGGATCTTGATCGTGCTTATGTGACCTATAATCTGATTTCTATCAAATCTATCTCTCAATCGTGCTATACTCAAATTTTTCTCTCCATTTGCTTCTCTTAGCCTTGTTTTAGATTGTGACTGTCGACCTTGATTTTCGTGATCTTGATAATCTTAACCCTAAATCAAATTTCATCGAGCTGAAATCCTGTTAATCAATGTTTGACTCGATTGTAACCGGACGAAGCTCAAGTTTTGATTTCGTTGTCATATCTAAATCGTGCCCCAATGACTTGACTTATTTCTGAAATCACGCACATATGACTTTGTTTGTATCATAATTCTATCGTGCCAAATCTCTCATCGTGCCTGAACAATTTTAAATCGATTATCTTGATCGTGCAAAACTCGTCATTTTGGATCATGCCTAAAATATTGCTTAAATCTTCTATCATGTTTTAACCCCACTACCAACCTTTAATTTGAGTACAAAATTTTTATAAGGTGGGTAGGATGTAAGTCCCCTGAATTTCCGGGATTTATTTTTGAATTTTCCAAATAATTTATTCTCGATAATTAATTTCGATTTAATTGATTTTGATCATTAAATGCTCTTTACCGTGACTCAGAATTCTAGAGCATCAGGGATGCCAGTCTCTGGAAACTTCCTTCTTGGAGTTTGTAGTAGACGAGATTATCTTCACATTGATATTTTGTATCCCACTCGAACTTGTTCCCTTGTACTCTTTTTGCTTCGCACAAGTTCGGGTTAATTTAGACCATTTTAATATTAATTGAATTCTCACTCTTTTCCTGGATCCTCATATGCACGTTACCGTGACTTTTAATTTAGGAGCACCAGACCAGTCGTTTTCTCAGAACCAACTTATCATGCCTGATCTACTCGAGACGCTCTTCACCCATGACCTTCTTGTCCCACCCAGACACACCATCTTGTGCCCCATTTTCTTCACACAACTTTCCTGACACGTGACCCGATTTTAATTCACCCCATGGTGTCACATTTATTTTCTGACTTAAATTGTGGATACCCTATCGACCCAAACCTGTCAACCCCAAATATGGACATGGCCCACCCGAAGCCTACTACCCGCATGACGCTTCTGTCCCACTTATTTGAGTCCCCACATGCTACTTATTTTTCCATGATTATAAATACCTAAAAAAATAATTTATTTATTGCACCTAGTCCATTTTGGCTCGATCCGGCTCGACCGAACCCGAACCCAAGCCCCATGTTGTTTTCCCATGACTGTCCAAGTACCCCACTTAATTTTTCGCTTTTTCCTATTTAAAAATATCTCCTCTCTACTTTATTAAATATCTCCTATATATATATATATATATATATATATATATATATATATATATATATATATATATATATATATATATATATATATATATATATATATATATATATATATATATATATATATATATATATATATCATCTTTCTCTCTCCTTCCCATCACACACACAACACCACCTTACCCCCTCCACCTCACAGGAGCACCCCCCTGCTGGACCGACATCCCCCTCTCTCTCTCACAAATATCTCTCCCCATCTCTATTCTCACCCTCTCTCATATTAATACACACACACCCCCATACAAATCTCTCTCTCTCCCACTCTCTTTACACAAACTCACCACACTCCCTCTCACTACAGCACACTCTCCTCTCCCTCTCGGCCGACAGCTCCTCCCGAGCTCCTCCCCGACTCCACCACCCTCTCCTCCTCCTACACCATCATCATTACCACCATTACCATCACCATCAACTTCATTATCATCATCACCTCCACCACCATTAACCACCACCACCTCCACTCCAACACCACCACCGCACAGCCGCCCCCCCTCCCCCGTCGTACCCCGGCGACGCGCCGCCGTACGCCGCCGCACCACGCCGCCGCAGCAGCAGCTGCAAGCAGCAGCAGCATACGGCAGTAGCTGCCGCGCCGCCCCCGCGCGCGTGCATGGGCGTGCCGTACGCCACCACGTGGTCGGCCCGCCCCCGCGAGCTCCCCCACCGTCCAGCGACCTCCGACGAACCCCCATGGGCCACCGCCTCCCTCCCCGGCGCGACGTATAGTCGATTCGTGCGTTTCGCACGAGATCCCGTCGTCGCGCGCGAGTTTGGAACTTCAGAATTCGCGTCCCATCGCAGCAAGTTCGTGCGTGTTTTTCGGGAGATCCGACCGTTGGATCGACGATCTCTTTGCTCCGTCACAATCTCGGTATATCCATCTTCACTCCTGTCAATTTTCGTCCGTTAATTTCGTCGTTTGATACATCAAAACCGGCCACCAAGTTGACATTTTAATTTGTACTGTTTTTGGACAGTTTTGCGACGCCAACTTCGCGGGTTCGTATCTTCGCCGTATCAGCTCCGTTTTGCGCGCTACCAGTTCCGGTGCACAGTTGGTATAACCCTCTTCCTGCCCCCCTTTAGATTTCTTTTTAGTTTGAGCTTGTTAGGTCGGTCGAATTCGACGCCAAAGTTGGTCGTTCGAATTCTTAGTGTTGCACTTGTAAAATTCCATTTTTGAATCCGGGACTCCGGATTCAATTTCTGACACCACCAGTAGACTCGTGGCGTCGTTCTGGCCTGATTTTATATAAAGTTTGTTAGATTTGGAGAACGTGGGCCCTGGCACGCATTTCGGTGCAAAGCGGGTCCCACTTTCTGGGACAACGGATCATTTTGAGTTCGGCTCATCAGAATCCAATTCCGGATATACCGTTGAGTTCGTATCGTCATTCTGGACTCGTTGACATATAATTTGCTGAGTTTTGAGGATATTAGCTCCGACACGCTTTTCCGTGCAAATCGGAATTTTAATGTCCTGGTCAACGGACCAATTTGAGATCGGGTCAACGGAATCCAATTCTGGATATACCGTTGGGTTCGTATCGTCATTCTGGATTCGTGGACATATAATTTGTTAGGTTTTGTGCACTTTTATTTTGGCATGTTTTTCGGTGCAAAGTGTGTCCAACGGCGGATATCATTTTGGCCCAAAATTACCGTTTTGCCCCTGTATTCAAACTGGACTTTTGGACAGGCTATTCTAGCTATTTTGATCATTCTGGACACGTTGGTGATATTTATTTTATCATCCGACAACATCTGTAGGTTTTTACCCTATTATTACAATCCTTCTCCTTTTGTGGTATTTTGAGTTCCATCGATTCCGGTGATTTCACAATCACTGAAATTGAATGGGTTGACCCTGTAGATGTTTATAGAGACTAGCTTTTACCTTGTTGACCTTGGTTGACTACTTTGACTGAATGTCGAAGTAGAGTAAACATTTGACCTAGTTTAGCCTAGAGTTGACCAGTTGACCAAAAGTCAACTGTAAGTCAACCATTGACCCAGTTTAACCTAGTTTGACTTGGTTTGACTTCTTGTGATCTAGTTTGACTCAGTGTGACCTAGTTTGACTTTGTTGACTGAGTCTGACCTAGATTGCGTAGCTTATACTATAGAATCAAGCCTAACACTGTTGAACCCTAATTAGTTTATATATATCTTATCTTTAGGTCTGTGGCATCACTCTGAGCATCGACCCCATTTGACAGCTCAGGACCGCAGACGAGTACATTCACTGATAGTTTTCATTGTCTTGATATTTGCTATATTCGATTCAGTCGTAGTGTCTTACTTGATTCTCAGACACGAAAGTTCACGGACTAGTATTGTCGGATTCCTGTCATGAGATGTCATTCCTGGATTTCTTGGGATACTGGTACTTGCTTAGTCTTGATTCTCGTACTTGTATTGACGCCGATTCCTGAAGAGGACTTGCTCCCTTCTTAGGGAATCCCGCGTCATGACGTGCTATGTCCGGATCCGTATACTATTCGAGGAAATGGGAAATATTATAGATAGTGTGATCAATGCCCACCTTGAGTTACTACTTGTATCATAGCTATACCATCACCTCACGATGGGTATAGCCTGACCTGTGCTACTACTTGCTCCATAGCTTACCATCCCGGCCGGACCGAGTCCACGTACTTGTAGCCGGTCGGCTGGAAGCCTGATTCTTGACCCATACCGATCACATTAGGCTATAATATTCGAGGCACATTTTATATTTACTTTTCTTGTCATATATCCTGTTCTGTTCTACATTCAGTACTTTCTCACCATGCATGATATACAGTTACTCACATGCTCTACATGCCTTTACATTGTATCTTGATTGGAGACTAAGTTCTGCTCGGGAGAAGAGTTACAACCCCGGTCCTTGTTTTGTTAAGGGTTGTAACTCGGCTTCCGAACGGTTCCTAAGTTTTCATATATCTTTGTCTCGTAGTTCATTATACTGTCTCTTATAGAATTTGTCAATTCACATGGAACTGCTGTTAGTGTTTGTACTTGCTCATTTTCCTGACAGGATACCGTTGATAATATTTTAGGAATTGTTATACCATTAGTGGACTTTATGATGTTGCTAGCTGAGGTGGATCTCACTATTATTCTATGTGAGTTGCCTGGGAGTTATCCTTAGTTAGTCTTGTTGTTCCTTCTTTATTTTCCTCTCTTATGATTCCTTCTAGTAGTTTCTAGTTGTTCTTGTGCTTTAGTTATCTTTCTTGTCTTATCATCCCTAGCTGTTGTGATGTGACTAGAGTATATTTGTAGTTATAGGCCTTATAGACGTAGTGTATATTTATTGGGTACTAGACAGTGTTCTACCGCCGATACTGCGGCGTAGGCTGGGCGTCGTGTACGTATTCGTACCCGTATATCCGGGTGCAGGTCGTGACATCATCCATGGCGCGTCCCTTCTTCGCTGCGAACACGCGCCATCTCCAATATCGTTTCGTTACTCGGAATACAATTTCACTAAACTTCTTACTTTTTTTACAATTTGGATAAAATTCTTTACCCTATATAAAAAATTCTATATTAGTAATATGCACCTTTGTGTGAGATCTATCCTTTGAGAAACTCCATGGGTGACAACCACGGATAGAAATAGAGAAAAAGAGAAGAATGCGACATAGATAATACTCAACGAACCCCAGGTCTTGTTTTTCCGTTGTAAGTTGTCTGACTAGTGGCTTGGCTAGGAATCTAGTTATTTCTTGTGACTATACAAGAGAAGTTCTTCCTTCGGGCGCCTAATGAAGTTCCTTCGGACGCCTAAGGACTCTGCTCATTTTTTCTATTTTAAAATATAATTTATTTCATACACTGACGATATTGTATTCCGACTTTGCTTCCGAAATATAACCACATGTTGATATCAAATAGGGTGGGATTCAATGCACACATAATTTTATATTATTGGGACATGTGGCATGATTTCAGAGTTGTATATGAAATTTATACCAACTGCACATAAAATACAAAAAAAAATTAAGGTGGAGTTTTACTGGTGGATTATATAAATTTGCCCTTATTATAAATACTAGTAAATGTACGCGCTTTGTACGTTTGATAACGTATAATAAGAATATTATCTAATTTTAGTCAAATATTTTTTATAGTTTAGGTGGTTAAGGTGGGAGGTTTTCTTCTTGTTTAGTTGAGTTTGATTCTCTATTTTGCCTATATATAACAAATTTAAATTTTTTTTAAATTTTTTTTAATAATTTAATTTAAACTTATTATAGGGACTTGTGGCATGATTTCAGAGTTGTATATAAAATTCAGGGGCGGCCCGGGCCCAGGGCAGGCCGGGCGACAACCCAGGGTCCCCTGACGAAAGGGGACACCAACATGTAACTATCTACAATAGAACTAATATGTATCATGTGCATTTTTTAACAAAAAAATATTGTGGTGTAGTTGTTATAATGCTAGACTTATATTTAAGAGGTCCTTGGTTCAAATCTTGGCTACAACAATTTTTTGTTTTATTTATACTTTTTTATTATGTATGGGGGCCCATTTTGGAACTTTCGTCTCGGTCCCCCATCAGCTCAGGGCCTCGTTTTACAACAAACCGTGCCTCGTTTCGACCTTCCAGTCAAAAGTTATGGTCCTCCAAAGTTTCAACTGACCATAAAATGCAGGAGAATGGCCATTCTCCGTGTTAGAACACGAAGAATGTTAATTTCGCATGAGGGTGGCCATTCTCCGTGTTAGTAACACGGAGAATGGCATTCTCCGTGTTAGTAACACGGAGAATGGCATTCTCCGTCTTAATTTACACGGAGAATGGCCATTCTCCGTGCTAAATTACACGGAGAATGACCATTCTCCGTCTTAATTTACACGGAGAATGGCCATTCTCCGTGTAATTTAGCATGGAGAATGGTCATTCCAGTGTTAAAACGCAGGAGAATGACCATTCTCCGTGTTAGAAACACGAATAACACCATTCTTCGTATTAAATAACACGGAGAACGCCATTCTCCGTGTTAATTTACACGAAGAATGGTCATTCCAGTGTTAAAACGCAGGAGAATGGGCATTCTTCGTGTTAATTTACACGGAGAATGGCATTCTCCGTCTTAATTTACACGGAGAATAGCATTCTTCGTCTTAATTTACACGAAGAATGGCCATTCTCCGTCTTAATTTACACGGAGAATGGCCATTCTCCGTATAATTTAACACGGAGAATGGTCATTCCAGTGTTAAAACGCAGGAGAATGACCATTCTTCGTGTTAGAAACACGGAGAATGTCATTCTCCGTATTAAATAACACGGAGAATGCCATTCTCCGTGTTAAAACGTATGAGAATGACCATTCTCCGTATTAAATGACACGGAGAATGTAACCACCACTTTTCTAAAATTAGGGTAATTTTGAACTTTTGTAAAATTGATTATTTAATAATAGGTTTAAATCATGTTATTAATTTTGATTATTTTAATTTAATTTAATTAGTGTTTTGTGATTTTATTCTTCGGCTAGTGTAACCTTAGAGCTGCTTAGCCTAGAGACTAACCATGACCATGGAGGCCTAACCCATGTGATTAGATTAGCTAATTACCACTTTTTAGACTAAGGGTATTTTGGTCATTTTGTGACTTTGAATTATTTAGGATTTTGATTAATTGGTGAATTTTATATTATTTTAATAATATTTAAATTGATTTATTATAATTTTGGTCATTTTTCATATTTTAATTTTTTGGGAATTTTTATATTTTAATATTGTATTTTCGGGTTTATGATCGGGTTTGAGTTTTGGCTCATTTCGACTTGTGTTAGTGATCCGGGTAGCTTAGACTCTAGTTGGGACCCAGAGTTTAGCTAGACATGGCCCATAAATTCTACTAATTAGTATAGTGTATTTAGACTAATCCCACATGACATAATTGGTCCATTTGGTTATTTAAACTTGACCCTTTTAGCCCCAAACTTCCACATAAGACAAAATTGACTCATAGGGGCCTTGGAGGGCATTTTGGACATTTGCCAAATGCCCCGAAACCCCATAAATTTGGACAGCAGCAAGAGACCCCCTCTCCACTTCATTTTCTTCACACCTTGTTCTTCTTCTTCTCCTTTGAGAGTTCCTTCCCAAACCAAGCCAAAACCCTTTGATTTCAAGTCCAAAGTAAGTCAAATCTCTTCCATACTCTAGATCCCTCTCTAATCTTGGTGCTAACCCTTGTTTATCTTTTATTTGTGATTTTTATCTAGGTAGAACCTAGCATGGAGGGGTTGGAAGCATAGAATTGGCTCTTGACCCAAAAAGAACCAATTTTGGGGCTTTTCTTGGGATTCCAACTCCCAAGAGGTAAACCCTAACTCTAACTCTTGTAATTACTCCTAATTAGTGTTATTTTTATATTAGAGGATACCTGAGGCATAGGACAACCCATTAGAAGATGTTTGGAACCCATTGGGCTCAATTCGGGACTTTCGGGCTAGGTTTAGTGCCAAATTTGGAGAAAATCCTAAATTAACATGTTTGGGTGTTACTCCCAACCTAATTAGACCTAATTATGTTAGTTTGGGTGAGATGAGGCTAGGTACGTGTCCATATTTGGATACGTGGGGTCGTTTTGCGAGAAATCATAAAAATAGGCTTTTTTCGAGGTTTTCGGGTTCCAACACACGGATGACTTTTTGCACCGACACTAGAATCGACAAGTTAATACTTAGAATAGGTTCTAATAATTATTTTGAACTCGTGGGTAGAATTTGGGTCGAATCCGGATAGGTTTGGTGTCCGTATCACGCAGTATCGCAAATCGGACACCCGGAGTCGCCAAAATGGCCATTTGGCCATTCGGGCCTCGTTTCTCGTTTCCGCTCGCGTGCGCGAGTTAGATTTCTTGTGTGGGGAACATGTCTAGGTCCTAGAGGGCAGAATTTCAAAGATTTGGGTATTCGAATAAGGTTTTGGGTCGTTTAGGAGTATATGTATATGTGTATGTGTGTAGATTTTTATGGGGAGTGTGTTAGTGTGTGGTAGTAGTAATGGTGTTGGTAGTGTGTGTGTGTGTGTGTGTGTGGTGGTAGTGGTGGTGTTGGTAGTATGCATATGTATGTGTGTGTGTGGTGGTAGTGGTGGTGTTGGTAGTATGCATGTATGTGTGTGTGTGGGGGTGTTCATGGATAGATAGATAGATAGATAGATAGATAGATAGATAGATAGATAGATAGATAGGTAGGTAGAGAGATGAATGAATGAGTGAATGGATGATGGATGAGTGAATGGATGAATGGATGGAAGGGGGGAGCTGCTGCCTCCCCCAAATTCAGCAACAACAACAGCAATTTCAGCAACAATAGCAGCAGTAAAACAGCAGCAAACCCCCTACTTTGAGCCCCATTTGACCCCCCAATACACCCCTAATTGACCCTCCTATATACCCCCCTATATCCACCATATTTTCTACTATACAACCCCCTAATTTGTGAGTATTGGAGTGGTGTAGGTTGGTTAGAAAACTAGTGGTTAGAGTGGTAGAAAATAAGCTAAGCCACATGTTAGTAGGTAATGAGAATTTACCCTTTTTGACTTTTAAATGTCAAGATATCATGATACGGTATCGAGATACTAGAAGAAGGTTGAAATACCATATTGGAGAGTGGAGGAATACTTAGAATGAAGGTAGGAAAGTCTAGAGTGGGAGTTAGAAGCTAAGGTAATGGGATTACCTTGGAAGGGTAATAAAGGGTATGTTAAGGTATTCACATTAGAGGGTAAGTTTGTAGATGTATGAGTTGGTATTTGAGAGTTAGTTTAGAAGTAGTATTCTAATTAAATGGGAGTGTAATGCCTGTAGTTCGTATTACGTATCTTGGAATACGTGTACGTATTTTATTTTGTATTGCATATCTCTTGGCTTGGCTCGGTTTGTTTTGGGTTGGTTCGGCTAGGCTTGGGTTGCCTTGGTTCATCATGAACCAAAGGGAGAACCCCTACCTACCACCACCATCCCCATTTATTAACCCCTCCTCATTCTCTCTCTTCATTATTCTTCTTCTTCTCCACATTTACTTCTACACCTACCAGAAAGAAGAGAGAGAGAGAGAGAGCTTAGGCAAGTGCAAACTTGCTTCATTATGGATCTCATGTTTTATTGTTCCATTCTCTTCCTTACTAGATTCTAAGCCTCTTTAGAACTGGAAGTTTTCGGTTTTGATGGTTATATTTGTGTAGATCTAAGTTTTAAGTTCCTTCTTGTTTATTTTTCTTGGTTTTGATCTCTAAAATTTGGTTATTTTTGAAAACTAATGGTTCTATGTTGTAGAGAATTCAATTTCATTCAGTTTTGGCTTTTGTTTCGCTTGATTTCAACTCCGGATGAGTAAGTTATGGCCATTACAAGTTTTCGGAACTTTCATGGCTGAACTTGCTGTTTGGGGACGATGAATCCCATGTGCCGGGAACCTCATGCGCCCGGGAGGCCATGCGCCGGGAGGCCATGCGCCGTGAAGTTCCGGCAACGCATTCCTTAACTCCGAGCGTGTCATGCGCGTAGGTTTCTTACGCGCATGTATTGAAGACGCAATGTGAGTATCTCATGCGCCGATTCGTGCAGGAATCCCATGCGCCGATTTGTGCAGGAATCTCATACGCCGATTCGTGCAGGAATCCCATGTGCCGATTCGTGCAGGAATCCCATGCGCCGATTCGTGCAGGAATCTCATGCGCCGATTCGTGCAGGAATCCCATGCGCCGATTCGTGCAGGAATCCCATACGCCGATTCGTGCAGGAATCCCATGCGCCAATTCGTGCAGGAATCCCATGCGCCGATTGTGCAGGAATTTACTGTTTTTGCCTGTTTAAGTTGTTTTGTAGTTAGAATCTTGAAAAAAAAAACTCAAACATGAAAGTTGTAGGTCTTTTCCTTGGCTTCAAGAATATGTTATTAGTTATTTTATACAATCTCTCTCATTCATGATAATGTAAGAATAGAACACGATAGTGGCCCGCGGTGGCGCACTCTTGACAAGTAAACTGATATGACAAGTATGAAAGGTCTGGACACCGTGGGCGATTGCGTTTGTACAAATAAACCAGTACTGTCTTACATCATGTCTAGGATGGGGATCCCTGAGTACCACGGTCAGGGGTACCTACTAAAATTGACTAAGGCTAATTAACTAGAATGATTCAGTAGTCATGAAGAGATTCCCAGCTACAGGCAATCCCGTCATCTGGGCGCATTAAGTGGACTTGTAGCCTACCGATGAGTAGGGCACATTTCCAGCACACAGTCACGTGTTGCATTCTTCATAACGGACATTCGACCCGGATAACCGGATGGTCTGCAGGGCTTGTGGCTGTTGGGATAATCTCATTGCATCTTGCTAGTAACTAGGCCTGTGATAACCCTAGTTAGTTAAAAGTATCAAGCCGTACTCTTGATTGGCCGTGATTGATTGGATGAAGTTTATTCCAGCTTTGTCTTATCCTGATCCTGTACAAGATTGTATCATGACATGATTTCTTGTATCGATAAATGATGGGATACCAAGTTCTGTTCAGATGAAGGGTTACAACCCCGGTCCTTGTTTGGTTTAAGGGTTGTAACTTGGCTATCTGAATAGTTCCATGGTTATCTTATCATATATCGTCCTGCTTATTGTGCCCGCCTTAACAATAAAGATCAGGGGTCCAGTTCTGTTCAGGCGAAGGGTTACAACCCCGGTCCTTGTTTGGTTTAAGGGTTGTAACCTGGCTCCCGGAGCAGTTCTGTGTCCTCTCTTCGTTTATTGTCTTATTGCAACCCCCTGTCATGCTCGTCATGTTTTACCTTTACTTCAATACCATGATTATTTATACTGGCCTTAACAATAAAGATCAGGGGTCCAGTTCTGTTCAGGCGAAGGGTTACAACCCCGGTCCTTGTTTGGTTTAAGGGTTGTAACCTGGCTTCCGGAGCAGTTCTGTGTCCTCTCTTCGTTTATTGTCTTGTTACCTTATCAATAGTAATTGAGGCGGGTTTCTATTCAGGCGAAGGATTGCAACCCCGGTCCTTGTTTGGTTTAAGGGTTGCAGTCTGGCTACTTGAATGGTTTTTCCGTGTTCAAATATTATTGTTATCTCAGCTATTATCACTATCTTTTAATTACCTTTACTATTTATTTGTGATATGCTGGTTTTAGTTCCTAAGTGAAGCCTCCTTTGTGGCACTTGCTCTTTCTGGGGTCTGACCCAGCTGGTTTTGTGTGGCCAGATATCGAAGCAGCACTAGAGGATCTACCTACTATCCAGCCAGATGGTGACCACCAGGCGTAACCCTGGCAACGAGTGGATTTCTTTTGTCCTCCCACTTTATTGTAAAATTATTCTTTTGAGGCGTTTAGCCGACGAGCACGTGTTAGCTCGATTGCCCTTTATTTACTGTCTACCTACGGGCTGTAACATGATTGACAGATCCTAGGGTTGATCATGTATGACTGAACTCTTGCTAGTCCTGACATTTTGTACGACTAGCTTCATGATCATCCAATATGTAATGTATGGGACGCCTTGCTATTATATATTTGGTGCTCTGACATCTTGTAACTACTATTACTTGCTTATGATTGAGACAATAGGCTTGTTCATGACCATAGAAGACTGTTGGCTTGTAGTTAAACCCTCATGTATCTAGACAACCGTGACCGTATAGCGAGGTGGGTTGCACTTCAATATACGTAGCTGGCTATGTACGCCCCCGCTCTCCAGTACTCTGGTTCTGGGGCGTGACATGGTTTTAGTGGTGGCCCATGCAGGTCTTGTAATTCAAGATATGTGAGGGTTTACCGAATAGATGTCTCAATCAGTATTCGCCCTTGATCTCTACTCGTATCCTCTTGATCCCTGAAAAACTTGACCTGATCACATGCTTGTATCGTTGATCTGTCCTGGTCCTTCCTTATTGTTCCCTATGTCGTCTTCTTCAGCGGCATTGTTTCTGGACCTGCCGATCAGCAAGGTGGAGCACCTCCTGCGGACCAGCAGCAACCTGGAGATCAAGCCCAGCATTCAGGTGTAGCCTCCAGAGTCGTGCCCACCGAAGGAGAACCACCAGTTCAGCCCGTCCAGCCAGCAGAGCATGATGACGGCACTTTGGTGGGTCTCATCAGGACGCTATTAGCTTCCCAGGATCGGCGAGGAGATGCCTTACACCAGGCGGTGGCAGATGCTTTGACCAGAGGAGGTCATCAGGGTAATAGCGCGGCCAACAGCTTCAAGCGCTTGAACCCTCCCTTCTTCGATGGCAGTGAAGATGCGATCGCTGCAGATGCATGGCTTCAGGACACAGAGGTGATTCTAGAAGCAGCCAGGACTCCAGAGAATGAGAAGGTGGCCGTAGTGCGCCTGCAGTTACTAGATCTTGCCCGTAGCTGGTGGGCAGCGCAGGCCGATGGATTAGTGGCCCCTATTTCATGGGCAGTATTCAGGGAGAGATTCCAGACCAAGTATTTTGATGCTGTAGCTCGGTATGATCTACAGACGAGGTTCACCAATCTGAAGCAGATGGACAGGACGGTCGATGGATATGCGGCCGAGTTCTCCAGGCTTAGTCGGTTTGCTCCCACCTTGGTGGCGACCGAGTTCGATAGAGCCCAGCGGTTCCAGCAGGGGCTTCATCTGGAGATTTTATTGGCGGTGGAGCAGTTTGAGCATCAGACTTTTGATACAGTGTTGAGAGCAGCCAGGAGGCATGAATATACCTCCCAGAGGATCGTGGATAGGACCGGAGGTCGGAAACGATCTCACGGCCAGATGAATCAGTCATCAGCACCAGCCCCGGCAGCCAGGGCTTTGACCATTGGAGCTCCGAGGCGGGCGACCTCAGTGACGTCGGTTCAGCATTCCACCCCGACGCACCCTCAGCAGCAGAAGCAGAAGCAGTCTTCCGCAGTAGGATGTTCATACTGCGGGAAGCCAGGGCATGTGGTATCGGAGTGTCGCAGAGCACAGGGTTTGTGCTTGGTTTGTGGTGCTCCGGACCACAGGATTGGGAATTGCCCGAACAGGGGGAGTTCATCAGCCTTCTCTAGTCCTTCAGTTAGAGGACCAGCACCAATCCAGCAGCAGCAGCTACAGTACCCGTTCCCGAGGCCATTGCCGACGCAGGCCCAGGCATTCCAGCAGCAGAGGCCGCAGCAGTATGCCCAAGCCCAAGCCTTGATCCAGAGCAGGCAGAAGAATTTTCAGCAGAGGGGCCCGCACCCAGAGGATATGGTCAAGTGCTGGCTTTGACCATGGGAGAAGAAGGAATAGCACCAGGTGAGGTGGTAGCAGGTACTATTCTCGTCAATACCTTTCCAGCTTCAGTATTATTTGATTCTGGTGCCTCGCATTCATTTATGTCTGCACGATTTGCGACACGGGTATGACTGGAGCCCGAGTCATTATCAGTAAGGCTCAATATACTTACTGGTAACGGACTTGTAGGAGTAGATAGAGTGTTTTCCTCGTATCGGGTCGTAGTTAGCGGTAGAGAATTCCCCGCTAGAATGATAGAGTTCCCAATGGCCGATTATGATGTGGTCTTAGGGATGGATTGGTTGAGGGACCAGTATGCTAGGATAGACTGCCACATTGGCAGGGTTATTTTTAGCATTCCAGGCGAGCCAGAGTTTTCTTTCTCCCGAGGCGAAGTTGAACCTTCTCCTTCAGTGTTGCGGATGGCAGTGGCAGCAGTGCAGTTACCTCGGATAGTCGAAGAGTTTCCGGATGTTTTCTCCGAAGAGCTTCCCGGGATGCCGCCAGAGCGGGAGATCGAGTTTACTATCGACTTGATTCCCGGGACAGCCCCAGTGTCAGAGAGAGTCTACAGGATGGCGCCGTCAGAGCTTGAGATATTGTACAAGATAATTGAAGAACTCAGAACCAAGGGATTCATTCGTGCTAGTGGATCGCCTTGGGGAGCCCCGATGCTTCTTGTGAAAAAGAAGGATGGTACGTCCAAATTATGTGTAGATTATCGTACCTTGAACTCAGTAACAATCAAGAACAGATACCCACTCCCGAGGATAGATGACTTGTTTGATCAACTCAAGGGGGCAGCAGTATTCTCGAAGATCGACTTACGGTCAGGATACCATCAGATCAGAGTCAGAGAGCAGGACATCCCGAAGACAGCGTTCAGATCGAGATATGGGCATTGGGAGTTCCTTGTGATGCCATTTGGAGCAACCAATGCGCCGGCAGTATTCATGGACCTCATGAATCGTATCTTCATGCCTTATTTGGATCAGTTCGTGATTGTGTTCCTAGACGACATCCTGGTCTACAGCAAGAGTGAAGCGGAGCATGAGCAGCATCTCCGAGTTGTCCTCCAGATTCTCAGAGAGCACCAGTTGTATGCCAAGTTCAGTAAATACGAGTTCTGGCTCGATCGCATTTCGTACTTAGGTCATATCATCACCCGAGGAGGAGTTGAAGTGGATCCTCAGAAGATCGTGGCCATTGAAACATGGCCAGTACCTAGCACAGTTGCAGAAGTTCGCAGTTTTCTTGGATTGGCCGGCTACTACCGGCGATTTGTTTCAGACTTTGCTCGAATTTCAGCGCCATTGACCCAGTTGACCCGCAAGGATGTGCAGTTTGCTTGGACAGCAGAATGTCAGGATTCTTTTGAGAAGTTGAAGCGAGGCTTGATGACGGCTCCTATTCTCACGCTTCCAGATGGGACCGGAGGATTTTCAGTATACTGTGATGCTTCAGGCAGAGGTTTGGGATGTGTTCTGATGCAGCATGGGAAGGTAATAGCTTATGCGTCACGGCAACTTCGTGATCATGAGAGAAATTACCCAACCCATGACTTAGAGCTGGCAGTAGTAGTGTTTGCACTTAAGTTGTGGAGGCACTACCTATACGGAGATAGGGTGGAAATTTTCACCGACCACAAGAGCCTGAAGTATGTTTTCACCCAGAAGGATCTCAACATACGTCAGAGGAGATGGCTGGAGCTGCTTGTGGATTATGATGTCAACCTGCAGTATCACCCAGGGAAGGCCAACGTTGTTGCAGATGCATTGAGCAGGAGGGCAGGAGTTTATTTCCTGACAGCGCAACCAGAACTGTTAGCCGATCTTCAGAAGATGGGTATAAAAGTTGTCCTCCCTTCCAGTATGGCATTGATGGCCAGCATGCAAGTTCAGTCCACTATAGTCGAGAGTATCCGGATGGTGCAGTCAGCAGATTCCAAGCTTCAGCGACTCAGAGCAGAGTGTGAGGCGGGACGAAGACCAGAGTTATGCATTCATGAAGACGGTACACTTCGACATGGTAAGCGTCTTTGTGTACCCAGTGGAGATATCAGACAGGAGATCATAGCAGAGTCCCACAGTTTGCAGTATTCCATTCATCCTGGTGGCACGAAGATGTACCGTGATATTCGTCAGCACTTTTGGTGGAATGGCATGAAGAGGGAGATAGCCCGGTTTGTCTCTCATTGTTTAGTCTGCCAACAAGTTAAGGCTGAACATCAGAGACCAGCTGGACTACTTCAACCATTGCCGATTCCCGAGTGGAAATGGGAGCATGTAACCATAGATTTTGTGACTGGATTGCCCAGATCCCCGGCTGGCAGAGACGCTATTTGGGTTATTATAGACAGGCTCACGAAGGTGGCTCATTTTCTCCCGTTCAGAGTTGGTCAATCGACGGCTCAGCTAGCGGAGATGTATCTCCGGCAGATTGTCAGGTTGCACGGTGTACCAGTCAGTATCACTTCAGACAGAGATTCAAGGTTTACGTCGCACTTTTGGCGTAGCTTGCAAAAAAGTTTGGGAACTCACCTCCAGTTCAGTTCAGCTTATCACCCGCAGACAGATGGCCAGTCGGAGCGTACGATCCAGACTCTTGAAGATATGTTGCGGTCATGTACACTCGACTTCGGTGGATCATGGAAAGATCACGTGCACCTGGTGGAGTTCTCGTACAACAATAGTTTCCAGGCCAGTATCCAGATGGCACCGTTCGAGGCACTGTATGGTAGGAAGTGTCGATCCCCGCTAGCATGGGATGATGTCGGAGAGAGGCAGATGCTCGGTCCAGAAATGATTGCTCAGACCGATGAAGTGGTCAGGAAGGTCAGAGATCATCTTCGAGTTGCCCAAGATCGCCAGCGTCATTGGGCCGATTCTCATCGGCGACCCCTTGAATTCTCGGTCGGCGACCATGTATTCCTGAGGATTTCGCCTAACCGTGGTGTCATTCGTTTCGGCGTACGGGGAAAGCTTAGTCCTAGGTATATAGGCCCGTTCGATATTCTGGAGCGAGTAGGTGATGTATCCTATCGTCTCGCTCTTCCACCGTCGCTACGTGAGGTGCATGACGTATTCCATGTATCTCAACTACGACGGTATATCCCGGACTCGAGCCACATCCTGGATCATTCGGAATTGGTTGTTGGTACCAACCTTTCGTATGAGGAGAGGCCCGTGTCTATATTGGACCGGAGAGAGAAGATACTTAAGAACAAGACTATTAGTTTAGTCCGTGTTGCTTGGGGTCATCACTCTTTGGGTGAGTCGACGTGGGAGCGTGAGGATGATATCCGATCGCGATATCCCGACCTGTTTGACTCATAAGGTATAATGTCTTCCTTATGCCTTATGCTTTCAAGTCCTTGCTTGAATAATGACTGCATGATAGACTGCTTGTTATAGCTTACGATTATTATAGCTTGTCCTTGCAATTCTAGCCTCTTGATTAAATTCCGAGGACGGAATTCTTTTAAGGTGGGTAGAGTTGTAATGCCTGTAGTTCGTATTACGTATCTTAGAATACGTGTACGTATTTTATTTTGTATTGCATATCTCTTGGCTTGGCTCGGTTTGTTTTGGGTTGGTTCGGCTAGGCTTGGGTTGCCTTGGTTCATCATGAACCAAAGGGAGAACCCCTACCTACCACCACCATCCCCATTTATTAACCCCTCCTCTTTCTCTCTCTTCATTATTCTTCTTCTTCTCCACATTTACTTCTACACCTACCAGGAAGAAGAGAGAGAGAGAGAGAGAGCTTAGGCAAGTGCAAACTTGCTTCATGATGGATCTCATGTTTTATTGTTCCATTCTCTTCCTTACTAGATTCTAAGCCTCTTTAGAACTGGAAGTTTTCGGTTTTGATGGTTATATTTGTGTAGATCTAAGTTTTAAGTTCCTTCTTGTTTATTTTTCTTGGTTTTGATCTCTAAAATTTGGTTATTTTTGAAAACTAATGGTTCTATGTTGTAGAGAATTCAATTTCATTCAGTTTTGGCTTTTGTTTCGCTTGATTTCGACTCCGGATGAGTAAGTTATGGCCATTACAAGTTTTCGGAACTTTCATGGCTGAACTTGCTGTTTGGGGACGATGAATCCCATGTGCCGGGAACCTCATGCGCCCGGGAGGCCATGCGCCGGGAGGCCATGCGCCGTGAAGTTCCGGCAACGCATTCCTTAACTCCGAGCGTGTCATGCGCGTAGGTTTCTTACGCGCATGTATTGAAGACGCAACGTGAGTATCTCATGCGCCGATTCGTGCAGGAATCCCATGCGCCGATTTGTGCAGGAATCTCATGCGCCGATTCGTGCAGGAATCCCATGCGCCGATTCGTACAGGAATCCCATGCGCCGATTCGTGCAGGAATCCCATGCGTCGATTGGTGCAGGAATCCCATGCGCCGATTTGTGCAGGAATCCCATGCGCCGCTTGTGCAGGAATTTACTGTTTTTGCCTGTTTAAGTTGTTTTGTAGTTAGAATCTTGAAAAAAAAAACTCAAACATGAAAGTTGTAGGTCTTTTCCTTGGCTTCAAGAATATGTTATTAGTTATTTTATACAATCTCTCTCATTCATGATAATGTAAGAATAGAACACGATAGTGGCCCGCGGTGGCGTACTCTTGACAAGTAAACTGATATGACAAGTATGAAAGGTCTGGACACCGTGGGCGATTGCGTTTGTACAAATAAACCAGTACTGTCTTGCATCATGTCTAGGATGGGGATCCCTGAGTACCACGGTCAGGGGTACCTACTGAAATTGACTAAGGCTAATTAACTAGAATGATTCAGTAGTCATGAAGAGATTCCCAGCTACAGGCAATCCCGTCATCTGGGCGCATTAAGTGGACTTGTAGCCTACCGATGAGTAGGGCACATTTCCAGCACACAGTCACGTGTTGCATTTTTCATAACGGACATTCGACCCGGATAACTGGATGGTCTGCAGGGCTTGTGGCTGTTGGGATAATCTCATTGCATCTTGCTAGTAACTAGGCCTGTGATAACCCTAGTTAGTTAAAAGTATCAAGCCGTACTCTTGATTGGCCGTGATTGATTGGATGAAGTTTATTCCAGCTTTGTCTTATCCTGATCCTGTACAAGATTGTATCATGACATGATTTCTTGTATCGATAAATGATGGGATACCAAGTTCTGTTCAGATGAAGGGTTACAACCCCGGTCCTTGTTTGGTTTAAGGGTTGTAACTTGGCTATCTGAATAGTTCCATGGTTATCTTATCATATATCGTCCTGCTTATTGTGCCCGCCTTAACAATAAAGATCAGGGGTCCAGTTCTGTTCAGGCGAAGGGTTACAACCCCGGTCCTTGTTTGGTTTAAGGGTTGTAACCTGGCTCCCGGAGCAGTTCTGTGTCCTCTCTTCGTTTATTGTCTTATTGCAACCCCCTGTCATGCTCGTCATGTTTTACCTTTACTTCAATACCATGATTATTTATACTGGCCTTAACAATAAAGATCAGGGGTCCAGTTCTGTTCAGGCGAAGGGTTACAACCCCGGTCCTTGTTTGGTTTAAGGGTTGTAACCTGGCTTCCGGAGCAGTTCTGTGTCCTCTCTTCGTTTATTGTCTTGTTACCTTATCAATAGTAATTGAGGCGGGTTTCTATTCAGGCGAAGGATTGCAACCCCGGTCCTTGTTTGGTTTAAGAGTTGCAGCCTGGCTACTTGAATGGTTTCTCCGTGTTCAAATATTATTGTTATCTCAGCTATTATCACTATCTTTTAATTACCTTTACTATTTATTTGTGATATGCTGGTTTTAGTTCCTAAGTGAAGCCTCCTTTGTGGCACTTGCTCTTTCTGGGGTCTGACCCAGCTGGTTTTGTGTGGCCAGATATCGGAGCAGCACTAGAGGATCTACCTACTATCCAGCCAGATGGTGACCACCAGGCGTAACCCTGGCAACGAGTGGGTTTCTTTTGTCCTCCCACTTTATTGTAAAATTATTCTTTTGAGGCATTTAGCCGACGAGCATGTGTTAGCTCGATTGCCCTTTATTTACTGTCTGCCTATGGGCTGTAACATGATTGACAGATCCTAGGGTTGATCATGTATGACTGAACTCTTGCTAGTCCTGACATTTTGTACGACTAGCTTCATGATCATCCAATATGTAATGTATGGGATGCCTTGCTATTATATATTTGGTGCTCTGACATCTTGTAACTACTATTACTTGCTTATGATTGAGACAATAGGCTTGTTCATGACCATAGAAGACTGTTGGCTTGTAGTTAAACCCTCATGTATCTAGACAGCCGTGACCGTATAGCGAGGTGGGTTGCACTTTAATATACGTAGCTGGCTATGTACGCCCCCGCTCTCCAGTACTCTGGTTCTGGGGCATGACAGAGAGTTAAATGTAGAGTGGGAATTGAGAAAAGTAGTTATGGGTTAGGATAGAGGTTAAGTTAGTATCTTGGTATCTCAAGATACCAAGATTACCTTAAGGTAAATGTTGAGAATTAAGATATGCCATAAGTGGTTTTGATGTCCAAGATAGTGAAAGATTGTGGTTGGTAATGATTAGATATGTTAGTATCTTGCTATCCTAGGATACCGGGAGAGATACTCCCACGGCAAAGTCGATTTGCCTTAATGTTAGCAAGTAGAGGGTTAGTGGTGAGTTAGTGAGTCATGTGGATTAGATGGTTAGAGAGTTAAGTTAGTGTTTATATATATATATATATATATATATATATATATATATATATATATATATATATATATATATATATATATATATATATATATGAGTTTGGATATGTTAGAATGAGAGGTTAGATAACATGTTAGAGAGGTTCAATGAGGGTATAAGTAGGATGTTAGATAAGTATATGTAGATATATATATATATATATATATATATGTTAGTTAGATATTAGATGATGGTTGAATGTTAGATGTTAGATAGATATGTAATAAGTTAGGATAGTGAGTTAAGATGAGTTAGAATACAATGTTAGGATGTGGGATATATTAGATAGATGTTAGAAATTAGATATTAGAATTAGATATTAGAGTTAGAGGTTAGAGTGGTATCTTAGGATACCAATACAGTATCTTAAGATTTACCCTTTACCTTCAAAATAATTGGATAATTACCTTATTGGCAAGGTAATGTATCAAGATACCACAGTATGGTATCAAGATACTAGGGTAGGGTGTGAGAATACCTAAGCAAGGTATTAGAGTTGCCTAGAGTAGGCAAGGGTATCGGTTAGAGGCTAAGGTAATAAGTTTACCTTGGTAAGGTAATGGGATAGGTTAAGGTAATACCCTATAACTAAGATATGTTGATAATTTGATTAAGATATGGTTAGAATTAGGATAGCTTGGTTGGTAATGATTATGAATAGGGTAAATGACTTAGGGTTGACCCCGTTTGACCGTTTGAATAAAAGTCAACCAAAAGTCAACTTTAGCCTAAAATTGACCAAAACTTGATCAGGATTGACCAGTTGACCAAAAGTCAACTGTAAGTCAACTTTTGACTTAAATCGACCTAGTTTAATTTTGTTTGACTTGCATTGACCTAGTATGACTTTGTTAGGCCTAATATGACTTAGATTGACCCTGTACAATCTAGTTTGATGATATTCTCTGATAATACTGGAAATACATAGAACGAAAAACGGGGGTGACAATATTCTCTGATAATATTTCTGTTTTATGATATCGTCTTTGTTTCTAGTATTTAGTGTAGATATCTTTGTTCTTTTGACACATTATTCACACGGATTGGTATTTGTCTGGATCCCGTCATAAGATGTTATTCCTCTTATATATGGTATACCTTGTGTAAGTCTTCCTAGTTCCTTGTGCATTGTACAGACAGGATTCCTGCGAAGGCTAGCTACCTTCTCAGAGAATCACGTGTCATGACGTGTCATGACTAGGTCCACTATATTAGTCAGGGATGGGGGTGTTAGCGTAGATATGTGATCAATATCCCACAATATTATATTGTATCATCATTGTATAGTGTTAATCATACACTCACGTATGATTAGCCAGGCCAAACATTGTATCAAGTTCTAAGCCGATCACATGTTGAAACTAATACTAAACTCACATAGATATAGTTCCAGATTTTTGTACATGATATATACTATTTTCTTGTTCTTACATTCAGTTACAATCTTGACATGCCTTACCATGATTCATGTACACATTATTTTACCTCGTATATTCTTTCTATTTATTGCTACATTTTTAATATCGTCTAATTAGAACTGTTATTTGAGATTTGTGCTCGTTCCATCCTGACTGGATATGTTGACAAAATTTTATAAATTATGGCGAGGAGGATTGTCCTACCTACTACGGTCCTCATGACGTAGTCGGCCTAGACTTGGAGACCCTAGTTCAGCAAGGGTTAGCGCCAGCCGATGGGACTTTAGAGTAGCTTAGCTAGTTTAGTTTGGTACTGGACTTTGTCTCCAGATTACATTTTGGCTTGTTATTATTTTAGTATTGTATTGAGATTGTTGACTCTGACTCTGGACTTGTATTATTCCGTGTTAGATTTTCAGGATGATATTTTATTTCTTGTTGTCTTTATCTTTTGGTATCATCTATATTTCTTAGAGTTTGTGATTGAGTATATTATATTGTCATTGCTTGTCCTCCATTCGGAGTTGACCGTTCTCGACAAGTTTTGATATTATAATTGTTGTTAGATAGTAGACCTAGACAGCGTTCTATGCCGTTTCTGCGGCGTAGGCTGGGAATTTGTCACGCACTCATGCGCTTACATCGGGTGCGGATCGTGACAGAGAATGGTCATTCAAATGTTAAAACACAGGAGAATAGCCATTCTCCGTGTTAGAAACACGAAAAATGTCATTCTCCGTGTTAGTAATGTAAGCCCCCTGAATTTTAGGGTTTATTTTAAATTTTCTAAATGAATTATTTTGATAGATATTTTATTATAACTATTTTTGATCATTAAATGTTCTTTTCCGTGACTTTAACTTCTGGAGCATCAGAGATGACAATCTCTGGAAACTCTCTTAATGAGTTTGTAGTAGACAAGATTATCTTCGTTTTGATATATCATGTTCCACTTAAACTCGTTCCCTTGTGCTCTTTTTGCATCGCACAACTTCGGGTCAATTTAGACCATTTGATTGATTAAATAATTATTAGTTGATTTTCCACTTTTATTTTTGATCATCGTATGCACATTACCGTGACTTTTAATTTAGGAGCACAAGACTAGTCGTTTTCTTGAAACCAACTCCTCATGCATGATCTACTCGAGACACCCTACGCCCATGACCTTCGTGTCCCATTTAGACACACCATCTTGTGCTTCATTTGCTTTACACAACTTTTGGGTCAATTTAGGTCAATTAATTATCCACCGTAAAATGTGACTTAACTTCCAATTTAATTTTGGGACTCGACATCGATCCAACCCGTCAACCCAAATTATGGCCATGGCCCACATGAAGCCTACTACCCACATGACACTTGTGTCCCATTTACTTGAGTCCCTACATGTTATTTATTTACCCATGATCATAAATACCTATTTAAATTCAATTATTGGACCATGTCCGATTTTGACCCGACCCGGCTCGACCGAACCCAAACCCAAGCTCCATGCTATCCCCTTATGAACACCCCCACACAATTCCTCTTTTCCTATTTTTTAAAATATCTCTTTCTTTTCTATAAATATCTTTCTTTCTTTCTCTTTCTTTCTAATATATATAATATATATATATACAAATATATCTCTCTCTCTCCACAACACACATACCCCCCTCTCTTCCTCTTTTACAGCACACTCATCCCCCCTCTCTCACGACTTCTCTCTCTCTCTTCCTATAATATCTCTCTATTCTCATTCTCTCTCTCTCCCTATAATATCTCTCTATTCTCATTCTCTCTCTATTTCTATATATAATATATACACACACACACAAATATATATATATATATATATATATCTCCTCTAACACAACCCACACACCACCACCCCACTTCAGCCGACACCCCCCTCCCCTCTTCATTTTTCCTTCTCCTCCTCCTCACTACTTCATCACCATCATCTTTCTCATCCCATAAACACCACCACTCTCACCACCACCATCACCATAACCATCACCCACACTACAACCACCATCATCATCATCAAGCCCACCACCCCCACACTATCTCCACCGTCGGGCCTTCGCCACCGCCAGCGACCATCGCAGCCGCCGCGCGCGTGTGCCAGCACGCAGCAGCAGCAAAAGCAGCGCAAGGCAGCAGCGCAGCAGCCGCGTACGCGCGCACGGGCCACCGCGCATCGCCGTGCGTCGCGTGGCCAGCCCCTGCCTCCGGCGACCCTATGCGAACTCCCCCAGGCCACCGCCCTCTTCCCCGACGCGCCGCATAGTCGATTCGTGCATTTTGTACGGAATCCCGTCGTGACGCGCGAGTTTTGAACTCAGAAATGACGTTCCGTCGCAGCAACTTCGTACACATTTTTTGAGATATCCGACCATTGGATCGGCAAACTCTTTGCACCCTCATAATCTTGGTATATAGCTCTTCACTCCCCTCAAGTTTCGTTCGTTAATTTTGTCGTTTGATACATCAAAACCGGCCACCAAGTTGACCGTTTAAATTGTACTGTTTTTGGACAGTTTTGCGTAGCCAACTTCGTCAGCTCGTAACTCCGCCGTCGCAGCTCCGTTGGCGTGCTACCGGTTCCTGTACGTAGCTGGTATAACCCTCTTCTTGTCCCTTAAGTTTTATTTCATTGTGAGCACGTTTGGTTGGTCGAATTCGATGCCAAAGTTGGCCGTCCGAATTCTTAATTTTGTACTTGTAAAATTCTATTTTTGAACCCGGGACTCCGAATTCAATTTATGACACCACCAGTAGACTCGTGGCATCGTTCTGGCACGAATTCATATAAAGTTTGCTTGATTTGGAGAACGTGGACCCTAGCACGCATTTCGGTGCAAAGCGGGTCCTACAGTTCGAGTCAACGGGTTACTTTGAGATCGACTCATCGGAATCCAATTTCGGATATACCGTTGAGTTCGTGTCGTCATTCTGGAATTGTTGACATATAATTTGTTGAGTTTTGAAGACATTGGCTCCGGTACGCATTTTTGTACAAACTGGATTCTAAATGTCCACGTCAACGTGTCATTTTGAGATCGGTTCATCGAAATCCAATTTTGGATATACCGTTGAGTTTGTGTCATCATTCTGGACTCGTTGACATATACTTTATTAGATTTAGTGGACTTTGACTTTGACACGCATTTCCGTGTAAATCGGATATCAATATCTAGGTCAACGGACCATTTTGTGATCGGGTCATCGAAATTCTATTTCGGACATACCGTTGTGTTCGTATCATCATTCTGGATTTGAGGACATATAATTTGCTAAGTTTTGTAGACTTCTATCCTGACACGTTTTTCGGTGCAAAGTGTGTCAAACGGCGGACATCATTTTGACCCAAAATTACCATTTTGTTCCTGTATCCAAATTGGACTTCTGGGTAGGCTATCCTAGCTAATTTGACCATTCTGGACACGTTGGTGATAATTGTTTTGTCATCCGACGACATCTGTAAAATTTTCTTATGCATCATCCTTAATTTGTAATTAATTATTATTATTAGTGTATATATTTATATGCTTGGCTTTTGTGAAACTCTAAAGTGATCATTGTGTTTCTAAGGACCCTAAGTGTTGGTTTAGATATAGTGTCACCCCACATTAGACTTTTATGCTAGGTCACCACTTAGCTAGTGTCCAGTTAGGAGTCGTGTCACACCACTAGTGTAATATTTAACTTAGAGATTGAAACTGTATATCATTTTGACATGACACCGGACATCTATATCTTCATATTCTTATTCTTGCTTGCTCGAGGCAAGTACCCCTATAAGCTTATTTATTGCTTATAACAACAAACTGTGATTAAATCATGTTAAAATACTGCTTTCTGGATAACTGCAAGTCATATCTTCACATGGTTCTTACTGGTTCTCAGGACATGTCATGCTTTATACTACTCTTAGTATCACTCACATATTATAAAACGGGTAATAGAGAAACTGTTAGTAGAGTACGTGATCATGCCCCCTTCACCGTATGTATTTACCGTACACTGTTACATTCTATATGTAACTTTGTCGTATGTCTGATCCCGCATTTGTGTATGGATATACACCGATGCCGTTAAGTGTACGTATGTGCACTTCAGAAATTTGATATGTACCACTGTACATCCTACTACCTATTGACCGATCACTCACCTGCTACAGTTTTAAACTTTAAAACAAATATATATTGCCATGATGAAATGTATCTAAAACTGGATAAATCAAGATATGCCATGATTATGTTATTTCATCTTTTTACATTACATGATCAGTATTATATGTTTGTAGTACAAGTACTTGCTCCCGTCCTGACAGGATAACGTTGTAGGCATACTTTCGGAGGAAGATTTGCTCCGTGATCTTTTCTATGGACCCACTACAGAGGACCAGGCTTTTGCTACCGAGGAAGTCCCCGCAGGGAACCTCGCTTGGTAGTCTTGCTTAGATTATTTTTGGCTTAGTTATTGAACTGTTTAGACTATATCTTGTAGTCACTGGACTTTGTCTCCAGTTAGATACTTTGGAAGTGTATTATTAAGTCTGTACTTATTTTACTTTCGCTTATAGATGTTGTGTTGTGATGAACCTATTAAATGTGATATTAGAACTGTTAGCTGCTTAGATCCTTCATTGTCTATACTTAGAACAGCTTACTACGCTTTAACCAAGCGTAGGCTGGACATGGCTCGGCCCGGCCCAACAATTTGGGCAGCGGGTCGTGACAAGTAACACGGAGAATGACATTCTCCTTGTTAAAATGCAAGAGAATGACTATTCTTCGTGTTATATCGATGGAGAACAGTTGATAAAAACCTAATTTTTTATTTTTTTTGTTTTGTGGAAAGAAATTTGACATGAATAAAGATTCAAGAGTTTTCGTTCTTCTTTCAAAACGATGCTAACTCTTATGAAAAAGAAGAAGAAGATTTTCTCTCCATAATTGACCTAATTGTCGGAAAAGAAGAAGAAGAAGAAGAAGAAGGGCGATGATCGGAGTTCGACTGAAAAAAAGCATGGTGAACTACAAACGATCTTTGCGATCTCTGCTGAAGATGAGAACAATGGAATTCAGATCTCTCGTGAAGAAGAAGAAGAAGAAGAAGAAGAAGAAGACGAGAATCACAATCCAAATCTGAGTTTGTGCGGAGGGGTAATTATGGTATTAATTTTGTAAATACATAGCATCTAAAGGAAATCTTGGAATACTTAACGTGGAAATATATAATTCTGGACATTTCATAAAATCCATCTTGCAGGTGAATTTTTCACAAAAACCAACCCCGAAATTGGGTTTCTCAGCAATTTCCAGTTATTTTATTAGCAAAGGATAATATTACACATTTACTTTTTATTTATATATTAAACTTGAAATATACAAACAAATACTTTTTTTTAATGATAAAACTTTCTCAATTTTAATTTGTAACTATAAAACAGAAAATAAACAAATAAAAATAAGTTCAATGAGTGCTCAAATTATAATACCGCGAATATATTATACGGGATAAATCTTACTATCTAAGATTCTTTTTTAATACAAAATGCATAATTAATGCCATAATAATGTCTCTTAAATTCATTGAATCTTTATTTTGGTCCCAAAATATGATATACTATATGAATATGATAGGTGGCACATACATAGCATGGTTGTTATATTATGCGAATTATTCAATTTGAATTAAATATGTGCAGAAAATCGCAAACAAAATGGTCTTTTCCTTAATCGAGCTGAATAGCTTTAGAGAACTGTAATTGCTGATAAACTTTTTGCAATGTTCAAAGATTTTTAAAGTGAAATATCAAAATTACCCTTAACTTGTGAGAAAAATTATAAATTTTATTTTAAAAAATTGTGATAAATTGAGTTAATCAATCTTAAAAAATACAAAAATATTGTCAATTGTAATTCTATAGTTTTATTATGTTAGGTTAGATTTGATTTTTTTGGTCGTTGTTTGTACAATGCTGAAAAATAATGCTATTCGTCCATCCAAAACATTTATCTTTATGTTGCAGTTGACGTAATATGAGAATTGCCATGACAAAATTTAAAATTATAGCTAAAATTAAAATTAAATATTACAATTAAAAAATGGACTATTAATTTTTTGAATTAAAATTTATTATGTAAATTGTCATGTTAGTTGATATATAATATTATTTAATATGTTACGTCAATAATTTGAAAGAACGAAAATTATTTTTCTTTTTTTGAGGTTTTTTTTTTTTCCGGACCGACGAACACCTCTAAGAGAAAATTCGTATACGGAATCCGAGTGTACCCAACGGTCACATCCCACGGACGGCTATCATTTCGTATACTCAACATATATTCGCTGTCCGAGCGAGTTAAAAATACATTCCCCGTGCAATCATCAATCAGTGTTCCCCACGAAAGTCCAAGACATGGATGTACGCCAAAGCCGGGCCTCGTCCCGTTGTTCTAAAGCCCAGTCCACTGCCGTCCTCTTTTCCGAACTCGAATAAAAATATTGATAAATAAATAAATAATAAAAAAGAATCGCAGATTCGTCGTGATATCAGTACCGACGTCCTCTTCCTTCCTCTCACTCTTCACTCTTTCGTTCGGAGAGAGAGAGAGTATTTTTTTTTTTTTTTGCGAGGGATCGATCGGTCGATCGATCTCCGTCTCGGAATCGTCACGATGATCTCCACGAGCAAGCTCAAGTCCGTCGATTTCTACAGGTCAGATCCGCAGATCTCCATTTTTTTTTCTTCCTCTCTTGAAAATCGACATCCATTGCATTAATTATCGTTTCGAACTAGGTTTTTTTTTTTCCCTTCTTTTCGTAATTGTCTGATCGAGGAAGAATCAAGCACGGACACTCCGAAATTCGCGCGTCCCTACCACGTCGCGTCGGACACGCAAGGACACTCCAGAACACGCCACCAAACCAGGTGCTGAGTCGTGTCCCTCGTCGTGTCCGAACCCTCGTCCTGTTGTATTGTCGTGTCCTTGCAACGTAGTCCATTTCTCGAGGACACTTCGGCCGTCAAATCGTGACTGACGACATCAGCGTTTACTTGCGGATGTTGTTTGTTAGTATGAAAAAAATATATTCCGACGCCTTGTTGGTCAGAGAATTGTAGCGGTATGATGTCCCTCCAACAGAAGAAATTGTAGTATTGTTTAGCACATCATATATGTCGTTAAAGGGAAGAAGTGGTATCGATACGTACAAGGGGATCCATGGACCTTGAGAAGAGCTAAGCTTGCAATGCTTTAACGACCGATCTAAAATTTGGGTGACACGGAAAATTATTGCAGTTGTGAGTAGTCTGATGCGGAGAGTGGAGGGAGCTTGAATGGAAGTTAGCAGGGGCGGCAGCTAGCAATTCCACTCCGTAGGGACAAAAATTCTATAATATAAATTTGGATCTAGTTTTCTTCTTTTTCTTAAACTATGGGGACATATTTAAAAATAAATAGAATACTCCTAGCTAGAAAGTTGATAAATACTAAAAATTTAAGAAAATATATACTTAATTTAGGCTGTGTTTGGTAGGAGGAAAAAGTGGAAGGAAGGAAAATGGAGGAGGGAAAAGTGGAGGGAATGATTCATTTTCTATTGTTTGGTATGGAAGTAAAAGTGAAGGGAAGGAAAAGTAGAGGGATTGTTTTTCCTTCATAACCTAAGAAAACCAATCACCCAAAAAGTGGGAGGAAAAGTGGAAGGAAAAGTGGAGACTTATATTAATTAACAATTGTACCCACATGTGAATTGTATTATTTAAAAATTATTAATGAAATCAAATGGTAAATATGTGTTTTAGTTGAGGATAGAATTGGTAAAACCTATGTTTTATTTTATTTTCTTTCCTTTCACTTTTCTTTCCATACCAAACAAAGAATAATGCATGTCTTCTCTTTTCCATCCTTCCAACCAAACACAAAGGAAAGAAATGATCTTTCCTTTCCATATGGAAGGAAAATGTATCATTATCTTTTTCCTTCTTTCCACTTTTCCATCCTTCCTACCAAACACAGCCTTAAGGAACAAATAGGAGTAACTAAAAAAAATCTCTATGAAAAAAATTCGTGGGGCCGGCAGACCCCAATCCTTCCTATATGGCTCCGCCCATGGAAGTTAGAGAGGAGGAAATGTTGTTGACTGCAAAATGCTGACAGTTTAGCCTTTGCAAAGGGGCGGACACAGATACTGTGTTTGGGAACTTCTGTGAGGACGAAAGAAAAAATTGAGAGGAAAGAAAATGGAGGAGAGTAAAATGAAAGTAAAAATAATTTTTCCTTCCTTTGTTTGGAGGAGCAAAAAGAAGGGGAAGAAAAAGTTTAAAAATAATTTTTTGTTTATTTGTTAATAGAGATATAATTACTATTTAGTCCATGGTATTCTTAAATCATAATTTATTAGGTAAAATTTTCAAAAATATTCTTATCTCTGTCTATTTTCTCCCACTTTTGGGAGAAATTTTTTTTTTTAGTGGGACCCACATAGTTTTTTCCCTCAATTTTTCCTCTCCCATTTTTCCTCCCCCGTCTCATACACCATCACTTTTGATTTTCCTCCCATTTTTTTCTCAAGTTTTTCCTTTCTCTCATTTTCCGCTCTTCCCAAACAGTACCTAAAAGAGGGGGGTCAACCTCAAATCTAAAAGAAGCTCAAAATTTTACTAAATAGAGTTCGAAGGGGGCAAAACAAAAAATTGATGAAAATTATGAAGTAAAAAGTAAAATCTGATGTAAATAAATATGTATAGAAATTGAAAACTACAAATTTTGGAGAGGGCGAAACGTAAAATTGATGAAGAAAATTTAATAAGAATATGCTATTTAGCTGGAAGCAAAAGTTTCAGTGGGAGCAACTGTCCCCACTCGCCCCCATGTAGGTCCGCTCCTGCGAGTCAACCTGTAATCCCTACAAGTCCTTTATGAGATTTTTCGCTATCTCAAAGGTGACATGGTTTTTGTAGTTTTTTTTTTTTGGCAAAGTAAGATTTTAGGTATGATTGTTTCTGTTTCTTGGAGAATTGTTCTGTTGTTTCAGTTAAGGAATTGTCAGAAGCTGCTTATTTTGTTTTCTAAGAGACTATATCCACTCTTAAATACAGGAAAATACCAAGAGATTTGACTGAGGCATCTCTTTCAGGTGCAGGATTATCAATCATAGCAGCACTTTCCATGCTGTTTTTGTTTGGGATGGTGCGTCCTTTTACCAACCTATACTTCTCATTTTGAGATAATGAGTTTATCTGCTACTCGACCCCACTATCAATAAAGTTAGTTGCTATATGGAAAAATGTTGATAAACTAATATTTCTTTATCTTTGTGCTTAAGATAAATTAGTGATTTTCATGGTTGTTGTATCGAATTTCTAAAACTTTTTATTGCCATTGCAAACTGAAATCTGAATTGTATATCTCCAGTCAACTGAAAGTTCCTTAGCCGGGTCTAGTGACTCTTGTTATGACTTTGAAAAAAATATTGGTCCTTTTTTTTCAGGAGCTGAGTAGTTACTTGACAGTGGACACTTCTACTTCCGTAATTGTTGATAAAAGTTCAGATGGAGAATTCTTACGCATCGATTTTAATATAAGGTAAAACAAGTTCTTAGTTTTATTTTGATTTTTTTATATATGCTTTTTGCTGCTGTTCCGTTGATGTTAGCCATGTATTTATCATGTTCTCTGGAGCTATACCAATGTGATGAGCTCTATACCGAAGTGTTAACTCACTCATACGTCTATGATGCTGTAGTTTCTTTCTCTAATGGACTATTATCTGTAACATAGCTGCTTCTGCATTCCGTCTGCAACTTATATTCTATGACTGCGTTTTTGGTATCTGACATTTCCTGAATGTCTTATTGCAGTTTTCCTGCTCTCTCATGTGAATTTGCATCAGTCGATGTGAGCGATATACTGGGAACAGTAAGTTTCTGTTCCTTCTGCTCTCTTTAAATAGCATGCAGTAGTTATAACTTGTAATATCAAGTAGGCCCTTATTGTTGCCTTTAGGTTTTCTTTTGGTTTAGGTATCACTATAATTGCATGTTATTGAGTCCTTCTCATTGTTTATCATCATCATACTCGACAAGTGTATGCACAGCACAAGTATACATCTCTTTTCCCCTCAAGTATACAGGAAGACATGATACACAGCACACTAATTGTCAAATGATCATAAAAAGTGATGGAACTGTTGTTTATAGTAAGTGGTGAAATGAGGACCATGTAAGGGGAAATTTCTCTAAATTAAATTTGTTATGTTGTAGATATACCTTTGTAACACTTTCAATTGGAAAGTTTGATCTAGGATAAATTCGTAAAGCATGAGAGTTTATTAAGATGTGTTAGTTATGATTTTGACAACTGAGATAATAAGTTAATTTAGTTTATCATTTGTAAAACATGCGATAAGATCGTGAAAAGAGGGATTGCTAAATAAAGTGATTTGTTGTATACTTAGGGAGGACAATTAGAAAGGGAAGTAGATTGATGAGTTACTCTAGAAGTAATGGAGAGGCCGACGATAATAAACTTGTTGCCGTTAGTATTGGGGAACTTATCTGGCATTATACTAAAAAGTTGGAGTGGAGTCTATTTTCCTACTGAGACAATTGACAAAGGATTTAGAGACAGAAATATGTGTGATTTTCATTGACATGGTGAGGTCAAATGCTACCAGTGAGATTATTGATATGCTTATGAAGAAAAGTTGAAGGGTAAAATTGTTGTCTGGACTGCCATATGACATGGCAGTGATGACTGATTGAAGTAGTTGCAGCTAAACTAAAGTTTGAGATGAAGCTCATATTGGCAGTTTTAAATGAGGTTACCACAATTATTTGTATAGATATACCATGATGCATGGTATCTGCATGACATGTCATGGACAGGTAATTTGTAATGTGATAAAAAAGTGAAGTATAGTATACGAGCTGTACTGGTCATACTGATAGAGAAAGGTGTAACTGATTGAAGTAGTTGCAGCAAGCTAAGTGAATTTCTAGTGCTGGTGGGGGCCTATGCTAAAGTTTGACATGAAATTTATATTAGCAGCAGTTGTAGATGAGCTTACTGCAAATATTTATATAGATAGATCATGATACGTGTTATTTGAATGGCATATCATGAACAGGAATATGTAATGTGAGAAAAAGGTCATGTGTGCTATACAAGCTATACTGGTCACACTGGCACAAAAAGGTGATAAAAAAGCCAAATGAGATTGCATGTGCAAAGCAGACTGTTAAGGAGAACTATGCGAACATCTTTTAGATGAGGTAGGACTTAGGAAAGAGAAGGTGAAGTCTGAAGAGAGAATTGGTTAAATTGGGAAGAGGTAATTGGAAGATGTTACTCATAATTGAAAGAGTTGAGAAGGTAAATTTACAATCCTGATCCATCCTAGGTACTAATGATAAATTCTGATGATAATGGTCACAGCTAGTTTTGTTTTCTGATATATAACATGGATATAAAACAGTGGAGGGTTTGGTAATATATAGAGTTGACAAAATTTAATGATAAAAAAGATAATGTTATCTGCACATTCATAGGCCACAAATTGACATCAAAATTGCAAATTACCTATAAAAATGTCAAAGACATAAACATAACATCTGCATGTGCATATGCCATATAAAGAGGGTGTACTGGAGGAACCTGTCCCCAGATTATCATTGTTTTTATTGCCTAGTGGTCATTACCTGATGTATCTCTGGTCTGAATCATCTGATGTGAATAGCTTATTCTTTTCAGGGTAAATGAATTTTTTTTTCCAATAAACCAAAGTTGTTGAAAATTCATCCACTTAAAAAGATGAATGGTTGGATGTATTTCTGTACATGTTCTTTTTCCTTTTTTCCCCGTCCTGATTTGTCTATTATTTCTCTTTCTTTGTGATCCGTCTTTTTATTGGCAGACACTAGAAGTTTTATAGAACTTGGAACAATGTTCAAAGTTATTGTTCATTGATTATTTATCTTCTTAGATGTTGGTTGATAAGATATCTGAACAAGCAATTATGGTAGGTAAGCCATATTAGGTCACTATAACAGAAGGATGTTTGAACCATAAGGTGCCTCAACAAAAAAAGTACTACGAGGCTTCTGCCAATGCAGGGTTCAGGGGAGGGCCAATATATATACAACCTTACCCCCATTTTTTCATGGTGAGATTTGTATCCGTCACTCAAACCCGCATCCTCCAAGATGCAAGTGCCAAGCCTTACCCTCACCCGAGAGTAAGGATCCTCAATAATTACAATGAATTTGTTTGGTGCATAAGAAATGGAACTCGTTTGTGTCTTAAGGTCTTCCAACAATGCGGAGGTGTTTTCTTGACATATAGTTGAAAAGAACCAGTTCTATGTCAATCTTTTCTTCTGTCTAATTTATTGTATGCTGATTATTGTTTTATATTTTTAAAATTTTAACATCATTGTTCACTTAAGATGGATAATACGTTTTTCTTCAAATTCTCATTATCGAATTGCTACGGTTGTTTTGCTTGGCCTGTTTCTTTTATAGTGTAACTGGTGACATAAATATGTGTTATCTTATATGCAGAACAGGTTGAATATTACAAAAACTGTTCGCAAGTTCTCGATAGATCCCAATTTAAAGGCAACTGGTTCCGAGTTTCATTCTGGCCCAATTCCTAGAGTCAGTAATCATGGCGATGATAGTGAAGAAGAATATGGGGATGGCTCTATTTTACTTACCGCTAGCAATTTTGAGAATTATTCTCATAAGTAAGTATGAATTCTATAGTACAAAAATCAAATCTTATTTGTTCAACCTCTTACATATTTATTATATGTTTATTTTATTTAATAATGGCTATGGTGATGTATTAATTCTTATACTGCAGGTGCAGAAGTATATATATGTTTCCAACACTGAAGTGTATTCATCTTGTGTTCTGAAATTAATATGAGTTTCTAGTGACATATTATGTAGATCTATGTTACCTAGACTCGGGTACGGGTGTCAAAAACGGGTACATATCCAATAGTCAGGCCCTTCAAACTCATAATTGAATGACACACGGATTCGGCTAAAAATGATCCAAATTTCGGATACGGGTACAAGGATATGACTAAAGTTTCATAAAAAGACAACATGTAATTATAAACTACAAGTAAACTTTATTGAACTAGTTGGATTAAGTCCCTAAGGAACCGCCTCTTCAGTTCCCTTACTACTTTACTACCAGTCTACCATATTAAAATAAACTATCTACTTCACTATAATATTAGAATAAACTATCTACTTCACTATTAGTCTTCCGGTTGTCACCATGAAGGATCTGATTGTCACAATGGAGGATCGGATACGGATTCCATACCCATATCCATGTCCTATCGGGTCGACACGGGTACTTCTCCTTAAAGTGGAGAGTCCGAGCAACATAAATGTAGATAATACTTCAGAAATTATTAATTATTTAATAAGTTTGACATCTTATAATAAGGTCAGGAACGGAAGAACAATGTCATGTGCTGTGTTGCTGCCAACCCAAGAACATGTGCCTTTTCCTTCTTTTCCCCCCTTTCTTTAAGTGGTTAATAAATATTATGGGGGCTACCAATCTTTTTGGTACTCTGATTACTACTACCAGGACCAAGCCATCCCAAACCTTTTGGGTCAGCTGCACGAGTGTTGTTCTTTCTGTTCTGCTTTATCAAGGGCCATCTTATCTGTCATGTTAACGACTACCAAATCCTTTACCATCTCATTCCTTCTTTTTTTATTTTATCTTCCCTCGTCTTAGTGGCTCCTTAATTAAGATCCTCTTCTTCCTAATTCCAAACCATTTCAAACTAATTTATATTTTCTTATCTTCGTTAAAGCCATGTCTAATTTCAGGAGGAAAGTTTTTCAAGTGGTTTTGACATGTAAATAGGATCCATGGATTCACATGTTATGAGTAGTTGCATGAACTTTAGTTGAAGCAGCTGTTAGGTTCTGGGTAGATCACAAACAACACGGCTTGATGCAATGAGAAAAGTATATACTACTTGCTAAATTTACAGAGATGGCCCTTAGAAAGAATTTGGGATTACTTCACTCTTTGGCGTAATGTGTCATAGAGATGAATGCAATTCCTTATAGCAAATTGTATCATCTTACCTTTTCGTCTAGACTCTTTGTAGTCTAGGGGAACTTGGAGGGTTCTCCTTGTTTGCATGAGCTTAAACCACAATCCAAAAGGTAGGTGAGGTCTACCTACCAATTGACCACCTATATTTTATGGCATGACCTTCTCATGCTCATAGCTACCTTGACTAGGAATATGGCACCAACATAGAGGGTTTACGTCAGACCTACAATCGGTCATAAAACTTTGTCAATTTTGTATGGGGTTTTCTTACGCTCCATAGCCGGCCCTATTCTGATGGAGAACTGAGTAGGCTTGGATGATGATGATGACGACCCTTAAAAAGAATAATGTTACCTAGGGCTGAACTAGCCTACCAACGTTTTTGGTGAGGTGGCAATTTTGTTGTATGTGATTGATCCGTAGCATGCATTTCAATGTTTGCTGGTAGTATTTTGGAGGATCTACAACATAAAAATATGTCTAAGTGATAAAATATGGCTAAGTGAGGTGATTCTCACATATAAGGTTATAGGTTATTTTATGCAAGAAAATCCTGTGGATACCTTAGACATAGTTATTTTCGTTTTTCATTCATTTATATTTATGTGACCACTTATCACTGAAACATATATATATAGGATTTTTTTTTGATTCCTTGTAGTGTTGGAGTTTCATTGAACTATGTAACTGTTAGTAGGAATTCGACTATGATGGTAATATCCAGAAATGATGCATGGCCAGTGTCCTTGCAAAGATTTTTTTGATGAATTTTCCATATTGTTAACTTAGTAGTTGTTTAAATTGCAACATGTTATTTCTTTAAACTTAATTGCTTTGATATCGGTAACTAACTAAAAGCATTAATATGGGCAGGATTAAGGGACATCAGTAGCAGTACCAGTTGCTTACAATAGAGGAATATTTTTTTTATAGACAATTGGAGTAGACCTTTGGTGCATGGTGGGACTGGGTTGTGGTTGTGTAGGGGGCAATGGAACCCAAAACGCGTAAACAGTGGGAGCTAACCACTCGGAATCCATAGTGTAACAGCAATGGAATCACAAGGACAACTTGAATCCACCAGAATTCGGGAGTAAAAGCTCTTTGGAAAGTTATTAACAAAAAGCCATCAGAAGAAAGAAGTTATATAAACTCGCTATCTGCAGCATCCATAGGACTCCTAATTCATGCCTAGAATAAAAAATACCAAAACATAAAATGCTAATCATATCCCAAAAGATGAACCCTAATTCGACTGAAGGCTAACTGTCCAAATCTGAACTAGATGTGAACACTTCAGTTCAGTTGCAAATTTTGAGTTCTGAACTACTGAATTTACACAACTATGAAGACAAAACTTGGCCTGTCGTGTCGTTTTGTGTTGGTGTGGATGTGCCTTTCAACATAGTTTATAATCCAGGATATGTATACTGATATAGTCTTAATTAGTCAATATAATGTCATGGAATACACCAGGAATATGACATAAGACTATTTGTTGGTCGACAGCATGATAGAGAACTCTAGACAACACAATTTGTTACGTTTGAGTTCATAGGAAGTGTATGGTGGTGTTTTCATAATTCTGATAATAAAGGTATAAACTTGAGGTTAAGCTAATCTAAGACTTGTTCTTTTTAGGTTCCACAAGTATATGATGCGTTTTGCATACAGCACATGATCAAGTCTGTAGTCGATACTATAACCATATAGCTCAAGTGTAGTTGTGAATGAAAACTCTCTCCCATTTCATACTTCCTAGTTGGACTTTCTTATGCTGCATCAAGTCTAAGTACTTATATTCTTATCCATACTAACACTTTACTGAATGCATATTATGCACGGATCTATTTCCAGGTTTATTTTATTCAATTTATTTTCTTTTTGCAGGCATGCTATTTTGGTTGTCAACTTCTACGCTCCTTGGTGTTATTGGAGCAACCGATTGGTAATATTCAATATTTTGTTAGTGTAAATTGTTTGGCACCCTTATATTTGAGGTTTTGTTTGATAAAACAATTTGATATTGCCCACAGAATACTTTGCGAAGTTGCTACTGATATTTAAGTATATAGTTTTGGTTTTCACGAAGATATATTAGGGCTGGGTGACCAGTATTTTTTTCTGATTCTGTTGCAAGCCTGATATCCCATACTTGACTAGTGGATGATTGATATGACAAATTTGGTTGAGAGGTTATCAATAAGCCACTCTGCCAGTTGTTCAATGTCAAATTAGCCTGATTGAGCCAGTTCTTGTTCTACATATTTCCAGAAGCTATGTTCTGCTTGACTGCTAGGGAAAAATGTGCAGGTAGATATGTATTTATGAGATCATAAATGATTTTGGTGCTGAGATTTTATTCAGAAGGGTTGTGTTGTAGGACCTAAGGATTACTACTAATTTTACTTACAATCATGTTCTTTAATTTTGTAATCAATGCATGCATCAGTTCCTATCAAATAGAAAAAAGTGTTTTGCATATTACATCTGTTTGCCTTGTCTAGATGAAGACCAAGATACCCCTTAAATTTCTGCATTAAATTTGGATTGATTTCACCAAATTACTTTCACAGTTGTCTAAAACTCTTGTAGTTTACTGATGTACGAAAATTGTTCAAGGGAACTAATTTGTAATGTACATAAGGTATCCATGACAAAGCTTTGTCCATGTCTTATTGTGGGCCTAACACAATATAGCTTATTGTCAAACTTTTAACTCAATACTCGATGGATTATTATTTATTCTGCTTGCTTATTGGAACCAATAAGATCCTAATTGAAGGTTCCACTAGAAAGTGATATTTCAAAAGAAATCTTGGTTGAGGTTTATGAGTTGGCACTAGTTCAACTGAGACGGTGCTTAGCAAGACATTTATGTGTGACTGGTTGTGTATTATCAATTATGAGGATTCACTTGGTTTTGATGCGTCAGGTATACTATTGTTTAACTGTACACCAGTCTTTCTATGATCCTGTGAAGGGACGTCTATATTTTTGCCAACCCTCTATGTTGGTGCCAAATTCGTAGCCAAGGTAGCTATGAGCATGAAACAGTCATGCCATAATATGTAGGTGGCAAGTTGACAGATAGGTAGGCCTACCTTTTGGATGCGCATCTTAAGCTTATGCAACCAATGAGCACCCTCCAAGTTCCCTAGGCTATAATGAACATATTTCCTATAGGGAATTGCATTCATCTCTATGACTATCCCGACTTGGGAGGAATAATGATAATATGTATTATTCCATAAGGAAATGCAAGGCGTTAGAGCCCTTCCCATCTTTTTATAGAACTCTTTATGCATGGTCATCCTAGTCGTGCTTTCATCCCTGGCTTGCTCATTTTCATCTTATTAACATTGAGATACCACCTTTTATGTATTTCATTGGCATTATAGTGACTAATTATGCAAGTAATGTACTAGATGTGTGTTCCAAAAACTAATATTTTTGTTTCTTTATGTTTGTGTAACTTGGGTACTCGTCTCAGAAACCATCATGGGAGAAGGCTGCTAGGACGATGAGAGAAAGGTACATAGTCAATGTCATATCTTCTTTCTCTTGCACCAAAAGTTTATTTTAAATTGAAAATTGTTAAAAATGATACTAGTGAAGTTAGTAAAGTCCTTTGTTTATCATTGGCCTACACCTCCAGATATGATCCTGAAATGGATGGACGGATTCTTATAGCGAGGGTTGATTGTACTGTTGAAGGTGATCTCTGCAGGAGGTATTTTCCATGTCAGTAATTTTCTTTTATGGTGCAGGTTGTCCATCTAAACCAAATGCCACTGTGATATTTCGCCTTAGCTTTAGTATGGACTCTTCCTCTCTTTTTATCTGCTGTGTGCGATTGGTTGTGTGTATGAGAAAGCAGTGAGCTGACACCTTAGCTATGTGTGGTAATGGGTTGACTTATAATTAGTCGATATACTTTCCGGATGATCCTCACAGTTCATTATGATCCATGACATCGGTCAAGGGAATCCTATGATAATTGTTTCTCAATGGTAGAGCAAATAAGATCACTATCCAAACCATATGTTCTTTGACCTTAAAACTATTGAATAAAGACTGATGAAAGATGTGGGATCGTCCATGTTGGTGGTCAACTGAGTTATTAGGCTGCCCCCTTTAACTAAATTTGACTGAAATTACCTGGAAAATCTTTCCGAAACTGTTCAAGAATTTCTCTACTTTGGCCTAAACTTCCACGAATTGAATATAGATGCAAAAAATTGGACTATGAAATGAGGCTGAAATCAGCTGGGATACCCTCTATGGCTGAAATATGTACTTAGTGTTGTTTTACTTTCAATTTCATGCTTAATTTCTTATTGAATTATGAAATTATCATATTATAATAATATAGTTACATAGCCAGGTAACTATCATTTAAACCAACATAGAACTACACTTCTTTTTTTTTATATAAAGTGATGATTAAACTTTAAAAGTTTCATTTTCTAAATTAAATTTGAAGTTTTTATCCTTTTTATATATTTTTTTTTATCTAAGTACTGAAACTCAATACGATGATACTCAGGGAAACAACCAAAACTTTCGATTAAATTAAGAGGTCTGATACCGATTCCGATACTGCATTGCATTGCATTGCATTGCATTGTTAAACCTTACTCCGGGAAACAACCAAAACTTTCGATTAAATTAAGAGGTCTGATACCGATTCCGATATTGCATTGCATTGCATTGTTAAACCTTGATTTTCTTTGACCTGTGCATAGTAATGTTAGGCAGAATATTGGAAGGTACTGTTTACAGTAATTACAGGATCTAGAGCAGTGTTAAGTAGGTGTATATTCCAGGCTGAGTGCTATTCCGTGGTAATTTAGAGATGTTTACTGTCTTGGCAGCAACAACCTAGTTACGATAGAATGAACATCAGATATGTCGTTCTTCATAGGGGCTACTACCATGTGAGCATGTGCACTATTATAAAAAAACAGAACCGAAAATTTCCTCTTCCTCCTAACCCTCTCTATTCTACAACCCTTACAATAGAATGAACATCAGATACTGCATTGCATTGCATTGTTAAACCTTACTCCGGGAAACAACCAAAACTTTCGATTAAATTAAGAGGTCTGATACCGATTCCGATATTGCATTGCATTGCATTGTTAAACCTTGATTTTCTTTGACCTGTGCATAGTAATGTTAGGCAGAATATTGGAAGGTACTGTTTACGGTAATTACAGGATCTAGAGCAGTGTTAAGTAGGTGTATATTCCAGGCTGACTGCTATTCCGTGGTAATTTAGTGATGTTTACTGTCTTGGCAGCAACAACCTAGTTACAATAGAATGAACATCAGATATGTCGTTCTTCATAGGGGCTACTACCATGTGAGCATGTGCACTATTATAAAAAAACAGAACCGAAAATTTCCTCTTCCCCCTAACCCTCTCTATTCTACAACCCTTACAATAGAATGAACATCAGATATATCGTTCTCAATAGAGGCTACTACCATGTGAGCATATGAACTATTATCAAAAAAAAGAACCGGAGATTTCCTCTTCCCCCTAACCCTCTCTATTCTACAACCCTCTAAGACTGAATCTTTGTCAAGTTGCCCACCCACACTCCACCCAGCAGAGTGATCCCGGGTTTCATCCCTGATTAGGATAGAATATAGACATGATTCTGAGAGCGTGGTCACACATTTACGGGAAATTACATGGTTGGGCATCAAAATTTAAAATTCGAGTTTGGCATGTAAAAGTTGAGGGAGAGAGATTTGACCTTGGAACTTAGTGATCAATTTGAGTTTCCTGTCAGACAATAAACTACATACTGGAAATAGAAATGCTTGCCAACTGATAAATCATTTCACAGAAGTTTTTGCTTGTCCAAATATGGCAAAAAATATGTACATGGTGGTTTCTTACCTAAATTGGAAATTGAACTATCTTATTATATGCATAAATCGGGATCTAAAATGTTGACCTTGTGAAAGTGGATTTTAAGGAGTTGAAGCTTTTAAGTTTCTAAACTTGGACAAATAAAATGCTGTACTAACCAAAAGACGTGACATATTGGGAAGTTTTTTTTCTCATCCTTCAATGTTGCAAAAACACTTAGATAGGTGAGTTATGTTGATTTGATTGTAGTTGGGGTACCGAAATTGAAAACCCAAATCAATGATCAAGATCTTTACATGGGCACATCAGTTTGGAAACCTGACTGTTGGTCATCTTACATCTTACAGAAAATACGGGCAGCAAAGTTTAGGTCTGGCCGTCTGAAACCTTCTAGACTAAATTGACAATATGATATCAAAACCTGTACATATTTTTTCCATTTGATGCATAAGTAGCAAAACTAAATACATCTGATTGGTGTCTGTTCATTTCTAGAATTGTAATGATAAACTGTATAAAGTTTTCATTTAGACAAATATGTAACTTGAGCTGATCCCCCCAATACAGTGTAGCACAAATGTGTAGATAGATATACTCATATACAGAAAAGAAAAGACAACAAACTGGATTTATTGACTATAATTGTAATACACAACCAAATAAATTGCAAGTTGTAGGTGGTACAACTTGTTTTAGAATATTTACACTAACTTCCTTCAGTGTGAACTGTTGTAGGTATAACACACCAACATCACCATATCACGGAGCTCCATAATCAGTTCCATGTTCATGTGGACACGACACACTGCAAAATAAACTAGGACACATCAAAATTGGTGCTATGTCGATGTCGCTGTTTCTGATTGTCTTGTGTCGTGTCTGTGTGACATAGCAATAAAACCATTCCATTCTAGGTTCACCTAAGCTGATGTTTTCACTATTCAGCTCTATACAACCTATATTCTATGCTTGATTAACAACAGTAACGCCTTCTTTTATGTGCTCGATATGTGTTTGTTTCTCCTGCAGCTTTGACCCACAAGCTACTGTAATCACGCTCATATACTCACCCTCAAGGTCCTGTAGGCTGTAAACCTATTACTAGTCTACATTCCCTAGGACAGGCTGCACATGTAAACTGTATGCCAATGCATCATACATATGATGTAGCTCATTTTGGCTCAGCTACACCTACACTTTGGGATAAATATTTTTGTTATATTTTGGTTATATTCAACTTCGCAAACGATCATCCAACTTTGGAAACGATCTATTGGTTTAATAGTCACTAGTAATCACAAAGCTTTTTGGCAAATCTTTGAAACATTGTGTGAGAATTATTACAATAGAGTTGATTCATGAATAACAGATAGTGATCGGGGTTTACCTTTCCTGGTTTTATAGTGCATAGTTGTTAATTCAGTTATTAGTACTTTCTGGTTTCTGTAATTCCTTGTTTTTCTTCTAATGTTTCTAGTTGCATCACTTCCTTTCCGAAGGTTGGTCAAAATAGCCTTATATAAATTTTATGCAGGCATCATATCCAAGGGTATCCCTCTATTCGCATTTTCCGCAAAGGTAGTGATATTAGGTAAGAATGACAGTTGAACAATACTAGCAACTCTTATATTGGTACTCATCCTGATGTTTAACTTTTATTGCTTCTGATATAATATGATATTGATATCCTCCATTCTAGGTGAAAGCATGTATCTACAGGAACTTGTCTACATTTTCCAATTTCATTTGTCAAAATTCTAGTCCCTCTACTAATGTATTGAAGTTAGGTTTTTGCATACTTATATGCCCCAGAGATGACCTTATTTAAAATATTGGCGTGGCTTATACTATTCCTCAGAGTTGTATTAATCTCGGTGGCTTATACTATGCCTCAAATCTGACTGATATTGCACATATCATAACTTATCATTTTTCCCCTTCACTATTAGTCTAGGAGTACCGACTGGTCTTTTAGGTTTACTGCAAGCCCCACTTTCATCTATGGTTCCTTGGAGGAAATTGGCATCATAGTGTTGGCAGCTGGTGATGTTTGCAGTTTGCTCAACAGTTCTGTGGAGCCTTTTTGATTTACAGTTGTCCAAATTTAGAATTGTGCTCCATAGACAATCCCATTATTGATGGGAAAAGATTTCAAGGATAACGATTTTGATGAAAGAACTTCTAGGCTCTCTAAAACCTTGTGAATAATCCAGTCTAGGATATTTTATTCTGCTTGTCTGTATTGTTTCTCTCAATGGATTTCGTTTATTTTTTTCTTTATCTCAATCGATTTCCATCACAACAGTTTCTAGAGTTCTGATTGGTTCTTTGCTTACTTTAAATGGATTCATATTACAACTTTATTGATACAGGGACAATCATGGACACCATGACCATGACTCTTATTATGGCGAGCGTGATACACAGAGTTTAGTTTCGGTATGCTATACTTCAAATCTGAATTAGCAGTATTATAGAACCATTATTGAAATTTTAGTTTTTGAATTGTTGACCATTTCCATTAATTTAAAATAATAACTTTGGTGGCTAATCTGTGCCAAAATGTCTTGGTCTTGTTTAAGGCGATGGAAGATCTGGTTGCATCAATTCCTAGACAGCCTCATATGCTGGCAGTGGAGGATAAATCTGATCAGTCCGCTAATCCAGCAAAACGGCCTGCACCTTTAACTAGTGGATGTAGAGTTGAAGGTTTTGTGCGTGTGAAGAAGGTAATGAACATTCATATTAGTTTCCATTCAAAATTCAACTAGAAATTTAAAGATATTGACTCAGCGATAGGATGCCATTGACATCTTACATATGCCTTTCTCTACAAGTGAGCTCAAGATGCACGTCATAAATTTCCCGATTCTTAGGAAGCATTATTGACATGCCGAAGTTGGTGCTATCAGAATACATTACTAACACGATTTGGACACCAAAATTTTCACGGTCTTGTGTAGCATGGACATGCGAAAATTGGTACTGTTGGAACACGTCATGAAAGACATGGTCACATGAAAATTTACACGGGCTTAGTTTGTGTTGATGTATCTTTATTATGGTGTAGTGTATGTCATGTTCGTGCAACATAGGATAAATCCTTCTTTGACCTATTTGGCTAAAGAAAAATAACGGGCATTTTTTTTTATCCTAATCATTTGGCCTGGATATTTTCCATGATCATCTTAATAAGATCACTTTGGTACAGACACTGGATAAACAGTATTGTGCAAGCATTATAATTCGCCTTGGAAATATTCCTTAGTACATGAAGGATCGTTGGAAACTCAAATATGGGTTTTTTTTATTATATGAGCTAGATATTGATAAGTGTCACATATGTTTGCACAGACATGGATAGGACACGACATGCTAAGGACACGATGACACGGCACCTATTTAGGTGTGCCCTACTGTATTTTGGAGTGTCCATGGTGTGTCCAATAGGCATCCGACATGACACGTTCCAGATTTTTGAGTGTCCATGCTTCGTAAGCATTACCTATCAGAATGACTGATATGTTCTACATATTTTGTCCGCTAGCTGAACTGAAACTGATACAACTTACTTCAGGCATCTGAAACAAGGTGCTGCTATCTTGACGGATTTGGATAATCTCAGTGAAGAGAACTCTTTCATCTCCCGGCCATACAGCTTATCCAAACTAAATATTTGTATTTTCTTCGAATTGGGACTCCTGTTGAAAACTACATAGCAATGTGATATAAAGTATTTACTATTCACGAAATAAAATGTAAAATGTTGATTTCTTATATTTTGAATTGTGAACATTCTACTTACCTGTATATGCATTATTATTTTTTTTTTTACATTTTTTCTATCGGTTAGTTGGTACTCTCCCATTAGATATATTGCAGTTTGTTATGAAACACTTTGATAAAAAATCAACAGTGTCATTTACCCAACATATGATACCATGCTATTTGTCAACTCCGTAATGTTGGATAGTCTATCTTCCTTCCACGATGCTGAAATCTGTTTTGTTTTTTGAGGGTCTCCTCCATTTTGTTATCCTCAAGATCTGATCAATTTTAGTCATCCATAAAATTTGCTTCATACATCAGTCCACCTTCACTAACATCTGAAACCACCTGGCACGTAAACAGTTCTGCACATACCTCAGTTTACTAAGAAAGCCTTTATCCCAAAATTTCGGGGTCGGCTTTTCGGATCCTTTTTTCACCATTCTTTTAATGGTTATGTCCTCTGTAACACTAACAAAAAACATATCCTTCTTTAGAGATTCGATCCATGTTCTTTTAGGTCCTCCACTAGTCCTAGCGGCTCCTTTAACTACTATCTTATTCATCCTTCTTAACAGTGCATCTATTGGTAGCGCTTCATATGTCCAAACCACCTAAAAGACGATTTTCTGTCATCTTGTCCTCAGTTGGCACTAGGCAACTTACCTCAATTTATATCTATTGGTATGCACTTCAGATGTCCAAACCACCTAAAAGACGATTTGTCTTGTCCTCAGTTGGCGACTTACCTCAGTTTACATGTTAAAGGTATATGTTTCGATGAAACCTATACATTACTTTCATAAGCATCCACTTTATAAACTTTGGATTTTACTTCTTAAAGGTCGTTTCTAAATGTTCAGTCTTTAGAGCTTATAGTGCAACAAAGCTAAAAAGTGAAGTTGAAATCAGTATTATACAGACCAGCAAACTGAAATGAAGTAATAAACAGAGATGAATAAGTGAACGCGTTGTATGATATATTTGTTTAATTCAAAATGCAGCCTGGAGGGTAGGTTTAGAAATAAATGATGAACCATAATCTTGAACCTGGCCTTACAAACAAGGGTTTAGCAGCTTGAGTCAATTTATAGTATATTGGCTATTCCTATTTTATTTCAACATTCTGCTTGAAATTTCAGATACATGGTTAAAAACAATCTATTGATAGCCATGCGAGTTTTTCAACTTACTATAACTGACTCAATGTATCATCTCTCTTAACTCCCATTATGTAGGTTCCTGGCAACCTTGTTGTATCAGCTCATTCAGGGGCACACTCCTTTGATCCATCTCAAATTAATGTTTCACATGTTATTTCACGTTTTACATTTGGCAAACAACTCTCAGAAAGGATGCAGACTGAAGTGAAGCGACTAACACCTTATGTTGGTGAAAGCCATGACCGTTTAGCAGGTCAATCATACATTACCAGTCGTGAGGACAGTGATGCAAATGTTACTGTAAGTTTAAACCTTGTAACAGATTCTAACTACTTTACTGGTCAGAAAATATCATGCATGGTATTGGTAATTGAAGTTGTATAACCTGTTGAAACTGACACCATGGCCAAGAATTTGGTACTAGCACAGAGGGTTGTGATGTCAAGATGACAAACTGGTTATAGACTCACAATTATTTCATGGAGTTTTCTCATGCTTGTTGTCGAGACCATATTCTGTTTGGAGATAGATTGGATAATTACAAAGTACAGAATTGGAATATTATTATAAAAAATATGTGAAACTGAATTATCGGATCTAATGGATATTATGTGAAGATCATAAGGTTTTTTTGTTGTTGTCAAACTTCTACTTTTGACTAATAAAATTTCTTTTTAATTACAGATTGAGCATTACCTTCAGGTAGTGAAGACCGAGATTGTATCAAGAAGTTCTTCTAAAGAATTTAAGTCACTTGAGGAGTTTGAATACACTGCTCATAGCAGTTTAGTGCACAGCCTGTACATTCCTGTTGCTAAGTTTCATTTTGAGCCTTCTCCAATGCAGGTTTGTGTGGAACAGTTTCAATCACGAAAATAACCTTACAAAGCCTTGCTGCTGATCCCTGATCATTATGAATCTCAGGTCCTAGTAACTGAAGTTCCAAAGTCTTTCTCCCATTTCATAACGAATGTTTGTGCCATCGTTGGAGGCATTTTCACGGTCAGTACATAAAAGTGCTTAATTTTCTTGGTTCTTCTAATGCCCGTCTCTGCATTTACAGAACTATAAATGCACATAGCTATAAAGTAACACAGTTTAAGAGGAGCAACTGTGTAACATCCACACACTGAATCAATTTCATTCTAATCTGCATAAAACTTTGATCACATTAACGCTATAAGATGGTCATCTAAGAGTAGCATAGTCTGATCAATACTGCATTTCTTTCTAGAGCATAATGGATTAAACTCTCTTTCAGGTTGCGGGGATATTGGATGCCATATTGCACAATACAATGCGCCTCGTGAAGAAGGTTGAGTTGGGAAAACATATGTAACAGGTTATATGGTTTTAATTTTTGGTAGACTAGTCCCGGAGTTTTGCGCATCGCTAGAGTTAGGAATCAAGGATTTTTTGTATGCCTATTTTACCAATAAACTTGTGGATCATCAGAGAATATATCTGTAAATTTTTACAGCAGTTGGTTAAAATATAGTCGCTGCTTGGCAGTCTCTGTATGTGTGAACCAAAATGGCTAGCAAGCCAAATTGTGTAAAACATGATTTCATGCATCAATTCAAGAGCAGAATTATCTCAATATAGTGCCAGCTATGGCTATTGTTCTTGGTGAAAGGAATTACAGTTGCGATGTAAAGAGAAAAGCCATTTTATTAGTCACTGTGCAAGCTTCACAGTTGTTACAAAGTAAGAAACAACAAAGAAAAGCTCTTGGACCATGCATTGGAACACACTCAATCGTCCAAAACCACTCTTAACCAGCCTTGTTATAGCACTAGGAGTGACCCCAGTAAAGCTCCGACTGTCCCCATGAAGCCCATTGCCTTCGACGGAGCTCCGTTCTTCGCAGGACTGCCCTTCCCTCCAGTGGGAGCTGGTGACGGCCTGACCTCCGAGGGGCTCGAGCTAGGCGGGGAGGGAGGAGAACTGGCAGTTGACGGAGAAGGTGGAGACGATGTAGTCGGAGACACTGCTGGAGACGATGAAGCTGGAGATGACGAAGAAGGAGATGGAGGCATGGTTGGCGACCCTGAGGAGGGTGCAATGCTGCTACGGTCAGCCAACACCACCACGACCATCGATTCGTTCCTGAGGCAGTTCTTCGCGACGCCGCTGATGAAGTAGAAGGGGCCAGAGCGGTCGAGCTTGACTTCCGTGTTCCCGTCGCTGTAGCGACGGATGGGAGACCAAGTACTGCAGGTGCTGTAGGCATCCTGGCTCACTTGGAGCACCGAGTCACTACCAGGTTGGTAGACGAACACTGCAAAGGAAACAACAAACCAACGTTAGGCCATTAGGCCAGAACTAACTGCAACACATTACTCAGTCGTCGTCGGCCGACTTACGCAGCGAGTCCCCGATCTGGAACCGATTCCGTTCAGCCCATCGGTTGTACGACATTGCGTCGGGGCGCTGGGGACCGTCCACCCCATCGGTCCTCCGACCCTGAACTTGGTTGCTGCAGCCATGGCCATCAGGAGAGCGAGACACAGCAACAACAAGAAGCTATCGGAGGCTGCCATAAGTGTGTTTTTGTCTCGGATATATGGATACTGTTAGATGTTGAGGCCTGAAGAGAGGGTGCGGTGGTGTGGGACTATTTGTAGGCACCTGTCCTATGCTCCTTCTAATTCTCTATATTTGTGATGTCAAGCAAAGAATGAAGTTTTTGGAGGGTTTATTGCCAATTCCTTGGCATTTTCATCAAGTAAGTTATGCTTTGCTTGCTGCCTTGAGAATATCCATGGCTTGCTTATTGGGGTATTGGGTGAGTTGGCTACAGTTGCTTGAGTTCATAATGTAAGAAGGCATCCATGTTCTTTCGCCATTTTTTCGGACATGGGTATCATTATTATCATAAAGAGGACAAACACTTTTTTCATAGGGATCAAATAGGAAATGATACTCTGAATCATATAACTATAATGAAATATACGATCAACCAACATTTATAGAATCTCCCCTATGCATTCCTTTCTTTCCTTCCCAAAGATTACACATCAAAAACCGAGAAAACATTATTTCAAGCAACCTCTCAATTGTTATATATCAACTCATGTTTATCATAACTCTGAAATATTTCGATATAAAACCCAATAGTCTTTCTCAAAGAACTCTTGAGAAAATTCTTCTTTCCAAAAACAGTTACATGAGCATCCACTTTGTCATCAGGTTTAGAGGGGAAAAAAAAATAACATTGTGCTCACAATATCACCACATTCTGCTCACATGATCTGCAATCAGTGGCTGTGAAGAGTTTCACAGTACATTACATTTATAGCAAAAGTTATTTCTGCCAGAAATCTGTGAACCTTGTACTCATGCAACCCTACTATGTTTGAACCAATAACAAAGGGATATCCACATGCAGAAATACAAACATTACACTTCCCCCCCTTAGGCCATTCGATATTCATTCCCCATTTCCTCAGGGTCTCCGATAGCTGTGGCAAACGATCCTTGTGACCTTGATGATCTCGATGAAGAAGGCGACGTCGCCTTGCTCTTTTTCCACCTTCTCTTCTTAGGTGCTTTCGGTATGTCCGGGCAGGGGGAATCTACAGAAATCCCAGAAGAATGCAGGAGTCCTCTAGGTTGATCAAAATCTGAAAAATCATTCCAAAGAGAGAGATATATTGTAACAATATACTTTTATATATGGATCACATGTTGGTAAAATTTCCATACGCCCATATCAATCAGTACACACATACAATAAACAGTAGAATTGATTTTAAGTTCTCCTTAAAAATATTTTAAGCGAGAAGTATGAATATGAACCAACAACCAAGATAGATATCCTTCTGTTTGAATCAATCAGTTCTCAGTTACTACTCATTACCATTAAAGAAATTGCATCAAAGCACGCAAAGAAAGGTTAGTACACACATAACTCTCCAAAATACTGAATCTTGAACCAACTGCAGATTTGGAGGTTCAAATATGGCTTTATTTGCAGTTGGCAAGCACCATCATCCATAACATTAGACTGGCATACAATTCCGGGAACATTTAAACCAAGGTTCACAGTAACGGTATTGGAATCGGTATCGGAACGTTTCCTATGAGTATCAATATCGGCGGTACCGGTGGTTTCGGATCAGAGTATTGGATTTTTTGGTAACGGAAATCAAATAATTATTAATAAATTATTAACAGTTTAGAAAATATATTTTATACATTTAGGCATAATGTTAAGTTATTTCAGTGTTGTTTCTTGGCAGTTTTGAAATTGAATGAAATAATAGTCACCCTTGCCGATTGGTTTACATGCGATAAATAAGTTTTCTTCTTTTACATGTTTTCACAACCTTACTATGCTTTTACACTCTTGTTGATTGATCTTGTTCGTTCAATTTTCTTTGCTGAATCGACCTGAAAAGAAACCCCCAATGTCGGTATCCAGTGGCGGAGGGAGAAGGGGGCGAGTGGGGTCATGTGACCCCACTCAATTTTTTCCATATATATATATATATATACACACACACACACACACACACACACACACACACACACACACAAATACAGCAATAGCACATCAGCAAAAAATCCTAGCAGCATTAGCATTAGCACAAGCACAAGCACAGTGCTCTCCTAGATTCCTCCCTCGTACGCGACCAAAGAAAAACAAGCAACAGTAGCACAAGCAGCTGCAACAATGTCTCCTCCTCCGTCTTGTGTGCCTCTCTCCCTCTCTTTCTAGTGGCTCTCTCCTCAATCTTAGATATAACACCTGATTGATTCATGTGATAATTTCTTTTAAATAATTTATAATTGATTCATAATCTAAATTAGATGGTCCCTATTAATTTATGTCCCTAATTGATTCATGCCATAAATTAGATGGGCCATGATTGATTCATGTCCTAATGATTTTGTCCTTATTTGTTCTTAGATGACAAGACTTAATTTGTTCTTAGATGGAATAAAATTGATTCATCTTTCATGTCTAATTGATTTTGCCCTAATGTTAAAATTTATTGAATGTATTTTACTCTATTTTGAAACACAATGGAAAAGTATTTTCCAAAAATATTGAAAACACAAGAAGCTTCCTAAATCTTGCAACATTAGCCTTATTGTTAAAATTTTGCGCTATTGTTAAAATTTATTGAGTCTATTTCGGCGACGAAGGTTATTAAGAATATACTTCATAACCGAATGAGAGATGAATTTATGCAAGACCTTTTCGCACAAGTTGAAAAGGAGAACATTTCGCAACATTTTTAAAATATGAAGCCTCGTAGGAGATTATTGTAAACAGTTATTGTCGGCTACGATGTAATACAACTATTTAAATATGTTTTTATGATCAAAAAATTTTGTGACTAATTTTTGCTATTAGTTTCTTTTACATTTTTATAATTTTTTTGGATTAAAAATTTACTAGTTGATTTTGACCCCGCTGTACCTAAATCCTGGCTACACCACTGTCGGTATCGATTACTATCGGGTATCGGTCGGTATTGGATCGGGCCATGCCAAACCATATGGTATTGGCCGTATCGGACCGATATCGACCGATGCTGCAAACTATAATTTAAACAAATTATGTAGAGATCATAATATTAATCTTGTGTGGAAAATGGGCTCACCACTGGACATTTAAAAACTTAAGGTGGTAAGAAATCGAGCTCCTCATGCGTCGATTCCATAGTTAGGATATGGAATTAACTTAGTCTTAAATCTTTCTTCCTGATGATCCTGCTTCTAGAACTCAAGCTATATGTAATTTCTTTCTACAGTTTTTTGTGCCATATATACCCAAATTTAAATGTAGACAACATACACATGGTGATTAACTTGACTACTAAAATAAACTACTAACCCCAATAGTATATTATATTAAAATCAATGTAGCTATCAAAGATTAGAGAATTTAAACTTTTGAATGAGAATAATTAGCAAGGAGTCCAAAAACTCGGGCATAATTTTGCTCCATGTTGTGCAATTAGCTCAACTTCATATCATTTGTAGATTATATCAAACACTAAAGTGCATTCATTAGCATCAGCAATTCAACTGGTTTATTGAAGAATCATGATAGATTTATTATTGTATATCTTTAATGTTTCTTCGTAAAATGTCATAACTAGTCAGATTTTGGCTTGCATAGTTCTTTTGAACTTAGTGTTTGATTTTCCTTCGGAACCAAGCTTCAGTAGTGAAAACATATCAGGCTAAAAGCCAGTTTTGTGGCCGCAATGGAGATTGATATTTGTTTGCTTACGTTTTAAGATGACGGTAGAGTTGTTTACTTTCCGCCCCAGTTGTGTGGAATTTCTGGCTCGAGCCTCGACCCCAAATTTGTTGAATGAATATTTTGATTAATATGACTTCTTAAGCATTATGTTACTTAAATTAGTAAGGTTTTGGTTTGTTCTGGTGATGTTGCTCCTCTGAACCACTATGAACATTTGAAACATTGAGCATCAGGTCGTTTTACTATTTCTGATTAAGACCGGCTATGGACCATAAAAAAGAAAAGAACTTGAATCCAATCTATTAGGTAATCTATTTTATAATTATTAGTCATCATCATCCAGACCTCCCATCATACTGGGGTGGCTATGGTGCATAAAAAGCTCCATAAAAGAATCGACAAAAGTTTTTATATAACTGTCTGTCTATGTTGCGCCAACACAGAAAAATGATGTCTGTACTATATATCTGTATTGTGTCCGTACTCGTGCAACATGAGTGACTACCTTTTGTACCTACTCGAAAATGTCGGTACCCGCATCCTTATTGTGTCCTTATCCATGTACATATTCGGGCAACATATATAGTTATTTGTAAACTTCACTTCAACCTCTTATCTTGGTGCCAAATTCCTAACCAAGGTTACTATGAACATGAGAGGGTTATGACATAAACCTAGATGGCCAAATGAGGCTAGATAGACCTACCTTTTAGGATTTTGCAACAGATTGAGTATTACTATTTTGACATATTTTATAGTGGGATTAGTTAGGTCTAAACCACTCTGCTATACAGTAATTACTATATATGGTTAAGTTTTCTTTTCCGTGTAGCAGAGTGACATAACTAATACCACTACAAAATGTCAAATGGTGGCACATAAGTATGGCCCTAAAACCCGTCGCTGTTTCTAATCTGCAACGACAATAGGATGACTTATTCCGTTGCTGAATCATCGCAAAAAGAAGTATTATACTACGTCCCTATTTCTATCCGTTTGCTCGTCATTGTTGGTGAAGGAATTAGCATCCGTAGCTAATACCATCACTAATTAACATTATTATACTGGTAACCAAACTAAGTTAGCTTTTATTCGTGTGAGTTATATTCCTCATTTCTTGAGTAATTTAAGGGAAACTCAATTATAACAACCCTCCGAGAAAAGATAATATATCAAGTGGTAAAATGCAAAAACAAATTCCGTGCATCTGATTTATTGAAAGTTGGCAATAGACTGGTGTGCAAGCTTAGACTGGTCTAGGTGTGCTACTAGTTGCAACCAACATTTCTAGATCACTGATAGACTTCTCTCTAGGTCATATTTTTAGCAAGTATGTGTTGATATATATATATAGTGTTATTGGGCTTTAGTCCCACATTGGCTAGAATGATAGGAGAGGAGGCTAGCCTCTCCTATATATATGTTGTTACTCCATTCAATAAAATTACTTCAAGTCTCAACATGGTATCAGAGCCTAAAATTGCTTAGCATACCGTTAGAGACCCCTCCTCCACACAAACCCTAACCCTAATCCCCCTTCTACGCCGCCGCTGCCGCCCGCTGCCGCTGCAGCTGCTGCCGCCCGCTGCCGCTGCAGCTGCTGCCGCGCCGCCGCCGCCGCAGCGCCGCCCCGCTGCTGCTGCAGCTGCCGCGCCGCCGCCGCCGCTGCCGCGCTGCTGCCGTTGCTTTGCCGCTGTTGCGGCTGCAACTGTTGCTGCTGCTGCCGTTTTTACGGCTGCAGGATTCATTGTACCGCTATTGCGGGTACAAGATTCACGCTCGTTTCTGTACCGTTTTTACGGCTGCAGGATTCATTGTACCGCTATTGCGGGTACAAGATTCACGCTCGTTCTTGAGATCAATCTCAAGGAGATGCCTATAATCCCTAGATCCGATGAAATCAGACATTCGGATTTAGGAGAGGACGGCAAGGACGAGCGTGAGTCGTGGAGCAAGTGTGAAGTGATCGAGAAGAAGCATCGATGGAGGAGATTCTCAAGAAGCTGGATGCTGACGATGTGGCGACATTGCTGAAGTTGATAAAGGTGTCGGCTGGTGAAAGCACGACACGAGCACCGCCAAAGTTAGAACTACCCTCCATCGATCTGAAGTTGGATGGACCAGCCACCTATTTGAGTTGGTCACGGCGGGTGAGAAGAACCCTTGCAGGTAAGAACCTGGAGGGATTCTTGACAGGCGAGAAGACAGAGCCGGAAGAGGGCTCGACAGGACGCGACGAGTGGAAATCCACTCATATGGTGATTTATATCTGGCTTCTCAACTCCTTAGTCCAGTCTATTGCTTCCACAGTAGATGGCATTGAGATGGTGAAAGACGTATGGGAGAAATTGAGAAGAACCTATGATGGCATAGGTAACAATCTACGGATCTTCCAGATAAAAGGGGAGATCGACGACACCGTACAAGGCGAGAAGATGGTGCAGGAGTACGCTACGGAGTTGGAACGCCTCTGGCTGGATTATGATCACCATTCCAAACGGACAAGCTGCGGGGACCCAAAGTGCAAGGAGAGACAGGTGTGTCTGCAGGAGAGGACGATGAAATTCCTTAAGGGACTGACTGCAGCATTCACACAAAGAACAGCCTTACTCCTCGCCCAGCCAGTGATCCCTAGTCTCGAGGAGGCTATCTCAGCCATGATTCAGGAGGAGACGCGGATCAGATTACAGACAGGGACAGGCGCATCATCGACAGGTGCTTTACCCGAAGTGAAGTCAGCACTAGCAGCTACCGGTTCGGGGGATACAGGATCCAAGGGAGAGCTCTGGCAACAGAATCGGCAGTGCTACAACTGTGGGGAGATGGGCCACCATCGATATGCTTGTACCAAACCACCTAAGGAGGGAGACTCAGGTGGTGGACGTGGACGAGGATATGCTGGACGTGGACGTGGTCGAGGAGGCCGACGAGGCGATCGAGGAGGCTATCGGGCAAACCTGCTGGTGGCAGATGGGAATGGAGGAGCTGGCGGCGCCTTTACTGAGGAGGATCAGGCGCTACTGGATCTGCTGGAGAGAAAGCAAAAAGCGTCAATCGAAGGAGACAGGAGGAGCGTAGCAGAGGAGGCATCCACTCCATTCTTCAACGCCGCTATGTATGCCCATCCATCAGAAGGTACTGACGAGTCTCACGCTCTTGCATCTATGTCTTCCCTTAAAATGTCAGACTGGATTATCGACTCAGGAGCATCTCGGCACGTGACCGGAAATGCTAGTAAGTTTTCCTCGTACACTCACCTAGCATCGACAGACACCATTCAGACTGCGGATGGTACTTTCCAACCAGTGGTCGGTAAGGGTACTGTTAATTGTACGGGTTCAGTAAGGTTATCCAATGTTTTGCATGCTCCATCCTTCCCAGTCAGTCTCTTGTCTATTAGTTCTATAATTCTCCAACTAAAATGCATTGTTTCTTTTGATATTCCTAAGGTGATCTTCCAGGAGAAAGGGACGGGACGAAGACTTGGGACTGGCACTTGGCATGATGGACTGTGGTACCTAGATCAAGACGGACTGGACTCAGCATTGGTGTCTATGGCAGAGAAGGCTGGAATGGAGGAGCTGCAGCAGAAGACTGAAGACACTTTGATACTTCATCATAGGAGGATGGGGCATTCTTCCTTTGATACTCTAAATAAGTTGTATCCAGATATGTATGCAAAATCAAATAAAAGGAAATTAGTATGTGATGCATGTGAGTTAGGAAAACTTACTAGGAGTTCATATGTTGGAAATGGTCATAAGAGTTCTTCAGTCTTTGAGGTAGTTCATTCTGATGTTTGGGGCCCATGTGCTACTAACACTATGAATGGGTATAAGTATTTTGTTTCGTTTATCGATTGTGCATCTCGTGTCACCTGGCTATATTTGATGAAGAACAAAAGTGATGTATTTGCTTGTTTTCGGGACTTTCATAAATATGTCCAGACTCAGTATAATGCAGTGGTGAAGATACTGAGATCTGACAATGGGACGGAGTATACCAATAGGACACTTGCAGAGTACTTGTCAGCACATGGAATACAGCATCAGACCTCTTGTGCATATACACCAGCACAAAATGGAGTAGCAGAAAGGAAGAACCGACATCTTCTGGAGACCGCAAGAAGTATGATGATCGACATGAATGTCCCACAACACCTATGGGGATATGCGGTGTTGACAGCAGCTCAACTTATAAACAGGATGCCTTCAAAAGTCCTGGGATGGAAGTCTCCATGTGAAGTATTACAAGGTAATAATAGTGGAATACTTCCACTAAAGGTGTTTGGATGTGTGTGTTTTGTGAAGGACAACAGACTATTCGTTGGAAAACTTGACCCTAGAGCAGTCAAGTGCATCTTCGTGGGCTACTCAGCAACTCAGAAGGGGTATGTATGCTGGAGTCCAGTAGAGAAGAAGAAATTTGTTAGTATGGACGTCCACTTCCGGGAGCATGAGCCATATTACCGCCAGGATGGAACTTCGTATAACACGCCTCATACTACAAGTATAAGGCGAGAGGGGGAGATAGAGAACTTGGAGAACCTGGTGGTAACCGATTTAGAAGTTTGGCATAGAGACACGGTTGAGGAGGAACATGAAGGTGAAGCGAAACAGAGGGAGGAGACGAGAAGTGTTACACCTACGGCTCAGGGGGAGTTACTGACCTACAACAGGAGAAACAACAAGCAGACTACAGGACCAGTACCTACAGTGTCAGTGCCAAGTCCCTTGCCTGCGCCTGTCCCAACTCCTGAGACACCTATACCACCATCCTCCTCATCTACACCACCACCCTCCTCAGGTGATATCGTTCCTCCCATACCACTACCTACACGAAGGACTACTCGCAGCAATGCGGGAAATCCTCCGGACAGATATGGTTGGGATCTTGCTAAGTTTGTTTCTTATGATCATATATCTTCTTCTCATGGAGCATTTATAGCATCTTTGGATAGTATTACTGTACCTAACAATTGGCAGGTTGCCAAGAACGATCCAAAGTGGAAAGCGGCAATGCACGAGGAGTTGGGAGCTCTTGAGAAGAACCACACTTGGGAGCTGGTGAGACTGCCAGAAGGGAAAAGAGCAGTTGGATGTAAATGGGTTTTTACTGTGAAACAGAACCCAGATGGACAGGTTGAGCGCTATAAAGCTCGACTGGTGGCAAAAGGATACAGTCAGACGTACGGCATCGACTATGACGAGACCTTTGCACCAGTGGCGAAGATGAGCACTGTCAGGACCTTGATCTCCCTGGCAGCCAATGGAGGGTGGAAGCTACACCAACTGGATGTGAAGAATGCATTTCTTCATGGAGATCTAGTAGAGGAGGTGTACATGGAGATACCACCAGGATTCGGCACAAAACAGACAGAAGGCAAGGTCTGCAGACTGAAGAAGTCTCTCTATGGACTGAAGCAGTCTCCTCGGGCATGGTTTGACAGGTTCAGGAGAGCAATGATAGGAATGGGATATCAGCAGATCAATGCTGATCACACTGTCTTCTTCAGACGGAGTGGAGGCCATATCACCATGCTTGCAGTATATGTAGATGATATGATTATCACAGGCAATGATGAGCAGGAGATCGCCCAACTCAAAGTAAAACTTGGCAAGGAGTTCGAGGTGAAAGATCTTGGCCCCCTTCGATACTTCCTTGGGATTGAGATTGCTCGAGATAATGAGGGAATCGTTCTTTCTCAAAGGAAGTACGCACTGGACCTGCTTACGGAAACAGGGATGATGGGATGTAAACCAGCTACGACACCGATAGACCAGAAGTTTAAACTGGATGCTGAAGCTGGAGAACCAGTTGACCGGGATAGATATCAGAGATTGGTGGGCAAGTTAATCTACTTAAGCCACACTCGACCTGATATCAGCTTTGCGGTAAGTGTAGTAAGCCGCTACATGCATGACCCCCGGAAGGGTCACATGGACGCAGTGTACCAGATTCTGAGGTACTTGAAGGGAGCCCCCGGGAAGGGACTGATCTTTAGAAGAAATAATCATGTAGGCATTGAGGGCTATTGTGATTCTGACTGGGCTAGCTGTGCTGACGACAGGAGATCCACATCGGGATACTGCATATTTGTAGGAGGCAACTTGGTCTCTTGGAGGAGTAAGAAGCAGTCAGTAGTGGCCAGATCAACAGCTGAAGCAGAGTATAGAGCGATGGCCTTGGGAGTCACAGAACTATTGTGGTTGAAGAATATGCTGACGGAGCTAAAGCTGGACCAGGGAACAAAGATGAAGCTATGGTGTGACAACCAGTCAGCTATTAATATTGCCAACAATCCAGTGCAGCATGACAGGACCAAACATATTGAGATTGACAGATTCTTCATCAAAGAGAAACTGGATAAAGGAGAACTAGAGCTGGGCTATGTTCCAACCAAAGATCAGGTAGCAGACGGACTGACAAAGGGGCTTAGTTCTATCAACATGATGAGAGGATGTGACAAGATGGGCTTAGTGAATATCTTTCGCCCATCTTGAGGGGGAGTGTTGATATATATATATAGTGTTATTGGGCTTTAGTCCCACATTGGCTAGAATGATAGGAGAGGAGGCTAGCCTCTCCTATATATATGTTGTTACTCCATTCAATAAAATTACTTCAAGTCTCAACAGTATGATTCATAATTATATCTAGATCAATAATATTCTCTAATTTGCTACCTAAAATATATTTATTATGTATATATTCCTGCCAACCCTTTCTATCCTTGCAAAAGAGTTCCATTTAAAATATGCCATCCTAGAAATTCATGTTTATCACAAAACTTTCTAGCTTATCAACTGTAATTTTTGCTTGAAAACTGACTATGTATAGGAAATATATAGCATGATCAAATTTGGTAGTGATCTCTAATTTACTACATAAAATATATTTACTATGTATATATTCCTGCCAACCCTTTCTCCTTCCAAAAGAGTTCCATTTATAAATATGTGATCCTAGAAAATTCATGTTTATCATAAAACTTTCTAGCTTATCAACTGTAATTTTTGCTTGAAAACTGATTATGTATTGGAAATTTATAGCATGATCAAATTTGGTAGTGATCTCTAATTTACTACATAAAATATATTTACTTTGTATATATTCCTGCCAACCCTTTCTCCTTCCAAAAGAGTTCCATTTATAAATATGCGATCCTAGAAAATTCATGTTTATCATAAAACTTTCTAGCTTATCAACTGTAAATTTTGCTTGAAAATTGATTATGTATTGGAAATTTATAGCATGATCAAATTTGGTAGTGGTAATTGAGTTACAAGAAAAATTGCCATACTATCTAATATCTTCACTTATGTATGAGTTACCACAGAGAAAATTTATATACACGTGTGCGTACGCATATACACCTGTAATGGACAATGGAACAGATTTCTGGTTCTCTTTACAGAAAACCTTCTAACCAACAACCAAGATGGATAATCCTCTGTGAGAAATAATCAGTTTTAGTTCATTTCTCATTACCATAAAACAAAGTTGCATCTGTGTACACAAAGAACGGTTTAGTACACACAAGCATACAACTACTGGACATGTGTAATGTACTGGATGCTAATAGTTAGCGTTCTCCTCTGCACTACTTATGGAGTAAGATATCTTTGGAGCTGATGCTCACTATCAGTATGCCAACAGCTGTGTTGCATGAATACGGGCGTGGATACGGATACAGACATGGATACTCTGGATATGGGATGCAGACATTTTCAACTAGGTACAAAAGTAGTTACCTATGTTGCAAAGAATACGGACACGATACACATGGACACCGCTTTAAAGCTCTACCCCGTCCCTGGCCTCTTCTACAACAGGTCAGCAAAATCAGCAACAACCTTGAGTTGCGTAGCAGGCCAGCAATAGGAGAGTTTTTATTTTTTATTTGGAGGGATAATCTGAGCTTTTGTGGTAAATATTTACGAGTTGTTGAATGGATACTTTGGTCCAGATGACTTCTTAACCATGAATCTTCATAAATTAGTAAGGTTTGGTGCATGTTGCTACCCTAAACGCGATCAAATATTTGACATATCGAGCATCAGGTTTTGTGAGTTATGATTATGTGAAATTTTACATAAAATGACTGGAATCCAATTTATTAAGTAATTTATTTCATAATTAGTAAATTTGGTTATATTTCCCATATACATCAAAATACGTCAAAATAGAGACGGACAAAGCCGTCGTAAACCCTAAAATTGGTTATTTAATTACCAGAGGACATTAGCGATTTCTCATTTCTCCCCGAATCCATCGCAAGCAAGTAATACATGGCCCCGCAAATTTCATCGCTATTGAGAATTAGCATCCGTCGCTATTCACGTTATTTAGTAGTGACCAAGTAAAACTAGTCTTTATTAGCGTTAGCTATTTAACATTATCATTGATAAAGGCTTTGTTGTTGTATAATCCTCATATTTGGAGTAATTTAAAGGAAACTCAATTATAGCAATCCTTTGTGAAAATATAAAATCTCTAGTGAGAAAATGCCAAAATAAATTACCTACATTCGTTCATCGAAAGTTGGAATAGACTAATGTGACTAGCTTAGACCGATACAAGTGTTCTACCATTTGCAGCCAACATTTCTAATTCATTGATATAACTCAGTAGGGCTTATTTTAGCAAACTAAGATTAATAATATATGTAGAGTAATAATTCTCTTTGATTTACTATATAGGAATTATGTATATCTTCCTGCAATCCCCTTCTCCTTAAGAGAAATATAGTAATGACTTGTATGGTTGGGAAATATTACACTAACTGCTGGAAGCCTGGAATGATCAATACTCTCTAATAATCTCATTGTGGCTTGTGTTAAAGATGGCCCCACCTTTTCAAGGTGGTGATGACAAAGTGATCACTTCCATGAAAGCATAATCTTGAGTGATGAAATATGTGATTCTGGAGGTTCCTACCTCTGAAAAGATGGTTAAACAATGGATATCTCGTCTTGGCTTAAGGCCAAGTGTCAAGCCCAAGGTTTTTCGTCCCACCGAGCCGGATCTGTATAACCCTCTACGAACCAGAATTTTGTTGGAAGCTTCCAGAGTCCTCCAGAAAGTGGTAGAGTCTTCTTGAAGATTCATGAAGTCTCCATAACCTTCTAGATATTCTAGAGACTTTCTTAGAAAACATTTAGGCCCTAGAATAATTCCTGGAATATTTTGTTTCAAGAAGCTTCATGTAAGCCCTTTGAGGCACTATAAATAAGAGGATGCTCATTTGTTCCTCACCACCCAAGAAGTTGTAAACTCTCTATAGTATAGTGAAGTTTTCAATCTTCCAATCTCTCTCTCTTTTGCTCCATATTGTTCTCATTCTTGCCTTAGCGATCTAGCTAAGCGTTTGGGGAAGACTGGCACGGGTATTCAAGTATGAAGCTTGTGTGCCGCACGGGTCGAAGTGTAGAAGAAAAACACTAAGTCCGTGACACGAGACAATAACTATGTAGGTGTTGATGCATGACCACAAGGCTTGCTCCTACCTGACACAATCTTGACTCCTTAGGAAGCGACCTACTTTTCAACTTTTTTTATTCTTGCAAAACAATAACCTAGTCTTGCTCATGAAAAACACAGGCCCCAATTAAGATGGAAACACATAATCTCCATAACTTAACCTCCAAAATTTATGTGGGATTCAACAAGGCCTTTCATGTTTAGTGCAGGGTTCTTGGTAGTTATCACCACCCCAGTTGGTACAGTAACCTAAACCCCAATATGATCACATAAATGTTGAGAACTTCATACTAAAACTACACTATGTTAACGGATTTCCTGTTTCACATGGAGCTCTTGACTACGTGAGAACGCTAGTTTCCCATATAGAAACCCCAGAAATATTTGTAACTTGCTGAAAAGAGCAAAGCTTATTAATTTGAATTGACCATTATTAACAAAAGGAAAAAAAAGGTAAAAAAGGAAGAACATGCCTTGAGAGGCCCAAGAGGTCTCTCTTGACTGCCCAAAGTTACCAAGAGAGTTTGAAGAGAAATCCGAGGCCGACTTAAACTCATTCATCTGAATAAAAAAAAGGAAAGAACATCCACAAGGTTTAGATAAATACTCATTTCTTAAGAAAAAATGGGAATTAATTTTTTTGACCCTTACCCAGCTAGGAGCATTCATAGATGAACTGTCCCAACCAATATGTGCAACATGTCTCACATCTGTTGGGTACCCAATTTCCATCTCATGCTCCTTGTGCACTGCAAAAATATAAAAAAATGAGATAGGTTAGAAACTTGACATTGTGTTCATGTCGCGTTGTGTCAGACACGTATTATCCGGCACGACACGGGCACTTCAAAATACACTAGGACATGAGAACACCGCGCTGCGTAAAGCACCATTAACCAAAAGGTTTGCAATGTTGGAATTAGAGGAAGAAGAAAAAAAAAATGAAGGATGAGGCAAGAGTATATTATTACCAAAGATTTGAGAAATGAACTTGAATCCCTTGAGCAGCCCTTTCATCTTGGTCCCTATGTGGTGACTGACTAATCTGTCTTTCTATCTCCAACCAAAAAACCCCAAATCCCAAAATGATTATATATATACCTACAAAGAAGAAAACAAGATGAAAGTAAAATTCATGATAAGAATGGAAGCAATAAATGTAGTGGTTTAATGCCCCATCTCTTCCATTGAAAGGACAAGTTCTTCAAGCAATCAAGTTCTTTGTATTCAAAGGAAATGAGAATGGGGACCATGTCACAAAATTTAAGTTGGTAGTGTCCATCAAAGCAGAAAGGAATCTGATGTAACAAAATGGGAAGTACTGCAAGCATTTTTTTTGTATGCATTGAATGCTTAACTCTGTTATATCCAGAGGACAGCTTATTTTCTAATAGTGACCACAAGCCAGGCAAAGGAATTTTTCACCTCAGGAGGATGTTTGTATGCTACTTTTAGGTTGCAAACAGGAATTTCCAGCTCCAGCTCCAGCATTGTTCACTCCTGTCCAACCCTGGTTGCGTTGGAACAATGTAGACAAGTTCAAGAACAAAGAAATTGGTTGAGAGAGAGAGAGAGAGAGAGAGAGAAGAAACTTGAGGATTTCTTTTAGTTTAATGCTAGCATAGATTTGGGTGCTTGTGATGAAAATCTCTCTCTCTCTCTCTCTCTCTCTCTCTCTCTTGTCCAGAGCTGTACAATAATATATGTAGCAATAAGTTGGGAAACGAAATGTGGCTGAGATCAGCTGGGCTCACCCAGTTCAACATACAGCAGCCGGTTTACCTGTCTTCATAGAACATGTGTCAGTCCTCCTTCCTTAGTAGACATCAAGGGTGATATGGTGAAGTTTTACGAGGATGCTGTAAAGAAGTGAAGGTTATATGGAAGTGGAAAATTCTCGTTTGGATCAAGTTTTTGTATTTCTAAGAATATATTTTCAATTTCTTTTCTATGGGAAAGAAATTTAACATTTTCATATCCATGTTTGGTCAGATCGGGAATAGGTAGTTCAAAATTTTAAAAAATTTCATCTCCATGTTTGATTTACAAAGGGATAAAAAATATTAATTTATTTAGTTTTCCTTTAATATCCTTTCATTAATTTCATGATAATTTACATGTTTGGAATAGAAGTTAAAAATTTGAAAATAAGAAGAGGATATAACCGTCCAAACAAAGTAGCCAAACATCATTCCTAGGAAAGCAAATCTATTCCCAAGGGGAGCTTGGAATTAGCTTTCCCAAGTCAATGTGAATAACTTTCTCCCCTAAGCCCCTCATATTTCCTTCTCATTTCCAATCCTAAACATACCAAACAAGGGTAAGGAATTCAAAACCCATTCTCAAGCCACAAAAACTTGAACCAAACGCCCCTAAAATTCAATATTTATTGATTGTTGAAGTGAGTGAAAAAGTGTAACATTCTGTAGTTATTAGATCTGAAAAGTATTAAAGTAAAGAGGGAGTAGAAAATCCAACCAAGCACGCGAAATGGGAATGAGAATTTTCTACTTCCGTGCACTACTTCGGAGAAAAAAAAAATCGATTTTAAAATTTTGATTTGTGGCAGACAAGATTTATTGTTCATGACACTTCACAGTAAATATTGTCTGCAAATCCTCCAACTAAATACGTGCAGTGGTTCCAGATCTAAATTTGGGCCACTTCATGCCTTCAAATTTGCGAAACAAACAACCTCCAAAATAGGGTGATTGCGAATCCAACGTTAAGGGTATTGTGACATTGGTGTTTATGTTGCACGGACACAAATATGTAACCACATCATCAACACGATCCAATGACATTAATTTTGAGAGTACTTTGAAGTGATACTTTCTTGACCCTTGTCCCTGCAATAACTCTTAATCTTATGGTTTGTTTTATCTCAAATTTGTTTTGTGAGAGTTTGAAAACATTTTTTTGAAGAACTGTCGTGATGTTGAATGGATGTGCTAGCTAAGATTTTGTCAATGATTTACAATGTCAGCTTCTCTTATTTTTTCTGGATTTTTGGAGCCAATCCAACTTTGATGGAGAAAGGTAACCAATTATGTGCCATGTAATGACATAATTGGATGCAATCTCCCAAAATAGTACATACATGAACATGTGGCAATCAAGTTGAACTAAATTAATATTGGAAATGCTTCAAATGGTTGGAGCCACGACTCTTTGGTTGGTGCCTCAATGTTAAGAGTGAACCTTGTCATCATCACCCCCTAATTGGGAAGGAGTGGATTGCCTCCCTACCAAAAATAGTGTATACAGTCCATGACAGTTGTCCACATTTTTTTCTTTCATATCTTTACTACTTTTTTTTGAAATCCCACTCACACACACAATTGGGGGGCTCGAACCTTGCCGGCCCCTCCGGGTGTCCGCTCTAATACCACTAGGCTAGAGAGCTCGGACTATATCTTTACTACTTTGAATAGACTTAAAAATATTCAAAATTAGTCCGCTGAGTCAAATATATATATCCTCATGTAATTAACAAAATTAAATTTTTTCTAACTAAAATCTTTCTAACTACTTAAACATATATCAAAAATCCTATAAACATTGTATCTGCTTGGTAACAATATTTTTACCGATTTTGGAGTGTTTTTGAACCGACCGTTTATGAAAACCTCTGCTTGTTAATTTTTTTGAGGCACCGGTTTTGGTCGGCTCAAAAACTCTCCAAAACCGGTGTAATGTATTTTTGGGTGGCTTTATAAACACCCAAAATCGGTGGGTTTTGAACAACTCTATTTTTTTTATTCCATTTATATCCTTACAGAAATATATATAATTATAACTACCGATACCCTTTCCTATTTAATTTATTTGTGTAAAAAAAACTTTCAGAACCGCTCGTTAGTAAATTACCACGCATGAATTGGACTGGTTTAAAAGTTGCTACTTAAAAACCATCCAAAACCGGATCCCACGTAACCGCTCATAACCGGTACTCTAAAAGCTCATAACCGTTACACTACAATTGCCAAGCAGACCCTAAATTAAAATATATCCATATTCAAATCATATTTAAACTAACAAAACATATATTCAAGTTCTATAAATATATTTATACCAATTTTTTATTAAAATACATTAAAATTATATTTTAACTCATTTAATATAATTTATTTATTTTATCTAATTCTTTACTAATATCAGATTATTATTTTTCGGTATGCATTGCACATGAAGATGACTAATCTTACACTATATAATGAGGCTTCAAAACGGCTCAAAAGTGAGCCGTCTAAGCCGTCATTATATCACGGTCCATTTTATTTTAAAAAAATAAATAAATTTTGTAAAAATTGTTAAAAAAAGTTTAAATTTGTCAACATGGAGAATCAAACTCAACCAACACAAGAAAAATACCTCACACCTTAACCACATGAGTTAGAAGAGAAATTTGATTATAGTTGGATACTATTTTTATTATCAGTTATTATATGTGTAAAGTACGTGCATTTACTAGTGTGGTATAATGAATACAATGTATATATATTATTATTATATAATATTTAGATACATATATTCCAAGTGATACATCTCTTTTTGTTAAATGTATCATAAGTCGGCCCTCTCGTTATGTGCATCATAAGTCGACTTGACTAGAAGTAAGAGAGGTGCATAAAGTACGAGAGAATGATGCTTCATAAGTCAGTCGGCTCTCTCTACATGGGGTACAAGAGATGCATCGTTTTAAGAAAGAAATATAATCACTTGAAATTATATTCCAAATGTTATGTGACATTGCTTATATTTGAAGGGTTATAGCTAACATAAGGTAAAATTGCTCTAAGGGAGCATCTGTTTCAAGTTTTGGAGGCTTGGCAATAGATTTTAAATTTTTTTATCCATGTTTGGTATATCTAGGATTGAAAATTAGGAGAGAATACGAGGGATTTCATATTTTCATTGATGTGGAAAAACAATTCCCAAGCCCCCTCTTGGAAATTGTTTTGCATTCCTAAGAATGTTGATTGGGTATTTTGTTTGTATATTAATACCTTCCATTTACTTTCGGAACTACAGCTTGTATCCCAAACATGTTAATGGTAATAGTAGCATCATGAAATTAATGAAAGGGTATTTATGAAAATTTAAAGGGATATTTTACAAAACCTCCCCTAAATAATGGACTAATTTGCGAAATACCCCCTAAAGATCTCGAATTGGTAAAACCCCCTTTCCGTCAAGACGCTGTTTGATTTTGGGTGACGTGGCAATCCGTGTGTGTTATTAAGTAAGAAAATAAAAGTTAGACAAAAATACCCTTCCCCAAAAGTCCGCCCAAAACCCAACAAGGAGGAGGAAAATTTTCCTCCTGAGAAACGTTTCGACAGTGGAGAGAGAAATAAAGAAAGAAGGAGAAGGAGGAAAAATTTTCCAAAATTCTGACAAAATTGGAGGTCTGAAGGCGAGGAGAAGGCTCGAAGGAGAGGAGAACCCAACATGCAGTCTCTAGATCCACGAACGTTGTAAGTTTCTTTTCGATTCTGTGTTATTTTTCGAACATGCAGTATTTGTTTCTTCAATTCTTTGTTTTCCTTCGATTCTTGGTTTTTAAACCAACTGTTATTTCTTCGATGTTAGATTTGGTAGAAATTTGTGCCCTAATGTTAGATTTGGTAATTTGTGCCCTAATGTTAGAAATTTGTGTCCTAATGTTAGATTTGGTAGAAATTTGTGCCATAATGTTAGAAATTTGTGTCCTAAATTTGTACCCTATTTTACAAAATCTGTGCCCTAAATTTGTACCCTGTTTTGCTAATTTGTAGTGCTAGAGTAGATTTTGGCAAAAAAATATCTACTCATTCATTATGGGGGCTCTTGGCCGAAAGAACAGCCATTTTGTGGACTAAGATACTATGATTACAAGAATGGAAAAGTAGTAGATTTTAGAGTCTTTGATGGAGATGAATTGTGTATGCTAGATTTGATCAATGGGATGGGAAAGTATCTGCATGGTTTGGGAGGGCTAATAACATTTCAATATTTGGAGGGTGGATTTTTAATTGATGCAGATGGAGACAAAGACTTGTTGAGGTTTTGGACTGGTTCAGATCATGAAGGACCTGATAAAGTTCATTTATTTATGGTGCATACCAATCCAATTAAGGTAGCTACAAATGAGGGAGTTGAAGATTTGATTTCGTTTTTATAATCTGAAGGAGTTGCTGAAGAACTCTTCAATGACCTTGTTGGTCTTCCTGTGAATGAGCAGCCAAGTCAGCCTCCCAGTGGGCAGAGAAGAAGATTTTCACCAAGAGTTCCACCTAGAAGAGTTCCTTCTAGTGAGCAGCCAACAAAGCCAACTCAGCCAAGCCAACCAGAGGAGCCAGTCACTCAAAAGCCAGTAACACCTACTAAGAAATGCTACAAGAAAAGAGTTGCTAGTAAGGGAGAAAGACCTGAGAATGTGGCTACAGCAAGCAATGTGGAGAATACCACAAAGTTGATGACAAGTATGATGATATGTATGGAGATGTTGAGGGTGAAGACCATGTACCATGGTCTTGTGACACAGATGAGTGTTCAGTTGGTATGACATGGCCAACTATGAAGGAGTACAAGATGTGGGTGACCAGGCTATGCATTGACAATATGTTTGAAGTGAAGAAAGTGAAGGATGACCCCAAAAGGCTATGGTGCAAGTGTGTGGATCCTAAATGTTCCTTCCAACTGAATGGTAACTTGTAAGTTTCCCAATTTATTTGAATTCAGTTTCTAAATGTACCATATTTTCTTGAATTCAGTTAACTAATATTTTTTCCCAAATGTTGTTCATGTTTGCAGGCAAGGTGATGGTCACACAATAAAGATCACCAAATATGTAGAGAGGCACACATGCACAAACAGGACTGGGTCAGGAAAGAACAGAATGGCCAATGCATCATGGATAGCTGCTATTATAGAAGAGGATGTCAGAGAAGATGGATACAGCTTGAAGCCAAGGAGGATTCAGGAGAGGGTACTAAACAGGCATAGAGTCCCAGTGAAGTACTGGGTCTGTTGGAAGGCTCTAGGTAAAGCCTTAACAAAAGTTTTTGGGTCTTATGAAGATGATTACAAGTGGACACCAGAGGTGTGTAGGCAGATTTTGCTTAAAAATCAAGGCAGTATAGCCTCAGTTGCTACTGATAGTGATGGGGCTTTCAGCTATTGCTGTCTGGGCTTTGATGCCTACTTGAAGGGCTTCAAAGAGGGTTGCAGACCATTTGTTGGCCTTGATGGATGTCATCTCAAAGGAAAATATGGTGGGGTTTTGTTGTCAGCAGTGGCTCTAGATGCAAACAATGGTATGTATCCCTTAGCCATTTTCATATGTGATTCTGAGAACAAGGAAAATTGGACCCTGTTTCTTAATGCCATTAGAGATAGGGTTAATGAGCATCCTTTGCCACTGACATTCATATCTGATAGGCAAAAGGGGCTCATTCCATCTGTAAAGGATGTTTTCCCCTCTAGTAGGCATAGATTTTGTTTTAGACACATGTTTGAGAATTTTAAAGCCACACACAAGGGAAGTCACCTGAAAACCCTTGCTTGGGGGGCATCTAAAGCCTATAGAGAGGTTGACCACAAGAGGTACATGGATCAACTTGAGAATGACTCAAAGAGTGCATTTGAGTGGTTTTCCAGTGTGGAAACTAATACTTGGGCTAGGTCAACATTTGACTTAACCTCAAAGTGTGAGCATGTGACAAACAATTTCAGTGAGAGTTTCAACAGTTGGATGTTGGATGTGAGATCAAAGCCCTTACACAGAATTATGGAGGGTTTTAATTTGAAGGTAATGGGATTGATGTTTGAGAGAAAAATGAAAGTCAAGATGTGGGAGGGTGAGGGTATGATTTTGGTGCCAAGGGCAGATAGAATTGTAAAGAATAGAATGGAGAAGAAGAAGAGATATAGATTGTTTGGTGCTAGTGAATATAATTGGTGTGTGGTGAACAACAAGAGTTCCAGTAGGTGGGATGTGGACATGAAGGAGAAGTCTTGCAGTTGTTGTGTTTGGGATATCACTGGAATTCCATGTGTGCATGCAGTTGCAGTGGCCACACACTTGAGGATTGATGTCATTAGGTACACTTTCAGTTTTACTTTTCTATATCTACACTTTAGCTGTCTTATATATTAACTTATGGCTTTACTTACATTTTTGCAGTTTGGTAGATGACTTGCACAAGGTAAAGTCCTACAAGAAGGCTTATGCTGGGGTGGTAAAGGCATGTGCAAGCCAAGAGAATTAGGTAGAGGTAAAGTTTGTGTTTTGTGTCATCAATTTACTTACATTTATGCTCTAAATATTTTGGGTGATCAGTAGGCATAAAGGTAAAGTTTGTGTTTTGTACCCAGCCTGAAATGATAGTGCTTAAACCAAAACACAAGAGATCTGCTGGAAGACCAAGGATAAATAGAATAAGGACTGATATTGAAGGCACACCTAGCTCAAAGAAAGGTAAGAGAAAGTGTGGACATTGTCACTCTCTAAGTCACAATATAAGAACTTGCCCAACAAGGAATGCTGCAAAGATTGATGCACAGACTCCTGGAAGGGGCAGAGGAAGAGGCAGAGGAGGAGGCAATCCTCCAGCTCAGCAACAGACTACTGAAAGGTACAATAAACATGTTATTTAATAGTTAGGATGTTTTTTATGCTTTCTTATTACTTGTTCTGGTCAACATTTAGTGGCATGGAACCTGGTGCTTCTCAAACAAGAGGTAGAGGCCCAAATGCTGCTGGAAGAGGAGTTAATGTGCCTCCTTATACAGGGGTGGGTGCAGCTGGAAGAGCAGCAACAACAGCAAACTTTCATAGCATGTATGGATTTAAAGCTGATGGCATGAGGGAAGCAACAAGACCCCAATCCCAGATCTTCAGGCCACCTAGATGGAGGCCTTAACTGCAGTTGTACTTGATTTTTTTTTGTTGTGGACATTTTGTACAGAGGTTATTCTCTGTTTTAAGTATTTTGTGCAGTGATAGCATGTAAAGTTTGTCTTTTAACTGCAGCTGATAGCATGTATTTTTGGGTTGTGGACATTTAGATACTCTGGAAAGTTTGTCTTCTGTAAGGATTCTATGTTTACATACTATGGACATGAAAGAGAAGTCTTGCAGTTTGTCTTTTGTAATGATACTATGTTTGGTGCATGTATTTTTCGACAGTTTATGGATGACGGCTGATTACCTAGAGTGTATGTCTAGAAACTATGGACATGAAAGAGAAGACTGCAGCTGATAGTTGATAGCATGTTTATATATAACAAATGTCTATTTTACATTGATCTTCTTTTCATTTGGTCTAACTTCAGTGAACCTTGAAACTGACCACACAATTCACCAATCTCTTCAGGACAATCTTTGGCCCAATGTACACGACTACCACACTTAGCACACCCCTTTGCTGAATGTTGTCTTGGTGGTGGCAACTTCACAGCTTCATCTAACCACTGGAATTCAGCACAATTGAAGTGTTGACATCTCAAAAATCTTCTGTGCGGATTAGCTCGAGTGTTTCCTTCCCAAACTCTTCTTATTCCGTCACATCTTCGGCATTTTGAGTACATAAATGGGCACCCTATTGCTGAATGTGTCGACTGGCAACAAATTTGGCATTTAATCTGATCACTTTCATCAATCTCATCACTTTCATCACTCGATTTCTGCAAATTTAGAAATTAAAAATTAGTGTTTCCTCCTAACTGTAAATATAATAATTTGTGTTTCCTCCTTACTGTAAATATAATAATTTGTGTTTCCTCCTTTAATGGCAGAAATTACCTCTTTCTCTATAGATGAAGGAGCACCCCCCATGCTTGTAGGAACCTGATCTTCGGTAGACAAGTTGCACGCTGGAAGAGGATCAAGTGAAAGAGGAGGAGGATGATCGGTATAAATAGGTTGGAGAGAGGAAGAAGATGATCGGTATAAATAGGTTCAGCAAAGGAAGAAGATGACCGTTAGAGAGAGAGAGAGAGAAGACCGTTGGAGGACCCCTGCCACGTACGCAGGGGTATTTTCGTCTAACTTTTATTTTTTTACTTAATAACACACACGGATTGCCACGTCACCCAAAATCAAACAGCGTCTTGACGGAAAGGGAGTTTTACCATTCGAGATCTTTAGGAGGTATTTCGCAAATTAGCCCATTATTTAGGGAAGGTTTTACAAAATATCCCAAATTTAAACATATCAAAATACCTATCCATATGTGAACCAAACATGGAAATGAAATAATCGAATTTTTTGGACTACATATTCCCAACCTAAGGCCATCTCCAATCGGGGTTAGAAATTTATTTTGGAAATTTTTTCTTCCAATGGTGATTTCTATGCCAATTTCTATCCTAGGTGGCATTGATTTAGGATAAAAGAGTTTCTATGAGGGTTTCTACATTTAGAAACTAGCATAAAAATTCTTCATCTGTCATACCAATTAATATTGGGCTCCACACCATTAAATTGAACAATTTATTTTGTAACAGGCCTCGTTTGGTTCACGGAAGGAAAATTGATTCCCTTGTACTTTTCATGGGAATGGGAGAGTAGAATTCCTGTCACATTTCCTTTTCGTTGTTTGGTAAAACAAGAAAACCACCTAGGAAAGACCATTTGATTTTTCTTTCCAGTGTTTGGTTGGTACAGGAAAGGAAAACAAAAATATATCAATGTTCCAATAATATCCTTACCTTTTAAAATAAAAATGACATTATGAAAATCCAAAGGGACCCAGAATACGAGGAGTTAATGATAAAATAAGCAATAACACATGATAAGCTTTGTCATAATTTTTTGTAATAAATGTTGGAAAAGGAGGAGGGAAAATCAATCCCATTGGTCATGAGTGGAACCATATTCCCTCCCATTATTAGGAAATTGATTTCCAAGTTTATGGCTACCAAACAAAGAAAAGGAACAACTTTTCTTTTCTGGTTCTTTAAATCCATGAACCAAACGAGGCCTTATGGTAGAAACGGAAAACCATTGAAGTTTTTTTTTTGTATGCAATTTCTAGGTAGAAACTCTAGAAATTTTCATAAAGTATAATAACAAGTTAGGATAGAAACAAGTTATCAAAAAAAAAAAAAAAAAGTTAGGATAGAAACCTAATTTTAAAAATCTCTATTGGTGATGGCGTAACCAAACATGGGTATGAAAGGTTGATAGATTCTTAGGAATATAAAAACTCCAACCAAATGAGCCCTAAGGATAACCAAAATATTTGGGCCAGGCTAGAGCACTTAGTTGGGCTTCTACAGTCCTTGACTGGTTCAATTCAGGCCTGTGTCATAAAATTGTGTCCTACCCCAACCAAGCTATGTTGGAGAATTGATGTTGGCACCTACTGGCGTCCCATCCTCACTCTCTTTTGAACTATTTCTTAATTTGTCTATATTCCTGCCTCCTCTCAAGGAAACCCACTGTATATACTTAGTAATGTACATGCGTATAAAAAATTTGTTAAAAAATATATTTTATTATAAATACTGTAGTCCCTACAAATTGAACTCAGACAACCAAAAAAAATACTTCCCACCTTGACTACTTAAAGTTATAGTTATTTAGTTTGAATCATAATAGTTAGTTAAATAATTAATTAATTTTAAAAATAATAATTGTTAGAGTATTTACAAACGGACCGTCAACTTATATTAGTAGAGATATATCTCCAACATTAAATGTAAAATAGTAGTGCTTGAGACTTTGTCCTTCTCTACTCTCTATGTTTACCTCACAGATCTAATGGATTCTCTAGTTCAAGCTAGAGTAGAGTAGAGATTATATCTCTACTTCAATCTAAGAGTCAAGGTAGGCCCATTAATTCGGACAAGACTTTCCTTCTGTTTGGAATAACTTTTCAGGTATAGCGTGACCTACAAGAGGTCGGGGTCGCAAGTGAACCAGTCCAAGGATCAGGGACAACCAAAATAAGTACCGGCTCAAACAACCTACCCCCCAAACCGGTGCTGCTAAGAGTGGATCTAAGGTCATGTATTGAGACCTTAATTAGTCCGAAAAAATAATAATTACATGATATAGATATATAAAATTGGTCCTCTAGTTTACTTAATATGGCTCCCTTATATCATACTGGCAGATATCTACACAGATTGGCTCATTATCCAGTATCGGTTCACCTTTGCTTGTATCGGATCTCGGTTTATTTCTTGCTTGTATCAAGTCGCTTGTATATTACACGTAACTAATGTTAGTCCTGGAACTTGATCAATAATGGTAGAACTAGATGTCGATATCAGAGGTTCAAACAAACATTTTCCTTCTGATTATTCTCGAGATCCACAAGGAACACTATAATATAAATCTGATTACAAAAGCAACAATAATCAGGAAATAAATCTCACGTTCTTCTTCACAATTGCAGTTGTTGACGGACAGAACTGAGTTACAACTCAGTAAAAAGAGAAGAAAGAAGAGGAAAGATTCTTGCTGGGGTGATTAAGATCACAGTTGGGACTAAAATAGTCAAAAATAGAGTTTGATATTTTAGATCATCCCACAATCAGCATAGTAGTGTGCCAGTCCACGCCTATCCCTTAATTCTTTTTCCTTCTAGGAAAATACTCCCACATGGCACACACTTGTGCCCCACCACACCTCATGTGCACATCTCAACACAAGCAATACATTATATTGAGATACTCACCATTTGGTGTAGTCGATGTGGGACTATCTTTCCTAGTCTAAAGGCAAAAATACCAACAACTAATTGAATCTATCCACTTTGAGTCTTTGACAACCACTGTGAAAAAAAACTTACTGGACATTATGACTTGCTATATGTTGCACAATACGAACATATATACTAAGGACACCGTATGTATACTAGATACAGACTCGAATAGGCACAAACTAGTTATCTGTTGCACGAATATGAACACAGACACTCACACATACATGATACAGATACAAACATAATTTTGTCGTAACCGTACAACATAGATTGTTGATCCCAGTTTTATGCAGTCCGACTACAGCCCACATATATATATGACACCAGGAAGTGCCTAGAGAAAGACGCAATTTAATTAGCACACATATGACACCAGGAAGTGCCTGAGAAAAGACGCAATTTAATTAGAAGTATCTCTAAGTACCCAAAATATTTTCTTAAATTTTTACTATTTTCATACGTAATTATTCAGGTACCTATGTTAAATTTAAAGAATAATTAAGTAAATGTTAGGAAAAAGAAAACTTTTACAATAGCTCGAGGGTCCCTGCGAGCTGCGGGAGGCGATGAAGAAAGCTGACGAGGAACGTCAATTCCCTCCGCAATCAAATTCCAGTTTGATGGCATTACTGCACATCTCATGACAGTCCTAAGCATATTCTGCATGTATAATCAATATTTTGCATGTATAATCAACATTTTCTGTATGTCAATGTCACGCATTTCTAACCAAAGACAAAAAAATTTGTAATAAAAAAGAAGGAAGGATTATTGAAGGAATATATAACAATATTATGCATTTCTAATAAAGAAAAAAAAGTTTGTAATAAAAAAAAATTGAAGATATATATATATATATATATATATATATATATATATATATATATATATATATATATATATATATATATATATATATATATATATATATATATAATGTACGATAGTAAGCGAATGAGACATTGGAGAAAACCAAATCATAACTATATGTTAACAAAAACTATGTAAGGTCCCATTACCAGTGTAGCCAGGATAAAAGAACTTGATGGGGATATTGCTGCAATGACGGAGGCAGAATTTTAGTTTACTCCAGGCTGAACTTAAGAGGTCATGATTTTTTTAACAAAATAAATGTTGTCCAGTATCCTCATGTCCATATTCTTATCATACTGTGTATGGTCTGTCAACGTACTAAAAAAGATGATAACTTAATGTCACTCTCGTTTTCCGTTATACGCATTTTCAGCATACGTGTGCGAATTTTTGACTTTTGTCAGGTGACCCGTAGTTAGACTTGTCTTGCTTAGTCTTAGCTTGATTTGTTTGTGTTCGGCTTGCCTTGGCTTGGCTTGGTTTATTTTGGTTTGGTTTGAGATGGTGGGGCTTAGTATATAAGTCAACTTCTCTCTCTCTCCTCCATTTATTTCTCATTTATTTCTCTTTCTTCTCCATTACTACTCTCCACCTACATCCAAGAAATATCCTAGGCAAGTGCAACTTGTTTCATGATGGATCGTGAGGATGATATCCGATCACTCTTTGGGAGAGTCAACGTGGGAACGTGAGGATGATATCCGATCACGGTATCCACACCTGTTTGACTCACAAGGTATATCTTTTTCTGTGTACCTGATTGTCTTGATTCCTCATGCTTATCACCTTATGGATAGAATTGCTTGATATCGTAGATTGATGGATTTACATATATGTTACTTGCTATGGACATTGTAAAATGATTGCTTCATTGAATTGCTTGTACTTAGATTAGTTTAGCCCCGATGTTTCTATCCTGCTTGGATTTGAAATTCCGAGGACGGAATTTTTCTAAGGAGGGTAGAGATATCACTCCCCGTTCCCAGAATGCGTATTTTTATACATGTACAACTCATGTGTATTTATTTAGTATTTATCATGTATTTATTTAATATTTATCATGTATTATTCTGTATTTAAATTCCTTTAATTTCATGTTAATCAATTAATCTGCTATTTAAATTTTCATGTTAATTTATTTCCTGCAATTATATTTCTGCAATTTTATTTCTGCACTTTATTTCCTGCTCTTATTCCCTGCCTTAGTCTTGCTTATTTGGGTTCGGGTTGGCTTTGGTTGGATCCCCATTGGACCCGACCCATTGGACCCGGCCCAACTCCCACCTACCATCCCTTTTCTATTTTAAAGCTTACATCTCTTTCTCTCTCCTCATAAACTCACATTCTCACCATTACTCCTCTTCTTCTTCTTCATTACTCTCTCCACCTACCAAACCGTAGGCAAGTACAACTTGCTCCACATGAGAACCCATGTTTTTATGGTTCATTTATCTTCCTCTCGTGATCCTAAGAGAGTTTAGAACTTGGCATTTTTCATTTCGAAGTCTTAATTTTTGTAGATCTAGAAATTAGTTATTTTCGGATTTTGGTGGTTTTGATCTATCAAACTTCTTTGTTTGCAAATTTTGATGGTTCCATGTTGTAGAGAAGTTTATTCTACCCAATTTTGACCTTTGGAAAGTTGGATTTGGACTTGTTTTGACCAAGTTATGGACCTTTGAAGCTTTGGGGTGCAACCATGGAGTTCTTGCTGTTTAGAGAAGACAGTGAGCAGTGTACACTAGCTTTTTAGCTTGCGTCACTGAGCTGTGCGCGCTCTTTAGCGCAGCGCAGTATGGAGTCCATACGCTGCCTTTTTAGGAAGCGTGTGTCTTGCATATGCTACCTTTTGGAAGCGTATGTCGTATGGAGTCCATACGCTGCCTTTGGGGAGCGTATGACTTGCATACGCTGACTTGAATGGTCAGGAGTCGTATGGAGTTCATACGCTGCCTTTTGGGAGCGTATGACTTGCATACGCTGACTTGAATGGTCAGGAGTCGTATGGAGTTCATACGCTACCTTTTGGGAGCGTATGACTTGCATACGCTGACTTGAATAGTAAGGAGTCGTATGGAGTCCATACGCTAGCTTGACCTGAGCGTACGCTGACTTGAGCGTAGCCTGACTTGAGCGTAGGCTGACATGAGCGTAGCCTACTTACCCTGGATCTTCTATAGCCCTGTATATTGATATTTTATTAGATATTTAACGTCCATTTTATATCCTTACGCCTTTTGGCATGAGACTTGATATAATCATGATATGTTGATATTTCTGTTAAATATAGATTGTTACGTGGGATGTACCATGTGTCATGAATTGAGTTATAGATACCCCGATTGACTGGAATTAAACCCTAAGAGTTGTAGACTCGACCCCACTGAATACTAATTGACTTTCATGCCTTGTCACCATTGATAATAATGGTTATCTTGACTAAATTGATCATGCGTTCCTAGTTGGAACTAAGAGACTGGCTAGTCGTCTTATTGAATTGAATGAATGAGACACGTTCATGTTATGAACTATTATAATCGACTGGCTAATCCCGAATATTGACATACATGCACATGCAGGCTTCAATCTATTTATTTATTTATTCACTTATTTATTTTCTACAAAAGAAGCATGTGTACTTTATGGTCAAGGCATGATTACCGTGGTTAGATTTGATTGTTGCATTACGCTATGTAAGACCTGCAACCTAACCGCACTGGTATCGTTGTAGAGTTGTGCATATCATACCCCGTACGAAAGTACTCATTTGAATGACCATGATCCACGGCATGGGATTTCACTCAACGTAGGGACTATTAAGTTAAATAAAATAATGATGGCATGGAGAAAATGGATTCCCGAGTTCTTATATGGCAGCCCCCTTGGGACAAGTAGTACCCGACGGGCCGGCTGGTTCCCACAGATACTGTAAAACTGCCACACGGGCAGGGAACAGTATCTGCTTTTATTATTATTGTATATTGTATATTGACGGGCGTCCTGCTAGGACTCGTCTAATTCATGCATGGCGCACATGATTGACTGGATAGACTAGCCTTGCTTGCACATAGTAAGAACTACGGAATCCCTAATTGCATTATTCCAGGATAACTTGGGACTCACAATAGCAAGCCGTAGGAGTTGATTGGCCGTTCAAGATGATTTGTTTGTGTACTGTACTACTCTGTTACCTAACTGGGATGATCAGAATGTCAGGACATGACGGGCCAACTTCTGTCCTTGTTTGGTTGGGAGGTTGGTTCGAAGTGTCGTGATGTGATGTGAATCCTAGTGGAAAGCAGAGATCTATTATTATATTCTCTTACTTACTGGTTTTAGTTTTCATGTCGTGCTTCCTTGTGGTACTTGCTATTAGAGGTCTAACCTCTCTGGTTTTGCATGGCCAGATTTAGAGCCGGTCCCCGAGGATCCAGCTTAATTCTACCTCTAAGATGGTCAACACTAGAGGTATGATCGCAGGAGGACTCGAGTGGGTCCCTTACTTCACCGCTCGTTTTGTCACTTACTTTATACTTAGCCGTTTGGCACCGACATGTTAGTCGGATTGTCTAGTACTTACTTTTACATAATTGTAATTAAAGTCAGACTGCAGCTGATAACAATTGTGTATACTTTTGCTACATCAATCTGGCTATGTTTTGTAAAGCCATATATCAAGAACATTTTGACAGAGCGTTTGGGACGCCTTACTGCTTTATCTTACATGTTCTCTATTACTGTTTCTTGTTTGAATGATTGAGACAATAGATGTGAAGTGACCATAGTGAGACTTTCATGTAGTATGCACCCTCTCGTCTTTTAGACAACATTGATCGTATTATACGGTATTCATCTACCCGTAATACGTAGCTGGCTGAGTCATTCCTCCGCTCTCCAGTATTCTGGTTCTGGGGCGTGACAAGGTTTTAGTGGTGGCCCATGCAGGTCTGATTTCAGACTTGTGGGGTGTTTTGATTTATAGGATGTCTCAATCACACATGTTCCCCCTTGATCTCATGATTTGTTGATTTTCAACTCCAGCTTGACATTCCAGTATCCCTTGACTTCATTGATCCTTCATGTCCGGTCATTTGATTGTTCTTTTGTCCCTTTTCTTAGGGGCACCTCGTCCGTATCTGTCAGAGCTGGACCGCAACAACATGGACAGCAGCATGGACAACCTGACCAGGTTGGTCAGCAACAAGGGTCAGAACCACTTCATGAGGCTATTCAAGAAGAGGTGATCGTAGAACCAGCGGTTGGACCGCAGTATCCGGAGGTTCCAACACCACCAATAGTTCCACCTACCCCTGTGGAATTGGACACACCAGCCCTTCTGGAGATCATGAGAGGGATGATGGCTACTCAGCAACACCAGATGTTAGCCCAGCAGTGCATGCACGCTCAGTTACAAGAGCAGAATGTACTACTCAACCAAGGATTACAGACGGCATTGGAAAGAGGGGCAAGGACAGATTCAGGAGCGTCAGTCCGGTTTTGCAAGTACAACCCCCGTCGTTTCGAGGGCACGGAGGATGCTATCTCAGCAGATGCATGGCTTAAGGACATTGAGGCTATTCTGACAGCCGCTAAGGTGCCGGCAGAAGAGCGTGTGGATCTAGTGAAGTTGTTACTTCAGGATCTCGCACGTGATTGGTGGGAATCAGAGGAAGTGGGCATCAGGCGTCCTGTTGCTTGGGACGATTTTACTGCAAGGTTCAAGACAAAGTATTATGGAGTTGTGGCGCAGTTTGAGCTACAACAGAAGTTTATCAACCTCAGACAGGCTGGCAAGACTGTAGATGCGTACGCAGCGGAGTTCTGCAGATTGAGTAGGTTTGCCCCAGAGATGGTGGCGACGGAGCGCCAGAGGGCGATGAGGTTCCAGCAAGGGTTTCATCTTGAGCTCTTGCAATTGATAGAGGGGCACAATTACCAAACTTTTGACGAAATATTGACGGCAACCCGCAGGCATGAGATCACCATTCAGAGGCTTGCGGCAAGGACTGGGGGTCAGAAGAGATCCCACAGTCAGATTGAAGGAGGAGGGGGAGCAGCGCCCCGAACAACAACACCATCCCCTGGCATTCGTATCCACGATGTGGCGATACGGGGGCCAGTACCACCCAGGCAGCAGCAGCAACAGCAACAGCAACAGAAGAAAAACCAGCAACCCCCGGTGGGCTGCAGTTATTGTGGAAAGATGGGACACACTAGAGATGTGTGTCGGACATTGAACGGGCAGTGTTTGATATGTGGAAATCCAGATCATCGGGTTACCACATGTCCCATGAATTCGAGGTCAGGAGGACCAGTACAGCAGTTTCCTGCTCTGCCAGCACCAGGGGCAGGACAATATCGAGGACCAGCGGTAGCAGTGAGACCGTTGGCACAGCGCCCGTTAATGCCGCAGGCTCAGATGTTTCGGCAGCAGGGGCCGCCGATACAGCAACACCAGCATAGACCACCCCAGCATCATCAAGGAATGGGCCAGCAGCAGCACCAGGCCAGGCCGCAACATGGGAACCAGCAAGGAGGTCGAGGGCAGGCATTCACTCTGTCCTTGGAAGAGGCATTGACATCGGGAGATGTTGTGGCAGGTAACATTCTCGTCGCCTCATATCCCGCAGTAGCATTGTTTGATTCGGGAGCATCGCACTCATTTATATCTGCACGATTTGCGACACGGCTAGGAATGGAGTTCGAGGCATTGCCAGGGAGGTTGAATATACTCACTGGTAATGGGCTCGTAGGAGTTAGTAGAGTTATTCTAGCGTGTAGTGTTGTAGTTTGCGGGCATTCTTTACCCGCCCAGTTGATAGAATTTCCTGTTGGAAATTTCGACGTTATCTTAGGCATGGACTGGCTGAAAGACAGTCATGCGACAATAGATTGTCGTAGTGGGAGTGTATCTTTTGATATTCCAGGCATGAAGAAATTTACCTTAGTCAGATCAGAGGCAACTCAGCAAGAGCAGGGAGTAATAACGGCAATGGAAGAAGTTCAAGTTCCGAAGGTAGTTGAAGAATTTCTAGACGTATTTCCCGAAGAACTTCCAGGTCTACCACCGGTTAGAGATATTGAGTTCAGTATAGAATTGGCACCTGGGACTAAACCGATATCAGATCGGGTTTACAGAATGGCGGATTCGGAGCAGGCCAAGGTGTATCAACATATAGAGGAACTGAAGGAGAAGAAGTTCATCCAAGCTAGCGTATCGCCATGGGCAGCACCCGTGGTACTTGTGGGGAAGAAGGATGGGTCGTCCAGATTGTGTATCGATTACAGGAAGCTTAACGCGGCAACAGTAAAGAACAAGTACCCACTACCAAGGATCGACGACTTATTTGATCAGTTGAGCAAAGCCAGAGTTTTCTCCAAGATAGATCTTCGTTCAGGGTATCACCAAGTGAGGGTTCGGAAGGAAGATATTCCCAAGACAACATTCAGGTCGAAGTATGGGCATTATGAATTCTTGGTAATACCGTTTGGTTTGACCAATGCTCCAGCAATATTCATGGATTTGATGAACCGCATCTTTATGCCGTATTTAGACCAGTTTGTCGTTGTGTTTCTTGACGACATTCTCGTATACTCTGCTAGTGAAGAGGAGCATGAAGACCACCTCAGGAAAGTGTTGCAGGTTCTGAGAGAGAACCAGTTGTATGCCAAGCTCAGCAAGTGTGAGTTCTGGATGGACCATATTTCATTCTTGGGTCATATCGTATCAGGAGCTGGAGTAGCAGTGGATCCCAAGAAGGTAGAAGCAGTAGAGAGTTGGCCAGTACCCAAGACCGTAGCTGATGTACGGAGTTTCTTGGGATTGGCAGGATATTACAGAAGATTTGTGTCAGATTTTGCAAGACTTTCAGCACCCATGACTCGCTTGACCCGGAAGGATGTGCCATTTGTTTGGTCGGCAGAATGTCAGGCATCATTTGAGAATTTGAAGCAAAGGTTGATATCAGCGCCTATTCTTACATTGCCAGTTGGACCCGGAGGTTTTACTGTATATTGTGATGCGTCAGGTAAAGGACTTGGATGTGTCCTCATGCAGCACGGGAAGGTGATAGCATATGCATCTAGGCAGCTTCGGGACCACGAGAAGAATTATTCAACTCATGATTTGGAGTTGGCGGCAGTAGTATTTGCTTTGAAGCTATGGAGGCATTACTTATATGGTGACCGAGTAGACATGTACACAGACCACAAAAGTCTGAAGTACATCTTTACTCAGAAGGAGCTGAACATGAGGCAGAGAAGATGGTTAGAACTGATCAAGGATTATGACGTGGAGCTTCAGTATTATCCAGGCAAGGCTAATGTGGTAGCAGACGCTCTCAGCAGAAGGGGCGGCACATTTATGTTGACAACACAGAAGCATATCTTAGAAGACCTTCAGGAGATGGGCATAGAGGTTATACTTCCTAGCGATGTAGGAGTTCTGGCAAGTCTACAAGTCCAATCTGACTTGGTAGATAGGATCAGGGCAGCTCAGGCACAAGACCCAAGGATTCAGAAGCTCAGGGCAGAATGTGAGTCAGGGCACATAAAGGAGTTGAAAATTCATGAAGATGGTACACTTAGGTTTGGATCACGTCTATGTGTGCCTAGTGGAGATATCAGACAGAAAGTTATGGCAGAAGCTCATAGTTCCCAGTATTCTATACATCCTGGAGGGACCAAGATGTACCAAGATATCAAGCAGCACTTCTGGTGGAACGGGATGAAGAGGGAGATAGCTAGGTTTGTTTCCCGTTGCTTGGTATGTCAGCAAGTGAAGGCAGAACAGCAGAGGCCAGCTGGATTATTGCAACCGCTTCCTATCCCGGAATGGAAGTGGGAACACATCACAATGGACTTTGTGACCGGTTTACCGAGATCACCAAGTGGTAAAGATGCTATTTGGGTGATAGTAGATCGGCTTACAAAGGTAGCACATTTTCTTCCTTTCAGAGTAGGGCAATCTACAGAAAAGTTGGCAGAGTTGTATATGCAACAGATAGTCAGGCAGCATGGAGTCCCTGTCAGTATTGTGTCAGACCGAGATACCCGCTTTACATCACATTTTTGGAAGAGCTTGCATCATAGTCTGGGTACCAAGTTAAGATTTAGCACGGCTTACCATCCGCAGACAGACGGGCAATCAGAAAGGACAATTCAGACTTTGGAAGATATGTTACAAGCTTGCACTCTGGATTTTGGAGGATCTTGGGAAAGCCACCTGCACTTAGTTGAGTTCTCATACAACAACAGTTATCATGCCAGTATCCAGATGGCGCCATTTGAGGCATTATATGGTAAGAAGTGCAGGTCACCGCTTGCATGGGATGATATCGGGGAGAGGAAGATGCTAGGCCCAGAAATGATTATTCAGACGGTTGAAGTAGTTAAAGGAATTAGAGAGCGACTTAGAGTTGCGCAGGACCGGCATCGTCATTGGGCTGATCAGCATCGTAGGCCGTTAGAGTTCTCTGTTGGGGACCACGTATTCTTGCGGATCTCACCTACTCGTGGGGTCATTAGATTTGGCGTTCGCGGAAAATTGAGTCCGCGGTACATAGGCCCATTCATTATCCTTGATAGGGTAGGCGATGTTGCTTATCGTTTATCCCTTCCACCTTCGTTATGAGAGGTGCATGACGTGTTTCATGTATCTCAATTACGAAGGTATGTATCGGACCCAAGCCATATCCTCGATCATTCAGAACTGGTTGTTGGTACCAACCTGTCTTACGAGGAACAACCTGTGTCTATCTTGGACCGAAGGGAGAAGATACTCAAGAACCGAATAATTAACCTTGTTCGGATTGCTTGGGATCATCACTCTTTGGGAGAGTCAACGTGGGAACGTGAGGATGATATCTGATCACGGTATCCACACCTGTTTGACTCACAAGATATATCTTTTTCTGTGTACCTGATTGTCTTGATTCCTCATGCTTATCACCTTATGGGTAGAATTGCTTGATATCGTAGATTGATGGATTTACATATATGTTACTTACTATGGACATTGTAAAATGATTGCTTCATTGAATTGCTTGTACTTAGATTAGTTTAGCCCCGATGTTTCTATCATGCTTGGATTTGAAATTTTGAAGACGTAATTTTTCTAAGGAGGGTAGAGATGTCACTTCCCGTTCCCAGAATGCGTATTTTTATACATGTACAACTCATGTGTATTTATTTAGTATTTATCATGTATTTATTTAATATTTATCATGTATTATCCTGTATTTAAATTCTTTTAATTTTATGTTAATCAATTAATCTGCTCTTTAAATTTTCATGTTAATTTATTTCATGCAATTATATTTCTGCAATTTTATTTCTGCACTTTATTTCCTGCTCTTATTCCCTGCCTTAGTCTTGCTTATTTGGGTTCGAGTTGGCTTTGGTTGGATCCCCATTGGACCCGACCCATTGGACCCGGCCCAACTCCCACCTACCACCCCTTTTCTATTTTAAAGCTTACATCTCTTTCTCTCTCCTCATAAACTCACATTCTCACCATTACTCCTCTTCTTCTTCTTTTCATTACTCTCTCCACCTACCAAACCGTAGGCAAGTACAACTTGCTCCACATGAGAACCCATGTTTTTATGGTTCATTTATCTTCCTCTCGTGATCCTAAGAGAGTTTAGAACTTGGCATTTTTCATTTCGAAATCTTAATTTTTGTAGATCTAGAAATTAGTTATTTTCGGATTTTGGTGGTTTTGATCTATCAAACTTCTTTGTTTGCAAATTTTGATGGTTCTATGTTGTAGAGAAGTTTATTCTACCCAATTTTGACCTTTGGAAAGTTGGATTTGGACTTGTTTTGACCAAGTTATGGACCTTTGAAGTTTTGGGGTGCAACCATGGAGTTCTTGCTGTTTGGAGAAGACAGTGAGCAGTGTACACTAGCTTTTTAGCTTGCGTCACTGAGCTGTGCGCGCTCTTTAGCGCAGCGCAGTATGGAGTCCATACGCTGCCTTTTTAGGAAGCGTGTGTCTTGCATACGCTACCTTTTGGAAGCGTATGTCGTATGGAGTCCATACGCTGCCTTTGGGGAGCGTATGACTTGCATACGCTGACTTGAATGGTCAGGAGTCGTATGGAGTTCATACGCTGCCTTTTGGGAGCGTATGACTTGCATACGCTGACTTGAATGGTCAGGAGTCGTATGGAGTTCATACGCTACCTTTTGGGAGCGTATGACTTGCATACGCTGACTTGAATAGTAAGGAGTCGTATGGAGTCCATACGCTAGCTTGACCTGAGCGTACGCTGACTTGAGCGTAGCCTGACTTGAGCGTAGCCTGACTTGGGCGTAGGCTGACATGAGCGTAGCCTACTTACCCTGGATCTTCTATAGCCCTGTATATTGATATTTTATTAGATATTTAACGTCTATTTTATATCCTTACGCCTTTTGGCATGAGACTTGATATAATCATGATATATTGATATTTCTGTTAAATATAGATTGTTACGTGGGATGTACCATGTGTCATGAATTGAGTTATAGATACCCCGATTGACTGGAATTAAACCCTAAGAGTTGTAGACTCGACTCCACTGAATACTAATTGACTTTCATGCCTTGTCACCATTGATAATAATGGTTATCTTGACTAAATTGATCATGCGTTCCTAGTTGGAACTAAGAGACTAGCTAGTCGTCTTATTGAATTGAATGAATGAGACACGTTCATGTTATGAACTATTATAATCGACTGGCTGATCCCGAATATTGACATACATGCACATGCAGGCTTCAATCTATTTATTTATTTATTCACTTATTTATTTTCTACAAAAGAAGCATGTGTACTTTATGGTCAAGGCATGATTACCGTGGTTAGATTTGATTGTTGCATTACGCTATGTAAGACCTGCAACCTAACCGCACTGGTATCGTTGTAGAGTTGTGCATATCGTACCCCGTACGAAAGTACTCATCTGAATGACCATGATCCACGGCATGGGATTTCACTCAACGTAGGGACTATTAAGTTAAATAAAATAATGATGGCATGGAGAGAATGGATTCCCGAGTTCTTATATGGCAGCCCCCTTGGGACAAGTAGTACCCGACGGGCCGGCTGTTTTCCACAGATACTGTAAAACTGCCACACGGGCAGGGAACAGTATCTACTTTTATTATTATTGTATATTGTATATTGACGGGCGTCCTGCTAGGACTCGTCTAATTCATGCATGGCGCACATGATTGACTGGATAGACTAGCCTTGCTTGCATATAGTAAGAACTACGGAATCCCTAATTGCATTATTCCAGGATAACTTGGGACTCACAATAGCAAGCCGTAGGAGTTGATTGGCCGTTCAAGATGATTTGTTTGTGTACTGTACTACTCTGTTACCTAACTGGGATGATCAGAATGTCAGGACATGACGGGCCAACTTCTGTCCTTGTTTGGTTGGGAGGTTGGTTCGAAGTGTCGTGATGTGATGTGAATCCTAGTGGAAAGCAGAGATTTATTATTATATTCTCTTACTTACTGGTTTTAGTTTTCATGTCGTGCTTCCTTGTGGTGCTTGCTATTAGAGGTCTAACCTCTCTGGTTTTGCATGGCCAGATTTAGAGCCGGTCCCCGAGGATCCAGCTTACTTCTACCTCCAAGATGGTCAACACTAGAGGATGATCGCAGGAGGACTCGAGTGGGTCCCTTACTTCACCGCTCGTTTTGTCACTTACTTTATACTTAGCCATTTGGCACCGACATGTTAGTCGGATTGTCTAGTACTTACTTTTACATAATTGTAATTAAAGTCAGACTGCAGCTGATAACAATTGTGTATACTTTTGCTACATCAATCTGGCTATGTTTTGTAAAGCCAGATATCAAGAACATTTTGACAGAGCGTTTGGGACGCCTTACTGCTTTATCTTACATGTTCTCTATTACTGTTTCTTGTTTGAATGATTGAGACAATAGATGTGAAGTGACCATAGTGAGACTTTTATGTAGTATGCACCCCCTCGTCTTTTAGACAGCATTGATCGTATTATACGGTATTCATCTACCCGTAATACGTAGCTGGCTGAGTCATTCCCCCGCTCTCCAGTATTCTGGTTCTGGGGCGTGACATATATATCATTTATATATATATACATATATATATATATATATATATATATATATATATATATATATATATATATATATATATATATATATATATATATCAACTTATATATATAGAGAGAGGGACATATATATTACATAAAAAAAAAATATATATATATCAACTTATATATTACATATATATATATAGAGATAAGAGAGAGGGACATAGAGTGAGAGAGAGAGAATGAGAGAAAGGGACAGTGAGAGAGAGAGACATAGAACAGGAAGAAGGGGAAGGGGGTTCCTGATTTTCTGGAACAGGAAATGCTCCCCCCCACACACACACAGTGACATATATACATATATATGTATATACATACACAAACACCTATACACACAACCAAATATCCTCAAAACTCACCCACACTCTCACATACATATATACTACGTATATATATATTGAAAATACACTTATACATGCATTAATCACAATCAAAATCGATTTGAAATTCACTTTTGCAAAACTGGGAAAAATCCCAAAAACTGGAATTAAGTGCACAGTGCATAGGAAAGTAGGTAACTCGATTTACAAAGTCAAAATCGAGCTATGGCTCGAATCCCTAGGTTGGTAACTGATGCCCCATACATATACGTGTCATGTGTGTCAATGGCAGACCACCACGACACGACACGGCATGTCCAAACACTTAAAAACCCAATCGGGTAAACTGGGATACACAAACAAGTACACAGCGTCGTGCACGTGTTCACGTGTCTCGTGGACACACCACGAGACACGACACGTCTCGTGGTCACACACACGTGTAGCCCATATATAGGGCTACACGATGGACACTCTGTTACGTGTCCACCTGTCCTACAACGTCGACACGAGAGCCGTATCAGTCGAGGAAACTCGACTGATACGCGCGGTTTTTACTGCGTCGTGCAGAAATGCACACGCCTCGTGGACACGACACGAGCCACGTGGGGCCTCGTGGTCATGCCCACGTATAGCCCACGTGTAGGGCTACACACTCGTGCAAACACGAGGTGTCCTCGACTCGTGTCCATGCGACACGAGTCGCGTGTCTAAGTCGAATTTTCGACTGGACTGTGCGCGTGTGTGGCCAGTACGGCCCCAATTTTGTGTCCGATACAAAACGACACGTCGTGAAACTTTGGGGGCATGTTCGCAGACATTGCTCCCTCGTGTCCACCAATTTTGGTGTGTCCTAGTGGCCTGTGCAGTGCGCACGAAGGGTGTGGTAGCAGGGCACTGTGCGCGTGTATCGTGCAGTGAGTTCGTGTCCGTTTTGGACACGGACACGACTCGAAAATGTGTCCAGTAAGTTAGGGTTGTGACCTAGAAGTCTAGGGCTACCAGAAAATATAATTTGTTTTACATTTTAATAAAAATAGATCCTTTGTGGCATTTCATCAAACAAGGTTTCCTAGCCTAGGATACGTGTCCGATACGGACACCAAACCAACTCTAATTTTCACCAAACTTGACCCACAGTTCCCTAGTACCTAGATGAATGCAAATATGAAGAGAAAACACAATATTAACAAGGTTTATGGGCATTTACCTATTTGTGTATTTCCAATAGAAATTAATGAAAGAGGGGGGAGGGGTGTCCTTCCACTTGGTGATGCCCAAAGCCCCTCAAATCCTCAATACCAGGCCCTAACTAGTACCCTCTAGTGTAGGGGAGTCCAATGCAAGAAACTAGAGGTGATTTGGATCAATATTGATCAAGTTGTGTAGGTTTGAAGAAATGGGAATTTTGTGGGATTAAAATTCATGTAAAATTGTTCATGAATGATTTGATGAGGTTAAATAGGAATGGTGGCTGCTAGGGGGGTGGTCTTGGCCTTTCCTTCATGGTGAAGGCAAGGACTTTAGGTAAATGGTTAAGATATTTTGAGTAATTCATGGTAAATATCCCATAAAGTAAATATCAAGATATTTTCCTTACTTTAACCAATGTAAATATCTATCCCCTTATCATTCTAGGTTAGTAACTAATCTATAGGTTAGGCTAAACTTGGTTAGGGCTCTCATGACACTTAACAATAATTAGACAATAATAAAAACACATAAATACAAATAATTCCAAATAAATCCTAGAAAATTACCAAAATACCCTTTAGGCTAAAAAGCCCTAATTTGATGTTCTAAGCCTATGGCTAGGCTCACATGGTCATGGCAACTTCTAGGTTAAGGAAAACTAGGGTTTACACTAAGGTTTTGCTAGTAAGTCACAAAGTCATAAGTCATGACTTAGAAAATGGTTTTAAATTACACTAATAATCACCAAAAATTATATCATGACTAAAATACTATTAATTAATAATAAAATAATAAATTTTCAAAAATACCCCAAATTTCAGAAAACTGGGTGCTACAAGTCTACCCTCCTTAGAAAATTTCGTCCTCAAAATTAGAATGGTCATACTCCTTCTAGGTCAAACACCCCAACAATCACAGTCTCAACACACAGTCCGATAATCATATACGTCTGTCCGAAATCATGATATTCGGAATCTTCGTCATGCTAGTGAGCAAGGCTACGATATTCACAGAGTCCTCGACTAAGGTACATACCTCTAGAATCATGGTATTTAAAATTTTCGTATTGCCGCATGCCTGGCCGCGAAAACCTTAAATTCCCACATCCGAGAAATATGTCCAAAATCCGACTATATGTCCTCACTATGCCAGCTAACATGACTATAGAAGACTCTAGATCCCATGATCGAGACGACCTAGCCCATACGACTTATCTCAGAAGAAAATAATTCACAATGAAATATCCGAACAAAATTTATCAACTATAAGGAACAGATAGAATCGAAATTCCAAGACAGTTATAAGGAGGCGAATGCGGAAATAGAATCAAAAAGGTTGGAACCTGCAATCAGCTCTCCCACTGCTTGTGCATCATCGACTGCCATGGCAAAAGCTCGCCCCGGCTGGCCTCCCTTGGCCTGCTGCTGATGCTGGACAAACCTCTGCTGCTGAGTCTGCAACGGTGGTCCCGTCTGCTGCCCTGTCGGAGCCCTAGCTCCTGCTGCTGCCTGAGCCAATCCTGCCAAGCTCTTGGGACACTCCTTCAACTGATGCTCTGCTGAACCACAAAGCAAACACAGGCCCTGCCTCTTCCTGCAGTCGTCCCATCCGTGACCTTGCTTCTTGCAGAAGTTACACATAGGGTGCTGTTGCTGCCTGGGTGCCTGCTGGTGAAGTATATGTCCCTGGCCCTGAAACGGCTGCTGAACTGGCCTCTGCTATATGTGAGGGCGCTTGGCTGGCCCTGCACTAGAACTAGCCCCTAAGGTATCACTGCCCCTCTTCGGCTTGAGGCCGAAGTCCTCCTCTGCAATCTGTGCGTCCATCAATATCTGATCGAACGTCGCATCACGGCGTCCCGAGGTGCGGGTGCGCACTGCATGAATAAGTCCCCTGCAAAACTTACGAGCCTTCTGCCCCTCATCCTGGATCATATCGGGAGCGAACCTGCTAAGGCGGAAGAACTCAGCTGCATACTCATCCACCGACGAGTTCCCCTGCACTAGACCCACGAACTGGCCCTCCAATGCTGTAAGAGCCCGTCCGGGAAGAACTTCTCCTTGAAGAGCCTCCGGAAGTTCTCCCAAGTCAGCCCTCTCACCAACGCATGAGGATCCGTGCGGTACCATGTCAGCACAATGTCGAAGAACGGCTGGCTGCGGCCGAAACCCAAAGCGCTCTAGGAAGCTCTGCCAGCTCCATGCTCCGCTGTACATCCTTTAGCCAGTCGTCTGTATAGAGGATGCCCTCCGTGCCTGTGAAGTCCCTGGAGCTCATCTTCCTGAAGTCCAATACTGTCCCCGGCCTGGACTGCTGCTGGTACGGCTGCTGGCCAGTAGGGCCCTACACCGTACCCGGTGCCACTCTCTCTACTGCTGCTAGGGCAAGCTGATGCGAGTTCTCCATACTCTGCCTCAGTATCTCAATCTGTCGGTGTGACGCCTCCGACTGGCGCTGCGACGCCTCTGCCTGGGCCCGCTGTGTCTCCATCATCTGCTGAAGGAGAAGGAACATATGGTGCGTATCCGTCGGTATCGGTGGTGGTGGCAGCAGTATCTCCGGAACAACGGCCGTAACCCTCTGGGGTGGAGGTGGTAGACCTCCCTGTGCAACTGCCTGGGTCTCCAGAATAGTAGAATCACTGGGGACAGTCTCGTGAACCTCCTCCTCTGCCTGATCAGATCTCTCAGGCAAGCTACTCGATCCAATGGCCTGCGGGTGCGTCTTCGTCATCCTGGAGACGAATTGAAACAAAGAGATCAATATGGCACATGAGTAGATTATCAAAGAAGGACAGTTAATTTAATACAAGGGAAGTAATCATGATAATCAAAAGATCGGAAATTTCCTAGGTGTGATTGAGAAACTCCTATAATGTCCTAGGTCCTACGTCCTAATTGCAGGCTCGTAATTAATACTCTAAGTCGAGCACCATTACGAGATCGCACTAACTGCGACACAGACCTGCATGGGCCACCACAAAAACATGTCACGACCCGCACCCTGATTAGGGGCACGAGAACGTGGGTACGTCCAGCCTACGCCGCAGTGTCGGCGGTAGAACGCTGTATAGGTCATCTATAACAACTAACATCTAACAATAAGATATATAAACCTGTCATCTCCGCACGGAGGCATAACATAACATCTCAACTCTATATCTCAAACACAAGTCTAGGAAAGATAAAGATAGAACATGATATGGAATCAGACGAAAGAAAGGAACTAAAATATAATAGAGTTATCACACCACACAAGTAGATGTCCAACACAAATAAGTACAAGACCTGAAATATAACTAAGTCACAACTAACAATCGGAACAATCCGATACAAAATGAAAACTATAAACACTAGACTAGACTAGGCACCCTCTACTGAGCTAGATGCTCCTCAGGCTCCTGAAGGTCACCCTCATGTGTCCCATAGAAGGTGGGACAGTCACCATCATCATCTGTAATATTTTCAACAGGTCCAGTCAGGACAGGAACGAGCACAATACATCTCACGCAGTTCATATCATGTTGGGAAATGTAAAGCATGCATAGAGTAAGATACATGGACTGTAAAAAAATATATATAAAAACGAGAGAGATTTGATAACTGGAAATATCTATATATACGATAAGTAAGAACTGTAGGTAACTTGTGATTTAGAGCATGAGATGGTTATATAAACGGGTTTAGGACATATACAAGATTTTACAAGATTTTGTACAAGATGGGATTTTGATCACATAACCATTTCCTACTCACCCTCCCCAATCAATACACAAGAATCCAGTCAAGTTACGTTACCTTATACAAGAGGTTTTTATCATGTTTGCTCACGTGATCATGAGAGTACAAGATTGCACAAGAGTATACATAAAAGCGGTATACATAAAATACAAGATGTTCGTAAAAAGCACATGACAACCGTATCTGATACACCCCGAGGGAGATAACATCGCATGACAAGATCCATATAGTACCAATCCATGATAATGACGTGACAGCATCATGTAAGGTATTCTAGAGCAAGAATATAAATCCTAACAGGTATGAAAAGATCAGAGAATGTACTCGCCTGTCACCCTGTATGACTGATATGAATAGATGTCCGAACTGGTGTCACAGAGTCCTATTTAGAGTAAAATAGGTCACAATATATCCACAATGGTAAAATTAGAGTATACAATGCATACTACATGATTCTAGGTCAATCTGGTCAAAAGTCAACTCTTGGTCAACTCTAAAAGTCAAACTAGGTCAAACTAGTCAAATACTAGCCAACATGATCAAGCTAGGTCAAGTCTAGGTCAAACTTAGACTAACTAAGGTTTTGGTCAAACAAAGACTAGTCAACAAGGTAATTAGGTCAATCTTGGTCAGACTAGTTAAACTAGTCATTTTTAGGTCAATTAGGTCATGGTTGACCTATAGTTGACTTTGGTCAACAATGGTCAATTATCTAGTCAAACTATGTCTACTAGTCAACTAGTTAAACTAGTTGTTTTTAGGTCATTCCTAGTCAATTCTAGGTTAACTAGGTCAACTTTGACCTAAGGTTGACTTTGGTCAACCCTTAGTCAACAAGGGTCACTAGTAGTGTTTTTAGGTCATTAGGATTAGCCCCAAACCATAGGCTAGTATCTTGGCCATAGGCCATTGTCATAGGTTTCTATATAGACCTATACTTAACAAGTTATACATATACATATATATATATATATATTTTTTATATATATATATATATGTATATATATATATACTACCCAATACCAATATGTAAATACTATATATAATACAACCCACACTCACATATATATATTGACATAATGAGATCTAATACAAAATGTATATATATATATATATATATATATATATATATATATATATATATATATATATATATATATATATATATATATATCATTTATATATATATATATATATATATATATATATATATATATATATATATATATATATATATATATATATATATATATCAACTTATATATTACATATATATATATAGAGATAAGAGAGAGGGACATAGAGTGAGAGAGAGAGAGAATGAGAGAAAGGGACAGTGAGAGAGAGAGACATAGAACAGGAAGAAGGGGAAGGGGGTTCCTGATTTTCTGGAACAGGAAATGCTCCCCCCCCACACACACAGTGACATATATACATATATATGTATATACATACACAAACACCTATACACACAACCAAATATCCTCAAAACTCACCCACACTCTCACATACATATATACTACGTATATATATATATTGAAAATATACTTATACATGTATTAATCACAATCAAAATTGATTTGAAATTCACTTTTGCAAAACTGGAAAAAATCCCAAAAACTGGAATTAAGTGCACAGTGCATAGGAAAGTAGGTAACTCGATTTACACAGTCAAAACCGAGCTATGGCTCGAATCCCTAGGTTGGTAACTGATGCCCCACACATATACGTGTCATGTGTGTCAATGGCAGACCACCACGACACGACACGACATGTCCAAACACTTAAAAACCCAATCGGGTAAACTGGGATACACAAACACGTACACAGCGTCGTGCACGTGTTCACGTGTCTCGTGGACACACCACGAGACACGACACGCCTCGTGGTCACACACACGTGTAGCCCATATATAGGGCTACACGATGGACACTCTGTTACATGTCCACGTGTCCTACAGCGTCGACACGAGAGCCGTATCAGTCGAGGAAACTCGACTGATACGCGCAGTTTTCACTACGTCGTGCAGAAATGCACACGACTCGTGGACACGACACGAGCCACGTGGGGCCTCGTGGTCATGCCCACGTGTAGCCCATGTGTAGGGCTACACACTCGTGCAAACACGAGGTGTCCTCGACTCGTGTCCATGCGACACGAGTCGCGTGTCTAAGTCAAATTTTCGACTGGACCGTGCGCGTGTGTGGCCAGTGCGGCCCTAATTTCGTGTCCGATACAAAACGACACGTCGTGAAACTTTGGAGACATGTTCGCAGACATTGCCCCCTCGTGTCTACCTATTTTGGTGTGTCCTAGTGGCCTGTGCAGTGCGCACGAAGGGTGTGGTAGCAGGGCACTGTGTGCGTGTATCGTGCAGTGAGTTCGTGTCCGTTTTGGATACAGACAAGACTCGAAAATGTGTCCAGTAAGTTAGAGTTGTGACCTAGAAGTCTAGGGCTACCAGAAAATATAATTTGTTTTACATTTTAATAAAAACAGATCCTTTGTGGCATTTCATCAAACAAGGTTTTCTAGCCTAGGATACGTGTCCGATACGGACACCAAACCAACTCTAATTTTCACCAAACTTGACCCACAGTTCCCTAGTACCTAGATGCATGCAAATATGAAGAGAAAACACAATATTAACAAGATTTATGGGCATTTACCTATTTGTGTATTTCCAATGGAAATCAATAAAAGAGGGGGGGGGTGTCCTTCCACTTGGTGATGCCCAAAGCCCCTCAAATCCTCAATAGCAGGCCCTAACTAGTACCCTCTAGTGTAGGGGAGTCCAATGCAAGAAACTAGAGGTGATTTGGATCAATATTGATCAAGTTGTGTAGGTTTGAAGAAATGGGAATTTTGTGGGATTAAAATTCATGTAAAATTGTTCATGAATGATTTGATGAGGTTAAATAGGAATGGTGGCTGCTAGGGGGGGTGGTCTTGGCCTTTCCTTCATGGTGAAGGCAAGGACTTTAGGTAAAGGGTTAAGATATTTTGAGTAATTCATGGTAAATATCCCATAAAGTAAATATCAAGATATTTTCCTTACTTTAACCAATGTAAATATCTATCCCCTTATCATTCTAGGTTAGTAACTAATCTATAGGTTAGGCTAAACTTGGTTAGGGCTCTCATGACACTTAACAATAATTAGACAATAATAAGAACACATAAATACAAATAATTCCAAATAAATCCTAGAAAATTACCAAAATACCCTTTAGGCTAAAAAGCCCTAATTTGATGTTCTAAGCCTATGGCTAGGCTCACATGGTCATGGCAACTTCTAGGTTAAGGAAAACTAGGGTTTACACTAAGGTTTTGCTAGTAAGTCACAAAGTCATAAGTCATGACTTAGAAAATGGTTTTAAATTACACTAATAATCACCAAAAATTATATCATGACTAAAATACTATTAATTAATAATAAAATAATAAATTTTCAAAAATACCCCAAATTTTAGAAAACTGGGTGCTACAAGTCTACCCTCCTTAGAAAATTTCGTCCTCGAAATTAGAATGGTCATACTCCTTCTAGGTCAAACACCCCAACAATCACAGTCTCAACACACAGTCCGATAATCATATGCTTCTGTCCGAAATCATGATATTCGGAATCTTCGTCATGCTAGTGAGCAAGGCTACGAAATTCACAGAGTCCTCGACTAAGGTACATACCTCTAGAATCATGGTATTTAAAATTTTCGTATTGCCGCATGCCTGGCCGCGAAAACCTTAAATTCCTACATCCGAGAAATACGTCCAAAATCCGACTATATGTCCTCACTATGCCAGCTAACATGACTATAGAAGACTCTAGATCCCATGATCGAGACGACCTAGCCCATACGACTTATCTCAGAAGAAAATAATTCACAATGAAATATCCGAACAAAATTTATCAACTATAAGGAACAGATAGAATCGAAATTCCAAGACAGTTATAAGGAGGCGAATGCGGAAATAGAATCGAAAAGGTTGGAACCTGCAACCAGCTCTCCCTCTGCCTGTGCATCATCGACTGCCATGGCGAAAGCTCGCCCCGGCTGGCCTCCCTTGGCCTGCTGCTGATGCTGGACAAACCTCTGCTGCTGAGTCTGCAACGGTGGTCCCGTCTGCTGCCCTATCGGAGCCCTAGCTCCTGCTGCTGCCTGAGCCAATCGTGCCAAGCTCTTGGGACACTCCTTCAACTGATGCTCTGCTGAACCACAAAGCAAACACAGGCCCTGCCTCTTTCTGCAGTCGTCCCATCCGTGACCTTGCTTCTTGCAGAAGTTACACATAGGGTGCTGTTGCTGCCTGGGTGCATGCTGGTGAAGTATATGTCCCTGGCCCTGAAACGGCTGCTGAACTGGCCTCTGCTGTATGTGAGGGCGCTTGGCTGGCCCTGCACTAGAACTAGCCCCTAAGGTATCACTGCCCCTCTTCGGCTTGAGGTCGAAGTCCTCCTCTGCAATCTGTGCGTCCATCAATATCTGATCGAACGTCGCGTCACGGCGTCCCGAGGTGCGGGTGCACACTGCATGAATAAGTCCCCTGTGAAACTTACGAGCCTTCTGCCCCTCATCCTGGATCATATCGGGAGCGAACCTGCTAAGGCGGAAGAACTCAGCTGCATACTCATCCACCGACGAGTTCCCCTGCACTAGACCCACGAACTGGCCCTCCAATGCTGTAAGAGCCATGTTCGGGAAGAACTTCTCCTTGAAGAGCCTCCGGAAGTTCTCCCAAGTCAGCCCTCTCACCGACGTATGAGGATCCGTGCGGTACCATGTCAGCGCAATGTCGAAGAATCGGCTGGCTGCGGCCGAAACCCAAAGCGCTCTAGGAAGCTCTGCCAGCTCCATGCTCCGCTGTACATCCTCTAGCCAGTCGTCTGTATAGAGGATGCCCTCCATGCCTGTGAAGTCCCTGGAGCTCATCTTCCTGAAGTCCAATACTGTCCCCGGCCTGGACTGCTGCTGGTACGGCTGCTGGCCAGTAGGGCCCTGTACCGTACCCGGTGCCACTCTCTCTACTGCTGCTAGGGCAAGCTGATGCGAGTTCTCCATACTCTGCCTCAGTATCTCGATCTGTCGGTGTGACGCCTACGACCTGTTCAGCTGATGCAATCATCCTTAGGAAAGACTGATGTAACAGTCCTAAACCACAATACCCAGGAATACCCAGCTTCAGTTAGGGTACATATCGATCCTAATAAGTATTAGTACAATTCAGCCTTACTAGTCTGGTACAGTTCTTAACAAATGCTCCAATTAGTCTCAATATCAGGGCTGATTCCAACAGTCTAAGGATATAATGATTCTCACTGATTCACCTATCGAACTTCCTGAATTTACTCATAAATTCACAAGAGCTGACCAACCCTATTTTACAGTTCATCACTGAAGCTTTCCTAAACAACTAAGGCCTATAAGCTTGAAGTAAATTCTAACTTTGGACAGTGGAAAAGCAACCTATTCGATAAGAAGAAGTAACTTCCTACCTGCAGCTATGCAGTAAATAATATGAATCTGCAACCCAGTTGGAAATCACCAAGCACTGACTCATTTAAACTCTGATACAGCCTGGCCCAGTATCCTGTAGATAAATACTGTAGGTTTCTATGGAATCAACAGGAAGAATAGGAATTTAAGGTTAGTCCTACAGGATCTTGAAGTAAAACTCGATTTGGTTCAGATCAAAACTACTAAATCCAATATCAGTCAAGATACACTCTCACCTCCCAGTCCATGGACATTATATCATTCACAATTTACTCCACGATGTATTTAACAAATTCAAAACATTCAAGAACAGTTACTAATCTTAACAATCAAGTAAGGTTTTGCAAAAATCTACCAATTAACCTACTGCTACTCACTAACAGGTCTATGAATTAATTTAGGTATCATACCATTCTATCAGTCATAGACATATGGCAAGAGACTATATAATCCTATATAAAATTAGTTTAAACTCACAACCACTCAAGCTACAATTCAACTCTAAAAACAGAACAATACTCTATCTATTAGAGTGATTCCTAACTTCAATGCTAACCAATACCCTGTCCAAATCATGGAATCAAATTAAACTATATAACTATAGTTCATAAGCTAATGAGAAATTACCTGGAAGTACTGACTACTAGGACAAGTTCATTCCAGGCATCGAACACAACTCTCTCGAACTAGAACTCCGATGCAATCCTATCACACATTTCATCAAATAATTGATTTCAGAAAAACCATGATTCCCATATCCAGCCTTCCTCTGTTTCTTTCGAAACCTAGGCGTGCAAGGACTTAGTTCAAACTCAAGGATCGAAATCTAAACTACCAATTAACATAAACTCAAGGGATCTGATTAATTCAAGATCAAAATCCCATAATCCAACAATGAATCCCAAGATCGAAGAACATGAAGTAAGAGTTACAAAAATACTTACTCAAAATATTGATTGATGCCTCTACTGATCATTCCTTAAGTCCAATTACTGATGTTCCTAACAAAACCAACAATCATGAAGGCCAACTGATCAATACTATGATCAAAGAGTTCATTCACAGTTTAAGAACTAAAATGGAGAATCAATGCTCACCAATTAAATAAAATCATTAGCAAGGAATTGAAGATCTGATCACAACTAGAAGGCCTTTAGGAACTCATTGCCGACTCGAAGACGAGTCTTCACAATGATCAGATGTGTCTCGATCGACTTCGATCTAGAATTCATCGAGAACAGAGTTACTGGATGATCAAAGAATTTGCAATGCTTGGCAATTTCACGAGAGTTCCTCACCTCGGCGGCTCCTGCAATTTCAGTCAAACTCTGCTACAGCTGGAGTTGTCGCCACCACTGGATTATCACCTCAGTCTTCGAAGCGCATCGCCTCTGCCACGATCCTTGCCATTGCCAATTCAAAGAGATCACCCAGAAACTAGGGTTAAGGAATTTGGAAGGATGAAGAAGAACAGTGAGATATAGATCTAGAATTGGCTAGGATTAAATAGGAGAATTGTCAAGTGAATTTGGAGGGAAATTGGAATTAGAGCTACAGGGAAAAACAGTTAGGGGAGGAGTGGAGGATTTGAAAATTTGTTGTATCAAAGGAACATTGTTGTTCCTTTATTCCGATTTCAACAGATTAAAAAATATGGACCTGTTGAGTTGGGCCTTACCAACTCAATTTAGCAAAAAGAAAGGAAAAATATTAAATGAGAGAAAATTACTATTTGCACAAATGGTATATAAAATTAATCAAGGAGGATAACCTAGAGAAAAATTATTATATATTTAGAAAATATGGAAGGTGGGGTTACAAATCTCTCCCCCTTGAAATTTTTTGCCTCCGAAATTCGAAAGATAACCAAAACTTAACAAATAATACAAATTAATTCTCAACAATTATCAAGTTATTTATTGAATTTTAATATTCCAACAAAAGTACAATCAGGCAAACAAACTGGGATAGCGCTCCCGCATCTCATTCTCGCGCTCCCATGTGGACTCTCCTGGATAGTGGTGTATCCACATGACTCGAACAAGCAGTATAGTCTGATTCCGTAATTGCTTCACCCTTCGATCAAGGATCTCCACTGGCTACTCCTCGTAGGTCAAGCTCGGACCCACCTCTAGCTCTGAGTAGTCCACCACATGGCTCGGATCTGGAATGTAGCGTCGAAGCTGGGACACGTGGAAGACGTCATGCACTCCCTCCAAGTTGGCTGGAAGCGCTAATCGATATGCCACCTCGCCAATCTATGTCGTCACATCGAAGGGTCCGATGTACCTCGGACTGAGCTTTCCGCCTCTGCCGAAACGAATGACGCCTCTAGTTGGTGAGATCTTCAGGAATACTCTATCTCCAACTGCGAACTCCAGTGGCCGTCTGCTGCTGTCTGTCCAGTGCTTCTGTTGATCCTGTGCAACTCTGAGACGCTCCCTGATCAGTCTGATCTTCTCAGCTGAGTCTACTACCATCTCTGGCCCAAGCAAAGCCCTCTCGCTAACGTCGTCCCAAGATAAAGGTGTGCGAAATCTTCGCCCGTACACTGCCTCGAACGGGGTCATCTCGATACTAGCCTGATAACTGTTGTTATAGGCAAACTCTACTAGATGCAAGTCATCCTCCCACGAACCGCCAAAGTCGAGTGCGCAAACCTGCAGTATGTCCTCTAGTGTCTGAATGGTCCCCTCGGACTGCCCGTCCATCTGTGGATGATAGGCGATGCTGAACTTCAACTGTGACCCCAAGCTCAGCTGGAGACTCCTCCAAAAGTGTGATGTGAAGCGGCTGTCCCTGTCTGAAACGATGCTCACGGGCACTCCATGGATCCGCACAATCTGACGATGTAGAGGTCTGTAAGCTTCTCGGTACCTTGAATGGAATAAAGTGAGCAGATTTCGTCAGTCTGTCCACGATAACCCAAATAGCATCCTTGCCACCGGGCGTACGCAGTAAACCAGAGACGAAGTCTAGGGTGATATGCTCCCACTTTCATTCCGGAATAGGTAAAGGCTGGAGTAATCCTGCTGGTCTCTGGCGCTCCGCCTTGACTTGCTGGCACACAAGACATCTAGAAACGAATCTGGCAACCTCTCATTTCATCCCATACCACCAAACATACTTCCGCAAATCCTTATACATCTTGGTAGATCCAGGATGAATAGAATACTACGACTGGTGGGTCTCCTGCATAACCTCCTCCCGCAAATCTTTGGGCACACACAACTGGTTCCCGTGCCTCAGGGATCCATCCTCTGCAATAGTGAAGTCGTCGAACAATCCTGCTTCTGCCTGGCCTCTGAGACATCGGAGTCCCTCATCTAGAAACTGGGGCTCCCTGATCTTCTCTATCAGTCCTGACTGTATCTGCATGTGCATCAGCTGTCCTCCAACTCCAGGAAGAATAATCTCAATCCCCAGACTCTCAAGATCCTCTTGAAGATGTCGGTCCATAGTGAGAAACATAGCAACATGATATCGACTGAGAGCATCTGCTACCACATTCGCCTTCCCAGGGTGGTATTACAGATTGATGTCAAAATCCTTCATGAGTTCCAGCCATCTGTACTGCCTCATATTCAGCTCCTTCTGAGTGAAAACATACTTCAGGCTTTTGTGGTCCGTGAAGATATCCACTCGCTCTCCATACAAATAGTGCTTCCACAGTTTCAAGTAAAAAATGACTGATGTAAGCTCCAAGTCATGTGTAGTATAATTCTTCTCATGAGGCCTCAACTGTCTAGAAGCATAAGCAATGACCCTCTTGTTCTGCTCAAGCACACATCCCAAGCCCTTCCCTGATGCATCACTGTAGATGTCACGACCCGCACCCGCTTTTCGGATGCGAGCTCGTGAACAAGCCAGCTACGTATCAAGCGGACTCCAGCCCAACTCGAATATGTATAAGCTGTCCAGAATTGGGTATTATGTCTAATCTGAACTGTATCTCAATCCAGAAGAATCATGTAAAACAAGAATGAACAGTTATGGTTCATGGTCTGCTGCCCACTAGCATATTGTCCGATTAGACTCCAAGAATAACATGAGTCTATGAAACTAGGCTAACAAGCAGGATATATCATAAGAGCACGAGAAGATAATAAAGCAATATCGCTAGCAAAATACCTGAATCATGCAGATGTAATCGACTACCATATGCTCAGCTAACTAACTCCGTGCAACCAGCTACCTAAAGAGATCATCAGGTCCTCAGAGGACTAGCAAGATACATAAAACATGTCTACTAATATGACAGTAAATAACATGTATGGAGGATAAGAACACTGCAAGAAGAACATCTAAGGACGACGAGTCGTGTGGAAATGTAATACTAGACTTGGCTAATTATCAATCAAAACTCCTATAGCTTGTAGTACAATACAAGATACTCCCAATCTATAGTGTTTCAATTGACACACAAAGCAGGATACTCTTAGTCGAGATTAGCCAATTCTAGTATCGATCTCCTCTCCTAAAGGATACAAGGTCAAGTAGACTCCTATAAATCGTACTACAATACAAGATACTCCCAATTTATAGTGTCGCAAGTCAAGTCAATCAATCAATCAATATATGCTATAGATCGTAGTACAATACAAGATACTCCCAATCTATAGTATGTCTCAACTGTAGTACAATGCAAGATACTCCCAGTCAAGAATGGTTAAGTCAAGAACAAGATATAGAAACTGACAACTCAATCACGAGATAAGGTAACACAAAAAGACCAATAATCAAGCAATGTCCAATATCATATACGTGCACGTAATCTAGAACAAGTAAAACAATAAAGGGCAAATCAATCATAATATGGAATCATATGACAATATGCAAAGGAATACAATAAATAAAGAGAAAATAATATAAATACTGCATATGTTCGGCAAGGTATACTTGCTTGTGGTCCTTGCATAAACTGTAGTCACAAGTCGAGGATGAGAAGATGTCGATCTAGGAGCTGTCAACCTATAACACATATCGCACCATGAACCGTGCACGAAAACTATAAATCAATTCTAATGTTCTAGTTCTAAATTCATGTAATAGTGGCTAGTTGGGTTAGTAATCTAATAATAATTAATTCTGGAATAATTCACTTAAAAACCTAATTTAAACTAATAATAATCTGAATATAATCTAAACATGCAAGTTTGGCCATCAAATGTCGTGTTTTCCAATTTTGAAAACCATGGCACGTAAATCGAGACATGCCATTGACTATCTAGTCAAACGCTATGAACTGTAGATTTTGAAAGTGCACCTTGGTAGATTTCAATGCCATGAGTGCGCTGGAATCAACTGTGCCACAAAATCATGCTTTGGTCAAAAGATATCGCCGTTATGGCTAATCGTGACCAAAATGGTGATCAACCGATCAATTATGAGTTCAACAGAATAACTAAAATAATAGATGAACGAATTAATTTCTGCAAAAAATATATGTCGTAGAGCTCTGTGTTAGCTTTCCGAAACTTCAAACGGTTCATGATTTTGATTTCCGGTTCTCCTGGAATCTCGAAAACACCGAAACGTGTCAAGTTTCGGACAACCGACACTCTACGAATTTTTCAAAAATTTAGGAATAATATCTACGAAAATAAATTACATAATTAGAAAGCTTACCTTGATACAAATCCAACAAAAAAAATGGCGCAAAAAAATCACGTCGGAGTTGGCAGAAATCGCTTCGGGAAGTCGGAAACCCTAGATGTGTTCTCCCACAAAAGGCTGCTAGAATTTAATTAGGGTGGGCGAATATAATAATATATATAGGAGAGAGAGAGGCGGTCACTGTAGCAGTTGGCGCCGACAGGTGGCCCCCTGGGTGGATTTCTGGATAATTAATTATTTAATTCAGAAAATTATTTAAAAATTATTTTAAGTCCAAATAAATCAAAATAAATTGCAAAAAAATCCAGAAAATTTTTCGAAAATTCTAAAAAATATTTCTAAGTGTCTAGAATATAAATAAAATATTTTAACACAAAATATCATCGTGTGACCTCACAGTAAATTCCCAAAGCCTATAAAAGATAATTTCTATAGGTTTTAATTATATAAAAATTTCCAAAAATTCTAAAGAAATCCAAAAAAATTATAAAATATTCTAGAAAATATTTTTAGTCATTTAGAGCCCAAATAAAAATATTTGGTCCATAAATAGCCCCGGATGACCTTATAGTAAATCTTGAAAGTCCTTAAAAATAATAAAACCTTTAATATTAAATACCTAAAAATGTCTAAAAATTATAATAAAATATAATATAGCGATAGAATGCTTATAGACCCTATCTAGAGATCATGTGACCACAAACTGGTCATAAATTACCTGTGGGCTTAGTCACGACTCCTATGATCATAGAAAAATTAAATATAAATTAATCAAATAAAAATAAAAAATATTTTAAAAATTTTCGGGAAGGGGAGCTACAAATCTACCCACCTTAAAAATAATTTCGTCCTCGAAATTCTAATTCATAACTATTCCTTAAAATTCAAAGTCTAGTATTTCCTTAATCTTCTCAAATTTAATTTCTCAAAAATATTCTATAACCTTCTCTAGCCATTTTATAACTCCGAATACATGGAGACTTCTACCCACCTTTGGTCACACTACTCCTCAAAATACGGTCATTAAAATCTTATAGTCTTCTAACTAGTTGCTAACAATTCTACCAGCAGATATTTTGGGCATATGGCATCTATAATCCCTCATATCTATAAACAACCAATACTCAATAATCATGCAATATTATAATATAATTTAAGAATTTCTGATGAATTCTAGACAGTACGATCATTCGTCACCCCGGAATAGAAAGGGACGAGAATCAATGGTACGAAAAGCAAGGAAGTATAATCGGGAGCAAATATGGAGTTTTAAAGGACGTAGAGAATTTCTAAGAAAATTTTCAAGGCAGAGTGGATTGAGATTTCTAAGGTTTAGTCATATTCGCAGGCTCGTACCGGTACAGTAACGTAACCGATACGATATGCTCTGACCTGCTTGGGCCACCACAAAAATTTGTCACGACCCGCACCCGCTTTTCGGATGCGAGCTCATGAACAAGCCAGCTACGTATCAAGCGGACTCCATCCCAACTCGAATACGTATAATTTGTCCAGAATAGGGTATTATGTCTAATCTGAACTGTATCTCAATCCACAAGAATCATGTAAAACAAGAATAAACAATCATGGTTCATGGTCTGCAGCCCACTAGTGTAGGAGCGTAAAAAAAGCTTTATTGGATTAATTCAAAAGGAATTGAGGATTTTACGCAGGCAATTCTCTATGAGAGTTATTTTTACGCCAGGCTAGTCTGTACGCTAGCTCTCCTCTACGCTGGCTACTTTACGCTGGAAAGCTGTCAGATCATGCATTTAATACAGGTGATTATGACTCTGACATAATGATTTGCTGACAACATACAACACAGAAGTTGTCACGACCCGCACCCGCTTTTCGGACGCGAGTTCGTGAGCAAGCCAGCTACGCATCAAGCGGACTCCAGCCCGACTCGAATACATAAACGCTGTCAAGGCTATGGTATACTGCCAAATTATGGCAACAAATCTATATCTCAATCCACAATGAGAGTATAAAACATGAATGAACACTATGGGTCGTGGTCTGCAGTCCACTAGCATATATGTCCGATAAGACTCTAAAGAAAAATAACAAGAGTCTAAACTGAATCAAGAAACAGGATATCTCATAATAATGAAGAAACGCACAAGCGGATAATAAACATAATGACGATACCTGAATCCCGCAAGCGTATCATCACGTCTGCCATCCAGAGCTGCTAACTAACTCCACGCAATAACTAACCTGAAGAGATCATCAGGTCCTCAGGGGACATAGCAAGATACATAAAAATATGCCTATCTAGCAGGTTATCATGCAATAAAGAAAATACAGGAAATAAACAGGAAACGACCAATCAGTACGAAAATACGACCATACACGACTGGAAGAACCACTATGCCTAAACGAACTGCTGGAGAAGAACAAGAGAATACGATATCACGATGTCAATGGATAACCAATCGAATACTCAAACCCTCGTCCCTAGTGTGGACTCGCAGGTTTGAACAACTACTAGCCGTCGCCCATAATGTGGACTCGCAGGCTAGCATCACCCTCGTCCCTAGTGTGGACTCGCAGGTGTGAACCATATACTACTAACCCTCGTCCCTGGTGTGGACTTGCAGGCTAGCATCACCCTTGTCCCTTGTGTGGACTCGCATGTGTGGACATATAACTACTAACCCTCGCCCCGAATGTGGGCTCGCAGGTTAGCTTACTAACTCTCGTCCCTGGTGTGGACTCGCAGGCTAGCTTAACTACTAACCCTCGTCCCTAATATGGGCTCGCAGATTAGCTTACTAACTCTCGCCCCTGGTGTGGGCTCACAAGTTAGCTTAACTACTAACCCTCGCCCCTAATATGGACTCGCAGGTTAGCATCAAGATTTCAAGACAAGGAGGTAAAGCAGTTCTGATATGACTTATTCATCCTATGATATGATACGACTCACGACACGGTACGAGAGGGAACCAATCCGATAGAACCACGACATCCAGTCAAGCATGATAACGATAAAAGAACCCGACTAATAAACCAGTAAACACTGTCTAAAGTAAAGTATGCAAATCAAAGAACTGTAATAACTAACTGTTAACATATAAAGATATAGGGATTAACTAAGCATGTAAATCATGAACAACTAGAGAACTATATATATACTAGCATACACGATGTACAAATTTTGTGTCAATAATCAACTAGTAAAACTGTATAATAATAATAGAAATATGCATGTAAATAAACTGTAGAGGGAGGCAAGGTATACTTGCCTGGAGGTTGCACGCAGATCCAACAAAAATACAGTCAACTGCCAAGCCATGAAGTCCATGTCATCAAAACTATCTCCGAAAGCTGAAACAAACCATGCCAACAGACTCAGAATAGTCAAATTAGCTAGGATTGCCTGTCCTTAAGTCCAATTCTGGACACAGGGGCAAAACGGTAATTTTAGGCAAAAATGATGTCCGCCGTTGGACCCGCTTTGTACCGAAAAGCGTACCAGAGTCAATGGTCTCTAAAGTCGTCGAACTACATGTCTACGGATCCAATTTTTCGAGACGAACCCAACCGTATGTCCAAGGTTGGATTCCGGCGGGCCGTGCACAAAATTGCCCGTTGAGTGGGACCGTAGGGCCCGCAAAACGGCATCCGATTCCACTGTCTCAGAATTGGACCAAACTTGGCATACAGGACCAGAAAAATGATACGGTCCTGATGGCGTAATTTTTGTCTCGATCTGACGAGCATGCACAAAGTAATTAGAGAATTTGCAAAGTGCACGATACGGTAAATTTCGACGGATACGCATCAAATTCGTCGCGCACACGCGACCAATTTGAATTTCGCCAAAGCCCACACGACCATGAAGCCGTTATTCACCTTTTGATGCCTTCGGTTCGCGACCACGTCGCCCGGTTTGGCGGGACGCACGTCGTGTGGATGAGTTTTCCAGTTTTAAAAACAGATTTTCGGTCAACTTCGGGATTCGATTTCTCGACACGTAGTCGATGATTTCGAAATCCACAAAAAGGGTCATGAAGTCCTATATGTCATCTATAACTGTGTTTAAATAGAATATCTATTAGGGTACTGGATTGATCGAAATCGATCTTCAAACAGAGCTACTTGGTACTGGTTCGAGACTGTTTTCGAAGCTGTTTCTTGTCGACTTTGCGTCGAAATCTCGGACAGGTTGTCCTATGATTCGCGGAACTATTTACTGGGATTAGATGGGGTATAGATTGAGTTCAAACCTATTCAAGTACTTTGTGAAATCGTTGCACGATGACGGAGAGAATCGCACGCGAAGTAGGGCGTTTCTACCGCAGTTGCTGTTGTGTTCTGTTTCAAACCCCCGTGCGCGCTCTTCCAGCGACCTCGGCCGCGCGCAGCAGTGGTCGGCCATGCCACGGCGGCGGCGGCATGGTGGCATGCAGGGTCGGCCGCACGTGGGTGTGGGATTAGTTAGGGTTTCGCGTTATGTCGATGCTTCCACTCCGTTTTGCTGTTACATACGTATATGTATACTCGATGGCTCTCGGGAATAGTTAGCTCGGGTTGGTTTCGGCTCTGGGCTGTACTGCCTGTGCTGGGATGGTTATTTAGCTGGGCTGTTCAGTTGGGTGGCCTAGGATGTGGCTTGTGGGCCTAATAGCCCGAATGTGTTGGGTTGGCTGAATTGTGTTTTCTTGTTGCTTTCTTATTCCTTTCCTTTTTTTTCTTTTTCTATTAGTCCAATATATATATATATATATATATATATATATATATATATTTTTTTTTTATTTTATATATATATATATATATATATATATATATATATATATATATATATACACACATATACGTATACTATATATATATATATATACATACACATACAAATACGTATATATATTTATATATTCATACACCTACGCACATAGACATATATAGTTATCTATATATATACACCTAAATACGTATGTATATGTATACATACATATATACGCGCATATACATTTATATATAATACATATATAAATACACATATACACATAAATATCTATACGTACAATTACACATATTTATATAATATATTTATATATACATCCAAATACACCCATATAATTTACTTTTATATACTTACATGTCTATGCCTACTTAAATATTCCAATAAAATATTTAATAATTATATAACACCCATATATACAATCTCTTGCTAAAATATTAAATAAAATACAACTATACATATACCCAGTACATATTTTCACGGACGTCTCTGGATGCACCTACCCGACTACGTAGGCTTAGGCTCAGTTCGGGTGCAGTCAGAATTAAATTGGTACAACCGAGTCGTCTAAAAATCAAATAATAGTAATAATAAATAATTAAATTATTTATAGTGGTCATGTCACAACATGGCCTGGTTTTCTTAGTTAGGACATCACTATGGCTCGGCCTTCCCTACCAGGACTAATATACTAGTCAAAGCACGTCACTGCACTATCCGTGCCATGATTCCTAACCGTCTTGTATCTCAAAACTCAATCATAGCTAAAATTATCTACCGTAATAATTAACTAATAATTATTTACAAAATCCTAAAAATCCCTATTTAAATCAAATAAATAATAGAAATGAAAAAATAATCCAAAATTTCCGGGAAGGGAAGCTACAAATCTACCCACCTTAAAAATAATTTCGTCCTCGAAATTTCAATTCATAACTATTCCTTAAAAATCAAAGGAAGTCTACTATCACGTTGATCTCCTCAAATTTAATTTCTCAAATATATTTTATGGTCTTCTCTAGTCATTTGGTATTTACGAAATCTCGAGGACTTCTACCCATCTTAGGTCACACTACTCCCTTGGAACATAGGTCGATAAAATTTTATAATCTTCTAACTAGTGGCTAACAATTCTATCGGCAGATATCTAGGCATATGTCAACTATAATCCTCATATCTATAAACAACCAATATTCAATAGTCAAGCAATATATACTATAATTTAAGGATTTCTAATGGATTCTAGACAGCACGATCATTCGTCACCCCGAAATAAAAGGAACGAGAATCAATGGCACAGGAAGCAAGGAAGTATATTCGAGCGCAAATATGGAGTTTTCAAGGAAGTAGAGAATTTCTAGGAGAATTTTCAAAGCAAAGTGGATTGAGATATTTAGGGTTTAGTCATATTCGCAGGCTCATATCAGTACAGTTACGTAACCGATAAGATATGCTCTGACCTGCATGGGCCACCAAAAAAACTTGTCACGATCCGCACCCGCTTTTCGGACGCGAGTTCGTGAGCAAGCCAGCTACGCATCAAACGGACTCCATTCCGACTCGAATACATAAACGCTGTCAAGGCTATGGTATACTGCCAAATCATGAAAATAAATCTATATCTCAATCCACAATGAGAGTATAAAACATGAATGAACACTATAGGTCGTGGTCTGCAGCCCACTAGCATATATGTCCGATAAGACTCTAAAGAAAAATAACAAGAGTCTAAACTGAATCAAGAAACAGGATATCTCATAATAATGAAGAAACACACAAGCGGATAATAAACATAATGACGATACCTGAATCCTGCAAGCGTATCATCACGTCTGCCATCCAGAGCTGCTAACTAACTCCACGCAATAACTAACCTGAAGAGATCATCAGGTCCTCAGGGGACATAGCAAGATACATAAAAATATGCCTATCTAGCAGTTTATTATGCAATAAAGAAAATACAGGAAATAAACAAGAAACGACCAATCAGCACGAAAATACGACCATACACGACTGGAAGAACCACTATGCCTAAACGAACTGCTGGAGAAGAACAAGAGAACACGATATCACGATGTCAATGGATAACCAATCGAATACTCAAACCCTCGTCCCTAGTGTGGACTCGCAGGTTTGAACAACTACTAGCCCTCGCCCCTAATGTGGACTCGCAGGCTAGCATCACCCTCGTCCCTAGTGTGGACTCGCAGGTGTGAACCATATACTACTAACCCTCGTCCCTGGTGTGGACTCGCAGGCTAGCATCACCCTCGTCCCTTGTGTGGACTCGTAGGTGTGGACATATAACTACTAACCCTCGGCCCTAATGTGGGCTTGCAGGTTAGCTTACTAACTCTCACCCCTGGTGTGGGCTCGCAAGTTAGCTTAACTACTATCCCTCGCCCCTAATATGGGCTCGCAGATTAGCATACTAACTCTCACCCCTGGTGTGGGCTCACAAGTTAGCTTAACTACTAACCCTCGCCCCTAATGTGGACTCGCAGGTTAGCATCAAGATTTTAAGACAAGGAGGTAAAGCAGTTCCGATATGACTTATTCATCCTATGATACGATACGACTCACGACACGGTACGAGAGGGAACCAATCTGATAGAACCACGACATCCATTCAAGCATGATAACGATAAATGAATACGACTAATAAACCAGTAAACACTGTCTAAAGTAAAGTATGCAAATCAAAGAACTGTAATAACTAACTGTTAACATATAAAGATATAGGGATTAACTAAGCATGTAAATCATGAACAACTAGAGAACTATATATATACTAGCATGCACGATGTACAAATCTCGTGTCAATAATCAACTAGTAAAACTATATAATAATAATAGAAATATGCATGTAAATAAACTGTAGAGGGAGGCAAGGTATACTTGCCTGGAGGTTGCATGCAGATCCAACAAAAATACAGTCAACTGCCAAGCCATGAAGTCCATGTCATCACAACTATCTCCGAAAGCTGAAACAAACCATGCCAACAGTCTCAGAATAGTCAAATTAGCTAGGATTGCCTGTCCTTAAGTCCAATTCTGGACACAGGGTCAAAACAGTAATTTTAGGCAAAACGATGTCCGTCGTTGGATCCACTTCGCACCGAAAAGCGTGCCAGAGTCAATGGTCTCTAAAGTCGTCGAACTACATGTCTACGGATCTGGTTTTTCGAGATGAACCCAACCGTATGTCCAAGGTTGGATTCCGGCGGACCGTACACAAAATCGCCCGTTGAGTGGGACCGTGGGGCCCGCAAAACGCGTCCGATTCTACTGTCTCAGAATCGAACCAAACTTGGCATACAGGACCAGAAAAATGATACGGTCCTGATGGCGCATGTTTCGTCTCGATATGACGAGCGTGCACAAAGTAATTGGAGAATTTGCAAAGTGCACGATACGGTAAATTTCGACGGATACGCATCAAATTCGTCGCGCACACGCGACCAATTTGAATTCCGCCAAAGCCCACACGACCACGAAGTCGTTACGCATCTTTCGATGCCTTCGGTTCGCGACCACGTCGCCCGGTTTGGCGGAACGCACGTCGTGTGGATGAGTTTTCTAGTTTTAAAAACAGATTTTCGGTCAACTTCGGGATTCGATTTCTCGACACGTAGTCGATGATTTCGAAATCCACAAAAAGGGTCATGAAGTCCTATATGTCATCTATAACTGTGTTTAAATAGAATATCTATTAGGGTACTGGATTGATCGAAATCGATCTTCAAACAGAGCTACTTGGGACTGGTTCGAGACAGTTTTCGAAGCTGTTTCTTGTCGACTTTGCGTCAAAATCTCGGACAGGTTGTCCTATGATTCGCGGAACTATTTACTGGGATTAGATGGGGTATAGATTGAGTTCAAACCTGTTCAAGTACTTCATGAAGTCGTTGCACGATGACGGAGAGAATCGCACGCGAAGTAGGGCGCTTCTACCGCAGTTGCTGTTGTGTTTTGTTTCAAACCCTCGCGCGCGCTCTTCCAGCGACCTCGGCCGCACGCGGCGGTGGTCGTCCGTGCCACGGCAGCGGTGGCGTGGTGGCGCGCAGGGTCGACCGCGCGTGGGTGTGGGATTAGTTAGGGTTTTGCGTTATGTCGATGCTTTCACTCCGTTTTGCTGTTACATACGTATATGTATACTCGATGGCTCTCGGGAATGGTTAGCTCGGGTTGGGTTCGGCTCTGGGCTGTGCTGCCTGTGCTGGGCTGGTTATTTAGCTGGGCTGTTCATTTGGGTGGCCTAGGATGTGGCTTGTGGGCCTAATAGCCCGAATGTGTTGGGTTGGCTGAATTGTGTTTTCTTGTTGCTTTCTTATTCCTTTCTTTTTTTTTTTCTTTTTCTATTAGTCCAATATATATATATTAGTCCAATATATATATATATATATATATATATATATATATATATATATATATATATATACATATACGTATACTATATATATATGTATATACACACATACAAATACGTATATATATTTATATATTCATACACCTACGCACATAGACATATATATTTATCTATACATATTTTTTTTTTTATATATTTATCTATACATATACACCTAAATACGTATGTATATGTATACATACATATATACGCGCATATACATTTATATATAATACATATATAAATACACATATACACATAAATATCTATACGTACAATTACACATATTTATATAATATATTTATATATACATCCAAATACACCCATATAATTTACATTTATATAACACCCATATATACAATCTCTTGCTAAAATATTAAATAAAATACAACTATACATATACCTAGTACATATCTTCACGGACGTCTCTGGATGCACCTACCCGACTACGTAGACTTAGGCTCAGTTCGGGTGCAGTCAGAATTAAATTGGTACAACCGAGTCGTCTAAAAATCAAATAATAGTAATAATAAATAATTAAATTATTTATAGTGGTCATGTCGCAACATGGCCTGGTTTTCTTAGTTAGGACATCACTATGGCTCGGCCTTTCCTACCAGGACTAATACACTAGTCAAAGCACGCCACTGCACTATCCGTGCCATGATTCCTAACCGTCTTGTATCTCAAAACTCAATCATGGCTAAAATTATCTACCGTAATAATTAACTAATAATTATTTACAAAATCCAAAAAATCTCCATTTAAATCAAATAAATAATAGAAATGAAAAAATAATCCAAAATTTTCGGGAAGGGAAGCTACAGAAGTCGAGAGGATCGGATTTTTACCAAGCTCGATACTTGTCGTATAGTGTACAAAAAAGGCTACTTTACGCTCAATAATTACTTCTATTTACGTACGATAGTTATGTGAGCTTTTACGCTCAAGGCTATTGTGGGCGTAAAGTCTATTTGGGCTAGTTTTACGCTCAAGGCTATTTTAGCCACTTTACGCTGAGAAGTTTTAATTGTGTTGTTTTTACGCCAGTTGCTACTTTACGTTCGGAGCATATTTTGGGGACGGTTTTACGCCCGATCCTTCCTGACTATTTTTGGAACGTGGTTTATCCACGTGGCTTTCATACCACATTTATTGAAGAACGTGTATACGTGCTCCCTATTTTTGTTGGAATAATGGGACGCGTGTCAACATATTCAATGGGTGACTTCCATCGTGGGTGACAGTTACCAGCGTACAAAACCCAATTTTGTTGCTTTTTACGCACAATGGGTTAAGTCTATAAATAGACTTATTTTCTTTATAACAAGGGCATGAGGAGCAGAGAGACATGAGAGAATAGAAAAATCAGAGCCCAGAGACTTTGATTTTCGAGAGCATTCTTCTTCAATTTTTCTTCCAGAACAGAGTGAAGCAAAGCAGGAAAGCATTCGACCTCGCCATCAGTGCCCAAGTGCGTCGATACCTTTCTGGTGACTTAGTTCTTCCGGTTGTTCATATTCTAGCAGTGATCTTCATCATCATCGTATGGTCCAAGGAACGAAGTGATCGCCTTCAGATCAGACTTCCATAGTAATACTTTTCAGAACAATTTGTACTTCTTGTACTTTTTCTCGTTTTATTTTCAAAGGCCAATTTTTAGTCATTTTGTTAAGTGAAACAACAGTATATGCTGGCCAAGGTTAATCCTGACATATGTAATAGATAGCATAAAGAGGATTAGAAGCAAAACTGAACGAGGAGATTACTCAATGGCTTACTCCAAATTGGAAGGTTGCATAATATACTTCCTCTATTGGTTTGCAGAACATAGTATATTTGTGAAAAGGAAGTTTGACCCAATTCCTGATTACCCAAAATTTTTTACATGGAATGGATGCGAAATCTCAAACTTCCTCAAGGCCAAATATCACAACAAGTTAAGATCGAAGATGATATTTGTAGATCTGGTTATACCTCTTGGGGAAGAAGAAGGGCACAAAGAAGATGAGCCACCTATAGAAGAAGTTGAAAAAGAGGGAGAGGAAGAACACCAACCAGCAGGTGGAAATAATTTTGATGAACAACGGATACCACAACATGATGAAATGGGCACTGTGATGGACGACTCGGCACAGGAATTGGAGGATTTGAGAAGACATCATTCTGATATTCTTGCGCAGAATGAAGAACTCAAAGAAAAGTTAAAAGAGATGGAGGCACAAGGAGCGCAGTTACGTGTAGCCAACCTTGAGAACGAAAAACTCAAAAAAAAGCTGAAAGAGCTCGAGGCACAAGAAGCGCAACAACGTGCAGTCAACGTTGTGATAGAGGGCTCTATGCATGAACTGAAGGATTTGAGAAAGCAGAATTCTGTTCTTATTGCTGATAATGCACGGCTCATCGACAATGTTACAGAGCTACATGCACAAGGTAAAATCTTTTCTATTTCAAATTTCTGATTTATAATCTTCCAGGAGAATGACCATTCTCCGTGTATAATAATACGGAGAATGGCATTCTCTATTTTATTTGAAACAGATAATTGTTATTCTCTATTATTTTGATACTGGAAAGGTTATTCTCCGTGTAATTCCAAACGGAGAATGCTATTCTCCATGTTATATTACACGGAGAATGTCGTTCTCCGTGTTAGATTCACATCATATATTTTATTGTTGTTTGTTTTATTTTAGTGCAAATAAATGAGCATCTCAGAGAAACAAATAAAAGGCTCGTTAATGAGAAAAAGGAGCTTCAAAATAAAGTTGAATCGTTGAATATTGAAGCCATTGAAAAGGATGCAAAATTCGCTGATCTCCAAGCCATTGCTGTAGCATTGCAGCATTAGGAGATTCAAGCAGCTGTTGAACTTACTGCTCCAAAAGAAGCCAAAAGAGTAGGAGGATCGAGGGAAAAGAGGTTCAGAAAACCATCCGCGCCATTAGTCGATGAAGATGTTA